>OX375880.1:6854432-8054432 GCA_947359465.1 Metellina segmentata | reverse complement strand
TCTCCTGCCTTTGTTCAAATAGGTAAGGATAAGGCAGTTCAAATGAGACTGCAAAGAAAAGTTCAAACTCGGTTAATGCAAGAATTAACTTCAATTACTGCTGATTGTAAAAGTTCTATAACACATCCTGAAGTTGAAAGTGTATATGAAGAAGACAAATTACTTGAAACTGGACAACTTTTGCAAAAATTAGAAAGTTCTAAGTATATGTCCTCTGAACAATCTTCTCAAATATCTTTTACTCAACAATCGAAATTGCGTGATAGCATCACACTTGATGAAACTGAAGATCCTCCTTGTTCCACTGAAAAAAACCAAACGATTTCTGGTCTTACAAGCAAGAAAACAGCACTTTCCAAAACTCGAGCAAGACTTTCTGTCGTCCAAAGGCTATTTAAAACTCAAATGTCTGCTTCGGATGCAAAATACTGATGCAGTGGGATATGATGACACTATACAAGTATCGAAGACCTGCATGTACTATCTACAATAGATTCTAACACTGAACATGAAAGCCGTCTAACTCTTTCCAACTGATGGATGTAGATACACCATCTGAAGCCAACCAACATTAAGAAGTACAGCCAGAATTTTAACATTTCTCAACTATAGTTACTAAGGAGACAGTAAATTCTTCTAAGATGTCTGATAAGGACACCTCCCACGAACATGATCTAACTACTGACACCTCTTCAACCGGTTCATACAAATTTGAATGAAGCTATAACAGGCGACTAGGATTGCAAAACAAGTTTTATATACACTCGTGTCCAAAATTATCTTTACATACATAAAAAGAATTATTTTCTATGAAATACCCAATCGATGTAATCCATTTTTGCAAGCAATGTGTGAAAGACAAGCCTCATTAGGATTATCCAATGAAAAGCGATCAAACGGTTTCTGATATGCAAATCAAGGCGTTATGTCATCCGACGGTGAATCAAGCGCTTTGCGCTAAGTGAATATCTGGGAATTTCACTGCGTCACTTCCTACTCAAAACGGTTTGCTATGACTCCGAAGTATCATTTGGAAGAATCAGAGAAGTGGCGCAATATCGCCCGTTTGGAAGCAGAGCAGACAATCGTGTAAGCAGCGAGATATGTGAATATTTCAAGGCAGTCTGCGCTATAGAAACAATTTCAGAATTCGAACTGTTGTAAGGAGGCCTGAACAAGGTCATAAACGTATAACTGCTTCTCAATATCGATATATGGCAGTAACTGCCCGTCGTAACCGAAAGTCTATTGCTCGACAGTTAAGTTCAGAGCTTGCAGTTATATCACGGTAAACTGTGTAAAAGGCTTAAAGAAAAAAGCCTTTATGGCAGAAATCCTAGGGCAGTGATGGCGAACCTATGATAAGCGTGTCATAGGTGACACGCTAAGACATTTTAAGTGACACGCTAAGACATTTTAGGTGACACGCATCGTTTACTGACGGTAAACTTAAAATTTTTACCGAGATTTAAAGACTAAACCTTTTAAGTACTTTCCTAGAGTAAGAAAGTATTTCAAGAAGGCTAGCACAACTGTACAAAGTGAACTAAAGCTCATGCATATAAAGTACCAGCGTATTGTAAATTCGTTACTTGACACATTTGGCGAAAGATTTAATTAATTTAGAAGCCTGTAACAAACAATTAAAGTAATTAAGTATCCATACGTAGTAGCCTACTGTTCTTTGGAATTAAATGGTTTCCAATGGAGGCAACTTGGTGATTTGGAGGTGCAACTTACAGAATTTCAAGATAGCATCTGGTCTCGAGTGTTTGTCGACTTGAGGTCCAAAGACAAGTCCGTTTAGAGAATGAAGAAAAGTGCCACTACAAACAGGAAATGTGGAGTACTTATAACCAATTACCGAACACTTTTAGCACCCTGAAAAATCTAGCTATGGCTTTACTCCCTCTTCGTACTTCGTTGAGACTTTGTTCTCGGCGTTAAATAATATTAAAACGAATAAAAGAAACCGACTGACAATTGAAGTTAGTGCTTGCTTGGGCTTAAAGTTCACGAAACCTTCAATTGAAGATTTAGCAAATGCAATTCATCAACAAAAAGTCACTAATGCAAAGAATTTTTTTGTTGTTGCTTTTTTAATAAATAAATGCATAAAAATATAACTTATTTTATTAGGGCTGCAAATAATCACAAAATTATGGATATTTCATGATGTGACACGGCGCCCGAGTTGAGCTAGTTTTTTCCTGTTTTTGACACGCCGAGCTCGAAAGATTCGCCATCACTGTCCTAGTGTATGTGTTTCACTGCCTTCAGAATACAAGAGGATCGCTTTAATTGGTGTAAAGATAATGAGAACTGGAGTCAACATCAATGGACCCATGACCCAAACACCATGGAAAAGTTGCCCTACTCATCAGTAAACTGATGAGTAGGGCAACTTTTTGCAACAAATGCAATTTTTTTCACACGTTCTACGCTGCATGTAAAGTACTAAAACCAAAATTCCTCCTTCATGAGGTGTATTGTAAGCCAGTTATAACCGCAAAATAAATGCAACTTTCTGCACAAATGCAACTTTTTGCAAAATGCAATCACCTTCCACTTTTTTAAATTTAGCTTGAAAAAAAATTGATATGAAATTACTATTTCATTTTTGGCCCTTTGAACCAACCCTTTGATCACGTGTGTCTGATCTTGCGAATGCCGAAGTATGGCGGATCAAAAGAAGTTCACGGAAAGAAGGTGTTCGTCCTAACAGACGAAAGTGAAATAAATGGCAGGAAGTACTTTAACACATTGTTTGGCACTCTTGATAATCCAGAGGCAACTTGCGTAATCAATTGCAGAGTTTGCGAGATGAGTGTCGATCATCAAAATGTTGTTAATGACGTTTTAAAATCTCTGAATGTTGAGCGAAAGGATTTTGCGCTTCTGCTATCCGATACAGCACATTATATCAGTGGTCCCCATCCCCCGGGCCGCGGACCGGTACCGGTCCGTGGATCAAATGGCACCGGGCCGCCCAAGGAACATTAAATTATTTCCATTTTATTTACTGTGGTGTATTTCTCTCGGGTTTGTGCTGCTCTTATCTATGAAATGTCCACTCAAATTAGAACTTGAAATTTGTTCTGTTACTAGAGCTTCAATTATGATTTCTGAATTCTGTATGTCTCTATTTTCCAATTTTGACAAATGTGACAACTGTTTTCAAGCTGGCAGAAAAAGTAGCTGCATTTAAAGCCAAACTGAAAATGTGGGGACGGCGCGTGAACAGAGGCATTTTGTACATGTTTCAGACATTAGCAGGGATTTCAGACAAGGCTGAGCCTAAACATTCATTCTCCCAGTTGGTGCACGATCACCTGTCTTTGCTTTTAAAAGAGTTCGAGCGCTACTTCCCAACCACAAAAGACCCACAAAGTGGTAAGGAATGGATCTGCGACCCATTTGTCAACAAATCAGGCGAATCTAGCATGTCTTTGCAAGAAGAAGATCAACAGCTGGAAATTGCAAATGAAGGCGGCCTTAAAACTACTTTCGAGACAACAACTCTGACGGTGTTCTGGATTAAAAGTCATGGCAGAATATCCTGAGATTGCCACCACAGCACTTAAATACCTATTGCCATTTCCGACAACCTATCTGTGTGAAGTGGGGTTTTCTGCAGTGACAGCAACCAAAACAAAACAACGGAATAAACTGGACATAAGCAACACACTTCGGGTGTCACTGTCTCCTATTACCCCCAGATGAAACCGTGTAGTTGCAAAGAAACAAGCTCAGGGTTCTAGTGAGTTAAAATGTTAAAACACTTTATATTCATTTTTTGGTGTAACTGTATTTTATTTTGAAGGCATGTTTAAATACAATTAAATTAAAATTATTAAATCAAAACAATCTAAAATATAAACAATCAACGTCCCCCCCCACACCCTCAGCGGGCCGCGTTAAAATTATCAAACGTTGATCCGGTCCGTAGCGATAAAAAGGTTGGGGAGCACTGCATTATATGACTGCGGCTGGTGCAGTTTTTCAATGTTATAGAAATTACTGGCCAAGGATCGGCCATTAAACATTCTTCTGTATTTCAGTATGTATTATAACACTGTTGTACGCGACTAAAATTGTCAATATATTTCGAATTTTTTCATTCTTTACGAATAATTTATTTTAGAATTTAGTGTATCAAAAATAAATGCAACTTTATTTCCATAAATGCAACTTAAGGGAATGATAAATGCAACTTTTCCCATTTTAACTGCAACAAAAAAGTTGCCTTACTGATGAGTCGACGTTTAGTTTAACATCTGATTCTAAGCGTTTTTTCATCTAGAGGGAAGTCAGGAACGCGAAATCTTCCGAATGCGAAAGTATTAGACATCTTTCTATATTAAAAAAAAAGTTACCGCCGCCGCAGGATTAAAAACTGTGTTGTTTAGCTCGATCCTTAGACGGTTTCCCGAGAAAGTACGGATCAGGGTAATGGTAATTTTAGTTAACGTCGTACTAGAGCAACACAACGGGCTATTGACGACGGTCCGGGATCAGTTCCATGAGGGAAAGATCCGAGGACAACACCTCGTCATTTTGAACCACGGTCAGATGACGAAGCAACACCTGAGCGGGCACCCCACTCTCCAAACTTCTACGCCAACCCAACGTGAGGACTTTCGGCCACGACAGATTTAAGGTGCACCAGCCGCCTCTACAGCATACGCTTACAAACATCCATGCCCGGACCCGGATTCGAACCAGGAACCTTCCGATCTAGAGGCTAACACCTTAACCACTATACCGGTTGGTCGGCAGTACGGATCAGGGAAAAATATAAAATTAATATGGTTTGTTCTTCATCGTGTTCCCTGGACAGTTGTAAAAATCTTTTTCCGATGCGGTTATTAGTTTAGGGTTTATAAGTGTCAAAGTTGAAAAAGCGAAATTTCTTCCGCGAGTGAGCAAAACGCATACAAATTTTCAGTCTTAAGCAGTGAGTTTTTTTAGAGTACCTCTCAACGTAAATTTTTGCAGCTCGTCGAATTTTTTTAGAAGTTCTTGATAATAATTTTTTGAAATTCGAGAAAAATCGGGATATTTTCGTTATTTTTTTTAACTGTCATATATATATCTTATTACTATTAGTTTTTAATTTTGAAATATCGCAGTATACCTCAGAATGTAATCTTTCTTACGGTACAGTTATTTTTGAAATTAGTTAATAAATACCGTGGCTAACAAAATCTCCTGATTTGAACCCGATAGAAAATTTATGGGACTACCTTGGAAAAGCAGTTACACGGAGACGTCCTACTTCTACAGATATAAATGCCCTGAAGACCGCATCACGTTGTGATATGTGTGTACAAGTTGAGGGCGATCACATTCCATATTAAATATATAAACCTTATTTTTTTCTGAGTTAATCTTTCTTCTGAACTCTCCTTGTCGCAGATTATTGCCATTTTTACTGTTTCGTGCTACAGTTTTATATCATATGCAGTGTTCGAAAAAAATTTTTCTTTGTATTTATGTGTTATATTTCTCATTCCACACAACTCTGAACTTCTGAACTATAGTTCAGAGTTTGAGAATTCCGTGATTCTATGTATGTAAAAATAATTTTGCTTCTACTGAAAATTTAACCAGTACTCTTCTCAGAAGAAATAAAGCATACGAGATTTTAAATTAGTTGTGTGTTTCTTTTGTCATGTAAAATTTTCAATTCGAAAACAATATTTATATGGTGACCGACAAAACAGCCAACTCGGAAAATATTTTACCGTTTTATGTGATTTTAAGATTTTTCCTTATGCTAAAACTAAAATAAAATATTTCTCCAAGTCTAAGAATGTGTTTGCAGTCTTAAATTTATTTCTTATTTTAAATCGAATAAGTTTTAAATATGAGTGCATTCAAACAACAAAGTGCGTTGAATTTAAGTAAAATTATTATCTGTAGTATTGAATTAAATCGATAAAACTACGTCTAACTTCATTTTTGGATAACATGTTTAACAATTAGCCCAATCTAAAAATTTTTACATTTTAAAATTTAAATTATTATTCTATGCCTAGTAAATTAGTGACAATATTATATAAACCTTAAGCTTTTCGTTTTGAATTGTTGATAGTTAGAGATAAGTTAGAGAAAGTTAATTGTATCTGATTTTTAAAATGCATGTGATGTTAATTCAATTATTTAGGTTAATGACTAATTTTCTGAAAATGTCGTTACGATCGAAAATTTCTTGCCGCTTACAACATTTTACATTTTAAAAATCATTTTTAGTATTTTAAAATTGTTTAAGCGAAATGTAGTTTTCAAGAGAAAAGGACGAACGAAACGAAAAATGCGGAAAAAACAACAGTTCTGTATGAATTTTTTCCTTTAAAAAAAAAACACTTTATTTTTAGTTGTTCTGCTACTCACAACAAGAGAAATAGAAATTTAATAATATCGATAAAAACAATATGAAAAGTGTGATGCAAAGTAAAAGTTTTAAGATCAGTTTGCAACTGAAAAAGTGAACTTCTATAAGATTCTTTACAGTATTTGCTTGTCATTTTTTATCGGTAAGGTAATTTTAATTAATGTCGTACGAGAGCATCACAACGGGCTATTGCCGACGGTCCGGGATCAATCCCTTAAGGAAAAGATCCGACAACAGCACCACGTAATTTTTAAACCACCAATTTTAATCGGCAAACCTCTAGAAGTGAGAAAATTTTCAGATTACAGAAAGCATAAAAATGAGAGTATTCATTGTACATGTCGGTTTCGTATGCCCACATCTGGGATTCAGACCACCCCCGACTTGAAAGCATGTTAACACCTGTTTATCTTAGGCCCTCCATGAGAAAAAAAATACAGACGGGCCACCCCCAAAAGAACAAATGTGTTTACAGTTATTTGGGAACCCGGGCCAGAAAGACTAAATCTGTCCTCGAGTAGGAATGGAATTCGACTTGCTCAGTCTGTCACAAACAGCTTTTTAACGATTCCTAGATCCAGGGAAAGGTGTCACATATGTGGAGTTCAAATCCCCTTGTTGCACGTGTCGAGATCACCGGTGTTAACTTCCAAGAGGGATAAAGGGGAGATTAGACAAATTTTGAGGGGAGCAGACGTATGCCAGAGAAATTTTGAGCGAGCCTCCTAGCAAATTCCTGTCTGGATGTTATGCCCTCGTACTCTGACTTTAAACTTAATTTAGTTTCCATTATAAAATTTAAAATATCTCCAAATTACTTTCAAATAAATATTTTATTGCATGTAACCAGTGTTACGTCTAAATAGAGACCGGAAACATTACAATGTCCACACCAGAGCGTGGAAAAAGTTCCAACGTCAGTCCACTAAAAGTACATCAGTATAGACTTCTCGTTGTATAATACTGCTGTATTAAAAGTTAGTTATGTAATGAAACGTGTCATAATTATACTGTAATTAACGTACCCATACATAAAAATTAATGTAAACTTTCATCATTGAATATTTTTATGAGAGAAAGTGGAGAACGAAAAACACTTGATTTATAGGAAGATCTGAAGGATTTATAGGAAGACCGAACAATCTGATCAAAGGACCAATAATTTGTTTTCGGTTATTGTCTGGCTGTGTAAGTTTTCCATTTATGAAGCGTATTCCTTACCGATATCTTCTCAAGTGCCTGGATAGTACCCCCATATAAGTGCTACATGATATCAGCAATCCCTCTAAGCCAAGGAGACAAATCGGAGTTTTGTACTCATTCATGAGCAGGCTACGACTGAGGGAAAAAACAATACTTGTGGAGGTTCAATAACAAGTATTTGAAAATTGCAAACAATTTTTCAATTGTTCGGGGCCCGCATTGACTCAATGGACTTAACCAGCTGCGCTTGCAAGATGCGAGTTGAAGCCAGCGCAATGTCAGCCGACCTACCGGTCTGGTGGTTAAGGTGTCAGCCTCTAGATAGGAAGATTCCTGGATCGAATCCGGGCATGGATGTTTGTAAGCGTATGGTGTAGAGGCTGCTGGTGGCCGAAAGTCCTCCCGTACGGTTGGTGTGGAAGTTTGCAATGGGGTGCCAGCTCAGGTGTTGCTTCGTCATCTGACCGTGATTCAAAATTACGAGGTGTTGTCCTCGGATCTTTCCCTTAAGGGATTGATCCCGGACTTTTGTCAATACCCCGTTGTGTTGCTCAAGTACGACGTTAAATAAAATTTCCTTAACCTTTTCAATGTCACTAAAAACTTTCCTTATTTGTTTCGGTCGGTAAAGTAAGGTAATTTTAATTACAAATAAGATGCACTGACCTGGATTCGAACCAGGAACCTTCCGACTTAGACTCTAACACCTTAACAACCAGACTGTTTCGGGTCGCAAGAGTACGGATTAGCAACCTGAGAGTTGCGTGTTCGAATCCAGCCAAAGACCATTATGTATAAAGGGGCTGGTGTATGTTGAATCTGTCACGGCCTAAAATGGCCCTACGGTGACGTGGTGCGGAAGTTTGAAGAGAGGGGCGCTCGTAATTTGACCGTGGTTCGAGATCACGTGGGGTTGTCCTCGGTATTTGGTACTTTTTTAAAAACATCGTACTGGAGCTACTACGAGGGCGAAGGTTTATCCTCGGGTTTTTCCCTTCGGGGGTTACTCCAGTACCGTCACCTTTTGGAGAGTGAGGTGCCAGCTCAGGTGTTGCTTCGTCATCTGACCGTGGTTCAAAATTACGAGGTGTTGTCCTCGAATCTTTCCCTTTAGGGATTGATCCCGGACAGTCGTCAATAGTCTGTTGTGTTGCTCTATTACGACGTTAAGAAAATAACTATCTACCAAATATTAATTTCGTGGTTATCACCCTCCCTTTTTATACGACTTTGTGTTTCTCCAGTACATTACTTAAAAATACTTACATGTATAACTCGTCATCTGACCATGGTTCAAATTTACGTGGTGTTGTCTTCGAATCTTTCACTTAGGGGATTGATCCATATTGTCATCAATAACCTGTTGTGTTGCTCTAGTACGACGTTAATTCAAAAATTACCAATTACCTACATGCATACCAACCCTTGGCAGACGGCGGTGTTTGGTTGGATTCGAACTCGCAATCCTCCCTCGGATCTTTCTCATGGGGAGTCGATCCCGGACCGTCATAGCCGACCAACCGGTATAGTGGTTAAGGTGTTAGCCTCTAGATCGGAAGGTTCCTGGTTCGAATCCGGGTCCGGGCATTGATGTTTGTAAGCGTATGGTGTAGAGGCGGCTGGTGCGCCTTAAATCTGTCGCGGCCGAAAGTCCTCACGTTGGGTTGGCGTGGAAGTTTGGAGAGTGGGGTGCCAGCTCAGGTGTTGCTTCGGCATCTGACCGTGGTTCAAAATGACGAGGTGTTGTCCTCGGATCTTTCCCTCAAGGGACTGATCCCGGACCGTCGTCAATAGCCCGTTGTGTTGCTCTAGTACGACGTTAACTAAAATTACCATTACCATTACCCGGACCGTCATAAATAACACGTTATGATGGCTCAAGTTGGTTGTTAACTGAACACCTACCTAACCGTAATTTTAAAAATTGCCGTGAGAGGTGTGAATGGCATTTTATGTTGATCTTCGTGCTTTTTGAAGTATTGCTGACTTTCCAACTGTTGTTCCTTTGCTGATATGGTAAGCTTATATTATTTTTTATAGTCTAGTATTGTTTATTTGAATTTGTGGTGTCCTTTGATTTTTAGTTTGTTTAGAAATTACGTTCGGACCTTCTGAATTTGTTTTGCGTAATTTGTCCTTTTACTTTTGTTTGGGAAACTGCCCAAACTCTGAGAAAAAAAAACATCGTGTGTTGTCTGAGTAAGGCTTTCCCCTGACGCGATAACTATTTATTATTTACTATTTCTTAAGTCCCTTTGCTGTGGTTATTGTTGCCGACTATCCATACTTAAGTTTGAGATAATCATGAGCACCCAAGATTGCTCTTAACCTTTAGAATACGGTCGGTTCAGCAGTTGTACCTTGTTTGCGCCAAGAAAGAATTTAGAATACGGTAAGTAAAGCAGTTATATCTTGCATAAGTTATAATAATACCGCCAGTTATTTGGATAACCGTAGTCCAAAGGTTAATTGGAAGTGAGTTAAGTTCAAGAGCGGTTGTAACGGATTTAAATTAAATGCAATCCCTCCTGGAGAAGAAGTCATTGCGGAAAGTTTTCATTCCGCTTTATTTATCTCTTGTATGTCATCAGTGCATAATTACCAATTTATTTGAATACCAAATTCCCAATAATTAATTTGAATTACCAATTGTTTCGTTAGGGGATTGATCCCGGACCGTCGTCAACCCGTTGCGTTGCTCTAGTACGACGTTAATTAAAAAATTTCCCGATTGACATCTTTTTTGTGATGATTGATTTCTTGTGATACTTGTAACATTGTATGACAAAAGTTTGCCATACACATCTGAAACTAATCCAGTTATTTTTCTTCCAAACTATCTGTATTATGTGAGCTTTCCGTTGCTTGATCTGGCTTTTTTTTCTTCGGATGACTTGTTTAAATTTACGACCAGTGTTTACGCACAGATAGGGTTTGGTGTACCAAATATCGACATCTACGAGTTTATGTGGTTACCTTGATGGCCTAGGGTTTCGCCACACGTAGCGCTACGACAAGTTTTCTATCAGTTATATCAACAACACGATTGCATCTGAAGTATTTGAGGCTGCGATCAACATATTTTTTTGTCTCCAATCTAAAATATCCAGGTGTTTCCAAATCCTACTTTCGTTTATATTACTTGAAAGTACATTCAATGCTACAAGTAGGTATGGCGCTATTAGCAACTCGTTTTTAATAGTAGCTCCTAATATTGCCTGATGGGTGGTAATAGGAACAAGGGTAGGCGATATCAGGAACCCACCCTTGAAAATTCTCTTGGGAAACTTTTTCAAGTTTTACTAGTTAACTTAAACTGAGATAAATAAAGAAGGTATATAATCTCTGGAAACAAGAGGAGAGACCCTCCCAAGTGGTGACAGCGACCGCATGTGCTTAACTTTCGTGACCCTCTCTTCGTTCGTTGCTTGACGTGTTGCTCCAACTTGTAGTTGTAAAGAATACGTTAACTTAAAAGGTGTTGAATTGCAGGGGAACTGATTTTGTATAACCAATTGGATAACCAATCACAAAAGGCAGGTGGCAGCACATTGCAGTGGAGTGTATATAAAGGATGTCCTAGGGCATCGGAAAGCATTTCAATCGTTGGCGTAATGCAGAAACGTAGCGATTGATCCGACGTCCAAAAGGGCATGATTATTGGCTTTCGGGCCAAGGGTGGAAGCATTTCGGAAACGGCTAATTTTGTGAACTGTTCGCGTGCCGCCGTGGTAAAAG
This sequence comes from Metellina segmentata, assembly GCA_947359465.1. Lineage (NCBI taxonomy): Eukaryota > Metazoa > Arthropoda > Arachnida > Araneae > Tetragnathidae > Metellina > Metellina segmentata. The sequence continues at coordinate 8,043,094 of OX375880.1, read as the reverse complement.
TATACAGTGCATGGCAAAATGGCACTATCCAAAATCAGCGGCGTGGCACATGTGGTGTACCACGGGCTATAGATGACAGAGGCGAACGAAGGCTACGGAAATGCGTTCGGGCGAATAGACGCGCAACTGCGGAGCAACTGACCGCCCAGATGAACCAAGGGGCTACCAAGAGTGTATCCTCAACAACGGTTCAGCGAACGTTGCTGCGCATGAGCATATAAACAAAGAAATGTCCAATAAATAAATGCAAATAGTATATCTAGGAAAAAATGTGGCCATCTCAAGTAGGTTAAACGAACCACACACTCACAGGATAGGATAGGAAGTGGTGTGTTACAGTGAAAATAGCCAAAATGCAGGTGGGGTTCCTTTGGCGGTGTGGTTACGATGTGATAAAATCAACACGGATCGGTTAATCATAAATTTATTCATCATTTTAACAGTTAATACATCTTTCTAGCTTCAAACATTTTTCAAGTATATCTGTATTGGTATGTAGCTAATCACTTAACGCCATCTGAAAAGAAAATTAAAAAAAATTAAATTGCAATTTAAACAATATATTTAATCTGTTATGTTAAAATACGTCAACAATCGTTATTTGTTCTGATTGCAGAGGGTTTTTAGATCCTCTTAGAAGGGGGGGGGGTTCAGATAATTCCTTGTAATCTGTCCTCTTTCCTGCATCCTGGCTTTTAACCAATTTTGATCTTCGTATATATAACCAACAGAATCTTTCCAAGGATTTATTATTTGAGTAAAGAGACAACATGGGGGGGGGATTACACAGGGGATTCTTTTCTAATTAAATTCAGCAGCTGAATGGTTAGTTAGTCATTAAGGGAGAGATGGTTAAGCGATCGAGCAATGTCAGAAAGAACAAAACTCACTGTCGGTAAAAAAATAAAATGGTTCACAATGCTAGCAGTGGAAAAAAGAAATACGAGAATGTAATAAATTACTTATATGCTATTGAAATGCAGATAGGATTGAGATTGAACTGGCCATTTCGAGGAACGCAGGTCACATGCGGCCCTCTAAAGCCACATAAAAAGCCGAATAATTAAAATAATAATTAAATTCAGAGATGCAAGAACCAAATCACGTACACTAAACTTTATGATCACGTACAATTTGAAGACATTTTTCACCCGAAAAACTTAAAACAAAAGGCCTTTTTTAGCAATTTATTTCCATTTTTACGTGGCTCAAACACAGCAAAAGAATGTTTACTACTTGGGAGTAGGGATGCGACATCGGTTGCAAAACATCGATGTTTTTAAAATTCATTGTATTTAAACTTTTCTCCCCATTTCTTAAAACTGGTTTAGCAACTAGTGATGCGACAGCGACAGCAAAACATCGATGTTTTTTCTAAAACATCAATGTTTAGAAAACATCGACATCGATGTCGCATCTCTACTTTTCAGACCCTTCATTCTTGGCCACTTTGGTCTAAAAGTATGTTCAATTTGCTGATTATGAAATTTATGCTACTTGGTTATTTTTAAAATTTTTATAACGATACTTTTTTCATTTAAATATAAAACATCGACGACGTAGAAACATCGACAAGTATAAACATCGATGTTACAAAAACATCGACATCGCATCCCTACTTGGGAGTAGAAGTGTATTGAAGCAGTGTTTGTTTGATGTTTTACAATGTAAGAAAGTGCTATTTTTTTACAATTTGTAGCAGTGCAAAGACTATCAATCAGCACCTCCTGATGGTTGTCTTGGCAACGTGAGTTGAACCGACCAGACCTTGAAGGACGAGATATCTCGTCATTAGCAAAATTGGTCAGATCTCGTCGAAACCACATGGAGAATATCGCCATGGCAACCCAAATCTTACAATCGCGCATTTCTAAACTTTCATGTCCTGGTTCATATCATTCTTACATTCGAGCTTTAAAAAATTCCCTCGCCTAGTTTGTCTGTCTCTGCACTCTTTTTTACGGTGTTCTCGATTTTTGAAATGTATATAGGAAAGTTGCCATTTTCGTGTTTCAAATGTGTGTGGCCATCAGTAGTATTTTTAAAAATCCATAATTTCTCGTCTTTTTTAAGGTTTTTAACGTTTACCTGCAATTCTTAACATTTTCCCAACTTCCAATGTTTTTAACAAAGCCTTTTTACAATTGAAAACGCAACTTTTAGACTACTTTACAGCCTTGGCTGACTGTTTTGCTTGCTTTTATTGGTTATATTTAGCCTTTTGACTACGGCTACAAACACGATTCTTATAACTTAAAGGCTAGGTCTCCACTTGCGATGTCTAGAAGCGTGATTTTTCAGTCACCGAAGTAAAACCCATTGTTTCAAATACAAATGCACAAACGTGCGACTCAACAATCGAAACGATTAAAAAGTTGATCAGACCGGATTGGTACTTTGTTAATAAGTCTATCTAACCAGTATGTATTTTTCCAAAATCGGCTGAGTGAACGTAGCTTAAAAGATATTATTCCAAATTGACGAACTAAACGTTTATTTTAGCATTAGAAAATCAACTTTATTAATAATTATCCATAGGTAGGAAATCAATCACCAACGGTTAATTATAGTAACTACTGGTACTACTAGTAGTAAGTATTAAACGAATTGATGATGATCAGTCTTACTAGTTTCCACACCAAAAAACATAAGCTTGTTTTATAGGTACAACTTTTCTATTTGTCTAAAATCAAGTAGTCTCTATCTGTAATGTCGTTGAACAAATGACATAAATAGTACCTAACCTTGTCTCATACTTACATAAAAATCTAACCTTTGGCAGGTTTTGGTCAGCATAACAAAGGAACTCTTAATTCTTAATAGCTTAAATCGAAGTTGTATAATAATGAAAGTCACTTTTGAGATTGAAAGAACGATCTAATGAAACAAATCGTATTAATTGTTCGGTCCCCAATCTACTTCTCAATGAACTGCAAATATGACAAATATTTTCCTTTGACTCCATTTTATATGAAGCCATTTCTTTTTTCAGTATTATCTCAAAAATCTGTTTCTTTTCTAAAGTTTGTCTTTTTGCAATAGTTTTCATTTTCTTGCAGAATTTGCTTTTCTAATTCCTCTTTATTAAAAAAATATTGATAATTTAATTTATTATTTTCGCTAGAATTCTTCAAGCTGATGATTGAAAAATATAAAATCGATGACTTTAAAGTTGGGTTTGAATAATCCTATATATTTAATTTTTTTTTAAATTCGGGTTTATTGGATACGGACCGGATCCGATAGATGTTGCTGGATCCGGTATGTAGCCGGATCCGCCGGATCGGATTGCAATCCCTAGGTACAACATCTGTACTGACCGTAGTCATAAGGTTAAACGACACGGAGGGTAAAATTCGGTTTGCCCGATTGGAATTACTCGTTTCACGCGAGACAGCCAATAGTAATGAAGTGTCGTATCTATTCCTCACACCGATGAAACTTAAACGTACTTACTTTCTTCACTTCTTGTAGTAGCTGTAAGGGTATCCGTAGTTGCCATAGTAACCTCCAAGTCCGCCGTAGCCGAGGCTGCCGCTGTAGCCGCCTAGTCCGCCGTATCCATAGCTACCGTAGCTGCCGTAGCTGACGGGGAGGGCGGCGGAGGCGTAGGACACAGGGGCGGCGACCTTGTGGACGTAGGAGGTGGCTACTGGGGCGTGGTAGGAGACTGCAGGGGCTGCGTAGGAGACGGCGGCCGGTGTGACGTACGCCTTCTTGACGACGGTGGTGGCTGGGGCGGCGTAGGAGATTGCAGGGGCAGCATAAGAGACTGCAGGGGCAGCATAAGAGACTGCAGGGGCAGCGTAAGAAACTGCAGGGGCGGCGTAAGAGACTGCTGCCGGGGCGTGGGCGTAAGTGACGGGCGCGTGGACTGCGGCCGTGTAGGTGAGGGGGTTGCTCACGTAGGAGTGGGGCTGGTAGTAGCTCCCGTAGGTGGCGACGCTGCAGGCCACGAGGCACAGGAAGGATGCAACAGCCTGAAAGAGAGATGCACAGGTGAGAAACGGGGTGGAAATGAAGTTTGCGCCACCTGGCGACGGGCTGCGACCCTCGGAGAGTTCGGTGCAAAGCAGGGGCGCGGTAGCCCGGTTGCGAGTTCGAATCTAACCAAAGACCGTCGTGCATAAAGTGGTTTGGGGTACGTTAAATCTGCCATGGCCTCAAATGCCTCACGTTGGCGTGGTGTGGAAGATTGGGGTGCCAGTGCAATGGATGTTCCCTTGTCACCTCTGTTCCTCGAACGTTGTTCAAAATGACGTGGTGTCTTCCCTTGGGGATGCATCAAGGACCGTCGTCTCGTCTTTCCAGTGTGACATTAATTAACTATCTTCCTAAATACTCACCAAAACGTATATTTCTCACTCTATTCATCACCGGCCAACCGGTCTGATGGTTAAGGTGTTAGTCTCTAGATCGGAAGATTCCTGGTTAGAATCCGGGTCCGGGCATGGATGTTTGTAAGCGTATGGTGTAGAGGCGGCTGGTGCGCCTTAAATCTGTCTTGGCCGAAAGTCCTCGCGTTGGGTTGGTGTGGAAGTTTGGAGAATAGGGTGCCACCTCAGGTGTTGCCTCGTCATCTGGCCGTGGTTCAAAATGAAGGTGTTGTCCTTGGATCTTTCCCTTAGGGTATTGATCCCGGACCGTCGTCAATAGCCCATTGTGTTGCTCTAGTACGACGTTTATTTAAAAATTACCAATTACCCTCTATGAATCGAAACACATTGCACATATTTTAAAAAGTACAATGGTAATTTGGTAATTTTTAATTAACGTCATACTAGAGCAACACAACGGGCTATTGACGATGGTCCGGGATCAATCCACGAAAGAAAAGAACCGAAAGCGCCACGTAATTTCGAACCACGGTCAGATGTCGATTTTCGGACTGATTTTTGACCAGGAATCGTGATGTGCGATTTTTGTATCCTGTAGATTCTCCCCTCAATTTATTGCTGCCAGATATTTTATGCGTTTGGTATCGCCGGGTCTTTTGTCTGAAGTCAATCTCGTAATTCATCAAACGTACGGGGTGTATGTTGGCGTAGCAGCTGGACTACGACATACTCTAGTTCAGAGAGGTCGCCACACTTTGACCGTCGACCCCCTTCGCGAGTTTGACTCTTCATCGATTCCTCTATTTTGCTATTACGTAATTATATTAGGACAAGCAAAAAGACTCTTGTGCGATACTTTAGATTGTTTACTGTACGTATATTGTAGTATATACCAAATATTATATTGGCTTAACGTCAAAGAGGATACGCGTTTGACTTCCTTAACATTACATATCGGATAAGAGAGATAAATTACGTATAACATTTAATTTATATAACAATAACACAATCTTATTTCTATATATAATTTCAAAAACAAAAGGAAATTTAAGATTAAAAAATTATAAGGAAATTTTTCAAATTGAAAGTTGGTGGATCAAGGCATCATCAGTGACCCAGACAACACAAAATGATATTTCGTACGTATGAGCAGCAATACGCTAGAAAATTGCTCATACACTCCCCCAAACAGCATTGAAAAGCAAACATACAAAACATGAAGAGTAAGAAGAAACGAAATCAAACCCGCAACAGCAGCCGGGTTTATGGCGACATCGAGCCCGAAGATAGTCACCAAATGCCACCATCCGCTTCGTCCAACCAAACCCTAACACTTTCATTTTCAAAAATTTCTTCATAAATTTTTATTTTAAATTTACTTTTGGTTTTGAAATTATATTGCTTACCTTGTTATGTCTGCAGCTTCAGCGCGCTTGTATGGTTAGTTTTGACTTTTGTTTTCTGGTTGATTGCACCCCAGCTGTTTGGTTCTTTTATTTTTGAAATGTTTTGTATGTTTGTGTTATATATACGAAAATAGGACTTATTAACTTGATATACAATTGACTAACGCTGTCCACGTGAAGGGTGTGCTTCGAGATTCGCAATGTTATGAAATGAGTAAGTTTCAGTCATGAATCGCCGCAGAATTCTATACCTAGCTTATTTCTGTTTAGTTAAAATGGAATTAACGTGACTCAAACCCGTTTCAACCCTGTTCGAGCTTGGAAATTCATCAAAAGGAAGTACACCACTTCAAAAAGTTTTGAATATTTTTATCTGGTGTGTATTTTTCTATCGACCCCTAACAATGTGATATCGACCGCTTTGGCGATAACTGCTTTAGAGTAAAATAGAGTGCCTATATAATAAGAGTGGCGACAAGGGACAAAATTTGACCCAATGCGCATGCGCGGCAGCCATTTTTCTACCAGAATAGTCTCAAAGAAGGTTTCTGGGCGAATTAATATATCATTTTAAGAACAAAAAGCATATGATTGTTATAATATGGATACATTCGGTATAAATGAATCATATAAACGCCGAATTACATACGTAATTGATGAGATGGATTGCACAACGCGCAAATTTAGATTGCGGGAAACAACATGTTCAAAAAAAAAGTTATTTACTTTAAAAGTCTTAAATTTTATGCTGACAAAACACAAAATAACAATAAATAAACATTCTAGAACACGAAATGGAACATGAATAAGCTATATTTTCTTTTTAATTTAATATACACACGTTTTTCTCGAACACGCATAAAATTCCCATGTTAAGTCTACGGTAGCTAGGAAAAGACCGCCTCGGTCGGTAGAAAAGGGCTCTAAGCCAATCAGAAAGTGTTTCCCGTATGTCGCCACTCTTATTATATAGGCACTCTAGAGTAAACTATAGCAACGAAGTTCGTGGGATGACTTCCTTAACGCGTTGGGGTCTTACACGTTGCACAAGTACAAAATGTACCACCTTTCTACTCAGGAATGCTGTCTTCAATTTTTGTCATTAGGGTTACATTGTATCTGTAACGGACGCTTCAAAACCTTTTGAGAACAGCAATCAGTCTACAATTGGTTGGGTGATCATATTCTCTTTAAGGGATGTTGGTAGCTGATTGAGACTTCAGTACTTAACCCTATAGGTTATAGCTCACATTTACATCCTAATTTTTAGCCTGACAGCTCTTAGATACTTCTCAGGACCGCGGTATCACTAGCAATCGGAGGGTTGCGAGTTCGAATCCAACCAAAGACCGTACTGCACAAGAGGGTCTGGTGCACGTTATATCTGTCGTTACAAAGACTGGTCTTTCAAAGCAGTCCAACTGCGTAATTACAAGGACGGTTCCAGAAAAAAACAGGCGCTTCAGCAATCATTGAAACACGCTTAAGGCTAGGTAGGCAGCTAAGTAGCATTACACTGGTGCAATACATGGGGTTATTGGTTGACGGTCCAGAATCAATCCCGAAGAGAAAGATTCGAGGACAATTCTGAACCACTCGGATCTTCCGGACAGAGAATCTAGTTGAACAACTAAGAAATGCGAGATAATTTTCTACTTACAAGGGATTTCATTTCAGCAGTTACTTCTAACGCACGGTGGTGTTGAGGAGCGATTCACGGTGTCCAGCGAAATGGTACCGATTCTTGACCACTTGAACCCTTTTATAGTGAATCCTGGCCACAAAGTCCTTGAAACACCAGCCCAGTCCTTGAAATTAACAGTCCTCATTAGGCGTGTTGGATCTGGCAAAGGCAGCCTTGGCCACCTGCCTCTTATCAGTCCGCATTTGAAAAGCGTCCCTTAAAAATATTTGAAACTGATTCCAAGGGCGAGATAAGAAAGGTGATCTACTTAAAATTCCGCTGTTACGTGGGTTTCGGACGGCCTATTGTGTCCGCTACATACCGTATTCCGTACACCACGCCGGCCGGAGATAAATCGGTAGTATCAGTGGAACAGCGGGCCGTGGGACCAGCAGAAGGACACTGTCAAAACAAAATATTCCTCGCGACACGTGGGGACATTTATTCCAGAAATCAAAGTATTGTGTTGAAACCAGAACTATTCTGGCCTACTTAGCGCATTGCGTTTAGTTGAGGTTTTTCTCTTAATTTCTAGTCGCCGACACAGCAAACCGGTGGTTCTGAGTTCCAAATTCGATCCAGCCAAATACCGTAGTGTACACGGGGGCTGGTATACGTTAAATCTGTCGCTACCTCAAACGTTCTCACGCTGGTGGAGTGTGGAAGTTTGGAGAGAGGTGTCCCAGCTCTCGGGAGGGACCTCGTCATCGGAGCATGGCTCAAATTTACATAGTGCTGTCCTCGGATCTTTCTATGCGTGTTTGTTCCCAGACCGTCGCACAGTGTGTCATCTTCGATTCTAGGTGGACAAATTTCAATTTTCTTAGTGTCGCAGATTATCAAAAATATATATCTTAAATATATATCTTGCTAAGTAGTATGTCCCCTTAGCAAGACCACGGTTTTATTTTCTAGATAATTCCTCTTAACAGGATGTACAGGAGTACAAAGTCGAACTTTGCCTTGGCTGCTAAACCAATCTGGCGAATGCGTATTAGTACTTTGAGGAAAACTGAAAAGTATAGGTCCTATATTTTCTTTAGCGCTATTGAGTAGATACTATCATTAAACTTCTGTTGATTGAGGTATGTTGACGTGTTTTTAGTTTCTTGGGTACTATTTCAATCATTTCCAAGATCCTTTTGAATTTATAGCTAATTAGCAATTTACGCAACTGCTGATTTCAAATTTTAACGAGAATTTAACACTTTATATCAACAAAACATTACGTATGCATTATAACTTGACTTATTTGACGTGCGCATAACAAAAAAATGTATTGCGGAAGTGTGCGATCAATAGTGCTTAAATTTCAGAATGACTGGAAATTTTTCGTCAGTCCATTTTTGACATTTGAGTGATAAATTCGAAACAAACGAAATCGATGCTATTTAACTTATATTTCACAAGAAATGGTTGAATATTTATTACCAAATACTGTTTTTAATGTTTTAAATACTCTTAAAGCGAAATTTTTTGAATTACCCGCCAAAGAATTGAGCAAAAGAGAAGTAAAATAAACGGTCACAAAGAACTATTCCTCAGAAATAATTTTTGACTTCAAAGAAATCCTACCTTTTCTAACATAGTGATTCAAGATCTACCAATTAATTCACAAAGAAGTTTGAAATGATTTTTAAGCCCGTTGTTCCATGGTATAGAAAACGAAACTAGTAACCTTGTAGAGACAACTAGTCAAAAAGAAATGTCAATGACCACTGAAGTAAATTTCAAAAGTCAGGTGTACGATATTCTACTTCAAATTGTCAGAGTTCTTTGCTGCTTTTCTGGAAGAGGTACAATTATGAAAATGATCCGTGTCGTAGTAAAACGTCGGTAAAATTATCTGAAAACTATGCGCTTGGGCTAAGAGTTGACATTAATCTTTCTAGCACCAATATAAAATTACATACACAACGTATAAGAACATTAACTCTAATTTATATACTCCGTATAACACAAAAATGAGCTAAACATAAGTTACTTTTCTAGGATTATTATCACAGAAACTTCAGCTGTACCCCTCAAAACTAGTCACTTATCAACTGCTCTGTTAAACGGTTACGTAAAATTTATGAACAATTCTTCATTCTGATTTTGTCGAAAGATAATATCAGAAATACAATTATAATAAGATGCTGTAATGGCGCTGAACAGAAAATTTTCCAGCAATTTTTTTTAGAAAAATATCACTACAAACAAAGTGCGTTTAGTATTTCTTTGGCATCTTTGCTGCATTACTAATGAGGGTAAAAAAAAATTATTTGTCAAAATCTCAACTAGACCTTGACGCTCCATCGAATTTCTTTATGCCAAATATAATTAGTAGATTTGACTTCAAGGGAAGTTAATAATGTGCAAGGTACTTCAAAGCTGAATTTGTTGTTTTGATAGATGTGACCAAATATCAAACAGGGAATACTATCGATAAAAACACCGCACGTAGATTTTGTTAGAAATGCTGACAAGTCTGCTTAAATAACCATTATTATTGTTATCAAGCTCTACTAAGCCATATTATAATGTTTTAATTTCCGATTTGTAGATAAACTAAGACAAGTTTTCTGAGCACGAAGCAATTGCAAGATGCATATACCGCCGAAAGAATCCTTGGTTCCCCAGTTCCCGAAAACTATACATAAAATACTGGTCCATGGAAATATTATTTAACTTGTATTATTCCAATTGGTAATTGGTCCGCTTCTTAAAAGCGCAAGACAAGGAATAAACACAATAGGCGATAAGAGAAATATTTTAAATAAAAATGTCAAGAACTAATACGAATAGATTAGTCATTACTCAGATTCACTAATTGGAAGTTTACGAGCAATTCCTTGCTCGTAAACTTCCAATTAGTGAATCTGAGTAATGACTAATCTATTCGTAAATTATCTATTTCTGAGTAATGACTAATCTATTCGTAAATTATGACTAATCTATTATTAAACTAAACGCACGCAAATGTTTCCAAAAAGGTTGAATTTTTACAGAAATTTCCCAGTTGAGATTCCAAGTACATAATTTTGCAATATTTTTCAAATATTTTCCCTTTTATTTTTTGAATTATTCTTTATTTTTAAATGAAACTGTTATGGGTATATCTGACCATTGTTCAGGTGTATATTAATATAAAACTGCCAAATATACGGTTAATAATTGATCGAAGTATATTTAATAAATGGAGCAAAGTTGACATATTTCTTTAAATTTAGCATATTTCTCCATCTAAATAGTAATTAAAACCATTAAATGTACACCAAATCAATATTTTATCACTCGCAGGCTCTTATCAAACGTCAACCCAAACCAGTGTATTTTTGATGCAATAAAATTGTCCACCTACATTGCGAAAATGACACTGTGCGTCGCTAATATCCCGTTGTGTTGCTCCAGTGATACGTTAATTAACTACCTTTCCATGCTGTATTTTCACAATTAAGTAACAATGTCTTATGTTTGGCGCATCGAAACCAAATAGCATCCCAGACTGACCAGCCATCGCGGTTCTACATGACGCACTGGCACAACACAACGGGCTATTGACGGCGGTCCGAGATCCTTACCAAAGAGAAAAAACTAAGGACAACTCCTGACTTTGAAACCTGACCGTGATTCAAAATTACGTGGTGCTGCCCTCTGATATTTAACTTACTGAATTGATCTAGGACCGTCGTCAATAGCCCGTCGTGTTGCTCTAGTACGACGCTAATTTAAAATTGCCACATTTCCTGACTTTGAATCACTGGAAAAATACCTGAGCTTGCACTTCACTCTCTAAAGTGCCTCAGCCGACCAACCGGTATAGTGGTTAAGGTGTTAGCCTCTAGATCGAAAGGTTTATGGTTCGAATCCGGGTCCGTGCATGGATGTTTGTAAGTGTATGACGTAGAGGTGGCTGGTTCACCTTAAATCTGCCGTGGCCGAAAGTCCTCACGGTGGGTTGGTGTTGAAGTTTGAAGAGTGGGGTGCCAGCTCAGGTGTTACCTCGTCATCTGACCGGGGTTCAAAATGACAAGGTGTTGTCCTTGGATCTTTCCTTTAAGAGATTGATCCCGGACCGTCGCTCGATGTGTTGCTCTAATACGACGTTTATTTAAAATTACCCTCTATTAATCGAAACACATTGCACATATTTTTATAAATACAATAGTAATTTGGTAATTTTTAATTAACGTCGCACTAGAGCAACACAACGGGCTATTGGCGACGGTCTGGGATCAATCCACGAAAGAAAAGATCCGAAAACGCCACGTAATTTCGAACCACGTTCAGATGACGATTTTCGGACTGATTTTTGACCAGGAATCGAGAGGTGAGATTTTTGTGTCCTGTAGATTCTCCACTCCCTTTATTGCTGCAAGATATTTTAACGTTCCTGGTAGGACCGTCGTCAATAGCCCGCTGTGTTACTCTAGTACGACGTTAATTACAAATTATCAATTACCACCACACCAGAGTGAGGACATTTAAGGCCACGACAGATTGAACGTGCGGTCTTTGCCTGAACCATGTTTCTAACTCGTAAACCTCTGTTTGATAATCCGTAACTCCACCAACAGTTACCGCGCCCCCCCACCCTTTACCTAGGAAGCCCGTTGTGTTGCTTCAGTGCGACGGTAGTTAAAAAATAACCTAAAAAATACTCTTTACTTCGGGCTAAAAATGATCAAATGATTTGTTTAGTCTTTGCGGCAGCGCAACAATACCAAATAGAGTTGACTGAAAAGATCTCCGTCAGATCTCTCAACATCAATTAACAGTTGAGTCACATCTTCTCTCTCTCTAATCATTTCGTACCTGTCACGGGGATTCACGATACGCTTTAAAATCTCTGCAATCTTTTTTTTTTCATCTTGGAGACGAGACGACACCGGTTTTGTTATTTTTTTGCATACGGATGTCTTGAAATATGCTTCGAAACTGGCACGCTAACTGAAGGTAGGTATTTTAATTAACGTCGTACTAGAGCAACACAAAGGGCTATTGACCATTTCATATGATTTAAATAACGAAATAATTGCCAGAAATCATTTTAGAGGTTGCCCACAGGGTTCGATGCTGGCACCAACCTTGATGAACATTTATTTTAATACAATTTTAAGTTTGAATTCGAATATAATTTATCTCCAGGCCTTCGCCTACGATCTGGCGCTTATCACGTCAGGTAAAACGCATGAGGCCCTGGAGATTAATACAAATAATTCCCTTGATATAGTTTATAATAAACTGGCTGATTTAAAACTGAGCCTGTCGGTCGGTAAATGTCGGTCCATATTAGTTTCAAAAAACGTAAATTTAAAAAATGGCTTTAACTTTTCAAGTAACGGAAATAGTGTGGAAATTGCCCACAATCTTAAATATTTAGGCCTAGTTATTGACAGCAGGCTCACATGGTGCGATCACATACAAACACTAAAAGACCGTTGCTTTGAAATTGGAGGATCACTACAAAAAAAATTCGCGGCGGAGGATGGGGAGTCGGTGGCCAGCTCCAGAAGGTTTGGTACCTCTCAGTCACTGAGAAGGTCCTCACATACGGAGGTGGCATTTGGGGAGGTAATTTGACCCAGGCGCAAAAGGCTCGTCTGGCAACAATTTAGCGACCTTTCCTGATCAAAATCTCAGGCGCCTACAACACCTCACCAACCGACTCCCTTAACACCCTCTGGAATCCCCCCGCTCCATGTGACCCTGCTGTCAATATTCAAAAAATATAACATTGTCAAAAGACGGCAGCTTAACCCAGAGCTGGGACTGTCCCTTTACACTACGATTCAAATATAATGGTGAGTGGTATCCCGGTGTCTAGCCTCAGGTTGGACATCCGGGAAGCCGTTGACAATGCTGAATTTGAGGTGTACACCAACGACTCGGGCATTGATGGCAATGTCGGTGCTTCAGTGTGCATCCTCCAGGACAACCAAGTAATAGAAATCTTGAAATTTAAACTACTGGCTTGCAACTCGGTTTTTCAAGTCGGTTATCGACGTTCCATTCCCAATAAGCCTTTTAAAAAGAAAGATTAAAAGCTACATAGAAAAAATTTGGCAGAACCATTGTGTAGCTTCCAACAAGGGAATCAGTCTCGGGGCATTTTTTCCACAAACCAAACGCGATACTCTCATCACCGACCGACAACTGGTTTAATTCCTTACAGGGGCATGGTCCGTTCTGTGCATACCTCCACAGGTTTAAAATTAAAGGGGTCCGGGACACAAAAATCGTCAAATTTTCTTTATTATTTTAAGAAATTTTCTGCTTAAAATGACGTCTAAATCATGTTTCTAACTTAATTAGAACTAGATATAATAATTTTTGTGGTGCGTTGCTTTGAAAATATAACACTCTTGACAATTGTTGTCATGGCAACAACATCCTGTCTTTAAAACTTTAAATGCGTTTTTCTCCACGATACATTTTTCAAGATTTCGTGTATTCAAATTGCTTTAAGTCGGAAACCAATAACGTTTAAGGGTTGAAATTTGGAGTATATCTTTTTCACACACATTATACTTTAATTTTGATTCAGCAAATTTGAAACAAATATTTACTTTTAAAAATATGACTCTTAAAAAAATATAGTACCTTAAAATTTTCAAAAGTTTTCATTCAAATATTTTTTATTTTTTATTAAATTAATATTTTTTTAACTGCTCAATCAAAATTAAAGTTTATAAATTTGTGAATAATTTACTGCAAGAATTTTGAAAATGGATCAAGAATATTTTGAATTTTAGCAATTTAAAATGACCTCTTTTTTTTTAAATTTTAATTTAAAAATTTTAAAAAACTTTTTGAAAAATTTTGTGTTGTGATTTTGTTTATTAGTTAGATGGGTAATCAGTACAAAGAAATTCAAAATTAATTAATAAAAAATATTTTCAATGTGTCACGGACCCCCTTAAAGACAACAATAAATGTGACTGCGAGGAGGTATGGGACGCCGACCACTTCCTCTTCGCTTGTACGCAGGCACATCATATAACCAAACCTACTGAGGAGAACAAGCCCATCTGTCTAGAAAGTGTTCTAAAAAATAGTCAGTCAAGATATAAATTAAGTCCTGCGTGATGGCAGCGATGGGGATGGTGGCGGGGCCCTCCCCCAACTAATAGAAATGACACCCTTTGGTTCCCCTTCTTTTAGGTAGAGAGGTGGGACTAGGTCCCTCTCTATTTTAAACCTTTAAACCACTTTATAATAAATTTTTAATCAAATCATATCATCATCCCGTTAAGGGTTTTTATATGCGCTTTCATCTGTATAATGTTCACTTTTTACACCACTACATTAAATTCATCACCACATAACAATCTCATAAAATATTTATTTCACCTACATTTAAATCCTATTTATAAACATCAAATCATTATCTCTCACCTCTTAAAAATAATGATTATTTTAATTAAACTTTATGTTTGTATTTCTTTCTTTTTGTATTGTAACGTCTTTTTGTTTTGTGTTTGTGTTGTATGTTTTGTGTTTATATGTGTTTCTTGTTCTGCGTTTAAGTTACATTTCCCGGTGTTGCCACCGGTGTATTAAATGTAATTTTACCGGTGTGCCACCGGTTTTTCATTCTTTGTCTCCCGGGACTCCGGATGATTATTGTAATTTTTAACATAAGGCCGGAATGTTACCGAACCATTGTAATTCTCCCTTTGTAATAAAACAACCACAAATGTAATCTTTTAAAAAAAATTAATGATCCATCGGCCGGAGTGGGTCCTCCTGGGCCTCCTTTGTGCTGTGGAAGTCGCCCCCACCCTTTCCCCCTGGACCACAAATACACTGGGTCTTAAAAAAAAAGGGTTATTGGCGACGGTCCGGGATTAATCCCCCAAAGGAGAGATCCGAAGAAAACATCACGTCATTTTGAGCCCCGCGGTCAGATGACGAGGCAACACCCTGGCACCCCACTCTCCAAACTACCACACCAACCCTACATGAGGACTTTTGGCCATGACGGAAATAAGGTACACCAGCCGCCTCTATAACCATACGCTTACAAACATTCATGTACTGAATCGGATTCGAAACAGGAACCTTCCGATCTAGAGGCTAACACCTTAACCACCAGCCCGGTTAATCGGCCCTCAGAAAGCTCGGTTAACGCAATTAACGTCGTGCTGGAGCAACACAACGGGCTAATGAATGCGATCCGGGATTAATATCGCCGACCTACCCCTTATACCACCACATGTTGCTGTCCGGTCCATTATTGTAAGGTAGTGTATACCAATCAATGCGCAGGCTCGTTTACAGCTGGAAAATTCCTAAATCCAATCCGGGTCAGTGCATGGATGTTTGTAAGTGTATGGTGTACAGTAGGGATGCGACATCGATGTTTTGAAACATCGATGTTCAAAATTAAAACATCGATGTTGATAAAACATGGACCCAAAAACATCGATGTTTTTAAAATTCAGTGTATTTAAACTGTTCCCCCATTTCTTAAAACTGGTTTAGCAATTAGTGATGCGACATCGGCTCCAATACATCGATGTTTTTTCTAAAATATCAATGTTTAGAAAACATCGACATCGATGTTGCATCCCTACTTTTCAGACCCTTCATCCATAGTCACTTTGGTCTAAAAGTATGTTCAATTTGCTGATTATGAAAATTATGCTACTTGGTTATTTTTAAAATTTTTATAACGGTACTTTTTTCATTTAAAAATAAAACATCGACAACGTAAAAACATCGACAATTATAAACATCGATGTTACCAAAACATCGACTCCAATACATCGATGTTAAATACATCGATGTTTTTTTAAAAAACATCGACATCGATGTCGCATCCCTAGTGTATAGGCGGCTGGGGCACCTTAAATCTGTCGTGGTAGAGAGTCCTCACGTTGGCGTGGTGTGGAAGTTTGGAGAGGTGAAGTGTTATCTCATGTGGGACCTCGTCATCCTAGCGTGCTTTAAAATGATATTATTTAGATAAATAATAACAAAATGGGAACAGACATCTTTCAGATTTACATTAAAAATCGTTTTGGCTCCAGACGTCGATTCATTTTTATTTCCTCACCGAATAATTTCGAAATGTAATATTTTTCATATTTGTTGCAACGTCAATGTATTTACTTGAATAAAACTAAAAAAATCGCAATATATTTCAACGTCTTAATTTCAAAAATGTTCTAAATATATTTAATTACAAACCAAATCAACTGGACTATGTCATTAGAAACATTTCAGCTGAACAAAAAACGAAAGATCTTTGAAGCGGGTAAATTTTTTTAAGTTCACGTTTAACACATTGATAAGGGGTCTTTCCGAACTAGAATGAATAGAGTTCGTTTTATAACATTTTGAGGTGCATCGATATAAAAGTTTCTTCTGGATTGTTCTTTTTCTTTTCGACTGCTACACTACTGCCATCTCTGGAACCACAGCAATTAGTGACTCCATTCAAAAATGCACTAAAAAGATTCAACTTAACCCCTTGCCAGTTTTGCCCGGGCATTGTACGTGCGCTGGTTTTGTGTCTTTACTGATTTGCCCGTACGGCGTTCGGGCAAATTCGGCTCAATTCTCCGTAGCTTTTACTGTTTTGCCCGTATTTTCGTATAGATGGCGATAGTTTCCACTAAATGATAGTTTGAAAAGTCTATTTGTTCTATTCTGATTGGTAAAATAAAAACACATGACAAAAAGCGCGCGCTTTTGTCACGTGTTTTGCATGACTGCGAATTTTTATCATTCAGTGCTTAGCTTTTGCATCTATTTTACTTTTACTGATCATTTGATAGCTATATTGATGTACAAGTAGTGCAAACTATTTTTACCATAAAATAATGGCTGATTCAGAATGTATGCAGCTAATTTCATCGGACTCATTCGGAATCAGAAATATCTGTAAATGAGTGGGTGTAGTGCAGGCCTCGAAATAGATTTTATAATACAGGTGCACCTAAATTTTTAAAATAGGTGCACATGTTATATTTTAAGTGCACATTTAGAAAAACTTAATTTTAGAGCATTAATGTAATGTAAACTACTTTATTAGTTGTGTATATTTATATAGGGTTAGTAGTAGATAGTAAATAGAAATATTTAAACATCTAAATTCTACCTTCTCTAGCGCACGGTCGCTTCAACCGAGCCATCTGGAAAACGTTTCGATCATCGGAAAGTTATTGTGGCAGTGACAGAAGTAAACCTTCCTCCTGTATAAACCCGTTACGGCCCAGATATTTTGTTTTCGCATAGTGTTTATGTAGGAATTTTAATTACGTTTATTTAGAGCAAGAGAGGTCGATTCTAATATTTTGTTCAAACATCAAAATAACATAAAACACGTCCCCCCCCTTTTTTTTTAACGTTACGTACACTGCGTGCACCTAACGGAAAAAAATTAGGTGCACAATTTTTATGTGCACAGTGCACCCTGGTAATTCGAGCCCTGGTGTAGTGAAAGTTTTTTAGATGGCTTCGATACTACTGACTCTTATAGTAGTACAGATGGATAAGTCAAGCAGGGCAATTTTATGAAATTAATAAGAACGGTAAGTAAATGTAATTGTTAATCGAAAATTAACATGCACAACGGTAAGTGTAACTTTCCTGCAAGGCGCTCATGTAGGAAGAAAAGACAACTTCTCCAGGGAAAGCATTATTCTATTTGCAGTCCAAAGTTGTTCAAAATGCTTAAAAATATTAGAAATGTTTATTTAAAAAAAGTTTCCTACTTACAAATATAAAATAAACAAGAAAATGTGACTTTTTAAAAACAAATTCGGGAAACAAATGGAACTATTAAAGAGTTTGGGTTACTAATCAGAGTTTGACCAGAATATGGACTTGCTTCAGATTAGTTCTGAACCCTTGAAATGTCTCTTTTGTGCTTCCTCTGTTAATTGAAGCAACTGCAAGAAGTGCCTTGTAAGCGATTTTTATTTGATTAAAACGAAATTTTATTTAATCCAATAATAGTCTAGGTGTATCATCTAAACCATCAAGACGTGACCACTATTCTTCTGACGAAATACCTCGACCATCAGAATATGGATGGACCGAGTTTCGAACTCGCAATTTTCCGGTTGCTTATCCGAAGCGCTTCCAACTGGACCATCCCGGCCGTATGATAAAAACCAACGGAATCGGTAACTTCTAAACCGTTCCTTGTGAGAGAAAGTGCACCCTGAAACATTCCTCCATCAGTATGCGAGTCTCGATCGAACGCTTTGGAATCGTGCTTCAACTGAGATGGATGTTTTACGACAGTCGGTCTTCGGGTGGAGGTCAGCTCTTGAATACGTTTTCGCTCCTTGTGAAATCAGAATTCTTCCATCGACAGTAGAACTGTAATTTCCACACTTGTTTCAGGCACACGACTCTCTACCAAACGGAAATCTCAGCGACTACTTTCAATAAAACTGAGCAGAGCGCTGAAATTGAGCCATGTAATCTACAAGTCTTTCTTAGAGGAAGGTAAATTAATAAGCCATCTTAAAACAAAAAGCCAAAACGATCAAAAACCTATATCGGGACTGCTAATCATGTTCGGTCACTGCTCACAGTGTATCGTGTTCGGTCACTGCTCACAGTGTATCGCGTCCGGTCACTGCTCAGTGTATCGCGTCCGGTCACTGCTCACAGTGTATCGCGTCCGGTCACTGCTCACAGTGTATCGCGTCCGGTCACTGCTCACAGTGTATCGCGTCCGGTCACTGCTCACAGTGTATCGCGTCCGGTCACTGCTCACAGTGTATCGCGTCCGGTCACTGCTCACAGTGTATCGCGTCCGGTCACTGCTCACAGTGTATCGCGTCCGGTCACTGCTCACAGTGTATCGCGTCCGGTCACTGCTCACAGTGTATCGCGTCCGGTCACTGCTCACAGTGTATCGCGTCCGGTCACTGCTCACAGTGTATCGCGTCCGGTCACTGCTCACAGTGTATCGCGTCCGGTCACTGCTCACAGTGTATCGCGTCCGGTCACTGCTCACAGTGTATCGCGTCCGGTCACTGCTCACAGTGTATCGCGTCCGGTCACTGCTCACAGTGTATCGCGTCCGGTCACTGCTCAGTGTATCGCGTCCGGTCACTGCTCAGTGTATCGCGTCCGGTCACTGCTCACTGGGCATCGCGTCCGGTCACTGCTCACTGGGCATCGCGTCCGGTCACTGCTCACTGGGCATCGCGTCCGGTCACTGCTCACTGGGCATCGCGTCCGGTCACTGCTCACTGGGCATCGCGTCCGGTCACTGCTCACTGGGCATCGCGTCCGGTCACTGCTCACTGGGCATCGCGTCCGGTCACTGCTCACTGGGCATCATGTCTGGCTGTAAGCGACGGTCCTGGATCAACCTTCGAAGACGACACGACGTCATGTTGAACCACGACCAGATGACGCGGTGGTACCTGAGGTGGCACCCCACTCTCCAAACTTCCACACCACCATTTGAGGCCACAAAAGATTCAACATTCACTTTTGCCCCTTTGTACACGATCTTTTATAGCATACGAACTCTGAACCTTTCAGGTTAGTCTTGCAACAAGGATACCGCGTCTCTTATTTCCGCGTGCATCCTCGGAATCGATCCTCAACGAATCGTTAGTCTTCAATGCACGCAATGTTTACTCAACTGCCGTTGTGACCAACGAATATTTTATTAGAAAATTGACGTTTCGCGTTGGTTTCCTAAAAGAAGGATTTGCGCTGCTTTATAATCTAAAATCTCTGTACGCGCTTGATGCACGAAGTCCTTTCTTAAAATACTTTTTTGTTTTTACAGCGCTCTCCCCTTTTGGAGTGATTCGATTTCTCACGCTCCAAAAAGCGGTGAAGAGAACGCCCGTCGTCTTGTGTCGCGATAACCCACCCACGAACCAGCTTTCCGATGTCCAGAAAGGGAAGAGAAGATCGACGCGCTGTCACGGTCATGTGGCGGATCGAGAACATGAGCCACTGGGATCCCAAGTATCAGGGGTGGTTAATCTTCAGTCATCCATTTAATGTTGACACTCTGTATGGAAAAATGTGGTATCTGAAAATGCAACCGATGGGTTTAAACAAACACGACGATAACCTCCGCTTAAAACTTCGCCTGTTTGAAGAAGTGCTCGATTATCAGATAGATTGCGAATGCTCCATCTTGGATTCACGCGGATCGCCTCTGGTCACGGGGACTATATGGGATCAAGTCTTTCCAGGCAACACGAGTATTTTGCTGCCTGTTTCTCCCAAACACAAAGAGGTGTTCGAGACCAGGAAGTCCTCTTTCCTGCCAGACGACACCCTGACTGTGCGATGCCGCATCTGGAAGTCGAGGGGGGAGATCGAACGAAACGAACATATTTCCGTTCGCTCTCGAATAGAAGTCGCAGAGTCGTCCTTTGTGTGGCCCATCGAGAGATTCAGCACTCTAAAGTTAGGTCAAAAAGTGAGAACTACCATAGATTTACTCTATTTTTTTGATCAACTCTCCGTGAGCTTTGCTTTAACGGGAGCATCGCTTCTGGACTCCAACCTTAGTTTTAAAATAACTGTGGACAGTAGTTTCGGAAGATGGTTGATAACGTTGGAAGTGTCCGTTTTGGACAACGCAGAGAAGGTGATGAAAGTCGTGAAACACAAAGATTCAATCGGCACAACAGACGGAACACATACGTTGGTTGTTCCGAAAGTTATATCAAGGCAAGAGTTACTGGAGAGAGAGTCCGAATGCTTGGTCAGTGATGTTCTCACACTGCTTTGCGAGATCACAGTTGTTCGTGGAGAAATTTCTAAATTCATTGACGCAGATCACCTTGCACCTTCACACCAAAAAAGAGAAATCGCAAGAAATGGCTCCACCTATTCAGAAGGAGGCTGTAAGACCTCTCAGCAAGGTGACTACCACCCAGAGGTATCACAGCAGAGATGTGACACCTCGGCCAAGATGCACTACGCGGCAGACAAGAACCAAGTATCCTTCCTGAAGCAGCTGTGTACGTCTATCTTGCGCGCCAACATCACAATGTCCAACGTGTGCGACATCTTATCTCTGGCGGACAAACACGATGACCAAGAGATGACATCGCTCGTCAACGACTTCATTCTGGGGCATTCCGATGAGATCCTGCACTCCGACGAATGGGAGAGTTTCCTGGACAAGGAACCTCACTTGGCAGGAAAAACAATGCTTCATTTATGCAAGAAAAGGCGTCAGTTCGGGAAAATCTAACCCAGTTTGTATTCGATGGTTATTATTGTGCAAGGAATGGTCTAGTATGTTCTTTCATATCCGTTAGATTGTCCTTTGTTTTCATAGATTCTTTACAATTTTTTCGTGTAAATTGAAAGATTGAAAACGTCCAGTCTGATTTGTATTAGTCATTGCCCAGTGTAGTCGCATCAGGTTCGATCATTTCTTTCTATTGTAAAAAAATCTTTGTCTTCTCTTATAACATGCCTTTTGTATTGAGTGTTTTTCATTTTGTGGAATTTGATATTTAGTTTTTCTGAATGAAGGATAACATTAGGAACTGAGGGTGTGGCTTAATCGGTTATTTTATATGCTTTTATGTCAGGATAAGCAGTTTATTTTTATTTCCTTACATGGAATCTGGATTAACTGAATCGGACTTTCTGTGCGATAAATGCAAAGCTCCGATGAAGTTTGCTGTAAAACTTTCACTTAAAAACTGTTGCACTTGGATTTGTTGAAGTGTTCGCGATAATAATGCTGTTTTAATACGATGTTTTTAATAACTGTTTCCGTTAAGTACTTTCCTCTAACACTTGTTATTTTCCGGAAAGAAAAACGTTTTTTCGAACAATTTTACCTACTTCAATAGCTTTAGTTTGCTAGAATTAATGTGATGTTTTTACAATAATGTTCTGTATCCTGGTGCCATCCGACTTAAGGAGTCCAGGACACATTGAAATTTTTTTTTTATTAATTAGTTTAGAATTTTGAATTTTTTTGTACTGATTACCCATCTAACTAATAAACAAAATCACAACACAAAATTTTTCCAAAAACTTTTTAAAAATTTTAAATTAAAATTTTTTGAAAAAAAAGGGGTCATTTTAAATTGCTAAAACTCAAAATATTCTTGATCCATTTTCAAAATTCTTGCAGTTAATTATTCACAAATTTATAAACTTTAATTTTGATTCAGCGATTTAAAAAATAGTAATTTAATAAAAATAAAAAACATTTAAACAAAAAATTTTGAAAATTTTAAGGTACTTTAAAAAAAAAAATCATATTTTTAAAAGTAAATATTTGTTTCAAATTTGCTGAATCAAAAATAAAGTATTATGTTTGAAAAAGATATATTCCAAATTTCAACCCTTAAACTTTATCGGTTTTCGACTTATAGCAATTTGAATACAGGAAATCTTGAATAAATGTATCATGGAGAAAAACGCATTTAAAGTTTTAAAGCCAGATGTTGTTGCCATGACAACAACTGTCAAGAGTGTTAAATTTTCAAAACAACGCACCACAAAAATTATTATATCTCTAGTTTCTAATTAAGATAGAAACACGATTTTGACGTCATTTTAAGCAGAAAAACACAGAATCTCTTTTTTTTTTTTTTAAATCGAAAATTTTACGATTTTCGTGTCCCGGATCCCCTTAAAACTAACAAATTATTTAATTTGGTACAAACTTGTATTACAATATTTCAGGAAAAGTAAACTTTTCCGTTAAGTAATTAATTTCCTGTTGAAAGAATAAAAGCTTCTAGTTTAAAAAAATATTTTCGTTAATGGTTTAGTTATTTTTCGCTAAACCTAAACCTGATTTTAAGACTCTTATTTGGCGACATAAAAAACACGCCAAAAGCATAGTCACGAGGAAGTCCTTGTATCAAAATTGTTCCAATTCTTCCAAAACAACGACTGATAGCTAAAAACTAGGCCAATGCAACGAAAAATGGTTCCACGATGTGGTATTTAAATGGAGCAGTATAGACATCATTATCAGCGCAGAAGTAAATAACTTCGCCAATGTAAACATGTTGCTTGCATCGGATCTTTCGCTTGGGGATTGATCCCGGACCGTCTTCAATAGCCCGTTGTTTGCTTCAGTGTACCTTTATTCAAATAACTTCCCCGACTTTACATTTTAGCCTTGTAAGGCCAAGTTAAAAGTGAGCCATGATAACATTATTCTATATGAACAATATTTAAACTCTCTTCAGTCTTGATGGCGGACGTCTGGCTCTCCATCAAAATGGCCACCGACGAAGTTTTTAAATCAATATTTTGAAGGTTTTTCAATTTTACTAACTATTTCGACTAAGGTCTTCATCTTTATTTAATGCAATTACTAACCTTACTTATCGGAACCATTCTATACAGAAAATACTTATTACTGAAGTAGTGAAAGGCCACCAAATATCCCAAACTGGCCCAATTCGATTTCGTCTTTGGATATTACATTTCTATTATGGTATCGAGTTTTTCAGATTCCAATGACATCCTGCAGCGAATTGTAATATTGTGAGAGGTGTGGTGTTATGAAATCCCGATTAAGATGATATTTCTGTAAACCAGTATTGTGAAAAATCTTCAGCGAATTATTGAAATCGTATTTTAAAAAAATTATGAAATACAATTATGTTTACACAAGCATAATTACCCGATATTACTCGAGATGAATTGATTCACTCTAAATTGAAGAAATGATCAGAATATGTAACAACTTCTGTCTTTTGTAGAATAAAATATTATTTGAACTCCTTTTCGGATATCCTTATAATTTGCAAAACTTTGGATACAAACTCTACAAATGATATCCATCCATGTAATACATTTCACATGCAACGCACCCTTGATGTATTGCAAATCTACAAAATGGCGAAAGGTGATATTAATCCTGATACGGCAAAAGACAATTTTGTGAAGGGGGATTTGGAATTACCTTTACTTTCTTCGCATGTAAAATTGCTCAATTCATAAAAATGACAAATCTACTGCGAGTGTACTCGAACTTATTATTTTTATTTGCGACTGTATCGAATTTCGCCATCTTTAAAAAAGTTTTGTTATTAAAATAATTGAACTGTAATGGGGACAGCATGAGAGAGTAATTGATGTTGAAGTTGTGAATTTTACTTTCTTTGTAAATGTGAAGAAGTAAATGCCTCTGCAATTAGGGATGACAGGTTTTGTTCTATAACTTGTAGAAAGAGTATAATTTGTTTGAAAGGTATTGCAAAAGGACATATCAATGGCTTAGAACAGAAATTATTAACCGACATGCTTCGGAGACTCATTGTTAGTCTGATGGGAATTGCATTGTCATATTGTAATCGGTTTAAATACTTATATCGTCGACTTAAAGCAGGAAGACATAAAATAACATGTTTTACTCAACAGCTGTTTGAATCTTAGTTTTTAGATAGAAAAATAATTATAAATAATTTGAACTGAAAAAAAACAACTTTTTAACCTTTACGATGCGGCAGGTAGATACACCAGCGGCATGGTATAGATCTGTGTACGGTGGTATCAATCGCCATTTACGAGCTGTCAGCGACTGACCTTCTAGAGCAGGTATGGGCAACTTTTGGAAACTTGCGGGCTAAACTTTAGGATATTAATGAAGTCGCGAGCCGTATAGAATAGGTAGTTGTGAAAAAGTAATAATAATGACGTTTGTTTTATATATTTATAAAGAATAATATCGTATTGATTAAGTATTTACTTACAATCAGCAGAAATTAATGAGAAGTTTGCGCTTGAACTTGAGAAACAAGAAAATCAATGTTGGGATCAATCCCACTAATACACAGGTGCAAAGTGTTTTCCAAATTCTCATCTGCAAGCCTGGTTCGATACTTCGATTTGTTAGTTTTCATCATGGAAAAGAACTGTTCACATTTATAAGTGCTTCCAAATACGCAAATCATTTTTCTTGCAAATGCTCTGAGCTGTGGGTACTTTTCTTCGGCAAGGTACGTCCTGTAGAAATCACTTAGCTCCACGTCTTCAAATTTTGACTTCAAATGTATGTCTTCCTGAAGCTTGATCAACTCCATTTGTAGGTGTGTTGGAGCCTTTCCTACGTGACTTTTCATCGGAGTTACAAAAAGGTTAAAACAACTATCCATGTTTTCAAAGTCGGAAAATCTATTAAACAATTGCTTCGACAGTGATTTTAGTTCTTATGCATATTGAGCGTAATCAATATTTTCGTGACTGGATAGTGTTGAAAAATGATAACAGCTTCCAGATCGCATTTGTGTTTCCCACAAGCGAAGTTTGTTTTGGAACGCTTTCAGATGGCTGTGCAATTCGTTTACCGACTGACCTTGTTTTTGAAGCTTCAAATTCAACTCGTTTAAGTGACCCGTGATGTCTACTAGAAATGCTAAATCACATAACCATTTCTGATCACTGACTTCAGGCAATGATTTTTCCTTAATTTCCATAAAATCTGCTATTTCCTGTCTAAGATCGTAAAATCTTTTCAGCATTTTGCCTTTGCTTAACCACCTTACTTCGCAAAAATATGTCACATCACCGTGTTCTGAAGAAAGGCCATCCAAAAATGCTTTGAACTGGCGATGGTTAAGCGCGCGGGATCGAATAATAGTAATTGTCTTTATCACCACATCCATAACGTTCTGCAATCGAATTGTGCACAAGTTTTGTTGGTGAATAATGCAATGTAGGATTATTAAATAGTCTTTTTGCACGTTCAAGTCAATTGCTTTTTCTTTCAAAATTCCTATGAAACCTTTTCGTGAACCGACCATAGAAGGTGCACCATCTGTGCAAACCCCAATTAATTTGCACCACTGCAAACGATACTGTTCAATATCACTTTTTAACCTCATGAAAAATATGTTCTCCGGTAGTGGTCCCTTTTAGAGGCTGTAAAGCCAGCAATTCCTCAGTTACAGTAAATTCTTTGTCAACGCCTCGTATAAAAATAGCTAGTTGTGCTGTATCAGACAAGTCGGTGCTCTCGTCCAAAGCAATTGAAAATGCTTCAAAATCAGTCACGTGATCAGCCAATTTTTCCTTGATATCACCAGCCATAATATCTATACGTCGTACAACAGAACGTCTTGATAAGCTTATTTTCTCAAATTCCTTTTTCTTTTCGGGACATAAAATATCTGAAATTTCTAACAGGCACTCTTTGACAAATTCTCCTTCACCGAATGGTTTCGATGACTTCGCTATTTTTGAGCTGACTATGAAGCTAGCTTTCACAACATTGTCCAGTTGTGTCCTTTGTTAACTAAAAATTTGTTGCTGTTTGTCAAAATTGGTGATTAGCTTTTGAATTTTATCTTTTCGCAACTGACCCGTGAGTGTATGCTGCGCAATATGCTTACTGGAATAATGCCGCTTCATATTGTATTATTTTAAAACAGATATGGATTCATTACACAACAGGCAGATAGGCTTACAATTAGGCATGATAAAAAAGTATTCATCTGTCCATCTTTCTTGAAATTGGCGACATTCCGTGTCTACTTTTCGCTTTTTAACACCAGACATACTTTCATACACTTTCCGAACTAAGAACTCCAAGCAACGTAACGCGATGAGTGTACCACCTACCTAAGAGGAGTAGGACATATGACTGGGCGCGCGATCGGACATTCAACAAAAAGGGGGGAAATGCAGGCGTTACAAAAATTACCAAAACCAACATAGTTTTAGTTTCCAGGGTTGAAATGTCCTGCAAAATTAGGTCCGAAAGCCGAGTCTGAAGAGACATGGAATCTACTTAACTTATATACAAGTAGTAATATAAAATGTATTTCATGTTAAGAATTGAATTTTTCTAAATTTAAAATGTATAAATAATAATTATCTAAAGAATCTTTCATTAATATATATTAATTAACTTTATACACACTTTAGTGAGCAAGGTCTGAGACCCCTCTACACTAGTTACGAGACGGTTTGTGACACAGCAGTTAAGGGTTAAAGCTAATTTAAAAAATACAATCAAACACTATAGCACCCAACCCTTTTTTTTTATAAATGTCATGTGAGAAATTAACTGCGACAAATCAGTTAAAGTAATGTTCTCGCATGTACTTAAACTGCAATTTAAAATTGTGCTTTCTTTGACATTTTTTCTTTTGCATTTCTTTGACAAATTTATGATCTTGAAAAACATGATACTTAAAATAATTGTATAATTGTCCTAAAAGTTCCTGTACTGACGATTCATGAATTTATTATACAAAATCAACAAACTTTAAAACAATTATTTTTATGTTAATGGTGAAAAGCACTTATAAACGAAAAAAAAAATGGGACTTACATTTATAATAAATGTTTAAAATTTCTGCAATTTTCTTGGGAGGCAAAGCTGAAGTAGTTTGCACATATTTTTAGACACGCGTTTCAAAATGCTGACTTCTTGTATCCTTTGAGTAATGGCAATTTTCAGATCACCTATTGTTTGGTGATTATCTTCATAAACTTTGTTCTTTAAATATCCCCACAGAAAAAAAAGTCAGGAATGTGCAGATCAAGGAACGAGATGTCCAATAGTTTCTTGAGATGAGTCGATCGTCAAAAAAAATCTTGAAGCATGCCCGTGGTGTCATAACTTGTATGGCAGGTTACAACGTCTTGTTGGAACCAAGAGTCTTGTTCAATCACTTCTAATAATGCAAAAAAATTGTTGAATAAGTTGATATACTGTATCTGGGTCATTCTGAAATTAAGTGGAAATTTGAGTCACCTGCATTTTTTTTTTTATGAATTTCATGTGTAAATTGATTTTTATACAATAGTAATAGATCTTAATTGAGGTATATTTTCATCAAATATCGTCAAGTGAATAAATATTTGCTTATTTATAATTAAAAAAGTGAATTAAACATGGAAAATATCACCTACATGGCTGTCCATAACCCTGTTTCTAGGTTAAGAAATATAGTTGAAACTTAAAAAGTGTGAAAATTCTTTATTTAATATTAATAGTTTCATTGTTAACAGTTTTCATTTCATTGCACCAGAAATTATTATATTTTTTATTAAATTTAATGTTGAAAAATCAGTAAATTATTTTGTCCCCTCCCTACTATTTTTGTCATCTCTGCATAAAAAGTAAATAACCTTTAAAAAATTCTACTAGAAGGCAGTACATGTCTGAAAGTGTAATTAAAAGAAGCTCTAATGAGCCATCTGTACTGTAAGATATCTTGGACTCAATAGTAAGTATTACTTTGTCTGTTTCTTATATTTGTACTAAGAAAACTTGTGAGTTCTTTAACAATGTCACTGCCATGGCATTTTTTAACTTAATATATTTTAATTTATTGCTGAACTTTTTTCAACAGATAGTTAGAAAATTTACAAAATAATCTGGAAATCAAAGCACATGGCTGGGATTGTTTTAGGTTAGGCATAAATGTGGTCCAACCATTGAAATGTCACCTCCATGGCTAAGTTCCAACATGGAGGTGACAAGGTGACAGTCATCCATGGAGGTGAGCAAATATTTCTTATCAGGAATTTGTACAATGATATGGTAAAATAGTGATTATAAATGGTTATTTATTAAAGTAAGAACAATCTTGGGTAAACAAACAGTCCAATTGTTTTTTTCTCTAACCAGTAGTGATTTAACCATCCAATTAGTTCTGATTTGAACCTGTAGAATAAAGCCTACCAGCTTTATTTGATTTGCAATGTATGAACACCTGTAACTTTGGGTCTTTTAATTTTTCTTTAAAAATATGGCATTGAGTCGGGAGATAATTTAAGTATCCTCATGACTTAAATTCTCTTTGTTGTTTCTGTCATGGTACCAGTTGGTACCATGTCTAAGAAATCTGATGTAATCAAATTTAATTAGGAAAGTCTGGAAAAATGATCCAGAACTGTATGAAGAATTTGAAAGGAAGGAGGAGGAGAAATATAATAGAAGGACCAATAAAAGGTATTTCAGTACTTTCCAACATAAAAGAGGGCTCAGCAAAAAAATGGGTTGAAAAGACAAGAAAATCTTGTTTGAAGAAAAAAGAAATTACTATTCCACCAAACAGAGTGAATTAGTAAACCCAGATGAAGCTGTTGGGTATTGCAACCTGATGTAAGAAACATGTGCATGTGAAAACCACGAAAATGTTTCGTTAATTTTTGAAAAATTGAAAAGCCTTAAAGTTTTTAATTACAATGATTTAGATCAGATATATAAATCTCTGCTGTCAGGATGTAGCAAAAAGTGAAGAAGAATGTCTGGAAAGAAGTGCCTTAACAAACACATTAAGACAAATGATTTTGAAATTGTGATTACATGTGTTGAGCAATGGAAGAGGAAAGAAGTTTACAGTTAAATAAATAAAAAAAAGTCGGCTAAGAAAGTGGTTAAATCAAAAGTTGAAATAGAAGTCAAAGCACTAGTTAATAAATTTAATGATATGCTTCCTTACTTCATGAAGCATGTTTGCAATATAGTCCATCAAAATACAGGTCAATTTTCAACCTAAAGATAATCTTGGAACAGATGAGATACTGATACATGTTGATTTTGGGAGATACAACGTGTGCATTTCAGAGATTCACATCACTAAATCACATTACATAGATAAATTGAAAATAGTGAAAAACTTAATGTTCTGCCATTCTGCTCATTGTCTGAATCTTTGCGACCCGACTCAAATGCATTTAATGAATATATAATTGTCAAAGTATTTGGTAGAAAGAGTGTTTGCTATTATGTGGCAAATGTCACTGAATGTTTTGAAGTTTCCTACCAGATCCTCTTCATGTCAAGATGACACGACACTAGAAACAAATTTGTTTCCTATGAAGAATGTGAAGCAACAGTTCAAGATGAGGTTATGGCCATTTTAAAAAAACTGACAATGAATACTCATGAAGATATTACATTGTGCAGGGGTGGCCAACCTTCTACATACCATGCGCCAATATTTTTCACATACGAGTTCAGATGCGCCATACAATTCAAGCACCTTTTCAACCTTACGTTCATGGTCCTTCCATATCCTTAGTAAATGTTTTAATAAAAGTATGTTTATCGACATAATTAACATTTTTAAATGATTTAACTATATTGTATGTAAAACAATGTCTATTACAGAGTATTCTTTATATTTGTATCCGTCATTCGCGACCTCGTTTTCCTTTTAATGAATTTCATGGATGAAAATGCTTGATCACATATGTATGTCGTTCCAACACGACGTATATAACTTTTTGCAAATTTTCTTAGTTCCGGAAAGTGTTTACAGTGTAATGAACGCTAGAAATTAATCATGTCAGAAGCATTTTGATCTGAATAATAAGGCTCATGAAATTTAAATTTCAATAATGAATTGGTTTTGAAATCAATAAGTACCATTTGTATGTTACTAGGCATCTTCATTACGTTCTGTTCACTAAGTGAAAATACTTTATTAATGCGAGCATATACTTTTCTTCTGTAGCCAAATAAAAAGAACGACTTTCAAATGACCCTTGTAATAACTAATTTTAATATATTTGGTCAAATGTTATTATCCGCAGAACATCCCCTCTGCTCTTTCAACTGTGGAAATTGACTCAAATCCTGATTTTCTAACTGAGAGATGAAGAGATTTAATGTCATTTCAAATGAATTAATGCTATTTATTAAGCTAGGAAATAATTTCTTCTTGCCTTGTAGCGTCGAATTTAGATAATTGAGATGGCTAGTAAATCAACTAAAAATGCCAATTCAAATAGCCAGTTGTTATCAAATAATAGGGTTCTTTCTTCAGGACAGTTCAATTTCCTGTTCTCAAAAATTAAAATTAGCATTTTTGAATTTCTAAAATATACTTAGAACCTGTCCTCTAGAAAGCCAGCGCACCTTTCAATAATGAAAAGGTTCACCATATTCCAAATCTAATAATTCAATATTCTCTGAACTCTCGGCTGTTTAATACTCGTGTTCTAATTTTAATCACACATTTCACAACCGGTAACAAAACATGCTGCATTTTTTCAAATTTTACACACAGTGCCCCTTGGTGTATAATACATTGATATTTTCGTGCAGTACGATTTAAAAAATTTTCCAAGCAAAGTTGTAGTGCCATTTACGGCGTACCGTCAGTACACATACTGATTAGTACAATAATCTAATTTAGATTTTCTTGACATGATTTTACATTTTAAATATCTCTGATCCTCTTGTTTCATCATGCAATAACTCCAGACTGGCAAGTTCTTCAGAGACATTAAAGTTATAATCAATTCCTCTTACAAAAATGCTTATAACTGGACTACATAAAATAGGTCCATTGATTCATTCAAAGCTAGAGAAAAGTCATCCAGTTGTTGAAATATATTCAAAGAGAGTTCCACGATACATCTCGCATTAGTCTGCCTTGGTATAGAAATTTCGTCTGATTTCTTTTCAATACATTTATACCCAAGATGGCGTGCAAATATTTGGAAACAAGGTTTAGAATAGGTTTTTTTTTCGCCAATGCTAAAGCAATTTCATACGACGCTTCTGTCATCGCCTCGTCTTCACAATTTACATTAGCAAAAATATTTTGTCTTCTGATTTCTTCCTTTTTTTTGTGACATATTCTTTACGTAACTCAGACCCGAAAACAAGTTTAATTTTTCCTTCTATGTTAGCCTGATGCTGTGTTTTATAGTGTTTATTCAGATCATGTCTTCTATTATGTGAAAGAGTAGTTTCACAAACAATGCAAAAAACGGTTTTCCTGATAGACTTGCTGTAAATAACTCATTTTCTTACTGTTCGTTAAATTCACTTTTTCTCTCATACTTTTTGCGCTTCTTTTGCTCATTTTCTTTTGCACAGTGATAGATAACAGGAATGTAAAAAAAAAACTTTAAAAAGTACAAAAAATCTTGAAAAAGAACAAACAGATCACAAGTTCGTCGTATCACATAGAATATAAATTGCAAACTCAAAAAATTGCGACGAAATGAGGAGTAAGAAAGCTCTATGAATTGAACTGAGAGTGCTATGGTGTTCATATTTTAAGATATTTTCAGTTATGGCGCCTACTTCAAAAGAATAAGGAGGCACAATAATGCAATGCGCCAAGTTTGGCGCATGCGCCGCAGGTTGGCCACCCCTGTGTTAGATGAAACTGAAACATCTCGTCACCTTCACGTTTTAAGGAAATAAAAAATTGGCTTTAATTTGCTTTGCTTTAAATATTTTCTTGACCTGTTTCAGTTGCACAACTTCATTGCCCTAACAGGACATAAATACATGAAATAAATTCTAAAACTTTAATTTTATGTTTCAAAAAGTTTTGACTGTCAAATTTCTATTTAATTTTAGAATGATCCATATTTACTCGGTATTGCATCACTTGGATATTTATGTCGCTAAAATTCTTTATATTCAAAATAAGTCTCAAACAGCGCAATTCTCTGAATGCGTGATAAATTCATCTTGCAATGAAGAACAAAATGACGTGGAACTTTATTATCGCACAACTTGAGTGCAAAGAAAATGAAACGAAAAGAGCCGATAAAATTCAATAATTAAAAAAAAAACACTGGCAATAATTATTTTCAAAGTTGGAGTAGGGGAACTTTTAGGACACCCTGTAGTTTTTAAAATGGAGATGGCAAGATTGAGCACCACAAGGGAATGTTACTCCGTGAACATTTTGATGCATACTCCAGTGGACAACATAGGGTTTGATTAATTTTGTTTTGAAATTACAGAGTTCAAATTTAAACACAGGCATTACGGTCTAATTTCTAAAAATTGGTAAATGGAGCATGAAAAGTAAATTAAAGCTCACCTTATAATTGAAACTATTTGACCACTCGTCGATCAAAAAGGGCGCCCAATCAACATACGACCTGGTTGCCAACGGAT
This sequence comes from Metellina segmentata, assembly GCA_947359465.1. Classification (NCBI taxonomy): domain Eukaryota; kingdom Metazoa; phylum Arthropoda; class Arachnida; order Araneae; family Tetragnathidae; genus Metellina; species Metellina segmentata. The sequence goes on along the minus strand of OX375880.1, from coordinate 8,009,863 downwards.
GAATAACGAAAAGCTTAAATAAAAGTCGAATCGCACTTTTATTTACACGATGTTCAAAACCATAAAATAATTGCTGAAAAATAAGAGCAAGTGTAGAAAATAATCTTAAAATGATTTAAGAAAAGGGAAAGTTATCGTACGCAAAGCAATACCGTAATGACGAGAACTAGAATTTGAACTGACGGTTTTAAACCGTATGTGGCTGGAGTGAAAAACAATAAAAAACCGTTTTGTCAACAAAACAGCTTTAAACCGTCAAATATGCGGAAAAAGTCCGGAAAAAAAAACTGATAATTTTTGCAGTGTGGAGTCAAAGGAAAATATTTGTCTTTTATGTACTACTGCTTTATGACGGTTAAACCAACTAGTGTTGAAGCTGAGATGGCCTTTTCTCGGCCGCTGGTTATATTTGTGTTATTAGTTTATTAGTTCATTGAGAAGTAGGTTGGGGGATGACGCAATTAATACGATTTGTTTCCTTAGATGATTATTTCAAACTCAAAATTGATTTTCATTACTATATAACTTCGATTTAAGCAATTAAGAAGAATTTAGAGTTCCCTTGTTTGTTATGTTGACTAAATACTGGTAAAGATTAGATTTTTGTATTAGTATGAGGCAAGGGGTTAGGTACAATTTATATGTCATTTGCTCAACGACATTAGAGATAGAGACTACTTAATTTTAGATAAATAGAAAAGTACTACGTATAAAACAAGCTGATGTTTGTTGGGGTGGAAACTAGTAAAACTGATCATCATCAATCGTTTAATACTTACTACGAACAGTTACTATAGTTAATTGTTGGTGATTGATTACCTACCTATGGATAATTATTAATAAAGTTGATTCACTAATGCTAAATTTAACGTTTTGTTCGTCAATTTGGAATGTCCTTTTTACCTACTTTCACTCGGACGATTTTGGAAAAATACATACTGGTTAGATAGACTTATTAACAAAACTCCAACCGGATTTGTTTCAATCCAGCCGGATCCGACCGAATTGAAAATCGTGCCGGATTGCAATCTCTAGCTCGCAGTGATTGGATACTACCGTCACCTCACGATCTCGTGATATTGTTTACGATTGTTACGTCACCCGAATCTGCATTTACATATATTGATCAAGCACGTACTTGCCGCAGAATTGATTCCAACTTGTGATTTTAAGAGAACGCATACGGCATTTTAATTTGAGTTTGGAAAAATAAATTCAAATGTATATAATTTCAAATTGAATTTTTTCTTTGAATCTCTTTTTTTTTTTTTTTGTCTCTCGCAAAAAGATAGTACTGCGCATGCGTAATACTCAACTGAGAGTTAATTCGCCGATTTCGTAGGATCAAAATATTAACTCTGAAACGGCGGCTTAAACCACGGATCAGGCATTGTGAATACGGTTTTTTCGATAATCCGTGGGTTAACTCGGACTTGTGAATACGGCCGTAAATATCTTAGCGAAGCAAACTTCTCGACTACTGTAGGTCTGACTTTTCCCACCGGACTCTCCTGAGGCCATCGTGAAGGAACGGGCCAGAATGCAGCTTCTGTGACATCAATCCATTTTTTTCCAATATTTAAAACAACACTGCTTATTCTTTTTGCTGCAAATTCGGATTAATTTGACACACAAAAATCTTTCCATTGCATTTCCAGGATGAACAACGTGTTTGGAATAATTTTTGTTGAGATCCCAGTAGCATATAATTCGGTGTAAAATGTTGAATATTTGTCCTACATTAGTTTCGACTTTTATAAATAAGAGTGCCAATATTGAAACGAAAAGCAGCAGTTTTAAAGAAGTCATTCAGTAATTATGGAGCAATTTAAAAGATTTCATCATGATTACGCGATTGAAATTTTAAAAGAAGGCCACGATTATGCGACAAGAAATGGTAATCTTTTTACTTATCCTATTTTATTTAATAACTAGCCACTGCGTGGCTAGCCGGCCGTTGCCCGTGGCCGTGGTGTAAGGTATAAAGCTGGTGTAAAATTTTCCGCAGATTTCAAATCCGTTGAAGATGTATTCAATTAAAAATTTATTTATTTAAAGAAAATCATATTTTTCGGCATCAATCTAAACTTAAATTTTCCGCAGATTTCAAATACGTTGAAATTTTTACTCTCCTTTAACGATCTAGGAGATAGACAAAATAACTTTGAATCAGTTAAAAAATTTATCGTCTGGCTGGGAAATCAATCGCGCAAATCAAAGCGGAAACGGAAAACATAAATTTCTCCGCGTCCAGCGGATGGAAAAACTTGGCATGATTTCAAACCCTGACTGCACGGTCGCATGATTAGGAAAAGTTCTCCGCGTTTGAAAAACCGCTGGAGAATAAAACTATTAAATTCATTTTAAAATCTTCTAGATTGAATTTTAAAATTCGCCGCGACCCAGAAATTGCGAATAATTTGGACTACCTGTGTGCCAAATCGCATTGCTGTAAGTGCCATAGAATCGTCATGATTTTGCGGCCCCAAACAAACAAACAAACACTTTCTTTTATAATGGTAGAGGTATTCATTGTCTTTATTCGCATACTTATGTTTTAGATAAATTATGCAATTAAAATAAAGGAAGTTTTTGATACTTGACCACACACACAATAATAATAAACTAGTTCTATTTATGTAAGGAATGAAGCAAATCCATTCTTACAATGTGATTTGTAAGTAATCTTTAACACAGTTAAATCTTCCTTTCTGAGATAGAGAGATGAATGAACCACAACCTTCACCATCAACAGCGAGTGCATCTAATTTCTCTCCCTCTCATTCCCCCTATGGCTTCACTGACCTATTCCAGGCCGTAAACCTATCTTCCTTGTCCCGACATAGCCCCGTCCGTGTTATATTGATAATTATTGATAGGAAACCCTAGAATTTATTCTAGAATCTTTCTATGAAAGTCAAATACTGCTCTGAAATTTCCTTTAGTTTTGAGATGAGTTTAACAAAATGATGTTTGATTGCTTGAGGCAAATAAAAAAACAAGAATTAATTTGACCATAATTAGTTTAATTAAAATATTCCGAGGCAAAAAATTCTTATTTTCATTACGAGAAATACATTTTTATTTGTAATCACTTCTCACAAGGTATTACTGTCAAAATACTTAAAATTTATGTTTTTTACCTAAAAGCTAATAGTTATTCTTTAAGTCGTGTTTTCTCTAAGTCGACGAAATATGAAGTTCAGTGTGTTTATTTCATTTATATTCTCATAAACCATGTACTCTAAAATAAATATATTGATTTCCTATTGTAAAAACTGTTGAATTAAAATGTTACTTAACCAATTTCAGTGAAAATTAAATAGAAAATGTCTAATGTTGCGAAAGAAAATTTAAAAATTGGTTACAAAGTAAAAATAGAATTTGTAGATATATTTTCTTTAGTTAAAATATTTTCGTAGTAAAAATTATACTTTGACAAGCTACCTTTATATATTGAAAATTCCCTAAAATTTAATTCATCAATTTCATTCGCCTCAGACAATCAAACATAAATTTGTTAAACTCGTCTCAAGACACAAATTACTGAGCACTATTTGATTTACAAAGAAAGACCATAGAGTTTAATAAGCGAACAGTCATATCAATAATTATCAATAAAAATTGAATAGTCAGAAATGTATGTTTTAACTGTTGTACAAGATAACTTACAAATCATAATGTAATGGATTTGTTTCACTCTTTATATAAACAGAACTACAGTTTTACTATTGTTTATGCTGTCAAGATATCACAAAATTTATTTTTTAATTCCATAATTTAATCTAAAAATTAGTATTACATAAATCAAGACAATGACTAAATAGGAAAGGGATCAAAAATATTTTTGGCAGAATTTACTGCAATTTAAATTTTACAAGAGAGTGAAAATATTTCCATTCCTTGCCACATAAACATTGCCATTGAGGTCTGAAATTTCTCTATAATTACTGAATAACTTTAAACTGCTATTCGTTCCAATATATGTATATGTTCAAGTGTATGTATACACAAGAAAATCAACAGGAATAGCAATAGTTTCTTTATTTAATATTTTTACAATTTCTTAGCTTTCAAACGATGCCAATATCTTGTAAATATTCGAAATAGTGTGAGTTACAAAGGTTTTTGTTTAGTTTTTTCACCACGGACAGACATGTTTCCAAAACTTTAAACTCGAGTCCTGAATAACTGCGTTTTTGCAATAGGATGAATTGTTCAAGACGTGATAACTCCACAATGAACTCACCTATTAGAATTACTTTTCCATGCTTATCTCTAATATTATACACAGTCTAGTCATATTAATGTGACCACCTGTCAAAAGCCAGAATAACCACCTTTGGCAGAGCGAACCGCTGTGAGACGTGCAGGAAGAGAGTCAATTAGGTTTCTGATGATGAGTGCATCCAGTGAATGCCAGGAAAACATTCCACAAACCATAATGCTCCCTCCTCCAGCCTGGATCCTTCCGGCAATTGTTGCAGGGTGTTTGCTTTCAGACGTTTCACGCCATATACGCCAACGTCCATCTGTCCGATGGAGCATAAAACGTGATTCATCGGTAAAAGCCACTCTGGACGTCCAGTTGCGGTACTAGCGTACAAATTCCAGCCTTCGTCGCCGATGAACAGCAGTCAGCAAAGGTGCATTAACCAGGCGTCTGCTGCGGATGCCCATGCGCAGCAACGTTCGCTGAACCGTTGTTGAGGATACACTCTTGTTAGCCCCTTGGTTCATCTGGGCGGTCAGTTGCTCAGCTGTTGCGGGTCTATTCGCCCGAACGCATCTCCGTAGCCTTCGTTCGCCTCTGTCATCTATAGCCCGTGGTACACCACATGTGCCACGCCGCTGATTTTGGATAGTGCCATTTTGCCATGCACTGTATACTTTTACCACGGCGGCACGCGAACAGTTCACAAAATTAGCCGTTTCCGAAATGCTTCCACCCTTGGCCCGAAAGCCAATAATCATGCCCTTTTGGACATCGGATTAATCGCTGCGTTTCTGCATTACGCCAACGATTGAAATGCTTTCCGATGCCCTAGGACATCCTTTATATACACTCCATTGCAGTGTCCTGCCACCTGCCTTGTGATTGGTTTTTTCACGTTGACGTCGAAAGTAGGTGGCGGTCACATTAATGTGAATGGACTGTGTAAAAGGAAGTGTTTGTTTGTCTTCTTGGACTCAAAGTCCTGACGAATATATGGCACTTATAGAAATGAGATTTGGCACACAGGTAGACCGTTATTTTTTCCAATTTTAGGGTCACGGCGAATTTTAAAATTCAATCTAGAACATATTAAAATGAATTTAATAGTTTTTTTTCGCCATTCTTCCGTTTTTTCCGCGAAATGAAGAAACATCAAAATTTAGACTTATCGCCTTTACGTTACCTCGACGTCAGCCTTTGGAACCTTGAAAAGTTTTTTTCATCTCCCGTCTCTAGAATGGGAGAGACCACATTCGTATGACCTTGGTTTGTTTCGAGATTCATTCATTCTGATTTCCTGCGAAACTGATCCCAGTGAAGCAAAATATCTAAAGTTATCACTGGCGTTCAACAGTGCTTTTTTCTATTTCAGCGATCGTTAAAGGTAGAATAAAAATTTTATCGGTTTTGAAATCTGCGGAAAATTTTACACCAGATAGATTACCTTATACGTTTGATTTTCTTTTAATCTTATATTTTCGCAAGAGATTGTGACGTCAAGTGAACTTTCGCTTTCCAAAAATAAACAGATTGCATATCTGCCCTTCGCGTTAAAATAATAACAAAAACAAATTACATTTCCTGCCCTATTCCATTTCAGCGAAAGAGAGCAAAAAAATAAAAAAACATTTTGACTGGAATTGCTAAGTTTTTTTTTTTTTTTTTTTGTAAAATCGGAATTGTTAAATATAGATTAAAAATTTAAATGGATTTGAAATCTGCGGAAAATTTTACAACAAATTAATACCTTACACCACAGGCACGGGCAACACAGGGCTAGCACGGCTAGCCACGTAGTGGCTAGTGATCTATATAATATACAGTGAATGTTTTGAACCTCAATCCAAGGAATTTAGTCAAGAAACGGTTTTATAATTTATTTTTAAATGTTGAAATTCCTGAAAAAAATGTTTTATCTTTCTTTAATAAAAAATTGTAAGAACAAAACTATTTCTTCTAGCAACTTTATGTGGAGGTTCAAAATATGAAGAATAATATTATAAATAATTTCCAACAGGAATCGTCTTTCTGAACAAAATAGAATTTGAGATCTCACGTTTAAAAAACATGCTAATTTGCTAATTATATCCTAATGAGATAAATAAAATAATTATTTTCACGGTCTGATTTTTTCTTCCTAGAATGATTTTAAAGAATACAATAATTACCCGTAATAAAAAAACTGAATTTTTAAAGTAAAAAAAAAAAAATCTTCTAGCATATACTTACACCTTAAGCACACTTATTTCTGAAAGTTGAAAAATTTTGAAAGGTTGTGTGGTGCCAGTTCAGGTGTCATCTCACAATGGTTCGAAATAAAAAATTCGAAATGACGAAGTGTTGTCCTCGGATCTTTCACTTTGGATGGATCCCGGACCGTCGCCGTTAATTGAAATACCTACGTACTTACAAAAAAGCCTGTAGGGTGGTTGATGCAAAAAGTCTTTTCTTAAAACACTTGTTTTTGCAGAGCTCTCCCCTTCTTGTGGAAGGATTCGATTCCGAACGCCGTGGGCGACGTGCAAGAAGCATCTGTCCGATGTTAAGACAGGCAGAAGAAGAAAGACGCGTTGTTACGGTCCTTTGGAGAATCGTGAACTTCAGTCACTGGGAGCCCGAACTTCATGGGTCGCTCACCTGCAGTCCTACATTTGTAACTCGCTCTATGGGTGAAACAGGGGGGTATCTGTTTGTAGTTCCGAGTTATACACAAAATGACGACGAACATCCCCGCTTACATCTTTACCTGTGCCATACAGAAGTCAATTATGCAATGGACTACGAATGCTCAATCTTGGATTCACACGGATCGCCTCTGGTCTCTGGGACCATATGGGATCAAGTCTTTCCAGGCAACACGAGTATTTTGCTGCCTGTTTTTCCCAAACACAAAGAGGTGTTCGAGACCAGGAAGTCCTCTTTCCTGCCAGACGACACCCTGACTGTGCAATGCCGCATCTGGAAGTCGAGGGGGGAGATCGAACGAACCGAACACATTTCCGTTCGCTCTCGAATAGAAGTCGCAGAGTCGTCCTTTGTGTGGCCCATCGAGAGATTCAGCACTCTAAAGTTAGGTCAAAAAGTGAGAACTACCATAGATTTACTCTACTTTTTTGATCAACTCTCCGTGAGCTTTGCTTTAACGGGAGCATCGCTTCTGGACTCCAACCTTAGTTTTAAAATAACTTTGGACAGTAGTTTCGGAAGATGGTTGATAACGTTGGAAGTGTCCGTTTTGGACAACGCAGAGAAGGTGATGAAAGTCGTGAAACACAAAGATTCAATCGGCACAACAGACGGAACACATACGCTGGTTGTTCCGAAAGTTATATCAAGGCAAGAGTTACTGGAGAGAGAGTCCGAATGCTTGGTCAGTGATGTTCTCACACTGCTTTGCGAGATCACAGTTGTTCGTGGAGAAATTTCTAAATTCATTGACGCAGATCACCTTGCACCTTCAAACCTAAAAAGGGAAATCGCTGGAAACGCCTCAACCTTCCCTGAAGTAAGCTGTCACACCGCTACGCAAAGCGACGACCCCCCAGAGGTATTGGAACACAGAAGTGACTTCTTAGACATTCTGAGAGGAGACTTCCTGTTCCTGTATCAAGAACAAACCTTCAGCGACTTCGAACTCCGCTCGGAAGACGTCTCCTTCCCCGTCCACAAGAGCATCCTGAGTGCCCGGTCTTCAGGGCCATGTTCTCCAACGACATGAAGGAGTCCAGCTCCAACTTCCTGGACGTCCCGGACCTGGACCGCCACACCCTCAACCGGATGCTGACCTTCCTCTACACGGGCACCATCAAACAACAGCTGCAGTGGGAGGGGGCGGCCAAGCTGTACTACGCGGCAGACAAGTACCAAGTGTCATCCCTGAAGGAGCTGTGTACGTCCATTTTGCGCTTCAACATCGCAAAGTCGAACGTGTGCGACATCTTGGCTCTGGCGGACAGACACCAGGACCAGGAGCTGACAGCGTTCGTCCACGACTTCATTCTGGGGCACTTCGATGAGATCATGCACTCCGACGAATGGGAGAGTTTCCTGGACAAGGAACCTGTCTTTGCAGGGAAAACAATGCATCAGTTATACAAGAAAAATAGTCAGTTTTTGAAAAGTCAACCCAGTTAGGACTCGAATGTTATCACTGTGTAAGTGGAATTTGGAGCAGACACCAATGTGTTCGCTTGTGTGCAATCTCTACTAATATAAAAGGAAATATTTCTGTTGAGTTGTTATTCAATTTCATAAATAAAAGCAACTAGAAGTTCCTGGGAAACTCTTCTTTCTTGGTGTCCAGTTAATTAGGCAACATCAGTATTAACTGGGGAACCGCTGGATCATGACAAGAGATCGAGGCTTTCTATCATTAGAAGAGGGAATGGGAACCTGTTGACTAGCAGTCGTAGGATCTGGGCATCATTGGTGGTTTGCGTCCAGAGTTGTCGTTCGGGTAGCTCGGGCCTCTCAGGAACAGCTCAGTCCGATCCGCCTCCATTCGTCATCACATGTCGTCTCTTTTCGACAAGGCAGAAAGTGGCCGAAGCACCCCTTCTCGTTAGGATAAGAGCCCCTTTTCCCTCTACTCTTGCCAATCCAGCGGGAATCTCCAAGTTTCACACTTGCATAGGATTAAGTGAGGGCCAGCGGTGACCGTATCTGTATCTTTGTACACATTCTCCTGACGAATCCATGGCACTTACAATAATAAAATTAGGCACACAATAAATTTTTGTGTAGCACCCGAATTTTAAAATTTAATCAAGAACATTTAAAATTAATTTATTAGTTTTTTCACCTTTCTTTCTTCTCTCCGGAATGTGACGTCATTGTGCTGTGTAGCAAGAAGCAATCGCTACATAGGTTGCGATACAATGGCCAATGAAATATAGTGATTACACAATGCATTGTAGGATTAAAACAATATTCAGGTAAACCTGATACATGCTGTGTTTGTGTTGACGTGTAAAAAAAAAAAAAAAATGCCCAAAGTCAAAAGATTTAAAAATCTAAAACATGGATTATTTATTTAAGCATAAGCATTTTAAGATAATAATGATTTTACAATAATTAACAATATTACATCTAACAAAAATCAACTGCACGACACATAATTGGCTCTGCCTTAAATTTATAATATTATATATTAATGTTCCTATAAGAGGAGGCAGGAACGAAAAAGATAGAAGAAAGAGGTAGAAGGGATAAAAAAAATTGGCTCCAGGAGCTGTATTATTACCGATCGCTAGAATGACTCTCGATGGCGTCTCCACTGTCCACCTCCAGCAAAAGCCCCTTTAGCAGACAGATCAGATTGTCCGCATGTCCATTCACAAGAGAAAAAAGCCAAGAGCAGCTTTCTCGTTGTGTCCCCTTTTTATACCATCACTCTCCTGTTGCCACCATCCTTCCAGAAGTTTTGGGATGGATTCCATTTTGTCAAGCAAATTTTGTGATTGGTCCCGGGATGCTGATCGCTTCTTCGTTTCTGCATCTGGCCGGAGTCCACCCGCAATTTGGGGGGGGGGGTCGGGGGGGGGCGCAGACCGCTGTCAGACGATGAACTTGAGCGTTGACCCTACCTCTGCCGAATTCCTTCAGAAAGGGGGAATAGTTTTATGGGTCTGCTGCAAAGGGGTGTTGGGAGGAACGAAAAAAGCTTCGTTTCGAGAAAGGGACAATGGCTGACTGAAGACAGGACACCTTCATAGCAATGCACTTGGAATCATTTGAGCCGAAAAAAGAACCAGAGGAAGCCTCTGGTTAAAAACATATCCCAGAGGAAAGTAAAGCAAACAGTGGATAGAAAAACACAATATAATACTTAAATGAAAGCTTAATAATTTTTAAGGGTTTTACAGGCCAAGCATCTCTTTCGTACTTCCAAATATTTAAAAGTATACATTTACACTACAAATATACAAAAGGGGATGTAATGAAAACCTTTATAAGAGAATAACTCCAAAGTTAAATTACTGGAAATAAAAAACTTATTGCAACACAACAAATATCCTACCCTTTCCGAAATTTTTTTATTTTTATCTCAAAATATAATAAAATTACCGAATAACACTCAAAGTTTAAGGATGGATACGGAACCCTGATACGAAACATATACAAAAAAAAAAGAAGAGGGGAAAGTAGGGTAAACCTAGACACCATTGCCTCCCAAGAAAACCTAGTGGATGTATATATATATATTTTACATTAGGCACAGAAACTAGATTAAAAAATACATAATTTTAAACATCACGTTATTATAACACCTAACCATAAGCAATACTTTTAACCTCGAACACTGATTTCTAAGCACTCCGAACCAACCATGGCACTTGTTTGCCATAATAGACCAAACAATAACGTAGAAATCTACCTATTATTACAAAACACTCAGCAAGTACCTTCAACTGTCTCTAAATACTAACATTCACTGTCTAGACGCACATAAGTTTAGAAAACTACCCGTGTAGCATTTAATACCTATACTCCCGGAATTAAACCAAAAACCTTTGCACGTGCATTTATTTTCATCACCGCAAGAAACCAGTTAATTTAGGAAATACAACAAAAAAAGGTTTTAAAATAAATTGGTATTGCACAAAATATAAATTTAAAAAACAAATTTCACTGCTAAAAAAAAAGTTTTGTTTCAACCAGAATAAACACAGAGAAAAAATCACAAGCAACAAGTGTGAATAAAGTCAGACCAGCTGGCAACACCCACACCAACTTGCAATAAAATGAAACCCAACAATCAGAGAAACAACGATGCGTCGACTCATCGAAATTTAAACCAAATTGGAAAGGAAACAAGGAATTAAGATTTTAAAGTTGAAAGTACTACTTTCTGAAAGAGTTTATAAACTAAATTTATATTACAACACCCAGTTAGATTAAAAACAGCGAAGAGCAAAAATTTCATCAGTATCTTTTTGGAAACATTTAAGCCAAGCAGAAGGGTTTGCCAAGAATGATCTAAGATGAATATCTGTACAAGTGTAAAGGATTGAAGGTACCTCAAAAATGCAGAAGAATAAGACTGAATACACAAAACAAATGTACAATACAATAACTAAAGTAATAAATGCGGTTAAAATACGCAGCGCTGAATAACCAAGTTTCAAACATGTGGAACAGCATAACAACTATTTACAACCATTTCAAAAAAATAACTATTTACAATAACAGAAAATCGTAAGCCAAACTGGGAGTGGCAAGAATAAAACAGACATCAGGAAAAAGGACCAAGACATTTAAGGTCACCTGACAATTTGTTTAAAAAAACACTCAGCATGAACATGACATGTTTAGAAACACAGAAAAATTTTGGAGAGAAAAGAAAACGTAAACAACCACCCAAAGTGTTGCAAAGTGAACGATAAAGGTTTTTAAATACGATATGAACACAGCAATACATGAAACTGTACCTACTTAAACCTCCATCCTACTGAGATTAAAAGGATGTAGAGTTATATTAAAACCTGTCACATTTTAAACCATAAAAATAATGTCTAGCCTTTTGAATGTCAAAACACAACGAAATATCAAAAATACAAAAATTTGAACAATTATCCTAGCGTTATACTACAAAACCCGCCGCATTTCTTGGCCTTAAGATACGAGATAAATCTGAAGGAGTCTGTAATTTTTCCCGCGAAGAAATATTACTATTTGTAGGTACAACGTTTTGAGTTATAACCTCGTCTGAATTTAAAGGAGAGGGTGGATTTTCTGGAATAGAAACTTGATGATTTGAAGGCATATAGTTCTGAGCAATAATATCCTCCGAATTTGAAGGCGTAGGTGAATTTTCTTGTAATGAAACATTAACACTTGACGGGGGAGGGTTGGGGGACAACTTATTTTTTTAAGTTGCTGCGTTACCAGATCCAGTGACTTTGACAAACACTCACTCGCTACACTCACAGCCTCACGATTTTGACATTCACCCGCAATTATATTAAAATTTGGTGTTAATATGCTCTGAGCTTTTTCAATTTTCTGGGCTATATCCCGCGCTTCCGAAAAGGTTGAGGGGCTTTCAATCGTGAGTTGCGCCCTAATGTTAGGCTTCACGCCAGCTACAAATTATGAGAGAGTCATTTTCTCTCGTAGTCCGCTCGGAATTGATTCCTCCTCAAAACTGGACATGCCTTCAATTCGTGAGGCAAAGTCCTTCACCCTTTCATTTTCAGATTGGACCGCCGAGGCAAAAAGTGCAAATTTTGTAGCGAAGGAATGAGTTTCCTCGAACTGCCCAATAAATTTCTGCTTGAGACCCTTATAGTCCAAATCAGAAGTTACCAATGATGCTTCGTAATACTTTTTTGCTCGGCCCTCCAATTTCAATTTGAGAATAACTATTAAGTGGTTTTCTGCCCAGCCTCCTAAAATCGCGATTTGATCTAAAGCCTTGAAAAACTCCCTCGAATTTGCCCCGTGTAAATTTGGAATTAAGGATAAAAGATGGGTTTTTCAACACATCCGAATCCTCAGTGGTGTTCGTCATAATAAAAGGATTTCACTCACACGCCCCTCTTAAAGTACAAATATCAAAATTCACACTAAAAAATTTTAAGAATGCACACGGTAATAAAAAGAACATATGTAATTTACATGGATAGCATTCCTTCCCACACGTCATCACATACAGCACTTCAATGTATCAGAACCGTCACGGCACCAAATTCTCCTTACTGTGAAGCAAGAAGCAATCGCTACATTGGTTGCGATACAATGGCCAATGAAATATAGTGATTACACAATGCATTGTAGGATTAAAACAATATTCAGGTAAACCTGATTCATGCTGTGTTTGTGTTAACGTGTAAAAAAAAAATGCCCAAAGTCAAAAGATTTAAAAATCTAAAACATGGATTATTTATTTAAGCATAAGCATTTTAAGATAATAATGATTTTACAATAATAAACAATATTACATCTAACAAAAATCAACTGCGCGACACATAATTGGCTCTACCTTAAATTTATAATATTATATATTAATATTCCTATAAGAGGAGGCAGGAACGAAAAAGATAGAAGAAAGAGGTAGAAGGGATAAAAAAAATTGGCTCCAGGAGCTGTATTATTACCGATCGCTAGAATGACTCTCGATGGCGTCTCCACTGTCCACCTCCAGCAAAAGCCCCTTTAGCAGACAGATCAGATTGTCCGCATGTCCATTCACAAGAGAAAAAAGCCAAGAGCAGCTTTCTCGTTGTGTCCCCTTTTTATACCATCACTCTCCTGTTGCCACCATCCTTCCAGAAGTTTTGGGATGGATTCCATTTTGTCAAGCAAATTTTGTGATTGGTCCCGGGATGCTGATCGCTTCTTCGTTTCTGCATCTGGCCGGAGTCCACCCGCAATTTGGGGGGGGGGGGTCGGGGGGGGGCGCAGACCGCTGTCAGACGATGAACTTGAGCGTTGACCCTACCTCTGCCGAATTCCTTCAGAAAGGGGGAATAGTTTTATGGGTCTGCTGCAAAGGGGTGTTGGGAGGAACGAAAAAAGCTTCGTTTCGAGAAAGGGACAATGGCTGACTGAAGACAGGACACCTTCATAGCAATGCACTTGGAATCATTTGAGCCGAAAAAAGAACCAGAGGAAGCCTCTGGTTAAAAACATATCCCAGAGGAAAGTAAAGCAAACAGTGGATAGAAAAACACAATATAATACTTAAATGAAAGCTTAATAATTTTTAAGGGTTTTACAGGCCAAGCATCTCTTTCGTACTTCCAAATATTTAAAAGTATACATTTACACTACAAATATACAAAAGGGGATGTAATGAAACCCTTTATAAGAGAATAACTCCAAAGTTAAATTACTGGAAATAAAAAACATATTGCAACACAACAAATGAAGGAGAGAATTTTGCGATTTTCGACCCCTGACATCACATGCGCTTTTTGTCCTAATGCATGCCTTTGGAATCATGCTAAGTTTTCCGATTCTAGCGTGTTTTGATTTATATTGTTTGTAGCCACTTTGAGACCATCACGTCATTTCCTGTGAAGTTAGTTTGCGAAGCAAACCAAATGCGAATTCGTAGCAATCAACGGGGTTTAGCGAGCAGTGGTAACACCTGACCCCACGAAAAGAACTGTCCCGGGCATCGCAGTGCTGGCCACGCAGTGACTAGTGTATCATAAACTTAAGTGAGTGTAGAACTACATGAAACGCGATAAAATTCCTTTGCTCTGCGATTTCTACTATACAGAAGACTATTCTGGAATAATTGGGTGATCCAAACGTGCAACCTCGTACCCGAAGAGATATCCTAACAAACAACGTACCCCCTTTCTTTGAAGCTACACTGCTGTTTGCAAAAATGCAACACCATGAAGGAATCATCCGATTGAAATGAAATTTGCAACAAATGTCAATTATAGTATCTTAGGCAAAGTAGTAAAGTTTCAGAGCCACCACGCATTCGTGGTATGAGCAGCGCCCTCTGAACTGATGCTAAAAGCGTATAAATAAAGGGCCCTACCGGGATGTTGAAAATAGTGCATGATTATTTCTTAGTGGCGGACGTTTAGTGAGACCTAAGTATGCCTCCACGACGAAATAGAGTTAAATTTCAACAACGTACGAAGTTTGAACGGGGGAGAATCATCGGCCTTCGTGAAGGAGGATTTTCCTATCGCGCAATAGCAACTCGTGTGCAGTGGAACAGTTCCACAGTGATGCGAGTTTGGAAGCAGTGGATCTACGAGCACCGAACAACTCGAAAAACTGGGAGTGGACTACGGAAGGTGACGTCAGCGCGCAATGATAGACACCTGGTCCACATGGCGGTGAATGACCATACAGCAGCTTCCTCCAGGCAGTTGGCAGCACTATGCTCTACTGCTACAGGTGTACTAATGTCAGCTTCGTCAATTCGCCGACGTCTGCTGCACCGTGGACTACGTGCAAGGATTCCTGAACACAGGATCCCCCTCATGCCAAACCATCGATGGCTGCGTCTGCAAAGAGCTCATGAGTACAGAGACTGGCGGGCTTTGGCAATAAGTTGTCTTTTCTGACGAATCCCGCTTTAATTTGTGGAACCATGATGGCTGCATTCGTGTTAGACGCTATGCCGGTGAACGCTGCCTTCCAGAATGCGTTATCGAACGTCATAGTGGCCGAACACCCGGAGTTATGGTCTGGGGTGCAATTTCGTATCATGGACCATCGCAGCTGCTACGAATTGAGGGTAATCTGAATAGCAACAGGTACGTCCGTGAAGTGCACGAGCCCGAAGTCGTTCCCTTCCTTCAAGGCATCCCTGGAGCTATCTTTCAACAGGATAATGCAAGCGGACATGTTGCAAGGAATGTTCGAGACTTCTTTTCAGCCCAACACATGCAACTTCTTCATTGGCCTGCTTATTCGCCGGATATGTCGCATATTGAGCACGTGTGGGATTTGGTTGATCGGCGTCTCGGACATGATCCGCGTTCTACAGCTTCAAAAGACGAACATTGGGTGCGCATACAAACAATATGGAATTATCTTGCACATGCAGACGTTCAACATCTGCTTCACTCCATGCCACGTCGTATAGCAGCGCGTGGTGGCTACACCAAATACTGATTTCGGACAGTTAATATTGTTTTTTTGCTTTGAAAATTTATTCATTTATTTGTATTAATACAAGCCGTTTGTGTATTAAATTTCATTTAATTCTGATAAATCCTTCATGGTGTTGCATTTTTTACAAACAGCAGTATACTTGTCAAATTTTTCTGCGGAGTTGCCCACCAGAGAAGTGATTCCTCGGTCCTTTTGGGAGGACCCTTCCTGTCTCTTACCTGTAACAGATTTTGAGCGACTTTTTGGGTGACTTCTTTCCAGCCCGCAGGAACGTTCCGAATGCAGGGTCCCCGTATTCAGGGTCACTTTCTCCAGAGACACGAAGGAGTCAGACTCCAGGAAGTCCCGGAAGCTTCCTGTACACGGGTCGAACACTTACAGCAATGGAAGGGGCCAGCCGAGCTGCACCACGTGGCAGACAAGTACCAAGTATCCTCCCTCAAGCAACTGTGTGCGTCGACCTTGCGCTCCGACATCGCAATGTCTAACGTGTGCGACACCCTGGCTCTGTCGCACCAACTCGGCGATGTCGAATTGAAATTGCTCTTCCACGAGTTCCCTTTGAACGCAAGCCGACCAACCGATCTGGTGGCTAAGCCTCTAGATCGGAAGGTTTCTGCTTCGAATACGAGTCAGTGTCTGTAAGCGTATGGTGGCTTGTGCTGTAGCTTAAATCTGTAGTTCTCACGTTGGGTGGGTGTGAAAGTTTGGAGAGTGGGGTGCCTCGTCATCTAACCGTGGTTCAAAATACAGTGATGCTGTCCTCGGATCGGGAGGGATTAATTAAAGAAAGCGGACCATAGCATTGTTTTGCTCCAATGCGACATTCACTAACTTGAAACCTGCCTTTGCTCAATCTCACCTGGAACGAAAAGAAAGATGATTTGTTTCATGTAATTGCAGGTTTAATGTAACTCCATCCGACCCAGTATGATGGAATATCAACTCGAAAGATAAAATTTAAAACGTGTAAGACAATTAGTTTGTTTTCAAAGGTTGAATTTGTTTATGTGAAAAGGGATTTTAGTGTGTAAATACTGTTACTAAAATGTGTAAAACGGTGGTTCCCAGCCTCTGTCTTCCGAAGGGTTCGTAGCCACTCCAGGGAAATGAAATAAGTACAAATGAAATCAAATGAAGAATAAGAAGCAGAAAGTACGAATCCAAACAAGAAAATTGCACAATTGCTTAAATATCTCTTTGACTTGTGACTTATTGTGTGTGTGTGTGTGTGGGGGGGTGACTAATGAGTGCCATCACCGCGACCAGTAGTCTAGCGCAGTGGTTGGAAAACCGCGGCTCTTCAGCCACTTGAGTGCGGCTCTGCCACAAATCGATTTGGACTAAATTGCTGGCAGTAAATATCCCGCCTGTGCAGTTGCAGCAGTTGAGGAACTTCAGAAGAGTTGAGATAAACCAAGTTCTCGATTTAATTATTGGGTGCAATCTTCCAACAATGTTAATATTGCAAGTTTTATTGTTAGTCGTGAGATTGCTAAGAGAGGCAAACCATACATAGACGGTAAATACATTAAAAGTTGTTTTATAAATGCATCTGAGGAGCTATTCGGGATTTTAAAAACAAGGCAGAAATTAAAAAAAAGGAAAGAGTTCCGACTGAACGACAACAGTCAAATGTCAGCAAATGGAAGATATTAAATTGTCTTTATCAATAGCTGTTAACGAATCTTGTGACATAAATGACGTAGCGCAAGTTTCACTTTTTGTTCGATTTGTTTCGGTTCCTAAAGAAGAACTTTTAGGATTATTGCAACTGAAAGGTCAAATGTTACAAATGCTGTCATAGAATGCATGGAGAAACATATTCCACTCGATGAGATTGATTCAATTTCAACAGACGGGGGAAAAGTTTGACCGGAGTGAGAAAAGGTTTTGTTTCTATTTTGAAGAAAAGAATTAATCACCAGATACTTGTGTTTACCATATCATCATTCATCAAGAAGCGCTTTGTGCGCAGACATTTCCAGAAGAAAATATGGAATTGTTGATCAAGAATATCCAACACAATTGTAGCTAAAGCTTTTTATCACCGCCAATTTAAAGAATTTTTAGTTGAAACGCTGAGTGAATAAGCAGATCTTCTTGAAAGACTTGGAGAAGGAACACATGATAATTTCCAACACCTGGAATAGTATTCCTGTCTTATAGGATGAGTTAAAAAACTAGTATTTGCTATTATTTCACTATTTGACTACGTAATCATTCGAACAAACTTTTTCAAGCATGAACCTAAAAAAAGTAAATTGAGAAATCGTCTTATTGACGTAAACGTGGAATCCTGCTTGAAATTAAAAACAACGACATACAAACCTGACTTATCTAACTTTCCAATGAAATGCAAGATCATTGTTCACATTAAATGCGTGTTTTGTCATATTCTTATTTGAATGTAAAAAATATTTTTTGTCAAAATACATGCGGTTATTATTATATCTGATCTTATTTAATGTTAGTAGAGCTAGTTTAAACCAGACTCCTAAAAACATGCTTCTTGAAAAGAAATCTTAATCGTTGTACTGCTGATCTTTGGCTCTTTTGACTGATGAGTTTGGCAACCACTGTCTTAGGGGATTGATTGCGGACCGTCGTCAATAGCCCGTTGTGTTGCTCAACGTTAATTAAAATTACAAAACACCCTTTGAATGAAACTGCTCGTTCTCCTAAATGGAAGGACTTCATTGAACAAAATCTACGAGTGGCAGTCGACACTATGCACCTGATGTTCACGAGGAATGTTGCGGAGGAGTAATTCCTCCGTTGTTCAATCCCAAGTGCAGAGTTGAAAGATGCAGTTTCTAGTAAGGATGCGACATCGATGTTTTTTTTTTTAATTATGTATTGGAGTCGATGTCTATACTTGTCGATGTTTTTACGCTGTCGATGTTTTATTTTTAAATGAAAAAAAGTACCGTTATAAAAATTTTAAAAATAACTAAGTAGCATAATTTTTGTAATCAGCTAATTGAACATACTTTTAGACCAAAGTGGCCAAGAGTGAAGGGTCTGAAAAGTAGGGGTGCGATGTCGATTCAAAACATTCTTCAAAAAAACTTCAAAACATTGATGTTTTATAAAAAACATCTATGTATTGCAGCCGATGTCGCATCACTAGGCGCTAAACTAGTTTTAAGAAATGGGGAAAAAAGTTTAAATACACTGAATTTTAAAAACATCGATGGTTTTTGGGCGATGTTTTATCAACATTGATGTTTTAATTTTGAACATCGAAGTTTCAAAACATCAATGTTTTGCTGTCGCTGTGACATCACTTGTTGCCAGACCAGTTTTAAGAAATTGAAGAAAAAAGTTTAAATACGCTGAATTTTAAAAACATCGATGTTTTTGGGGCGATCTATTATCAACATCGATGCTTTAAGTTTGAACATCGATGTTTCAAAACATAGATGTTTTGCTGTCGATGTCGCATCACTAGTTTCTAGTGTTTCGCGCTGAGTCTAAACGAGGTTTCCGAAAGATATTTGGAACAGTTTTCATAAACGCCTATTTTTGGTTCAGGCAAAGCTTTCGTCGCACTTTTTTAGCGAGTTATGTCAGATACAGGCAATACATCTTTATTAGGATTATTCCCGCTGTTATGACATCCTCTCCCCATGAGGAGGTTTATATTTTCATGTAGAATATTCCAAAATGTTATTTTCATTTCCGTTAAATTGTTTTATAATTTCATTGAAACCTAACAATTTTGTTTTATCCAATTCTTTTCCGTTTCATTTAAATTGGAAGAATTTAAACGTTACGTTCCATTTAAGTCAAAGACCTGTGCAGTCACATCTAAGGTTGCCAGGACATCCCTTTTAAAGAGAAAATGTCCTCTTTTTCAGCTTGAATTGTTTTTATACTCTCTTTTTTAAGTTAGATCTTTTATTGTCCTCTTTTTATCGGTTGTTCGTTTACTTTTTGTTCTCTTTGTTCATTATTTCGGATCGTGTTAAAAAATATATTTTGCATTTCAAACTTTATGCGCTAATACATTCACATTGCCTATTATATCGTTATGTAAACCACAGGTATTCAACTACGTACTAGACCTAGTACATTGTACGAAAATTGTTCGTATTATTAAAACGCATCAACGTATTATAGGAAGTTCAACCTCTAGTGCTTGTTAAAACGTCTCATTATGAGATGAAAGATAACCAGGGAGAATTTAGATTCATGTTAGGATAATAAGATTAACAAAATACTGTTCCTATTGCATCAGAATGAATAGAAAGACGGACGAGAGAGATTCGTAGTCTTTTTTAGTTTGGAACGAAATCGCATTGCTATCTTACAGCCACCCCTTTTAGCATTAAATCGAAGTCGATTCAACTATGATTGCTGCACAGTATTCAGTGAGTTATAATTATGTGTTGGTGTATTATTTACTTGTGTTGTTTGTTACTATTTTTGTATTAGTTCTGCCCATTGTTAAATTATCATTTTTCATGTGAAAATCTAAAGAAAATATATATGGTTGCAGTTCATTTCAGGCGGTATATTTGGATTTAGAATTTTATAGGATGTATAGAGTCTTATCCATGCATTTTGAGACGTTTGTCACTGAACAGATTTTATTTCAGTTAGTGGTTAATGTACTATTCACGATTCGTCAAAGATGAATCTTTTTTCTTAAACACCTAACTACTGTATTGTACCGGATGAAATGGTGACAGAAATGAAATGGTAGCGTAGAGGAATGAGATCTTAGGGCTTCACCCCCCCCACTACAACACTTATTCTATATAACATCCTACAGCTTAACAGATATTTACAGCAAGGTTACAGATATTTTGGGACAAGAAGGGTTCGGCAAAATAGCGAGCGTCTTCTCGCTCTCAGTTTCCAGTGGTCTCTGAAAAATTCTAGCGTCTTTCAGGTTGCCTTTCAAGTGAAAACTAGATGTCGATGGAATTTTGAGTGTTCTCAAGGGGTTTAAGATTTATGAGATCGTATTGCCAGTGTAACGTCAGATGAAGAGGGTTTATTTCAAGTGCCCAGATCATTATGACCTATGTAATGTCAAATGGAGTGTAGTAACAGTACGTCTAGGGTTGTTTATATAGACATTTGATCACTGGAAAGGAGTTTTATGATCTCCCATTAGGAAATTCTGCAATATGTCTGCTTTGTGTTGGCTTGATCAGAGAAGCCGCGTTCAGAGCGGTATAATATGTTGTTGTTGACGTGTGTCTCCTGAACTGTGAAACACGAGATCAGGCCCAGTGATCTGAAGTAGGACAGACACAGAAGAAGAATACAAGTTTTATTTCACAAACACACAAATTGATCACTGGTAAAGACATAGGGGGTACAGTTATCCACTTTTTGGTGAGGAACCACTTGGGCGAGAGTCTGACTTCTTCCAGCCCAATCGAACCACGAACCCAAAGCGTGGGAGCAGAGAGTGCTTTATCCACTATACCGCTTGGGCGGCAGCGGTATGCTGTTGTTGTTTCTTATGCCTACACTGTCAGACCAGAGGAGTGCCATGCCCGTCGAAGACCGCAAGAGGCGAGGGGGGTGCGCCTTCCATGTTATTGAGCCCCATTGGGAGGAAGTCCGACTTTGCTCGACATACATGACACATCCGTTTTACAGGAAGGTCCCTTTCATACATCCATTCACTCACACATATCGTAATTTAGATCCCAATCAGAGGCCGATAACCCCCTGATCAGGTACCCCCAGAGGTATTGATTTGGTATGGGAACATGGGGGACATTGTGACCACGACCTATTTAACGTGCCCCAGTCACCATTAGTGAACACGACGGTCTTTAGCCAGGTCGAAGCGCCGATCTCGCAATCATCAGAATTGGAGGCTTCGCCGAGGACAGAACCCACAACCCTTCTGATGCGAGCCCGACGCTCTACTGACTGAGCTACCGCGGCTCTTGCGGTATAATATACATTATTAATGCATGCCTCTCTTTGCCCTCTGTTTTTAAAAATAATTTTACCAAATGTTCTCTTTTCTGATATTCATCTTTGGGAAACCCTACATATAGTTCTTTAAACGTTTTCTGTAATTCGTATAGGCTGTTTGGTCCGTATTTTCCGAGTTTCTGGTGATCATCCGAGGTAGTTTAGGTCATAGGTAGTTTAGGTAGTTACCTCGGGTAATGAAACTGCATTTTGGTTTAAATGGAACGTTGGTTTAAATTAACGTCCTTCCAGTCCCGCCCCCTTTTCGGCCACCACGAAACCTGTGGATCATTTACACTTCTTCTTTACGTTGGAGAAGGAATAGTAACCGTCTGGTCCACACTCACATTCTGGAGGAGAGAGAATCACATGAGTCACTGCCTTGTTAGTCTGATTAACTTGGCACTGGAGCAACGTGCAATTGTCGAAGGATCAAACCCAAAAATCCGAGGACAACACCAAGTAATTTGAACCGTGGTCAGATGACGGGTCACGCGTCGGAGCTGGCAACCCCTTTGCCAAACTTACACACAACGCCAACGTGGGGATATTTAGGTTGGTTGATTTGGATTTTATGGCGCTAGGTCCATTAGCGGACAAGCTGCGCTAAACTTCCACATAACGCTATCGTGTTGATATTTAGGTTGGTAGATTTGGGTATTGTGGCGCATTGCGCCAAATACAAGACAGAGTAAAGAGATAACAAGAGAAATAAAATTTAAAAAAAAAAAAAAAAAAAGATTTTCTAGCGAACGTAAAATGGTACATTTAAAATTGCCACGCGTAAAAAAAATAGAACACATTATCGTCATCTCTTCTATTATAAAATGAAGTGTGTGTATAATATACGCTGTGTCCTGACGAATCTATGGCACTTACTATAGTAAAATTTGGTAGTCCAAATTTTTTGCGATTTTTCTATTGCGCCCGAATTTTAAAATTTTATCTACAACCATTTTAAAATTAATTTATTAGTTTTTACACCATTCTTTCTTCCCTTCGAAATGTAATGTTAGAAAAAATAAACGAGCCAATTTTGGGATTTTCGACCGCTGACGTCACAAACGTTTATCGTTCGAATTGCTTTTGGAACTATGCCAAGTTTTCCAACTCTAGCGTGTTTTGATTTGAGTTGTTGATAACAGCCACCTCGAGGCCATCATGGAGCCTGTGGAGCTCGTTTGCGAAGCAAATCAAATGGGAATACATAGCAATCACCGGGGTTTGGCGAGCGATAGCGAGCAGCTGTTACAACTGATCCCGCGAAAAAAACTGTCACCGGCAACGCCGTGCTGGTCACGCAGTGACTAGTCATCGGTATGATAGTTTGCAGTGAATTATAGTTAAAAGTTTTGATGCAATGAAATATGAAAGGTAAAATATTACATCCAATTTAAAAATTGTATGGCTTGTAAAAATTTAAAAGGATTTTGGAGGGGATTTTCTACAATCAAATCCTCAAATCCTGCATGTTTAAAATTGATTTATGGAAAAAAGTAATGAGGGTGAGGATTAAAAACAGGATAAGCGCATAAAATAGGGTGAACAGCGAAAGGTAACACACAAATGCGCCATGGACAGGCATCGCTATCCTTCGGGATAGTTCGTGCCACGACAGATTGAACGTGCGCAAGCCCCCTTTGTACACGTGCTTCTTTGGTTGGATTCGAATTCTCAATCCTCTGGTTTTCCAATCGTTACTCTTCCAACCGGGTAACAAAGGCCCTATTCACCGGCGTGATTCTAAATTGACCGTGGCATATAGAAGGATGTCGAAAAAATAATTTAGGATTTTTCTTTAAACTATATTTTTAATTTGCGCAAAAACTGCATTAAAATAATTCTTTCCATCGGTACAATATTAGATTCAAACTATCTGTGATTGAGTAGCAGATTTGTTATTCGCTGAACTTCCAACCGCCGTTGGAGTGGTCTACTTAAAAGTAGTGATTCAACCTCTCGCGTATCGACCCATTCGCTTAATGACCTAGTAGTATGCATGGATCTCGGTCGTTAAGTGAGGAGTGCTTTGTACCTTGCAACTTTGAGTGTGAGAATTAGAGATTAAGTGATGGGTGTTGTATGAATACACTACACACGAAGTAGCAGTATCCAACGATATCGGCTGTCCCACTTTACACTCAATCACTTACAGAATCACAGATATTCTCAATCACTCTTCCAGCAATCACTGCTTTCAAATCACTGTTATTTCGACAATGCAGTTACAGGAAAGAACTGTGATTCAAAACTTTCAGTTGATTGAGGAGCGGTTCTGTGTTTCTACCCACCGTTGGGATAGTGTAAACGGTTAGCGATTCAATTCATCGTTTATCGTCCTACCCGCTTAACGACCTAGTAGTATGGACGGAACTAGGTCGTTAAGTGAGGAGTCATTTGTACCTCACAACCTTGAGGGTGCACATTTTATTCTCTCAATGGAGAGGGGTGCAAAGGACACTCACCTGCGCATGTCCTGGTCTTGGGATCGTGAGTGAGACTGGTGTCCTTGCAGCGAATGCCCCTGGTGGCGGAGTTGTGGGCGTTATAAACGATGTGGGGGTCCCTGCAGTCGTAAGCGAGGCGATCGCCCTCGCAGCCCTTGACTTTCTAGCAGTGGTCGCCGTACGACCCATAGCGGCATTCGTACATGTTTTTCTTACACCAGCTGGTGTTCTCGTAACGGCAAGGTTCTGGAAAAGAATCTCTATATATAATTCTCTTACGTGGCACACAAAAAGACGTTATTTGCTATAGCGTTTTGGCAACACTGTACGATTGTTTGTTTATCACGAAGCCTCGCGCCTCAATTGAATTTATAACGTTATCGGAGGTAAGGTAAGGTAATTTTAGTTAGCGTCGTACTAGAGCTACACAACGGGCTATTGATGACGGTCCGGGATCAATCCCATAAGAGAAAGATCCGAGGACAACACCTCGGAATTTTGAACCACCGTTATCGGAGGGTAATTAATTGGTAATTTTTTAGTTAACGTCGTACTAGAGCAACACAACGGGCTATTGACGACGGTCCGGGATCAGTCCCTTAAGGGAAAGATCCGAGGACAACACCTCGTAATTTTGAGCCATGGTCAGATGACGAAGCAACACCTGAGCTGGCACCCCACTCTCCAAACTTCCGCACCAACCCAACATGAGGACTTTCGGTCACGACAGATTTAAGGTGCACCAGCCGCCTCTACACCATACGTTTACAAACATCCATGCCCGGGCCAGGATTCGAACCAGGAACCTTCCGATCTAGAGGCTAACACCTTAACCACTATACCGGTTGGTCGGCTCCGTTATCGGAGGGAATTTTATTTTAAAATAATGAGTATTTGTCGAGCTGTGGCAGCTTATAATAGAAATAAAAAAAGGTGGACAAGATAACCAATGAAAGATTAATTGAAAGGGATGTAAGACGTGATGCCAGAACTGAAAGTAATCGTAGTAAACGTGTATGCTTGAGTTGAGGTACTCGCATTTCGTTTGAGAAATATGAAGAGAGTAGAAATACTGCAATTTTTGGAATATCATATTTTGTAAACAATCAGAGCGAACAAGGTTTGCGCAGCGAGCCAATGAAGATTGTAAAGCAACTATCCGGGGGTTGGCGAGAAGGGGGCGGTTGCAATAAGCCTCGTTTACACCGGGGGGAGTTGCAAATATTTTTCTCCCCTTTTTCTGGCGAAGACGTATTACGTTCCTCTATGCTGACCGCATTGCTACCCACTCCGGTGTAAACGCTTTGTCGACTTTATCGGCAACAACGAGGGGCAATCTTCTCACCCCTTTGTAGAGATCACCATTCGAATAGGTTCCACTCACTGACAGTTTGGCGGGAGATGTGGTCAAGGCAAGCGATGAGGGCAAAATCTAACAGAAAGCGAACAAAAGACGGCGGGAGCAACCACGGGGTGACGTAGGGCAGAGGGGAGCGTTGATTGTCAAGGAATACCGAAAGAGGACGAAGTAGGGGAGCATTTTCATCCCTCATTTCGTGTCGGAGAAATGTCAACCAAGCGTTGCAATCCTTTGATCTTTAACGACTCCGGATGGAAAACAAAATTGGTGTTGCAAACTCGACAAATCGCTTAACCCGACACGAGATCTTGACGATAAAATGAGAGCCTATACTCGGAATAGCTTCGTTGTTTGGAGGGGTGAAGTTTGCAACTCGGGTGTAATCGCGGCTTTAGTAACACAAATGTTAAGAAATACACTCGTGTGCAAAATTAAGCATTAATTCGCACATTACTCGTACGTCGAATTTTTGATAAACTAATGGACGGATTTTAATGAATATAGTACTAATACGCAGTTATGACACACACAGAGAAAGTCCATACATATAAGTATAATCAAGTTCAGTGAGTTGATATTTACTTGTTCCATTGGGTGCTTGAACATAATCGTACTTGCAAGTGCAGAATTTTTCTTCGTCTCTGTATGTGCAGAGGTACCGATCTGAGGTATCGATCTGGTGTAAAATTTTCCGCAGATTTCAAATCCATTAAAATTTTTACTCTCTCATTAACCATCGAAAAGACGGAAACTTGGACTAAAAAATAAAAAAAAGAAATAAACGCCAGTAAAAAAATTTATTACTTGTTTTGTTTCGCTTCGCTGGAATTGCTCAAAAAAAGAAAGAAAAAATATAAATTTAGAATCTGTGATCGCTTCATACTGTTGCCATTCTAAGAAAAACAAATACTAAATAGATGACAGTAAATTAATTAAAAAAGTTTTAGATTAAATTTTGAAATTCGGGCTTAGCACAAAATTCACATCAAATTAGGACTACCTGTGGGCCAAATTTCCGGACTGTCAGCTATAAATATCATCTGAAAAAACACATACACTTCCTTTTATAAAAATAGAGATTGTCCTAATTTTTGTGTAATCTCAATCTCTCGAACCAGCGATTTCAACATTCCAACGAAAATCATTTTGCAACTCAATAGGCTTAACGCACTCGGTCCGAAATCATGTCTGAACATCCCTTGTCTTCACAACACTATATTTGTCTTCTAGGCGCTTCTAGTTCAGAAATCATAAGACAAGGCCGTTGTAACGCTTTGTGTAACACTCGACTTTTCATGCATCCCATCCGGATTTCACCAATTTTAAAGACGTACTCGCGTTAAAAATATCCAAATGGTTGACTAAAGCTCTTATGGCGTACTAAAACATTCACGCTTGTCAATCGCTGATATTCGCTAGTGGGATTCGCACGTTCGTTTCCCCCAAAGGCGAATGACCGTTTACATACTTGCTAAGAGTTCGATTCAATATTGATGGACGACATCGGCGTGGTGGCGATATTCGCCCTGCACGTGTTGATAAACGATCTCTGAGTGGTGCATCGTCGGCGTCGCTACAGCCCTTGACTAGTCCCATAAAAAATCCTCTGCCACGAGCGCAACGAGCCGCAAGGAACGAGGCGAATGACGAATGAACCGACTACGTATTTGCCCCGCGACTCGCCATTCACGTGAATATATAGATAAGGTATTGGGCCCGGTGCACACATCCGATTTAACAACGATCGGCGCCGCTGCGGCATCGAAGCCCAACTATGCACACATAACCGTGAAATGACGCAAGTACTCATTTCACGCCATTTGCGACACATATTCTATAGAAAAAAACGTGTTTATTTCGCTTACTTGGTGTACAAAAATATATATTTTGAAACAAAATAGACGTTACTGGATACAACCATTTATTAATTATTATTTATATTCCATTTGTTTATGAAAACAAGGTATTTG
Source organism: Metellina segmentata (assembly GCA_947359465.1). Classification (NCBI taxonomy): domain Eukaryota; kingdom Metazoa; phylum Arthropoda; class Arachnida; order Araneae; family Tetragnathidae; genus Metellina; species Metellina segmentata. The sequence goes on along the minus strand of OX375880.1, from coordinate 7,982,329 downwards.
AGACCGGAGAAGCGTATACGGCGAGCTTCCGTGCCGTGGGGAACTGCAGTACAAATTGTTCGCAAGTTGGACGTGCGTCATCGCAACGGCGCCGGAAGCATGTGTGCACTACTCCATTGGATCTAATCTATTTCAGACCACATTTGCGTTACCGCAGCGGCACCGCACGTTGAAAAACCGAATGTGTGCACCGGGCCTTAGCTGCAGAAGCCTGTTAAAGCATTTAAAGAATAATTCCGGGTTTTCGTATTCCCCACAGTACACATCTAAATTGGCCCCCAAAAGTGTGTAGTATGGTCGAAGTTTTGCAGTCTGGTGTCCAATTTGAGCTTAAAATAAAGTGTACTTATGCTTCCCTGGACCTGAATGTCTTCCGTCGACGCCATCGAAATCTGCAATCCAAACATGATTGGTTTTAACATCAAAACTTAGAAAAAGATGCAAATACAGTAATCCAGATATTTTCAATGAAGTTCGACTGTCAAGTAAACTCGATTCCACGCAATGGTATTAAGGGATATTTGAATAATTAAACGTCGCACTGGAGCAACACGACGGGCTATTGGCGACAATCTGTGATCCAACCCAGATTGAAAGATCCGATGGCAGCTCGCCATTTTGAACCATGGTCCGCAGACGAAAACAACACCTGATCTGGCTCTCCACTCAACCAAACTTTCACACCAAGTCAACATGAGAACATTTGATGCCACAACAAACTTAACGTGCACTAGCCCCTTTTGTACACGACGATCTTTGGTTGGATTCGAACTCACAACTCGCTGTTACTAGTTTGTTACTCTTCCAACCAGGCGGCCCTTAAAAGCACTTGGATGGTTAATGACGAGATGTCATCTAGATATTGATGCCATTTGATAATGACGAGATCAAGATGGGGTCAGCTTTCTTCCAATTACAAAATATCACAACCATCAAAATCTGGTCATTTTTGCCTGAGACGAGATATTAAATCAAAACAACCACCACCAGGAGAGTTAAATACTTATTAAAAATGTCTGAAAGTAGCAGGTTTCTCTAGTAAACACACACTATACACTATCCTACAATAATGGTCTGGACGCCAGCGGTTTTTCAAAAAATCCGACAACTTGTTTGGGGGTGTTTTTCGTGGTATGGCTTGGGATCTTTGCACGTTGTTCCTGGTCAATGGAACGCCATCGCCTACATCAACATTTTGGACAATCAGGTTCTTTCTACGCTCTGGCAATTTCATGGAAGGTACAAATGTTACTTCCAGGTCGACAACGCTTCATGTTACGTTGCAGCCTCTGTCATGCAGTGGTATCCAAATATGGACGTAAACCGTCTTCCCTAGCCTGCTCAGAGTCTCGACCTAAACCCCATAGAACATTTGTGGGATGAGTCAGAGCCACGCTTACGGACCAGGGAACCACGTTCGAAATCTACAGCTGATCTGGCGACATTCTTGCAGCAGGAAAGGACACAAATACCCTTAGCTGTGTATCAAAACCTTGTTGAAAGTATGCCCAGAAGGGTTGTTAGTGTCACTGCAGCACGTGGGGGACCATCATTATATTAAAGCATGTATTATTTCAATTATACCGTTACATCTTGCTGTCCGGTCCATTATTGTAGGGTAGTGTATCTTTTTTTATATTCGAAATGGAACTAGTAAACATGCTTGCAGGATTGAAGGCGTACTTCCTTTAGCAACAGACGTACGTCCAACCGACTAGCAACTTTCTTCTGAACTCCACTGTCGTCTTTGACTTGAGCTCCTCACAGGAAAACAAACACAGCGACAGCACCGAACTTATACACGGACATTTCTTCAAGACAGTTGGGCACGCTGTTCCTATGCGAAGTACTGGTCCATGCTTCGTACAAGGTGTTCGAGACGCACAATTGGGTGTTCCTTTCCGAGCAGGTGGGAAGAGATCCTTATCTGCATTGACATCGGGAACACGAGAAAGGATTTCAAAGGTGAAGGGAAAAGCGTTTATCTTTCCTGTCAGTTAATGGTAAGCTTGATTTTGCTTATCGGCTTTCTATCGTCACGAACGATGAATCGATTTGAAAACAAATACATGACAATCGATGCTGAGAATTCTGGTCGTGGCGAGACTATTAAAACGTTTTTTGTTGTAAAGATATTTGCTTTAATGCATTACCACTGCTTTCATGCAAAATGCCATGCTATTTTTCTTCCAGTTAATGGTACGTTTGATTTGACTTATCGTTTAATAGATTCGAAAACAAATTCATGAAATTTATGCTGTGGATTCGTTTGGTGAGACTGTTAAAGCATTTCGTTGTAAAGCTAAATTCGTTGTAAAGCTAGTTGAATTGTAACTAGTTTTGTAAACAACTAGCTGAATAATAACCCGGTGTGTTTTTTGCTTGAGTTTCAAATATGACCGCGACATTTCCCTCTGTTAACTCAAACACAAACTTTGTAGAAAGTGTTTCCTGAGCCATGTCCATTTATTGCAGAAAAACAAACTTTAGAATTTAAAATTGGGGCTTCGAGGGGCACTTTTAGGAGTCCCACGGCTACAGATTGGTCTGAATAAAGGAAAGAAATAATAGCCTATGGTTTCCGCAGTGTTCTAAAGTGTAAGTGTACCAAATTGGGTGTGCATTGGTCAACCGGTGTAGATTTTTATTGAGAATATACACACACATCCTTTTTATATATATATAGATAACATGTAAAACTTTCCTGGAATTTACCATAACAACTTCAATGTAAGAGTAGTACACACTCTGATAGTCTTCCAAGTAGAGAAGTATTGTTTTTACGCAACAACACACTACACTTGTTGACTCACTAACCACACCCATTCATTGAAAGAATCCATTGAACTACTTTTGCAACTTTTCAAAAGATTCCTTCTCTTTAATAGAAAATCCATTGGAAATATTTTATTACTCCTTTCTTTGGAATAGAATTCTCTGGGAAGATTATGCTGGACCTTTTTACTTGTAGGAGAATCTTTTGGAAAGATTATCTGTTGTTCCTATCCTTGGAAAAGTATTATTTGGAAAGATCTTATTGCTCCTCTCTTTGGAATAGAATCCTTCGGAAAGATTTGATTGGTACTTTCTTTGGAATTTCCTTCTTTCGAAAATAATCCTATGGAAAGATTTCCCTTCCTTATATATATAAATATATAGCTATATAATAGAAAATCATTATTTTTTCTTATTTAGAAACAATCCGTTGAAATATGGGGCTCTTTTCATTAAAATAGAATCCGTTGGACATATTATATTATTCAAGAAGGTTAGTATTGATTAGAAGGCACAGGAAAGACAGAAAAGAGGAATCATGCTTTACAACTCTACAGGGGGTTAAATTTCGTGAAGTAAAACTGAAATAATGAGAATATCTATATAAATAAGAATGGAGTGTGTTGGTACACATTGAATATTTTCGACTCATTTCAAGTGTTTTATATCCGTTTTGGACCCTTCTCATACCAAATCCGACTATTGCGCTCTTTCGATGTCTGTCTGACCATTTGTCTGTGTCTGTATGTGTGTGTCCATGCTACGTCCAAACGGTAATATATATTTCCATGGAATTTTGCATACTGTCAGTTCTTGCATTCAATATAACCTTTCCAATGCATTCTATTCTAAGGAATTTAGCAATATAATCTATCCAGCTGATTCTCTTATAAGGAAATAAGAAATGTAATTTTTACAAAGGATTCGATTCGAAGGAAATGAGTAATAGAAACTTTGCAAAAGATTTTATTGCACGGGAACGAGTTTAGCGTGATGTGTAAGTTCGGAGGTGTGGTACCAAAACTCAGGTGTGACCGTAGTAACGTTCCCATCGGACTTTATGCCGGACCCTCAGAAATAGCCCGTTGTGTTGCTACGTTACTTAAAATACCTACCAACCAAGGGAAAGAGCAATATAATAACTTATCATTCCAATGGATTTCCTTCTAAGGAAATAACGATTAATAGAAACTCTACAAGAGATTCTATTCTGAGGAAGGAATCAATAGAATTTTACTATAGGTTGAAAAAATATCTGGGGATTTCTTAAGTTATCGAGTCCTTAAGTGTGTTGTGGAGAACACCCAACACAACACTCGTTAATCTCGCTGCGTTTAGAGGGTTAAAAAATGCTCTTACAAATAAGTGAATCGAATTCGTGAGAGGTTCAAAGCAATATAAATATTCTACAAAAGAGCTTGTGCTTTCCAGAAAGAAAAACCATGTAGCAGATATCTCATGCTTCTAAACGAAACATACAGAATCCCACGAAAATAACAAATTTCCAATCCTTCATTGTAATGAAATTAATGTTAAGAAAATCGATTACTTTCTTCAGAGGACGCGATTGATACGAGAGAAACGTTGTTGCTTATTTCGCCTAGTGGTATTGATCTGCATCGGCGACGTCTCAACATAGCATTCTGTTAGTTGATGAGGATTCCTATTTCTAAATGCATTAAACGTCCATTGGAGCCTTTGTGTCCGAGCGAAAACATACGAAACAAACGAACGCGCCATTTGCAATAAGTTGAAGTTGCACGTTAAACGACTTAGGTCTAACGCGACAATCGAAGACGCGAGAAGATTCGAATATGGTTCTGTCTGTACCTATAAAGGTGGTACCCCAGATACCAGTATCCCGAAGCGGTACTGAATCTCTTCAAAAACCGTTTTCTCCAATTTTAGTCGGACTGCACATTGCAGGGGGCGATCTGTTACCTTTACTGCACTTCCAGATAAGTGCCAGTCAACGGCATTTCCTTTATAAATGGCCCAAATACTTCGCTATTTCCGTGCTTCTGTTGCAACTGGCTTACTACGCATACAACGCATACAGCGCATTACCGACTCTAGACAAAGTCGCGTTTGCGTGTTTGTGTCAATGCGTTCTGCAAATTTCAACGTACGTCTCGATGCACGTGCACCGGGAACACCTTCATTCCTTGCTCCAAAAACTGTGGAGGGTTTCAAGGAGCATACACCCTCCTCTGAATATCGAGAAATTGCATCGCAACATAACTGCATCCTGCATCGCGCTTTGCGTTCTCGTCGCTGTCCATGCTGCGTCCTTATACTATGAAGTGAAACAGCAAATCTTCGACAGAATAGTGCGTAACGCATCGGATGTTTCGGCAAGCCGAACGGAATTGCTATTCCTGTTTTTCGGTAACAACCAAGCCATTTACGTCGGGCAGTCGTTTCTGCGCATGGGCTTTTTGTGCCTCTACTATTTATTTGTGTGCCATTTCCTAAGACGATGCTGCGTCGCCCTGACGCTTCAACTGCAAAAGCCGAAGCAAGATTACAAGCGTCTGATCGGGGTCTACGAGGACATCAGCGACGTCTTCCAACAGGTGGACGACTCCTTTTCTCTGTCGGTGCTCATGACCGTCAGTGCGTCTTGCGTTTTCCTGTTTTGGGCGGGCTACGATTGCGCGTTCAATCGTCCTTACTCGGGAGCCGGGAAGGTCGTGATGTACTTTAATGTGGTCATCCTGAGCGCGTCGATTTTGTTGGGATTCCTGTGGTCGGGGTCGCTGGCCGCGGAGTCCGCGGACCACCTGCGGAAGAGGGTGGAATCTCTACCGGGAGCGATCCCGTCGTTCTATCAGGAGATCGAAGCTCTCGTGAGGAAGAACTCGCATCGCTCCAACAGATTGACGCTGTGGAAGATGTACGACATCAAGAGGTCTCTGGTGACCTGCGTCTTCGGAAGCTTGCTGACCTACGGGATTCTCTTGGGGACGCTGGGAAACATTAATGAAGAAAGTCAGAATTGAGCTCTGCTTTTAGACTTGATTGCGCTGAAGATCAACGATGAATCCACTAATTTTCATTAATTATTTTTTTAACTAACGTCGTACTGAAGAAACACAACGAGCAATTGACGTTGGTCCGAGATCAATCCATTCCCTATGAGAAATATCCAAAGACAACACCGCTTCATTTTGAACCACGGTCAGATGACGAGGCAACACCTGAGCAAGCACTCTCCAAACTACCACGCCAACCCAACGTGATGACAATCGGCCACTACAGATTTAATGTGCACCAGCCGCATTTACATATACGCTCACAAACGTCCATGCACTGACCAGGATTTGAACCAGGAACCTAACTAGAGGCTAATATCTTAACCATCAGGTCGGTTCGCCTAAAGTAGGAGCTGATTTTTTGACGGTCTGTGGACCGACCAACCAGTTTGGCGGTTGAGCTGTGAGCATGTAGATAGAAAGGTTCCTGGTTCGAATCCGAGTCAGTGCATGGATATTTAAGCGTAGGGTGTAGAGGCGTCTGGTGCACCTTAAATCTGTCGTGGCCGAAAGTTCTCATGTTGGGTTGTTTTGGAATTTTGGGAGGGGGGGAGTGCCAGCTAAGTTTTGCCTCGACATATGACCGTGGTTCAAAATGAAGTGTGTTCTCGAATCTTTTCCTTGGGGTTGATCCGGACCGTCGTTTAATAGTCCGTTGCGTTGCTCTAGTACGACGTAAATTAAAAACATTACCCGGACCGTAGTCAAAAGCCCGTTGTGTTGCTCTAGTGTGACGTTAATTAATATTACTTTACCAATTATAGGCGAAGTGACATCAGCGGTTATGATATCCCAAGCATACGAACGTCGAGTGTTTAAGGATAATTTTAAATGTTTCGTTCCGTAGTTGTACTGCTTGTGGACGTTGTTGCTGTGAAACAGACAAAAATCTACACTCGCTACCGTTGTCTCAAGTAAATTGAGTTCGTTGATATTTGTCATAAATAGGGCAACTATTGCAACAAATGCAACTTTTTTTCGCACGTTCTATGCTGCATGTAAAGTACTAAAACAAAAATTCCTCCTACATGGGGTGTATTGTAAGTGAGTTATAATCGCAACATAAATTCAAATTTTTGCATCAATGCAACCATCTGCAACTTTTTAAAATGTAGCTTAAAATTAATTAATATGAAATTACTATTTAATTTTTTCCCTCTGAACCAACGCTTCGATCGCGTGTGTCTGATATTGCGAACGCCGAAGTATTGCATTCAAACAAGCTCATGGAAAGAAGGTGTTTGTCCTAACAGACGAAAGTGAAATAAATGGCAAGAAGTAACTTTTAACACATTGGTTGGCACTCTTGATGATCCAGAGGAAACTTGCGTAATCGACTGCAGAGTTTGCGAGGTAGTTTTTCAATGTTAAAGAAATTACTGGCCAAGGACCGGCCATTCCACTGTCTTCAATACTGTTGTACACGACTAAAATTATAATTTTTTTGTTGTTGAATAGTTTCTTTTTTTGCGAATAATTTATTTTAGAATTTAGTATATCAAAAATAAATGCAACTTTTTTGCCATAAATGCAACTTTAGGGAAAGATAAATGCAACTTTTCCCATTTTTACTGCAACAAAAAAGTTGCCCTAGTCATAAATAAATAATCTAGCATTTTTTTTTATTGCCTTGGAATCCGTAGTCGAGCATGGAACCACGGCGTCTACTCGTTTGCCGAAATCTTAAAGAGGACTGTTGTTTACATTTGTTTTTGTAACTTTCTCTCCACATCTATAGTGGCAATGACAAAATGAACGATATTCAATGAGAGATCTCTTTTTTGTTATTGTTTCTATTTCTCGATCGGTTGAAGGAGTGGCTTCTGGAACGTGAGTTATGGTCAAATGATTGCGTAATCTGAGCCACCTGCATACTGAGTTGGGATATTTTTTTCCCCAACGGCGATGAGAGACGATTCATTTTCGCAGTCTTTGTTTGCACTTTCGTTGTGGAAAACATATTTTGTTCTGGCGGTCTGAATTATTTTATGTATCAAAGTCGCCAATTTAGTTAACGGTTTATCTGTTAAAATCAACGCAATTGATTGTACGTGAGTTGGAAAACGTTGCAATCTAATGGTTTTTAAAGAATAATCTGTGACAGAATTTATAGCGACTTCCCGCATTTGGCGCATTAGCAGAGATGGTTTTTGATCTCCCAATTGTACATCAGAAATTAATTTAAGAATGCACTGATTCTCAGTTTCAGAAAATTCAGCAATGAGGAGTGCTTTCAAAGTTTCGAACTAATCTTCTGTCGGCGGATTAAACCGAAAATCCGATACATTCGACGACAGCGTTTCTGAATCGATATTCGCAATCAAGCTACCAAATTTAGTTTAATCGCTGTTGTCAAGTCAAAGTCCCATAACTCCAGGGGGATCGACCTATGGGGATAAATGACCTACCATGATGTAGAGGAAGGTGGTGGCAAATGGTCACATTTCGGGCATACGCTAGACTGTTTAACTGCTGCAACATCAGTTTGAATAAACAAATCGAGGCGAGATCGTGCTTCAATTGAAGAGAATTCTACAATTCTATTTGACTACTTGACAGTTGTCAAGTAGTCAAATAGTTGTCAAGTAGTCAAGTAGTCACTTGCGTGAAAATTGTGTGGAGGCGTCGAAGATTTCACTATGAAGCCAAAATATGTCGCAACAGTTCAACTTAAACAGGTTAAAAGAGAAGTTCAATACGAACAATAGGGTGCCAAGGAAGTCTAAACCTTTGACAAGTGCGGAGAGATCTAGATCTCACCGAAGGTCTCTAAGGAGCAGGCGTGTGTACTCGGCTACGTCGCTGGACCATCGAACGTGCTGCCACCGGCCGAGCCTATGAGCGATGTGGTGTCGTCACCCCCAAGCGGTAGAGTGAAAACAGTACGAATCTTACACAAGGAGAAAACAACCAACAGCTAAGATATTTACCTGCTTATTATTCCAAGAATATTAAGAATATGTACAGTATTTACATCATCACATTAAAATCATTACTCCAATACATTAGAGTATGTATCGTATGTCCAGCACAGTGAACCACGTGAACACCCGGTGCTTCTCTCTCTATCTAACCGTCTCCCAACGTCGTCTCCAAGGTAATCTGCCGCAGTCTTAAAACACTCCAATGTTAAAAAAAAAAACAATCAGAGATCAACTGGACGAACAGCAGCTGGTGTCAAACAATAAAAGATCAGAATATATTCGGTATTCCGTCGACACGGTGGAGCAGGCACCTCCCCTGCAAGTGACCCATCCTAAAAGTCATGCACAACGGAGTTCCAAATTTGTTTGAATACCTGAGTGAATTTCTGCAATATAGCATTTGATTTCAGTGTGTAAGGACTCGAAACGGTTTGTTATGGCTTCAAAGTACCATTTGGAAGAATCTGTGCAAGATTATTCACATCCCTTTCGTTCCTAGCTGTGTCCCACATATATACAGAGACTGAGAGGGACGTTTGCCGACCCTAACCCGGTTTCTAAGGGATCGAGGCCACAACCATTCACAGCGTTGATAATGACGACTTACCTGCTGTTTACCCAGTTCAGCTATAACAGAACCATCATCCATATCAAGGTCGCCATGGAATACTAAGCGTTGCCCATACTCTAACACCACTGCTATGTATCCACCAAAGCTGGTTATATAAATAAATGTCAAACAAATACTAGGCGTCTTGATTTCAATTTTTTTACGACCCACTTACCAGGTATTCCATCCAAAAGTATTCACGAACCAATCGATACAGTACAGTAGGGTTCGGTTCGTGAATTTCCCCTACCCCCTTTTTTGGCCTCGACCACTGCACTGTATCTACATAAGCCTTAGCCTGCAAAAAAAAAAAAAAAAAAATCTCAAAAAGTTTACAAAGACTGCCAAATACCGTTGTGTTCATGGGGGTGGTGCACGTTTAATCTGTAGTGGCCTCAAATGTCATAACGTTGACGTAGTGTGGAAGATTGGAGAGTGGGGTGCCAACTCACATGCTGTCCTTGTCATATGACCGTGGTAAGAAATGACGTTGTCCATCGATTTGATCCCGTACCATCGCCAATAGCCCGTTTTGGTGCCCATTGTGAAGTTTATTAACGACCGACACCTGGGAATCTATGCGAGTGATCTTAAGTTTCACTTACATTATCGACTAGATTTTTTGGGGGGAGAAATTTATTTGGATGGTGAATAGAGTGTTGACGTTTGCACATAGGTGGACTAAGGAAGGGTCCAGGCATATTTACCCATTGTGAGATCACTATTATAAGCTTAGCCTCTAGTACAGAGATCGCCAAATTTCTTTGTCCGTCGACTCCTTCGAGAGTTTCGTGACTTCTTATCGACCCTTCTATTTTACTATTACGTAATAAAAATAGTACAATCCAAAAAATAACCGTTTGTGTGAGTTTTTACATTTTTTTTATAGTTACCGTGCATATTGTATGTATAATGTACGTATTGTATGTATACGTTTTGACGTAGAATACCTCTTAACTTTCGAAACCTAGTTAACAAGCTTAATTTTTGAGTGTCACAAAAAAGGGTAAGTGCAAAAAATTTCATAACTTAAAAATATAAATGATACATAAATGAAATATATCGCGTCCAAAAGAGCATTAACAAAGAATGTTATAACTTTTCATTGATCTTGCGCTGACGTCATCGGCTGATGCAATTGCAGAGCAAAGTTGAGTCACGAAAATGCTCACTGCCGCTCACATTAATTTGGTCCAGCTTCGGCCTCCTTTGTGTGACCACGACGTTTGAGGTGTCATTTGTCTCGTCTCTTTGCACTTCATAGATAATAATAGAAAAAAAAAACCTAAATATTTAATACTTGTTTAAGTATCGGACTTCAAAGTGTGAAAAATCGCAAAAATTTCAAAATGTCCAAATATACGCGTATTAACACCAGAAGAATTATAAAAAAACGTCAACAGAAAGAGAAATCGAGAGATGGGGAATCCAAGATCCGACCATCCGATGCTGAGTATCATCACTAGCGCGTCTTTGTTGGAATGGCTCCGCGTTGCGTGGACGATTCTATTTAGGACCTTAGGTAGGTCGGTAGATATTAAACTCGTGAAAAGTGAATCGATTCTTCAGTTCGATTCTTTCGTCACTTGTTTTAATAGATACTGAGCTATGATAATTTACTTATCTCGTAGTCTTTTTTTGTGTCTTCAATGATTTTGAAGCTGATTTATTGAATGAATGAGAATTCGAAATGTAATTCGATTTTCATCAAGAATAGGTGTTCGAGGTTTCCCTCAGAGAAGTGTTCTTATATCTGTAAAGTATCCTTCATAAGTAAATCTGATTGATTCTATACAAAAACCAACAAAAATGTCATCAGTGTGGAATAAATACATCCTCGGGTCTAGTCCTGGTGATATTTTAACAAATAAATACTCATAGCTCACTGTAGATCAAAACAAGTGACGAAAGAATCGAACTGAAGAATCGATTCACTTTTCACGAGTTTAATACATACCGACCTACCCACGGTACTAAATAGAATCGTCGTCGCAACGCGGAGCCATTCCAACAAAGACGCGCTAGTAGTATCATCGGGCTCGGAGGGTGTTCGTGAAAGTCTAGGCGTCGCACCTTCAAGATGAACAAATACCTGATACGAGTGCGCCAAGCAGTAGGTAGACCGGTCAGTTCGACGCAAATAGTATATCTGATGACGTAAACGTTTTATAATCGAGTGATGGAGTCCAATCCACAGAGGTCAGCAATGAGCCACAACCTTCAACGTCAACAGCGAGTGCACCAATTTTGATATATGTGCGGAGCTATGAGCATTTGATGCGTAAAATTAAAACAGTTCAGGACTAATTTCTTTCACTCTCATTCACCCTATGGCCTCACTGACGTATTCTACGCCTTAAACCTAGCTGCCGTGTCACGAAACAGCCCCGTCCAGTTTTCTTTCTTTCTAACGTCTTTCTTAACATTGCATATTTGATATAGTAAGGATAAATAAGATATCTATATATATAATTCTCTTACGTGGCACGCAAAAAAGACGTTATTTGTTTTCGCGTTTTGGCAACATTGTACGATTCTTTGTTTATCCCAAAGCCTCGCGCTTCAATTGAATTTATAGCGTTATCGGATGAAATTTTATTGAAAAAAAAAATGAATTTTAGTCGAGCTGTTGCAGTAAATAATAGATATCAAAGAAAACAGAGGATCTTTTCAGGGTCATTTAAAAAAAAAGTCCGTTTCGGGGCAAACTATTATAGTTCAACAAGACGCTTGCATTACAACTTTCGACAACAAACTCAATGAAAAAGCGTGGGTGGCTCGAGTGCTGGGTAAATGTACACACAACCAACATGCTGGGTTTTCAATTTCCAAATCAACGCTCACATTTCGAGTCAAAATTTGCTCAAAGTTTCCATTTGAACTCTGATTACAGAGGCACTGTAAATATATTTTCTGATAAACAGCATAAAATTTAGATTTGAAAAATATTTTTTCGGAATATCATATTTTTTTAACAATTCCTTCTGCTAGGACACATGTCTTCATTGATGCGAGCGAAGCGAGCATAGGTTCGCGCAGCGAACCAATGAGGATTGCGAAGGAATCCTCTGGGGGTTGGCGAGCGTTAGCGAGTAGGGGGCGGGCCCCCTAGTAACCTTTAATTTAGGTGACAATAATAATACAATTTTCCTTATATATTTATGAAAATAAAACTTTTGTTATTAACAGTCTACAATTTACTAATGATGGCAATGTGAAGGGTGTGCTTCGTGACTAATGACAAGATTAGTAAAGTCAAGTTTGAATTGAGTGCCTTTCAATCTTCAATCACCACGGAATTCAATATTCACTCTTAATTGCGCTGTCATTCAGGATGGAGGTAATCCAAGCGAATATAATAAGCGAAATCATTATTACCCATACAAAGGTGTCACATTTTTATCGACCCCTAATAATTTTATATCGACACCAGGGGGTCGATATCTGTCACTTTAGTGACCACTGCTCAAGAAGCTATTATAAATTACAGTATTTTCTACAGTATGCTAACGGCGAATTGGTTACACCTTCCAATTTCCCTATTTCGCAACTGAAGTATTGCCACGAATAAAAGCAGGAGCACACACTAGAAAAGGTAATTTTCTCAGCTACGCGTGTTATATGGTCGCATCCAATGATGTTTCTGTCAACATTTGAAAGGTTACTGTCGTATGGTCGAAAACCTGTGCTTTAAAAATAAGAAAAAGGTCTCTGTTTTTTCGGTTTATATGTATCAAACCTCTAAACAAAGCGACATTTTCCCCACTTGTATGAATAATTCACTTTTATTTAATGAATTCACTTGGCTGAATTAAAAACTAGCTGAAAAACATAACCCGGTGTTCTGGTTTTTTACTGGTCTAGTACTCCCGAATTTTTAAAAAAATTAAATAATCGATTATTCAAACCCACCTGCCAAAGTCGTGAAATCGTTTATTAAGCAATCGATTGTGAATGAATCGATTTTATATTTTTCAATCATCAGTTTGGAGAATTCTAGCAAAAATAATAAATTAAATTATCAATAATATTTTTTTAATAAAGAGGAATTGGAAAAGCAAATTCTGCAAGTAAATGAAGACTATTTCAGAAAGACAAACTTTAGAAAATAAACAGATTTTGAGAAAATAATGAAGAAAGAAATGACTTCATATATGAAAGAGTAAAAGGAAAATATTTGTCTCTTCTGTACGACTACTTAATGACGGTTAAACCAACTAGTGTTGAAGTTGAGAGGGCCCTCTTCTCGGCCGCTGGTTATATTTGCGTTATTAGTTTATTCGTTCATTGAGAAGTAGGTTGGAGGATAACACAATTAATACGATTTGTTTCCTTAGATGGTTCTTTCAAACTCAAAAGTGATTTTCATTACTATATTACTTCGATTTAAGCAATTAAGAAGAATTAAGAATTCCCTTGTTTGTTATGTTGACCAAATACTACCAAAGATTATATTTTTGTGTTAGTATGATGTAAGGTTAGGTACAATTTATATGTCATCTGCTCAACGACATTAGATATAGAGACTACTTAATTTTAGATAAATAAAAAAGTACTACGTATAAACAAGGTGATGTTTTTTGGGTTGGAAACTAGTAAGACTGATCATAATCAAACGTTTAATACTTACTACTAATAGTTACTATAATTAATTGTTGGTGATTGATTACCTACCTATGGATAATCTATATATATAATTCTCTTACGTGGCTCACGAAAAAGACGTTATTTGTAATCGCGTTTTGGCAACACTGTACGATTGTTTGTTTATCGCGAAGTCTCGCGCATCGATTGAATTTATAGCGTTATCGGATGAAATTTTATTGAAAAAAAAAAAAAGGAAATTTTAATGAGCTGTTGCAGTTAGTTTATAATAGAAATCAAAGAAAGCGGAGGATCTTTTCAGGGCCATTTAAAAAACGGTCCTTTTCAGGGCCAACAATTATAGTTCAACAAGACGCTTGCACTACAACTTTCGGCAACAAACTCAATGAAAAAGTGTGGGTCGTTTGAGTGCTGGGAAAATGTACACACAAACAACATGCTGGGTATTCAATTTCCAAAGCAACGCTCACATTTCGAGTCAAAATTTGCACAAAGTTTTCATTTGAATTCTGATTTTAGAGATACTGTATATATTTTTTCTGTAATACAGCAAATTTAGATTTGAAAAACATTTTTTTGGTAACATATTTTGTAAACAATCCCTTCTGCTAGGACACATGTCTTCATTGAGGCGAGCGAAGCGAGCATAGGTTCGCGCAGCGAACCAATGAGGATTGCGAAGCAATCCTCCGGGGGTTGGCGAGCGCTAGCGAGCAGGGGGCAGGCCCCCTAGTTATTAATAAAGTTGATTCTCTAATGCTAAAATAAACGTTTTGTTCGTCAATTTGGAATAATATCCTTTTTACCTACTTTCACTCAGTCGATACCGACCAACCGGTATAGTGGTTAAGGTGTTAGCCTCTAGATCGGAAGGTTCCCGGTTCGAATCCGGGTCCGGGCATGGATGTTTGTAAACGTATGGTGTAGAGGCGGCTGGTGCACCTTAAATCTGTCGTGGCCGAAAGTCCTCACGTTGGGTTGGCGTGGAAGTTTGGAGAGTGGGGTGCCAGCTCAGGTGTTGCTTCGTCATCTGACCGTGGTTCAAAATTACGAGGTGTTGTCCTCGGATCCTTCCCTTCAGGGACTGATCCCGGACCGTCGTCAATAGCCCGTTGTGTTGCTCTAGTACGACGTTAACTAAAAAATTACCAATTATTACCACTCAGTCGATTTTGGAAAAATATATACTGGTTAGATAGACGTATTAACAAAATTCCAATCCGGCCGGATCCGACCGGATTGAAAATCGTGCCGGATTGCAATCCTTAGTCACCACATCATTTTGGAATCACGGTCAGATGACGATGCAACACCTGAGCTGGCACCCCATCCTCCAAACTTAAACACCACACCAACGCGAGAACGGTTTAAGCAGCGACAAATTGAACGTGAACCAGCTCCCTTTACGGTCTTAGGTTGGATTCGATCCATATCCAAACTGTTTCGAAGCCGTGCAGAGAAGACACGGGGCCTTTCGAGTGATCCCACGTCGCTCCAAAACTCTTGTTGCTAGTCCGTTACCATGCCAACCGGACAAACGCGGTCCTATATAAATTTCAAAATTGAATGATTGTGATTGTTCAAACGTAATAAATTCAGTGATTGGAAAAAACCTTTTAAGTTAATTCCTTTCTACTTAAATGTAAAGGAATACATACCTATCAAAAGGGAGATGAATTCTTTGTGAAAACGACTTTCATTCTGGACTAAAAATGTAGTAATCACCAAGTGTTAATACGTGGTTGAAAATGTCATGAAAGCTTTTTATTTCGTAATGAAACAGTTTGGGGATACCTGAAATAAGCCTTTCAGTCGGATAAGCTTATTGATCTTCAATAAATATATCAATAACATTGTTATGCACCCTTATGGCCTCTGTGATAATTTTTCATATCCTAATGTCTTGTAGAATACCTTGAAAGCCCCCCTTCAGAATCAAAAACATTAAGAGACATTCATCGGGATAGATACTGATAGTTCTCACCAGGGGCTTATGTGTTCCAGAACTAAAGTTCATGCAGTAATCGTAACTTGTGCTTAAAAACCCAACAGATAAAAGTAAGATAAAAGTAAGTCTTGAAAGTAAGAGATTTAACCATTATGATAATGAAATAGCTTTCGATATTTGGAAGTGGAGAAACGGTTCACTGTTTTCTGTACGCTTAATGGCATCGATCTACATCGACTACATTTGTACTAAATATTAATGGGATTCATATGTTTAATGCTTTTCGACGTCCATTAGATGCGCTGTGTAGTGTCCATTTGAAGCGCTCAAAACGCCATTCATGCAATTAAGAAAGAACGCTAAAAAGTTGCGTTTTAAGATTTGCAGAATTGTGCAATATAAGTTATAGAGTGAAGACAAGTGTTAACTCAAGTATGGTTCTGTATGTAGCGGAGAAGGTGGAATCTGTGATACCTGTTCAACTGTACAGAAGATGTACTGAATCGCTATTAAAACTATTTTCGCCCATTTTGTGTGGTCTTCACCTTGTTGGCGTTGATGTGTTACCTTTGCAGTTCTTACGCGACAGTAGCAAAAGACGCAGCTTCCTTTACACATATCCTAAGTACTTCACTATTCTCACATCTGTTCTGGATCTAGCCCACAACGCGTACCATTCGGTTATAGCCTTGGACAAGCTGTCTTTCTTTCTGTTATTCGAATGCATCCTGCAAGCATCGACATATCTTTCCATCTACAGACATCGAGAATGTCTTCATACCTTGCTCGAATCTTTATGCAACTTTACCCGATATGCACATCCCCCCTTAAGCTTCGGTTTCCTAAGAAAGTGTAGCCGTTTTTAAAGAGCACGGCTTAACAAGGAAATTAGCTTTTTTTTAACCAAGCACCAGTTGGCCGGTCCCGGTTTTTTTTTTTTTGGCTCTGCATTTAGGAGGAAGTGTGTGCTTTTCCCTTTTGTCCAGGACCTTTATCACCTCCGATCGGGGTTTTATTGAGGGACCATAGTTTCTTCCCATTCGTTAATCGAAGATGACCTGCTTGCTCTTGATTAGCTTAAAGTCCAGGAAGTAGACGTCAGAGCGTCCCTTCGAACTTGCCTGGGGAACAAGAATTTCCACATTCTGCTGGCGTAATACGATATCCCAAAGAGGAGATAACGCAAAAGTATCCCCGAAAAGCACTCGTTTTTCCCGATACTTTAATCGAAGTGAATGAATGAGAAAATAATAGATTTACCAAGTTTGCACGCGCATATTTAAATTTAGCACACTCGAACTCAAAACTTATACATATTATACTTATCATACCTATACATACTATGCTTATGATACTACTGAGTACATAACAGTACGGGAACCGGATGACAGGTGTCCCGGTTTAGTGTGGAAAGACGCCTTCATAAAGGTGACCTATTCGCCCGCCGTCCTGAACGCTGTATACCATTGACAGCAGCCCATGGGCGGCACCGTTTACAGCGGTGTAACGAACACAAAGACTGGACATCTCATCAATGGAGTCACGTCCTCTACCGATAAGAGTCGTTTCAGTGTGACAAATTATTCTCGACGCCAGTTGATATGGAGAGAGGTAGGGACACGCTTTCATCCCTCTAAAATCAGTGAAAGAGACCGATGGGGTGGTCCTGGCGTGCTTGTGTGGGGAACCATAGTGATGAACGGGAAAACGGAGCTCCACATTTTTGACAGACTCCCAGTTACTGAGATTCTTACTGTGTTGAAGTTATCCTCCCCCACATGCATCTGATCCGAGGTGCCATTGGTCAATACTTTGTTTTTATGGACGACAACGCAAAGCCACGCAGGTCCCATGCTGTTCATGAGCTTCTAGAAAGTGAAGTTATTCGTAGAATGGATTGGCCATCGTTATCTCCTAATTTAAATCCCATTGAACATGTGTGGGATGCATTGGGGAGACACCGGATCGTATCCTCTGGTGAACACCAGACAACTGACGCAGATGCTCATTGAGGAATGGGCACTCTAACTTCAATAACTATTGGATAATCTGGTGTTGAGTATAGACAGATGGTGCCACGGAACCATTGCAGTTAGGGGATGTCATACGCATTACTAAGGGACTTTAGTTTGTTGTTCTCCCTCATGCCAAGACTGTGTTTTGTGCCAACTCCATTCTAACAATAAAACCTTTTTCTGCTGCATTCCATACTGTATTCGTCCTATTAATTTTTTTTGCTACTATGCTTTCTTTATCTTTTAAATACTACATCGTGCCTCTGTAGAATGAATTTCGTTTCCAGTTGATTTTTTACGTAATTACAGCAAAATCAGAAAAGTTGCTTAAGTTTTGCACACTAGCGTATAACGTTATTACCACTGTTAATTGTTGTCGTCTGTAGCAATGTCTGATTGCAATTCTGAAAAAGAGATCTTATCACTATCAGCATAAGATGGCGAATCTTCATCTTGTGTTGGACGATTTCTCATTAGGCTTATGCCTCAGGTTCACTTTGGCTCGCTTCTTGGAAATTTCGTTCTTTTTAGGGTTTAGTGCTTTTTTCCTCTTCAATGTTTCCTCTGTAATCATTTTTTTTAACGGCGTATCAGTCAAGATCCGACATTTAACCCATCATCTGTTTTGTGCAGTTTTTCGGTATGAGTGAAAGATTTTACTTTTTATGGAGACATAATTTTGTTAGCTCGTGAATATTTCGAATGAATTAACAAAAGAAAACTGCTAATCATGTAAAGAAAGATTGTAAACATCACATAAAAAGATATGCTAACCTATATGGAGGAAAAGCTTTAGAAAAAAATGACCAATTTATTTATGTTATCATTCATATTTGTAATTAAAAATCATAAAAGTGAAATGTAGAGCTATAAGAGTAATAAAATTTATATTGTGAAACATATACTTGTTTGCAATGCGTTAATGAGACAAAGTATGTATGTAACAGCGTGCCACATTGCGTTCTGTAACGCTGTGCCCTATTGCATTCTGTAGCACAGAACCCCATCAGACATACCTTATAACAAAAAAATTTTATGACTACATAATGTGAATTTAGAGCATTCATTTGAACTCAACAGAACCTTAACACAATTAGCTTTACTACTAAAATATTATTCATTTTAAAATAAGCACTACTCATGAAAAAAGAAAAATTAATTATAAATACAAAATTTTACTTTTAACATGCAAAAATAGATTTGAATTTGATTTCAGAAATGTAACTAATGATGCAAATTCTTCCAAAACCTATGGATTTCTGGTAAACAAGATGGCTAACAAGATTGTAAACAAATTAGAGCTAACTTTGATACCACTTTAATAAAATGAAATTCACTGTAACATTGTATCCACCTTCTCCTAATACAAATAAAATTGAAACGATCAATCAAGTGAAAACGATTTGAGAATAACGTTATTAGACAATATTTATTATGCAAGTGAAAAAGATCCGATAATTATATTTACTATACAAACTGAAAACGGTAATATTGTGAATTGCAACCATGATTAAAATGTGATAAAAGAAGGATCATGGTAATTGCGAACAATTCAAAACGGGGAAAATGTTGATCGATGTTCTGTACAATTTCATATCTTTATTTAGTGCTCTTAATAAATGTTATTTTTAATTAGCTTACGTCTAAATGTAAGCAACCAAAGAGCCAACCAGCAATTATTTAATACAATCGAACTGATGTTTCGATCATCCAACTGGACTGGACTTTCACCCGCTACACAGCAAATCATCTCGCGTCATAAAGAAAAAAATAAAATAAAGACTAATAGCATGAGGGTGGGTGAATGTAAAAAAAATTACGATATAAGGTCCATAAGAGCACTTAAATGCTGAAGAAACATTAAACTCCACACAAGAGATAGGAGGCCACCCTCCCGTCTACTGACCGCGATCGAAGGTGTTTAGTTTTTTGGTCAGAGATCCCATCATCCAAAATGTGAATTGAGTTTGTCATTTTATTGATCGTAAATTAGTACAATTCATATATATGACTCATTACTGCTAAAAGCAAATGTATTTTAGACAAGATAATTGAAATTTCTAACAGTTTGTGAAACATTTAAACATTCCTCATTTTTGTTAGACTGAAACACTTTTAGTTGGTCCCTTAAATCGCCATAAATAGGAAAATGTAATAAAACGTAAAAACTAATGGTTGGAACGAGCTTAAATGTTGCATGGCCATATTAGAAGTCTTCCTGAATCGATTCGCATCAAAATATAGTAAGGCTCCAATTCATAATATTTTCAAATATTAACTAAAAATCCATATTTCATATTAAAAAGAATTTTAACAGTTAAATATTAAGTGGATTTTTTTGGGATCTTTAACACAATAACATGGTACAAAATATCAGCGCTATAGAAATATTATTTAGGAAGGTATCTATGAAAGTCTGAGACACTGATTTGACATAAGGAGCTCCAATCTTTCTGTCCTCGTAACTTCGAAACTGCAAGTCTTAATGACATAAAATTTGGTACCTGAAGTTAAACTGTGATATAGATTCGAAATGGTGTGTCACAATAGGGGTTTGACAATTACAAATTATGGCGTTTGTACTCAATTTAATATAAAGTCACCCTCTTATTCAAATTTTATAAATTTGAATTAAGACACGGTTAGTTCCTGACAAACGCCATCTTTGAATTTGCTTTACTGATAAAATTGCTCGAATGAAGAGAAGTGGTTCGGTTTTTTATTTCCAGCGACTGTACCTCCTCTGGTAACCTGCAGTTTCGCGAGCATGCTGACGAACGGGATTATTTTATATACGCTCTGGAAACGTTAAATAAGAATACAATCAATTGAGCGAAGAAAGTTTTAAGTGGTAATTTTTAAAATAAATATTTTTAACACTTTATATTATGACTATAGCAGACGTTAAAATTTGTTTACTGCTGTACCGAATTAATCCAAACATTTTAGGACCCTGTAAATTACATTTATTCCGACATACACGATACGATAAATGGGTTCATTATTAGAATAAGGAAAGCATTACAAATGCTAAAATCCGAAATAAAATTCCGTTGTGACGGAGAAGTCTCTACTAGATGGAGTCCTATGGCAAACTGCCTTCTTTTTTCATGCGTTTTTCATTCACGAGCATCATCAACAAGGCACTTGAGCGGCCAGGAACCTCTGAGATGCAGCTGGCCACTTAATCTAGACAGCTAGTAGTACTTTACACTGACTATATCTTATCGACGGCCGTTGTATAATAGTTTAAAGATTATCGTATTAGCAACCGATGGATCGATAGTTCGAAACTTGATCCAACCACCAACCAAAGACAGTGGCTTTTGCAAGAGGAGTGGCGTGGAAGTTTGGGATGTGGGGTGCCAGCTCAGGTGTCGACCTCGTTATCTGACCATAGTTCAAAATGACGAGACGTTTTCTCCTTGGATCTCCATTTCCGGGATTGATCCTGGACCTTCACCAATACATCGTTGAGCTGTTCCTCTTCGACGTTCATTAGCTACCAATCTAAGAAAATGACCAACAGTATCTTTCTAAAGGTGTTAAAGATTCCACGGATCCTTTCACACAATATTGGTTTGATGCAACAGTTCGTCCCGTTTTTTTGGCGCCAAACGGAAGCGTTATCTACTTCACACGCGTCAAGTTTCGATGTTGTTCGAAATAATTACTAATTATTAATTAAAGTCGATCTTGAGCAACACAACTGTGTATTGACGAAGGTGCGGTATCAATCCCGTATGGGAAAGATCCGAGGACAACACCTCGTAATTTTGAACCACGGTCAGATGACGAGGCAACATCTGAGTGGCATCCCACTCTCCAAACTTCCACACCAACCCAACGTGAGGACTTTCGGCCACGATAGATTTAAGATGCACCAGCCGCATCTACACTATACGCTTACAAACATCATTGCACTGACCCGGCTTCGAACCAGGAACCTAATCTAGAGGCTAACACCTTAACCACCAGCTCGGTGGGTCGGCTTTGTTTGAAAGAAGCAATTTGCGCGAGTACTCAAAGAAAGAATTGCATTATTAGAATGTGTTTTTAAATTTTGTTGATGATTCAATATGGTAGAAAATAAGGAGTAGGTTTGACCTGCCATGCTTTAATATTTCTGAAAGGCAAGAATGCTTCGCAGATGGGAAAGATAAGCGTTGTGTGAGGTGAAGTAGTCTTTGACGATTCCATATGCCGCAAAGTGGTTCGGAAAGCTTCACCTGGATCAGTTTTTTAGCCAGAAATCCGAACTTGAACAGGCGCGGAATGATTCAGCTATTCAGAGATGAAAGGACATCGAACAGAACGGCACATACTATATTAATAAAAGAAATATTTAGCCAAGAAAATTATTTTTGTCGAAAAAAACGGGACGATCTTTGTCATAAACACAATAATAATACTCTATTAAGTACCCCGCACGCGAAGAGAGTTGAGCAAAGACGATGTACACTAGTATTGATTTCTATCGACTTGGGTCATCTTGAGTCAGGGAGAAAGAAAACATCTGTTACCAAGGATTGCGACAATCAAGTCTAACGATCGGATAATCACTATAGATTTTCACAGTGTTCGGGCTATATTATTCACTCTTACATACTACAATCTATTCATGTCGGTAGATCCGAGAAGCTTGAATTGACTTTGAGACAGTTGAATTGACTTTTGTTCCATTCCAGTTACGAGTCGAAATGGTATATGTAATCAAACCTGTGTTGATACCCAGAAACAGTGCTGATCTGTTTCAGAAACCGTTTTCTCCCATTTTAAAAGGACTCCACATCGTGGGCGTGGACATTTTACTGTTGCAGTCCTTACAGGATAATTCCGCTGAGCGAAATTTTCGTTATAAATGTCCCAAATACTTCTCTATTTTCATTTACGTTGCAAATATCTCTTATCTTGCCTACATCGTTATTTCGAAATTCGAGAAGGTGGATTTGGTGACCTTGTTCGAGTGCTTAATGTATGGTATAACATATTTTTCGCTCTATCGTCAACGAGAAGCGTTCCCTTGCGTGGTCGACAACTTACGACGTATTTCGCACGAACTGACGCCAAGGTATTTCGAGCAGATGTATCTGAACACATGTAGACACTGCGTCGCCACTTCAGTCACGGTCGTAGTAAGTGCCGCTATTTTGATCTTCGAATCTTTCGTCGTTTGCTTTGCTTGGGATACAGAACAATCGGAATCCTGGGAAAACCTGGTTTTCCAAACCTTCAAGATCTTCTACATGATCCAATCCAATCTGCTCCTCTGCTTTTTCTGCCTCTACTACAGTACTGTGTGCGATTTTCTCAAGGGGTGCTGTATCCGCCTGACCCTCAGTCTGCAAAAGCCGAGAGACAGACAAGATTACATACACTTGATCGGAATCTATGAGATTACCAGCGACGCATTTCAACAGATGGACGACGCTTTTTGTCTGCCAGTGCTCCTCACCGTATGCTCCAGCAGCGTGACCCTGTTTTGGTTAGGTTACGAATTCGCCTTCGCTCCACGCACGAGCATGCTGAGGATCGTTGTTTACTTTTTGGTCTTTAGTTTGTGTACTTTCGTGATACTCAGGGTCCTGTGTTCGGGGTCGCTGGCCGCAGAGGCCGTGGACCACTTGCAGAAGAGGGTGCATTCTCTTCCAGGAACGAGTCCGTCTCTCTACCAGGAGATCGAAGCTGTCGTAAGGAAGAACTCGCATCGATGCAACAAGTTGACACTGTGGAAGATGTACGACATCAAGAGGTCTCTGGTGACCAGCGGAATCGGAGGTTTGTTGACATACGGGATCCTCTTGGGAACGCTCGGAAACGTCAAAGAAGAACGTTGCAATTGTTTTGAGAATGGAACAGTACAAACTTAAATGACACATTTGATATTCACACCGCGCTCATTACTTCACAGAAAGTCCGTTCTGGAGGGATGTGCGGAAGTTTGGGGAATGAAGTGCCAGCTCAGGTGTGACCTCGTCATATGACCGTAGTTCAAAATTACGTGGTGTTGTCCTGGAATAATTTTCTTTGGTTTTATCCTGGACCGTCGCCAATAGCCAGTCGTGTTGCTCTAGTACGACGTTAACTAAAATTACCATTACCTGTAGCTATAACAATCTATTGTGTTCATTATTTTTATCCTGAAAAAAATTTCTCTAAAAACACCTATTTTATCTCAAGAAACGAATTCAGGTATTTACGTGATTGAGTATAAATGAGAGGGTAGGTAGTTAATTCACGTCGCTCTAGAGCAGGGTTTCCCAAACTTTTTCGAGTGGGGTGCCAGCTCAGGTGTTGCTTCGTCATCTGACCGTGGTTCAAAATTAAGAGGTGTTGTCTTCGGATCTTTCCCTTAAGGGATTCATCCCGGACCGTCGTCAATAACCCGTTGTGTTGCTCTAGTACGACGTTAACTAAAATTACCATTACCCAAACTTTTTCTGCAATGGAACATTTCCATAAACCTTGAAATTTAACGTAACACTTAGCTTAGTTCTTTGGTAGGGTAATTCCTACTAGTACAAAAAAATTTGTTGAATGTTACTAAAACATATTATTTTGGTAATTATTTTTAAATATAAAACTATAATATAATAATAAACTCAAAAATATGAATAAATAAATCACTTGACGACTTTTGAGTCCTTGGATTGTATATCTTCCTGATATCAGGCACAGTATTGGTAAGTTGCATTCAAATATCTGGTGTTGCGTTGAGCCTGTTCCTGCACTTTGATTTCGTTGCAGCATAATAAGAAAATCCCGTTTCGCATAAATATGTTGTACAAAACGGAATTAAAGTAATAATAGCATGTTTTGAAAAATTGGGGTAATCTTCTAACTAACTCTCCCCCAAATCACTTAAGTGCTGATCTTTGTATTTTTATTTCAGATCAGAGTCACCAATTAAATCAATTAGATTTTTTTCGTCACTTGAGCTTAAGCCTACTAGTTTTTCAAGGAAAATGGATTCCGAACCCAGGAATCGTCCTTACTTGTTTTCGGAAAATATTACAAAAGAGTTGTTTTCAAGTAATGTGGGTGTTCTAAAAACACTTCGAAAACTTCTTCATCTACCTTGAAATTTAATTCATTCAAACATTCACGCAAGGCAGGAAAACAATCAAAGTTATTAGATTCAACTGCTGAAATCCAAAATTGCATTTTTTTTATCAAACGATTCAATTTAATCTCTTGTATTAAAAATTGTAATACTTTTTACTTGTAATGTTAATAGTAGTAATAATAATAAGTTAACTTCATTGCACTAGGTAAAAATATCTGCCAGATATGCAAGTTTTATCAACCATGAAGGATATGTTAAAACGTAAACAAAATTTTGTCCTGAATTATTTTGTGCCTTCAAGAAGACCAATAACTCACTTCGAAGTTCAAAAAGACTTAATAGTGCAGTTCCTCAAGATAGTAATCTCACTTCAGTATGTAATACAAGTGCTTTGTGTGCACTACCCCTTTCATCGCACAAAATTTTAAATAATTTGGATTAAAATGGTCTTGATTTTACATAGTTTATCACTTTCACGGCTTCATCATCCATACCATTTTTTAAATTTGTGGAAAATTGTTTTACTCACCAGTGCTTGCCTATTCAAAATACAATGACTGCTGGTGTCTCTTGTAGCTACTTTCTGGATACGTGATACAACACCTTTCATCTTTCCTGTAATTGCTCGAGCACCATCTGTACAAATATCAATACCCTTCTCCCAACCTATCTCCTGATTTGTAATGTAATCATTAATACAGTTTGTAGCAATGATGTATACTGACACGGCTAGCTAACACTTAAATTGAATTTATTTACACACACATACACTACAGAAATTACAAGACTTTCACGCACATAAAATATTCGGGACAGGGACATTTTTACTATCACATACTACAGCTTAGCTGCTGCTTGCTCCAGGGTTGGAGTTACACTGTGTAAGTTTTTGTCAGTCCGCTAGGGGGCGTTGTTGGTTCCGTTACAGACTCTGGCTCTGATGACGTCCCGACGATGAGCCAGGATTATTTTTTCCTAGGGCGACCCCTTCTTCTTATGGGAGCTACATGCCCAGTGTCTCTCTTTACTTGGGGTTCATAGTAAGTTTTTAATGCTGACACATGATAAGTTCCAAGAGTTTGGTCTGGACTGGCCGGGTCGGCAATATCATATGTTGTCGGCGATCGATTTGTGAGAACTACATATGGTCCTTCTCTTTTGGGCATTAATTTTCGAGTTCTTTTATTTTTGCTGATGGGATGAATAGTAACCCAAATTTGATCACCAGGTTTGAAGTATATCGGTCGTCTACGACGATCAAAATTTTCTTTTCGTTTGTCTTGTTTATATTCAACTCTATCTTTTATCTGGGTGGTTAGACGAGCAAATCTTTTGAGATACGGTGTTATCTCGGGAATGAAGTTGTCGTTATCAATAACTCCTCTTATGTCATGAACCACATCGTCCGTTGTTCTCAGCTCTCTGCCAAACTGTAGGTATGCAGCAGTGTGACCGGTGGTGTCACAAGTAGAAGTATTCATCGCAAATCGGATCAAAGGAAGCTTGTCTTCCCAGGCAGTATGTTCTTCTCCAACTAAAATTGCAAGGCGGGGCTTCAAGTCCCGGTTTTTGCGTTCTGATGGATTGGCTTGTGGATGATAGACTGGTATGAGATCTTGTGTGATACCTAACAGGTGACACGTCTGTTGCATGACAGCGCTCACAAATTGCGGTCCGTTATCGCTAATTAACCTTCGAGGTAGACCATAGCGTAAATAAACTTCTTCGAGTAGTGTTTTAACACAGTTAGCTGATGTGGCTTCATTAAGGGCAAACAATTCAACCCACTTAGTATTTGTGTCTTCCACGATGAAAATCCATCTTTTTCCAGATGATGTCTCTGGTAGGGGACCAAAGAGATCGATTGCAAGAACTTCAAATCTCTGTGCATAAACTGGGGTTCTAAGCAGTCCAGCAGGTTTCTGGTTCGTTGGCTTATATCGATTGCATTCTGCACAGGTTTTGATATAATCAGAAATGTATTTCCTCATGCCTGTGAAAAAGTATCTGGAAGCAATCTTGTTGTAGGTGCCCTCCACACCATAATGACCGGCTGTAGGAGCGTCATGGTGCTCCTGCAGAACTCTCTGGCGTTCTTGAATGGGGACTACGAGTTGAGCATCGTCTGACTCAGTTTCAGGTGAGTAGCGATACAAGACACCCTCATTCATAATGTATCCTCGGCTGATGTAGTTGGCAAAATTCTCGTCTTTATCATTACTCTCAAGGGAGTTAATAATTTTCTTTAGATCTGTATCTGCCAGCTGTTCTTTTCGAATATCACTAGACTTTCTTGTGGGTATATTGATAGATACGGCTTGCATCTCACAGTTTGTATCTTCATGTGAATATGTCGGTCTCGACAGCATATCAGCGACCACATTAGCTCTTCCTGGCGTATATTCGATTTTCAGATTAAACGATTGGATCTTCAGAGCCCATCTTGCTAAACGTCCTGAGGGTGACTTAATGCTCAGAAGCCATTTAAGAGGTTGATGGTCTGAAGCAATGATAATTTCTTGATTCTCGATGTAACCTCGGAACTTTTCTAAGGCCCAAACTACTGCCAAAGCTTCCCGCTCAGTAGTCGAATAATTGCGTTCTGCTGGGATCAACAGACGACTAGCGTATTCAATCACATGTTCTTCTGGACCATTTCCTTGGAGAAGGACTGCGCCAAGGGCGTAGTTACTCGCATCTGTGCGAATTATGAAAGGCTTACATCCATCAGGTTGCTTTAACACAGGGGCTGTTGTCAAGCGTTCTTTTAGGGTTTCGAAAGCTTCTTGCTGTTCAAGACCCCACGACCAATCGACTCTTTTCTTAGTTAAATTGCTAAGAGGTCGTGCTATGTCTGCAAAGTTCGGAACATATCTTCTGAACCATGAGCAGGTCTGTAAGAAAGACAGAAGTTCTTTCACATTAGTTGGAACTGGAATTCTTTGGATAGAAGCGATTTTCTCTTGATCGGCTTCAATTCCATCTCTTGTTATCCAGAAACCCAAGTACTTAACACGATCACAGGAAAAATGGCATTTCTCTCTATTTGCATGAAGTTTAAAAAGAGAAAGTCTCTCAAAAGTAGTCTTTAGATCTTTTAAATGTTTGTCAAAAGTCTCTGATAAGATGACTATGTCATCCAAATATGAGAGTGCAAAAACATCTTTCAGGCCACTTCGGAATTTATCTATCAGGCGTTGAAAAGTGGCAGGTGCGTTACGCAGACCAAAAGGCATGCGTAGATAACGGTAAGTTCCGAAAGGACAAATAAAGGCAGTTTTGTCCAAATCGTTTTCATCCACTTGCACCTGATGATATCCTGATTGTAGATCTATAGTTGACATGTATGATGTCGGTGTAGCTTCGTTTAAAAGATCGTTCATCCTAGGTAATGGATAAGTGTCCGGTTTCGTAACGGCGTTGAGGCCTCTGTAGTCAACACATAATCTTACTTTCCCGTTTGGTTTAGCGACGAGCACTACCGGAGCAGCATATGGGGATTCACATTCTTCTATTATGTTCTTTGCCAAAAGTTCATCAATTTGTTCTTTCAGTATTTCTTTCTTGGCCGGTGACATACGATACGGTGGAACAGATATAGGATGATGATTCATAGTAACTATTCTGTGCTTCATGAAAGGAGTAGGTTCTCCCCCTGGTTCAAAGCAGCGTTTGTACTCTTGAAGTAAGCAGTTTAATTCTACACTTTGCATCTGGGTCAGATGTCTTCCTTCATCACTTCTCAAGTGGACAATAGTAGTAGTCTCAGGCACAATCGTTGATTTAAAAGTTTTCGGCGCATCCTTTAATTCAGTAGGCTTTACATAGAAGAAATATTGTCTATGGGGATCTTCACTAAAATGCCAGGTTCCATTTTGAACGTTGAGAACAATACCGGCTGCATGGAGAAAGTCTTTCCCTAACAGCGTGCTATTCCCTTTTGCTTCAGGGAGAACAAGAAGTTCTGTTGACACAATTTTACCTTCTATACACAAGTTGATAACCGTTTTAAGAGCAACCATGGATTGGAGTTTTCCATCAGCAAGAGTCAGTGAAATCTTTTTGTCCTCGAAAGCAATTCCATTCTTTCGTAGAAAGTTATACAGCTTTTCTCCTGCAATAGAGTGTGAGGCACCAGTATCGGCACACACAGCAATTCTCTCACCAAAAAGTTCAAAGATAATCAAGCTTGAAAGATCTTTAGTTGTATTACTTGTGAACAAGTTCATACAGTTGACAGTAGTTTCTTCAACTTTAGATTTTGTACAAGTAAGACATTTAGATATTACAACTCCTGGTGTTCCGCATCCAAAACATCGAATTGGGGGTCTCCCTTCTGATCTAGGAGTAGAATTTCGAGGTATCGAAACTCTTGAAAATTGACTTTGCGTATGTTCGTGTCTATTAACCACAGGACGGAATCTTCTATCTGTAGAGGCTGTTTTATTTTCGTCTCTACAATATGTTTTCTTTTGAGTCTGCACCACATGTTTCTTCACTCCTTGACGGATATTCTCATAAGTATCCAGTTTTTCAGCTAACTCTAGAGGGTTGGCCCAATCTGTCCACAAATCAATGAAGTGATCTTTGATGTATGGTGGAGTCCTTTTCTTAATTTGATCAGTAATTAATAAACTTTTGAGTTGATCAAAGGTGGTGACATTCATTTCCTTTGTCCAACCTTCAAAATAAGAAGCCAGTTCGAAAAAGTAGTCCCTCCATGTCGTATCAGGATTCTTCCTATGTTGGGAAAATAACTGTCGAAACTTATCAGCAGTGACCCTAAATCTCTTGAGAAGCATTTCTTTCACCTTTTGGTAATTTTAAGCCTCCTGTTCATCTTCTCTAGCAAGTAACTGCGCTATTTCGGCTGGTAAGGAACCAATGAGATATGGTATCCATGATGACTCTGGAAGATTCATAAACTTCAATTGACGTTCGAAAATAATTAAAAACAGTCCTATTTCATCTTCTTTTGGATTAAACTTAGGGATAATCCGACTAAGTTCATATTTCGGGTACTCTGAGCCATGAGTAGAAACAACTGAATTGGAAACCTTTTGAGCTTCAAGCTGGAGTTTTAGCTTTTCGAGTTCATACTTGCGCTCGTTCTCAATTCGGACCTGTTCTTCTGCTTGTGCTTTAAGTAATTTTTCCTCCTCATCCTTCTTTTCAGCCTTCAAGTTGTCTTCCTCGACAGCATTCTCCGCTTTTAGTCGATCTTCAATTATAACTTCGAGCATATTCTTTACGAGCTCTTCTTCGTAATTTTCACTTTTAATTATAAGTTCTAGAAGTTTGATAATTTTTAAGCTGTCCGACACAGCCAGACCAAGCTCCGATGCAAGAGTTCGGAGGTCTTCTTTCCTTCCTTTTCCTAGGAACGCCATATTGTCCAAAACCCCTAACTATTGTTTAATTTGGAATTTTTTTTTTTAAAGAAGAGAGTCCTAAATCTAGAGTCTTAAGTTAAGTTTAATAGACCTAAACTTAACACCTTCAAATGTACAACGTTTAGAATATATTAATGTTCATTCCGTTATGGATACTTAACTAAAGTTATATGCAAATATTCTTGAATTCTCAGAACCATTATCAAAATACAAATAAAACATTTCCCAAACACTTTAAAAAATTCACTTAGCTAAAGTATGAAAAATAGCAAAAGTATGAAATATATTCAGGAACACTTGTATACAGATACTTGCATTAACACTAATTATAAATCATGAATTCCTCAACACTTTAATAACTTGATCTAAACTACCATTCATTACAAAAATAATAATTCAATAAAGGCAATACTTTAAATATCAACTTCTTTTGAAATAAAATATCTCCCCAAATTCAGAAAGCGATACTTCCCCTGTGTGCTATCTTTATTGAAACACACTAATTTTTTTTTTTTTTTTTTTTACTCGTTGAAGAATGACAATGCAATAAATATAAAATACAGATCATGAAAAAAAAAAAAAACATACATACAAAATCTTTTTTCTTTTTCTTTCAATGCAACGCGCCTAATAAGAAAAGTAAAAACAACTGGCGCCGTGTTAGACGTCGACTAAGATTTTCTTTAGGCGGGAGATTTTAGAGTTCAAGGTCGTTCAACTAGTTATCGATACATTATTTCTGCACATTACACACATTCTACAGCATTAATATTCATAATAAATCGTTAATTATCCAACTATTTAAATACATACATACAGTTAAATAGTTTTAAGCTTTCTGAAACACTTAAATCAGGATTGATTTGCAAGTTTAAGTAGTCAGACGAACAACTTAGCATTAAAACGAAATCAATTTCTCATTGCAATACATACAAAATAAAGGAATTTCTTCTGAGTTAAAAATTACTATTTCTACAGTACAACTTTGAAAAACCTTCTTTATAAATGACTTTTTGCCTAGGTTTAGACGACATAAAGTATAAAAATACTTATCTATCCGATGGATATCGGGATCGGGCCCACAGTTGGGTAGCCACTTCTCTGTAGCAATGATGTATACTGACACGGCTAGCTAACACTTAAATTGAATTTATTTACACACACATACACTACAGAAATTACAAGACTTTCACGCACATAAAATATTCGGGACAGGGACATTTTTACTATCACATACTACAGCTTAGCTGCTGCTTGCTCCAGGGTTGAGGGTTGGAGTTACACTGTGTAAGTTTTTGTCAGTCCGCTAGGGGGCGTTGTTGGTTCCGTTACAAGTTGAATATATCTTCTCCTGTAGTTTGTCCATGTAAATATGCGCACATGAGTAAATCTTCTTCAATATTTTTATCACATGTGTAACGCACAAATACTAGTAGTACAGCTAGTCCTGCGACATCTCTAGATTCATGATTCTTTGAATTCCCGCAAAGAAAATCGTGTAATATCTAAGCGAATTTGAGCGAATAAATAACGCAAAAAGTGAAAAACGTGCCACCCAAAACAATTGCGTGAAAGTAAAATCATGTAAATAGAATTCGTATAATAAGAGGACTGGGTGTAGACCTAATAACGTGTGATTGATCAACAAAAAAATTTCAGTTCAAAATCGATCAAATTTTAAGGTTGAAAAAAAAAACACGGACTTACTTATGAAACTTCCTGCAGACTTTTTTCTCCAGAATGTACGAGATGTGTTCAAAAATCATCGAACCTTTAGCCAGAAAAATTATATTTATTCATATAAAATATTTTTACTTTAATCACCTTCGAAGTAGTCTCCTTGGTGATGCACACACTTATCCCAGCGGTTCTGCCATTGTTTGTACCATTTCTGGAACGCGTCTTTCGGAATGCTGTTTAGCCCGGCCGTCGTGTTTTGCATAATCTCTTCCCTTGATTGAAATCTGGTCCCGTTCAGCGGCATTTTCAGTTTAGGGAATAACCAGAAATCACACGGAGCCATGTCGGGGGAGTAGGGAGCCTGACGAACCACGGGAATGCCGTGTTGAGCCAAACAAAGTCCGAACAAGGAGCGATGAATGAGCGGGTGCATTGTCTTGATGGAGCTGTCCAGTTGACGTTGACCACATGTCCGGTCGTTTCCGTCTCACAGCCTCACGTAGGCGACGAAGGACCCCTGGTAGTAGTCCTTGGTAACTGTAGTACCTTGTGGTGCGTACTCGTGATGCACTATTCCACCAGTCGAAAAAAACGGTCAGCATGACCTTGACGTTGCTACGAACCTGACGATCTTTTTTTGGTCTTGGGGAGGATGGCATTTTTGTTTCTGGGTCGTACCTGTACACCACGACTCATCACCAGTGATCACGCTGTTCAGAAAATCGGGGTCTTTGTTAACGTTGTCCAGTATGTCCTGTGTGATTTCCATACTTCTGATCCACCGTTAGCAGCTTCGGCACAAATTTCGTGGACACTCTCTTCATGCCCAAATCATCCGTCAAAATTGCACGAACAGATCCAACGCTGGCCCCCACATCGTCCGCAAGTTCCCGCACTGTGATACGAAGATCCTGCATGACCAAAGCCCGCACGTGGTTGATGTCACTGTCATTCCGACTTGCTGATGGTCTACCGGAGCGCGGTTCGCTGTTCACTGATGTGCGGCCATCTTTGAAGCGGTTGTCGTACTCCTTTATGCGAGAAATGCTCATGGTATCGTCCCCGAAAGCCTGTTTAATCTTTCGAATCGTTTCCACTTGAGTATCGCCAAGCTTTTGGCAAAATGTAATGCAACATCCCTGACCAAGTTGTTCCGTTATTTCTTAGAGTTCACAATCCGACGAACGTTCGTTACACTTCCTCACTGATTGTGAGCAAATGACGATTTTGCCGAGCGGGGGAAAATTCACACATGCGCATTGAAGTCCCCTTTACTTTTGCACCGAAAGAGTCCTCGTGAACTTCATTTGTTTTCGTGAAAAAAATTAAGGTTCGATGCTTTTCGAACACACTTCGTATACACTGATATGCTGAATACTTAACACGTATGTTCAAGCTGTTTTTTATCAGATATATTAGAAGATCGTAACGCGTGTGACTGTGATAGAACTAGAAGAAAACTGGGCCATAAACATCAGTGAAGATAGATCATCACTCGCCTTTCAATATGAAGTAGAATATCTTTAAATGTGTTGCAATGTATAAAACCTTTCTAATTTGTCGCGGAACATTGGTGTACCGCGGAACATAGTTTGGAAAACCCTGTACTAAAGGAACACAAGGAGCTATGGGCGACACTCCAAGATTCATCATGAAGGGATGTATGAGAGGAATGTTCAGCGTAAGCAAGAAAAGCCAGTCTGTCTAAGAAGGATTTACTACTGGTGTCCAGATGCTCTCGTAATATACATATCGGGGAAGGGGTAACCTTAAAATGTAGTTTATCATCACTTTAGAGTTGTTTGGCATTTAATCTGATGGGTGTTGACAAATCAATTATGACCAGGGCATTTGGAGGTTTGCTGACGTACGGAAACCTCCACTAGGAAACGCAAAAAAAAGAACATCATATTCGTTCTGAGTATGTAACAGTAAAATTTGAACGGAAACTTGTAATTTTTTTTTTTTTTTGCGCATTTGCATTGTGTTTATTAACGGCACATTAAACCTTTCTTGTGAAGGATTAGTTTAGCGGCTGCCTCCAGACGCTGTAATAATCTAGCATGTGCAATTTTTTGTAACGAGAAAAATATCTCTTACGACGTCGAATCTCTCTATATTAAAAAAAAGTTACCGCCACCGCCGTTGCTGCCGCCGCAGGATTGAAAACTGTGCTGCTTAGCTCGATTCTTAGATGATTTCCCTAGAAAGTTCGGATCAGAAAAATATGAAATTAACAATGTTTGTTCTTCATCTTGTTCCCTGGAGAACTGTAAAGATCTTTTTCCGATGCGGCTATTACTTTAGGGTTTATTAAGTGTCAAAGTTTGAAAAGCGACCTTTCTTCTACGAGTGAGCAAAACACATACAAATTTTCAGTCTTAAGCCGTGAGGTTTTTAAAGAGTGCATCTCAACGTAAATTTTTGCAGCTCGTCGAGTTTTTTTTAGAAATTTCAATTTGGTTCTTGATAATATTTTTTTGAAATGCGGGAAAAATCGGGACATTTTCATTGCTTTTTTTTTAAACTGTCATATCTATATCTTATTACCATTAGTTTTTAATAAAAAAAAATATCGCAATATACCTCAGAATGTACTCTTTCTTACGGTATAGTTTTTTTAAATTGTTTAATAAATAAGTTCGCGCGCGATGCGATCAAAAGTTGGTCACACAAAATTCGGAATCTTTGGATATTTTCGCTACTTTTTGTTAAAACCATTATATCTACAGCAAATACCATTATTTTTTCAATTTGAGAACATCACTGAATACCCTACATTGTAGTCTTTCTTATGGTATAATTATTTTTTATATTGGTTAATAAAGAAAGTCGCTGCAATTAAAAGTTGGTCATACAATTTTCGGAACTTTCATATCGTAATTTCCGATACAAAACTAAAATTGTCATATCTATTTATTATTACTATTAGTTTTTAATTTTGAAAATATCGCAGTATACCTCAGTATGTACTCTTTCTTACGGTACAATTATTTTTTAAATTGGCCCATAAATAAATTCGATGCAATCAAAAGTTGGTCACACAAATTTCGGATTTTTTAGTTCGCTGAGAAGGTTCCGCAGTCAGGTATGGGTTGTAGTTTTGACTATCGAGATTGCCAGATATCAAATTTATCGTAGCAACAATTGCCATAAAAACGATTTCTTTTATTTGGCGAGGAAAATGGCTCGCTTTTTTCACTCTGTTCTCAGACGGTTTACAGTCAAAGTACGAAGTACAGATCGTAAAGTTAGGAGATTAACACGGTTTACTTAAAATTGTACAGGGGAAAAGATGCAGAATGCTTTTTACTGATGCGGCTATTAGTTTAGGGCGCAATAAGTGTAAAATAAAATAAAAATAATTAAATCACTTGTGAAAAAAGAATTGGTTTGCGAAGCAAACCAAACGGGACTACGTAGCAATCCCCGAGGGTCGTCATGCGACGTCATGGAACGGAAAGTCAACTCAGGATTATACGAATTATTAAGATAGTTTCGCTGTTCAGGAGAAATTATCTCTAGAAATACTCTGCTAAAGTAATGTTGGTTTGCGAAGCAAACAAAATGGGATCTATCAAAGGAGTGTTTGTTTGCAAAACAAACCAATTGGGATTGCGTAGCAATCCCCATGGGTTGGTGAGCGTTAGCGAGCAGGATGCGGAGCCCCCTAGTTTAAAAAAAAAAAGAAAACATAAAAAGTAATTTAAATGGAAATATACAGATATATAAAGATTCCTTAAGCAGGCTTAAAATAAAATACTACTTTTGATTCGTTTACGTATAATTGAACAGCTTTAAATGTGAGGGAAACATAAGCAATGATTTTAGCCTACAGTTATAAAGTAGATGATAAAATAAGATTAAAGAAATTGTAAACGTATTTTGTAATAGATTTCGATAGAAAATGTTAAATCCATAAGGAAAATCGGCATATCGGTTTTTCTCATTGTCCCTCCCGATGAAATTGGGAGATGAAGTTTGGGATTAAATTTTGATTTTTCAAATGAATAAACTTCATTTGTTAGTAAAAATTCATAAGATGGAAAAATTATTTTAATGTACAACACCTCAAAATCAACATTCTTCTGATTCAAAACTTTCCCAATAGAGGGAATTTAATGTTCTTTAAGGTGTCCTTCTTCAACTATAACGTAATCACCATTGTTGACTGTTGTCGTCTGTAGCAATGTCTGATTGCAATTCTGAAAAAGAGATGTTATCACTATCAGCATAAGATGGTGAATCTTCATCTTCTGTTGATGATATCTCAATAGGCTTATGCCTCAGGTTCACTTTGGCTCGCTTCTTGGGAATTTCGTTCTATCAGGGTTTTTCACTTCAATGTTTCCTCTGCAATCATTTTTTTAACTGGTGTATCAGTCAAGATTCAACATTTCACCCGTCATTTATTTTGTGCAGTTTTTCGGATTGGGCTTTAGGAAAAGATCTTGCTTTTTAAGGAGGCATAATTTTGTCAGCTCGTTATTGTTTCGAATGAATTAACAAAAGAATACTGCTAATCATGTAAAGAAAGATTATAACATCATATCAAAAGATATGCAAATCTATATAAAAGAAAAGCTTTAGAAAAAATAAACCAATTTTTGTTTTGTTATCATTTATATTTGTAATTGAAAATCTTAAAACTAAACATTCAGAGCTATAAGAGTAATAAAATTTATATTGAAAGACATATGCTTGTTTTTGATGCGTTAATTGGACAAATCATGTTTGTAACAGTGTGCCCCATTGCATTCTGAAACACTCTACCCCATCTGACATAGCTTGTAACAAACTTTTTTTATGACTACATAATATAAATTTAGATCATCCATTTTAACTCAACAGAACCTGAACACAATTAGCTTTACTATTAAAATATTAATCATTATGAAATAAGCACCACTCATGAATAAAAAGAAAAATTAAATACAAACACAAAATTTTACTTATGCAAAAACAGAGATTTGCTTTCAGAAATGTAACTACTGATGCAAATTCTTCCAAAACACATGGACGTCTGGAAAACAAGATGGCTAACAAGATTGTAAACAAATTAGAACTAATTTTGCTACCACTTTAATAAAATGAAATTCACTGTAACACTGTACCCCTTGTAACACTGTGCCCACCTTCTCCTAAATAAAATTGAATCGATCAATCAAGTGACAACTATTTGAGAATCACGTTATTATACAATATTTATTATGCAAGTGCAAAAGATCCGATAATTATATTTACTAAACAAACTGAAAATGGTAATATTGTGAATTGTAACTTTGATTAAAATGTAATAAAAGAAGGATTATGATAATTGCGAACAATTCAAAACGGGGAAAATGTTGATCGATGTTGGATACAATTTTGTATCGTTCTATAGTGCTCTTAACCTTTAACTGCTGTCATGGGTCTCACAATCCACGAGTCATTTTTGACGGGTCGTTTCCACCCCTTAAAATGAATATTGGTCCTTGTCCTACTCAGTACCTTCCTACTACGTCCAACAGAAGTCATATTCCAAGACTGGTTTGGCTGTCCCAACTATTTCGTATTTCACACTATTTGAATTTCCCGCGGTGTCTCTCAGACCCGTCACAGCATTTGCGTTACCGTTCTTGTTGAAGGAAATCGTCTAAATTTGAGCAGGGAATTTCGGCAGAGAGCCTAAAATGGCAACAAACTTTACTAAGAAAAGACCTGTGTATTTTACACAAAAAGAAATTCAGGATAGTGTTGATAATTGGTCGGAAATAGTGTACTGGGACAGTGACATTTTGGATAATATTATTGAAATCGAACACGAAACGGTTTTGGATATTTATGCAGATGAAGATGAAGACATTTCAAGTGCGTCTTCACAAGAAGAAAATTTCCACGAAAAAAATAACTTCAAATGGGATGCCTGGGGGGAACCTAATCGTGCTGTTAGAATACCAAAACACAGCATAGTTTTACAGTTTCCAGGGTTGAAAGTCCTGCAACATTAGGTCCGTAAGCTGAGCATAAAGAGACATGGAATCTACTTAACTTGTATAGTAATATAAAATATATTTCATGTTAAGAATTGAATTATCTAAATTTAAAATGTATAAATAATAATTATCTAAATAATCTTTCATTAATATATTATATTAATTAACTTTATACGCACTTTTGTGAGCGAGGTCTGAAAGACCCCTCCACACTAGTTACGAGACGGTTTGTGACACAGCAGTTAAGGGTTAATACATGTTTTTTTTTTTTAATTAGCTTACGTCTCCATGTTAGCAACCAAAAAGCCTACCAACAACAATTTAATACAATCGAACTGACGTTACGAGCATCCAACTGGACTGGACTTCCACTTCTTTCGGAGCACACGCTACATAGCAGCTCATCTCAGCAACATAGCGAGAAAATCAAATAAAGAACTAATAGCATGAGGGTGGATGATTGTAAAACAAAAAGAAATACCGATATAAGGTGCATAAGAGCACTTAAATGCTGAAGAAACCTTAAGATCCGCAAAAGAGATTGTCCACTCCCGTCTACTGACCGCGATCGAAGGTGCTTAGTTTTTTGGTCCCATCATCCAAAAAATGAATTGAATGAGTCATTCGATTCACAATTAATTAGTATAATTAATCTATATGACTCATTACTGGTAAAAAGAAATGTATTTTAGATTAGATAAATGAAATTTCCAACAGTTTTTTAAACATTTAAACATTCCTCAGGTGTGTCATACTTTAAAACTTTTAGTTGGCCCCTAAATCGCCATAAATAAAAAAATTTAATATAGGGCAAAAACTAATGATTGGAATGAGCTGAAGTCTTGCATGCCATATTAAAAGTCTTCCTGATTCCATTCCCATCAAAATATAGTAAATTTCCAATTCATGATTTTTTCAAATATTAATTTTAAAAAAATCCATATTTCATATTAAGAACAATTTTTACAGTAAAGAATTAAGTGGATTTTGTTTCGGTTCTTTAACACTAACATGGTACAAAATATCAGCGCTAAAGAAATATATTTTTTAGGAAAATATCCAATAAATGTCTGAGATACTGATTTAACATAAGGAGCTCTAATCTTTCCCTCCTCATAACTTCAAAACAGCAAGTGCTAATGACATAAAATTTGATATTTGAATTTAAATGATGGTATAGATTCGAAATTGAGTCAAAATAGGGGATTATCAATTAATATAATTCGGGGCTCAATTTTGAAATGAAGACGACCCCTTGTTCCAATTTTATGATTTTGAATTAATAGACGATTAGTTCCTGCCAAACGCCTTCTTTGAATTTGCTCTACTGATAAAATTGCTCAAAGGAAGAGGGATAGTTCGATTTTTTTCCCATCGAATGTACATTCTCTAGTAACCTGCGTTTTCGTAAACATGCTGACTAACGGGATTCTTCTATGTACTCTCTGTAAACGTTAAATCAGAATATAATCCAATTGAGCGAAGAAAGTTTTAAGTGGTAATTTTAGAATAAAATATTTTTAACACTTTATATTATGAGTGTAGCAGACGCATAAATTTGTTCACTGCTGTACCGAATAATTCTAAACTTTTTAGGACAATACAAATTACATTTATTCGGACATAATCTATGCAATTCATGGATTCATTATTGGAACACGGAGAGCATTACAAATGCTAAAATCAGAAATAATATTCCGTTGTGACGGAGACGTCTCTACTAGACGGAGTCCTATATCAAACCAAGTAACACAAAAATATAGTAATAAATTAATTTTAAAATATTCTATATTAAATTTTAAATTGGGATTAAATATCGCTATGCTTTCCACAAGACATCCAAACCAAAATGATAAAAATTAACTATACGAAAACCGAAGTACTATACAGAAAGAAACAAAAGATTTCATAGATGAAACAAACCAAAAAGTGCATAAAAGATCAAAATTAAATATCGCTTAACTTTGAAAAAATATTTCCAAACAATCGAAACTAAAAGTATTTCTGCTTTAGAAATGATAATCCTAACTATCGTACCCTAAAAAAGAAATAATAACAAAGTATTGCATAACCGTCATCCAAGAACGGAGAGAGCACATTAAATTAAAGATACTTATATTATAGATTATTATAATACAAACAAAAAGTTAACGCTATCTAAATGTTAAAATGCTTTTAAAAAAGCAGTAAATTTTTTATAAAGGGGGATATCCAGCAGTCGGCCGGTTTCACACGCACAGTAAATACGTATTCAGTCAATACCAATTGGAGACTGTTGCCATTCGGAGGAAAACAATAATAATTAAATATATCTTTAAATTAATTTTAAAATGTTCAGGATTAAATTTTAAAATTCAAGCTGGACTATAAAATTTTAAACAATTCGTATTACCTCTGTGCTAAATTTCATTATTGTGAGTGCCATAGGTTCGTCAGGACACGCCGAACAGAGACGACACAAACTTCATTTAATAACAGTAAGACTAGCCACTGTGTGGACAGCACGGAGTTGCCCGTGACAGTTCTTTTCGTGGGGTCAGGTGTGACATCTGCTTGCCGAACCCCGGTTATTGCTACGAATTCGTAGCCTATTGAATAACAGCCATCATGGCGTTGCCCGTGGTGTTGGTTAGTTTCGCAAACCAAATGGAAATTCGTGGCCTATTGGAATAAATTACCTGCGAAATCCAATTATGTTTGCTTCGCAAACCAAATTATGAATATTATGAACTGTGGTTTGCTTCGCAAACCAACACCTCGGGCAACACCATGATGACCTCGTTATTCTCAAATGTGGCCAAATTCGATAACAGCCATCATGGCGTTGCCCGCGGTGTTGATTTGTTTTGCAAACCAAATGGAAGTTCGTAGCCTATTGGAATGAATTCCCTGCGAATTAGGTTCAACCATAGTTCATAGTATTCATAGTTTCGTTTGCGAAGCAAACCAAATTATGAATATTATGAACTATGGTTTGCTTCGAAAATTGGATAACAGTTTCCCGTAGTGTTG
The DNA here is from genome assembly GCA_947359465.1 of Metellina segmentata. Lineage (NCBI taxonomy): Eukaryota > Metazoa > Arthropoda > Arachnida > Araneae > Tetragnathidae > Metellina > Metellina segmentata. Next base: position 7,941,291 of record OX375880.1, on the reverse strand, counting down.
GTTTACTTTGCAAACCAAATGGGAATTCGACGTGACGTTATAATCTCTTCCGTAAGTATTTATATTTAATTAGAAAATTATTTATTAAAAGAAAATCTAAACTATTAGGTATCTGTCTGGCATTAAATTTTCCGCAGATTTCAAATCCGTTGAAATTGAATCAACATTGTATTGGTGCAACATAACGAGTTGTTGGTGGTATTAATTCCGAAGGGAGAGAACCGAGGACAAAATCTCGTCATTTTTAAACACGGTCAGATGACACTATCCACACCTGAGCAGGCACCCCATTCTCCAAAATTCCAGACCAAACCAACGTAAAAAACAATTCCATCTAAATTTTTTTTTTTTGTGTTGCTTTCTTTGGCTTAAATCGTAAGAGGGCAGGGAATGTAATTTGTTTATCTTTTGAATGCGAAGGTTGACGTGACTTCAAAATCTCTTGCGAAAATATAAAAGATGTTCAATTTAAAAACTCACTAGCTTTTATGTGGTACCCATTCTGTGCCATCCCTAGCGACATATGAATACATCTGGATTAATTGGGATATTATCTGCAATTTCTTCTGATTCACTTTCATGTAAATTGGTGCCTTCAACGGATTCTAAATCCCAACAAGAGAGCTTCCCACCATCCGATTCATTTTCAGAAAGTTCTCGCAACAAATTAGCAATTTCTTCAGGACTTGGGGCTCTTTCACACGAAAGAGATCGATCTCTCACACCGGTATGTAGGCGACTGAACGTATATAGAAACTATAGGAGCATTTCAAACGTGAAGACTCGCAGGACACCGGTTTGAGAGGTGAGAAAATAGTCGTCGACGACTTTTTTAGTATGAAGGAGACTGATGTTATATTGCGAGGTATTGCGTCATTCACACGAGAGAGACTCTCTTCTGTTTGTTTTCCTTCTTTTTTGTCTTATATTTTTCTAGTGATGGAAAGTTTAGGTAATGATAAGTTAATTAGTGCTGTGACAGTGCAGCCTGCATTGTGGGACAAAACTCACGAAGATTATGCGGACAAAGTAAAAGAAGAAAACGCACGGAGAGTGGTGATGGTGATAAACAAAAGAAAAATATGCTTTGTTCTTTATTGTTTTGTTACAACAATTTAGCATCAATTTATGTTGACGAACTATAGTAGGAATACGAGGTATAAAAAAGTTTATGACAAAACGATAGCTTGATAATATAATAGTTGAGTTACATTATTTTCTTATATTAATTTAACATCCATTTATGTGTACCAACCAAAAGAGGAAGGTAAAGAAAAGATGAAGGTATACGAGGAAGTAAAAAGTAAGTGACAAAGCGATAACTTGATAATATTTTAAACTAGCCATTGCGTGGCCAGCACGGCGTTACCCGTAACAGTTCTTATCGTGGGGTCAGGTGTGACCACTGCTCGCTGACGCTCGCCAAATCCGAGTGATTTCTGCGCAATTTCAAAAACGATTTCAATGCTCATTGTGTTGGTCCATTGCGACGTTAATTAAATAAGTACCATAAACAATCACGAAGATTCCAAAGGACGTAAAAATAGTGACGTCATTATCTATTGCCAATGCGCCCATACCCGTATTGCAAAATAAAAAAAATACAATTGAAAATTATTTATTTAAAAAAAAATCAAATGCAAGCTATCTATCTAGTGTAAAATTTCTCGCAGATTTTAAATTCGTTGACACTTTTAATCTATCATTAACGATACCGATTTTACAAAACAGAGCAAATTAATGAAAGTCAAAAATTTGTATTTGTTTTACTTCCTTTCTCTCGAATTGTTTGTGCGCAGGAAATGTAAACCGTAGACAATCTCAGGCGACCTCTTGTATGAAATACCGGTATCTCATACCGGTATGAGAGATCGATCTCATTCGTGTGAAGGCGCCCTAATAATTGTCGAACACCTCACTGGATAAGTAGCGTGGAGGTACAGCAATGGAAAAATGTGCTGGTGCTCCATCATGCATGAACTACATGTTCTGCCGCACTGTAGCCGGTACACCCTGCTACAAATCCCGGTGGACGTGCTGCAGGAAAATCAGATAGGTAGCGCCATTGAGGTAATCGGGCAGAAGGTACGGTCATTAAATCCGAGGATCCCTGGCCAGATGTTTCAACCGAACTTGTGTTAAAATTTCGACGGGGCGGTGGTTTGGGGATTTTCAGACGCCAACATGTGTTGATCGCGCCTTCTCGCGTAGAGATGGCTTCATTCTAGAATAAAACACTGGCGGGAAATTGTAAATTATTTCGTGTGACATCAACAATCCAGCTTACGATCTGTACAGGAATGAGATAATCGACTTCGGCTAGGTATTGCACTCTTTCCACTTGCAGAATGTGCATCTTTTCTAAACATAATTTCCAACGAATGAAAGAGATCAAAAAATTAACGCGATATGTTACAAATAGGAAATTTTTTTTATATATGTTTCAAACGCTGCCTTTCACATTATTTTGCCTTTATTTTCTGCCTTTCATTATTTTTATGTCAATGAACGTTCGTACAACTTTCCCTTTCATTTTCGATTACACTAAGCATAATTTAGTTTCTGTTCATTCCTTTTAGATGCTTTATGAATTTGTAAAGGGGACAAAAGCTATAGAATAGTTTACGAAGAGCACTTAAAATATTCATATTCTTTCAAGCTCTAGATAAAATAGTAGTGTAAATGATGCTGAGACACCATTTTTTCTGACTTTTAAATAAAATGTAACATTCTGTATTAATAAACTGTAACTCACGTGTATAATTAAACTTTGTAATATCAAATATTAATAAATTAAACTGTGTCAAACCTTTGACCTATTTGTATCAATTCTGTTTTTAATATATCATTTAAGCATACTTTCTGCTGTCTCTATCCCAATAGTTGAATTTTCAGATGTTTAGGCATATATTTGCCATATTATGTGTCACAAATATTTGCTACAGATTGAAAGTCGATATAAAAAAATCCATGTAGATAATCTGGTGTATCCGAATTGATAATTTTTTTTCTAAACTAGAATAATGGGTCTCTTGGTTCTGTGATGGCGTCAACGCCAAGGGAACGGATTCCTTGGCCAATGACTGACAAGCGGAAGATAAGCAAACCGCCATTTACAAAACCGTACCATTCAGCATGCTTTGAAAATTTAAACCCTCTGAGCACCAGATTGTTTTAAAAGTTTAGTCTTGTTTTCACCACAGCATACATGGATTATTAACCACATTTTTTAATTCAAACAGACCTAGGTAGTTAAATTTATTGAAGGCATCGATGCTGAGATGATGCTAACGACATCGATCAATTGATGTCAAAAAATGAAATACAAAGTGTGTTCGAGTATCGTGGTCGAAAGCAAAAGTAGAAATCATATCGGACTGTTACTTTTTATCGCGATAAGACGCAACGCATGACACACACACACACACACACACACAACAAAGCAGATAAAAAAAAATCTTGAAAAAAACTTTTTTAAATTTGTTTTTTAAACGTCGTTACGTCAGTATATTGAATACCATATCCTTCTCTTCAATTATTTAATAGTTATGTATACTTATTTTTAAGTACAGTGCAAATTGTGTGATGTATACAAGGTGCCACGAAATCTGCTCGAAAACCTTTAAAGGGTGGTAGGATGCATCGAAACAAAAAATTTTTTGTCAGGGAATGTGTCCGTAACTGTTGCTTCTATGTGCTAGAAGGCGTTGTTTGGTGCGTTACCGAATCTTTCCTTTTTTGAACTTCCTCATTGGCAATGAAGATTTTACCTGTAAATTTTCATCACATTTACTTGAATAGAAGACAAAACAGTTAGATTTATAACTTGAAGGAACACACAAAACAGAATGGAGGTAGGAAACATTTATTATTTTGCAGAATAAAATGTGATGCATGTGAATAAAACTTGGTAATATTTCTATATTTAATGTTTTAACTGACTGGAAGTCTGGTGAAGATGTGCGAAATCATATTTGGCTGATGAAAATTCTATGACACCATTAGTGTATAACGTTACATAGAAACTCACTTTTATAAATTAAATCTACTTACATTCACACACTAGTAAAGTAATTATATCATTCGCAAAAAATCCACGCGTTGCATGTTTTCCTAGATTATCTTTAAAGGTAAAAAAGTATTCAGTTCTTTTCTTCTGACGTTCTTGTAGAACATTTTTAAATTGTTAAATCGCAATATATTTTAATCTTGTTTTGTATTGTTGATCACAAAACTGGACATTTTCGGATTGTAACTAACTTCCAAAACATTTTGTTCTGTGTTCCGTCTGTAATTTTCTGTTATGAATTCTGTGAATTCTGTCTGTAAATTTTCTATTCTGTATTCTGTTTGTGAATTTTCTTTTCTGTCTGTCAGTTTGCCACTTTGCAGGTATGCAACTGTGCCTCTATATGGCACTGCTTGGCGGACCGTGATGTTAAAACCTAATCGGTGTCTGAGTCCGTGCCGAGTCTGAAAAATAGAAGGCAATAAATTTAGAGATTAAGAATTGTTATTATAGCTGAATTTTTTTCAACAGATTCAACCATAAAATTAATAAATTTATTTTTTTTAATTACTTAGTGTGATATTATTCCAAGATCAACTAAGTCTTGTTAAAAATTCCCGTTTCTCCAACACACATACAGTTTTAAATTGAACCTTTATATGGTACTTTTTAAGATCAGAAATTTGGTTTCTAAATGGAAAGCACGTATCTATTTAGAATGATAGATGTAGTTACTTGACTATGGAATACAGTTTTCAATAACACACATGAAACACGAAAAACAAATGAAATTTAATTTATTTTAAAATCGTCTTTCAATGAAAAGCTATATCAAAATTTTGAAATATATTTTGAACTACAAAGTATGACTACCAGTTTTAATTTAACGTAACCCATAGTATTTTAAAGTTATTTTTGAAATTTTTCATGTCATTTTAAAATAACAATTTACACACTTAAAAAATATTTTGATTTGTAAATTTTATTATTATTTTTATCTACACACTATTACGTATTCAACCAAAGAATTAAAGAAAGTGGGTGGAAATATACATATACCACCACGAAAGTACCTATGTCTAGTGATATTTTGCAAGTAATAAACAAATAAAGCCAACTGCTAAATAATATCTCTGGAATAGGTAATATACCGGAACACATAATGCAAACAGAAACAAAATTCCGATTCTTAAAAAAGGCAGAATTCTGAAAAAAATATATCTGTTCTAGCGTGTTGAATTTCGACTTCCTCTGAATATATTCTGAAATAAAACAATTCGACAAAAAACTTGAACAATATTGTTAGAGACAATGATTTATAAGCAAAAAAGAACACATATTTATAATACTTGGGAATCTTTAAATATGACACAGCCATCTCGTTTTCAACTCAAATACCTTAAAAAAAGAATTATAAATCAAATTAAAAAATTAAACATTAATTCTGAGGTTGCCAGATACCGAGTAGCAAAATTACGCTTTTATGATCAATGAGTTTATCGTTTGGGTTTTTCGTGCTCCATTATAAAATTTAAGTAAATATAAAATAAAATGTTCTAAATAGTCTTTCTTCATCAATCAAATATTTGTAAATATTATTTCCATCATGGGAAGAAATAAAAATTCAGTTCAAACATGAACATTATAAATTAATTTGTTTTAAGAAAATTGCTTTTCGATCAACGCTGGAAAAGCAATCTGAGATGCGTACAGCAATCGTTTTATACTCAATGTTATTTTTATGGCGCTTACAAATTGGATTTTGGCTAAGGCCTTAGGTAAATTTTAGGTCTCTTAGGATTCGAATTTTTCAAAATCCCTTTCTTAGTGCACCCCTACGGTATAAGAAGAATCACACTGCAAAATTTCAGCTTCCTAGGACTTGTAGTTCTCGAGATACAGTGATGAGTCAGTCAGTCAATCAGTGAGTGAGTGGTATTTGAATTTTACATATATAGATAGATACAAACTGAAAACGGTAATATTGTGTATTGTAACCATGATCAAAATGTGATAAAAGAAGGATCATGGTAATTGCGAACAATTCAAACCGGGGAAATTGTTGATCGATGTTCTGTACAATTTTGTATTGTTCTTTAGAGCCCTTAATAAATGTGATTTTTTAATTAACTTACGTCTCCAAGAAAGCAACCAAAAAGCATTAACAATTATTTAATACAATCGAACTGATGTTCCAATCATCCTACTGGGCTCGACATTCACTTTCGGAGCACCCGCTACAAAGCGGCTCATCTCTGCGTCATAAAGAGAAAAATAAATAAAAATTAATAGCACGAGATTGTGTTAATGTAAAGCAAAATTCCGATATATGGTGCATAAGAGCACTTAAATGCTGAAGAAACCTTAAGATCCGACAAAATATATAGAAGACCACCCTCCCGTCTACAGACAGTGATCGACGGTGGTTAAGTTTTTGGGCAGAGATCCCATCATCCAAAATGTGAATGAATCATTTTATTGATCGTTAATTAGTACAATTCATCTATATGACTCATTACTGGTTAAAGGAAACGTATTTCAGATTAGATAATTGAAATGTCAAACAGTTTTTGAAACTTTTAAACATTTCTCAGCTTTGTCAGACTTTAAAACTTTTAGTTGGCCCTTAAATCGCCATAAATAGGAAAATTTAATAAAGCGTAAAAACTAATGATTGGAACGAGCTTAAATGTTGCATGGCCATATTAGAAGTCTTCTTGAATCGAATCGCATTTAAATATAGCAAGGCTCCAATTCATATTATTTTCAAATGTTAATTAAAAAACCAGATTTCATATTTAAAAAAAATTTTACTGTAAAATATTAAGTGGATTTTTTTGGGATCTTTAACACACTAACATGGTACAAAATATCAGCGCTATAGAAATATTATTTGGGAAGATATCTATGAAAGTCTGAGACACTGATTTAACATAAGGAGCTCCAATCTTTCTGTCCTCATAACTTCGAAACGGCAAGTCCTAATAACATAAAATTTGGTACCTGAAGTTAAACTATGATATAGATTCGAAATGGTGTGTCAAAATAGGGGTTTCTCGATTGGAAATTATGACGTTTGTGCTCAATCTATATATATAATTCTCTTACGTGGCTCACAAAAAAGACGTTATTTGTTATCGCGTTTTAGCAACACTGTACTATTGTTTGCTTACCACGAAACCTCGCGCCTAAATTGAATTTATAGCGTTATCGGATAAAATTTTATTGAAAAAAAAATGAATATTAGTCGAACTGTTGCAGCTTAGAAATGACATGCTGGGTATTCGATTTCCAAAGCAGCGCTCACATTTCGAGTCAAAATTTGCTCAGCTTTCATCTGAATTCCAAATTGTTTGAGTTCTGATTCTGGAGGTATACTATATAATTTTTCTGTAGTACAACAAATTTATGTTTGAAAAATATTTTTTGGAATATCATCTTTTGTAAACATTGCCTTTACTGATGCGAGCGAAGCGAGCAAGGTTCACGCAGCGAACCAATGAGGATTGCAAAGTAATCCTCCGGGGGTCGGCGAGCGTTAGCGAGCAGGGGGCGGGCCCCCTAGTTTAATATAAAGTCGCACTCTTATTCAAATTTTATAAATTTGAATTAGGACACGGTTAGTTTCTGCCAAACGCCATCTTTGAAGTTGCTGTACTGATAAAATTGCTCGGTTCGGTTTTTTTTCCAGCGACTGTACCTACTCTGGTAACCTGAATTTTCGCGAGTATGCTGACGACCGGATTATTTTATATACGCTCTGGAAACGTTAAATCAGAATACAATCAATTGAGCAAAGAAAGTTTTAAGTGGTAATTTTGAAATTAAATACTTTAACACTTTCCATTATGACTATAGCAGACGTTAAAATTTGTTTACTGCTGCACCGAACTAATCCAAACATTTTAGGACACTACCAATTCCATTTATTCCGACACATATGATACGATAAATGGATTCATTGGTAGAACACGGAGACCATTAAAAATGCTAAAATCCGAAAAAATATTCCGTTGAGACGGAGACGTCTGTATTAGACGGAGTCCTATGGCAAACTGCCTTCTTTTGTCATGCGTTTTTCATTCACGAGCATCATCGACAAGGCACTTGAGCGGCAAGGAACCTCTGAGATGCAGCTGGCCACTTAATCTAGACAGCTAGTAGTACTTTACACTGCCTTGAACTTATCAACGACCGTTCTATAATAGTTTAAAGATTATCGTATTAACAACCGGTGGATCGATAGTTCGAAACTTGATCCAACCTAAGTCAGTGGAGTTTGCAAGAGGAGTGGCGTGGAAGTTTTGGGTGTGGGGTACCAGATCAGGTGTCGACCTCGTCATCTGACCATGGTTCAAAATGACGAGGCGTATTCTCCTTGGATCTCCATTTCCAGGATTGATCCTGGTCCCTCACCAATACATCGTTGTGTTGCTCCAGTGCGACGTTAATTAACTATCAATCTAAGGATAGGACCAATAGAATCTTTCTAAAGGTTGAAAGTTTCCATGGATCCTTTCACACAATATTGGTTTGATGCAACAGTTCGTCCCGTTTTTGGCGCAAAACGGAAGTGTTATTTACTTCACATGCGTCAAGTTTCGATGTTATTTGAAATAATTACTAGCCCGTTGTGTTGCTCTAGTACGACGTTAACTAAAATTACCATTACCATTACCATTGAAATAATTACTAATTATTAATTAACGTCGTACTAGAGCAACACAACTGGCTATTGACGACGGTCCGGGATCAATCCAGTAAGGGAAATATCCGATCATTTTGAACCACGGTCAGATGACGAGGCGACACATGAGCTGGCACACCACTCTCCAAACTTCCACACCCACCCAACGTGAGGATTTTTGGCTACGACAGATTTAAGATGCATCAGCCGCTTCTACACCATTTGCTTACAAACATCCTTGCACTGACCCGGCTTCGAACCAAGAACCTACCAATCTAGAAGCTAACACCTTAACCACCAGACTGGTGGGTCGGCTTTGCTTGAAAGAAGGAATTTGTGCAAGTACTGGGGGAAAAAATTGCATTATTGGGAAGTGTTTTTGTTAAGCATTCGATATGGTAGAAAATAAGAAGTAGGTTTGACCTGCCATGCTTTTATATTTCAGAAAGAGCAAGAATGCTTCGCAGTGGCGAAAGATATGCGTTGTGTTGGGTGTTGTAGTCTATGACTATTCCATATGCCACAAGTGGTTTGGAAAGCTTCACCTGGATCAGTTCTTTAGCCAGAAATCCGAACTTGAACAAGCGCGGAATGATTCAGCTACCGCGGAGATGTAGAAATGACATCGAACAGAACGACACGTACTATATTAATAAAAAGAAATTTTTAGTAAAAAAAAAATATTTTTGTCGAAAAAACGGGACGATTTTTGTCATGACCGCAATAATAATACTCTATTAAGTACCCCGCACGCGAAGAGAGTTGACCAAAGACGATGTACACTAGTATTGATTTCTATCGACTTGGGTCATCTTGAGTCAGGGAGAAATCAAACAGATGTAACTAAGGATTGCGACAATCAAGTCTAACGATCGGATAATCACTATAGATTTTCACAGTGTTCGGGCTATATTACTCACTCTTACATACTACAATCTATTCATGTCGGTAGATCCGAGAAGCTTGAATTGACTTTGAGACAGTTGAATTGACTTTTGTTCCATTCCAGTTACGAGTCGAAATGGTACATGTAATCAAACCGGTGTTGATACCCAGAAACAGTGCTGATCTGTTTCAGAAACCGTTTTCTCCCATTTTAAAAGGACTCCACATCGTGGGCGTGTACATTTTATCGTTGCAGTCCTTACAGGATGATAACCATGAGCCAAATTTTCGTTATAAATGTCCCAAATACTTCTCTATTTTCATTTACGTTGCAAATATCTCTTATTTTGCCTACATCGTTATTTCGAATTTCGAGAAGGTGGGTTTGGTGACCTTGTTCGAGTGCTTAATGTATGGTATAACATATTTTTCGCTCTATCGTCAACGAGAAGCGTTCCCTTCTGTGGTCGAAAACTTACGACGTATTTCGCAAGAACTGACGCCAAGGTATTTCGAGCAGATGTATCTGAACACATGTAGACACTGCGTCGCCACTTCAGTCACGGTCGTAGCTAGTGCCGCTATTTTAAGCTTCGAATATTTCGTCGTTCGATTTGCGTGGGATCTGGAACAATCTGAATCCTGGGAAAACCTAGTTTTCCAAACCTTCAATATCTTCTACCTGACTCAATCGAATCTGCTTCTCTGCTTTTTCTGCATCTATTACAGTACTGTGTGCGATTTCCTCAAGGAGTGCTGCATCTGTCTGACCATAAATCTACAAAAGCCGAGAGAGAGACAAGATTACAGACACTTGATCGGAATCTACGAGATCACCAGCGATGCATTCCAACAGGTGGACGACGCCTTTTGTCTGCCAGTGCTTCTCACCGTATGCTCAAGCAGAGTGACCCTGTTTTGGTTAGGTTACGAATCCGCCTTCGCTCGACGCTCGAGCATCCTGAGGGTCGTCGTTAACTTTTTTGTCTCTAGTTTGTGTACTTTCGTGATACTCAGGTTCCTGTGTTCGGGGTCGCTGGCCGCAGAGGTCGTGCACCACTTGGAGAAGAGAGCGGATTCTCTGCCAGGAGCGATTCCATCCTTCTACCGGGAGATCGAAGCTCTCGTGAGAAAGAACTCGTATCGATGCAACAAGTTGACACTGTGGAAGATGTACGACATCAGGAGGTCTCTGGTGACCAGCGGAATCGGAGGTTTGCTGACGTACGGGATCCTCTTGGGAACGCTCGGAAACGTCAAAAAAGAACATTATAATTGTTTTGAGAATGGAACAGTTAAAAATTAAATCACACATTTGATATTCACACTGCGATCATTACAGCACAGAAAATTCTTTACTGCGTGATATGCGGGAGTTTGGGGAATGGGATGCCAGCTCAGGTGTTTCCTCGTCATCTGACCGTGGTTCAAAATTAAGTGGTGTTGTCTTCGAGTAATTAACTTTGGGTTTGATCCCTGACTGTAGCCAATAGCGTTGTGCTGCTCCAGTGTGAAGTTAATTAATTACTTACCTGCCGTTTTGGTGCAATGCATTTAGCGACTGCTTCCGGTTGCTATAACAATCTACTATGATGATTATTTATAAGGTATTTAAGAAACGTCGCCCTTAAGGAACACAAGGAGCTATTGGCGATGGTTCGGGATCCATCATGAAGGGATGTATGAGAGGAATGTTCAGCGTAAGCAAGAAAAGCCAGTCTGTCTAAGAAGGATTTACTTCTGCTGTACATATGCTCTCGTAATATACATATCGTGGAAGGGGTAACCTTAAAATGCAGTTTATCATCACTTTAGAGATGTCTGGCATTTAATACTGATTGGCGTTGATAAATCAATTGTGACCAGCGGATTTAGAGGTTTGCCGACTTACGAAATCCTCCAATCGGAAAAACGTCAAAGAAGAACATCACATTCGTCCTGAGTTCTAAGATTATAACAGTAAAATTATAACGAAAACTCTTTTTAGATACTCACACTGTGTGTATTTACTGCACATTAAACCTTTCTTGTAGGATTAGTGTAGGGTCTGCCTCCAGAAGCTACAACTATCTAGCATGTGCAATTTTTTGTTACGAGAAAACTGTTTCTTAAGACAAACTCCAGTGTGATTGAATCTAATTTCTTCAAAACGACGAACTCAAGTGACTTTGATATTATAGCGTAATCATGACCACAAAAACTGCTTCAGACTGATTTCGTTTCAGTTTCGTCCATTCAATTTGAATATGGCTTATTTTTTAGATTGATATGCGGCCTTCTAATAAGAAATTCCAACTATTAAATATTAAGATAAAGTCTAAAATGAAGCTATTGGAAATTGCCTGTTTGGTGTATTTTAATGAAATAAAACATTAACTCCTTCAAGACGGTCATTGATAATTTAAAGAAACCCTGAATTTGGAATAAGCTAGCAACCCTATAACACAAAATTTATATCTCCCTACTCGCTAGCCATCTTTAAACATACAAAATAATATACAAAAAAATATACTATTTTGACATTAATTATTCTATTTCTCAATCATGGTAAAGAGTATAAACGCAATATACAATTAGAATTTAGGATCCATTAAAATTAAATTAAACACATTAAGTGGTAATCATAGTAGAATTATCAATGAGCGCTCATTCATATCATACTAATTCACAATCATATCAAATCAAATACTGTACAAAATAATGCAACCACAGTTGCCAGAGAATTGTGTTCTGAAAAACTGACCTTATGAAAAAGAAATAATAAAAACCAATAATACTATTAACTGCATGTTATAATAATTATTCAATGAAAAACAATAATAATAACATATACTTCCAACTATAATACATTAACTTGTGTGACCAGTACGGACTTCAGAACATCAGGGATCCAGGGGCTTACCGTAATCTCTTCATTTAGCTGCTGTCGCAAACAAGTTTAAATAAACCCAACATGAGAGTATGAACAATCACTTATCCTGCGTGATCACACATTCATTTCTATCCCAGGATACTTGCAAGATAAAAATGCAAAATACAAAAATTTGTAAACAAAATCTCATTAATTTCTCTTGGTGCATGGATCCGGATAAATATATCTAATTAATTCCAATTAATGTATCACAGCAATGTTTTCTCGTGATAATAATTGTATGTTTAAGCTGTTAATGGAAAAACATTAAAAAACTAGAGGTTGAACGAGTAAGACAATTCTCCTTCAATATCTTATTTCATACCAACAAAAATAATTTAAAAACAAGTTTAAAACTCATCACAAACTTCAGGCTGCCAAAGTTCCAAGTTTCGATTCCTCAATTTTTCACATTTTATATAAACACTTAATAATTTATTGTCTGACAGGTATGTTTGAATCAATTGAAAATTATCAGCTGGTTATTTTTAGTCAAATAGTTAGGCTTATCAATTTCAAATGTCACGCTTGATAATTTTTTAATGATTGTATAGGTTCTGTCAAAAGGTGAAGTTAATTTTCTGGTATATGGATATTTTCAATCATTACTATGTCACCTTCTTTAAATGGAGAATTTAAAAATCTATTATCATATTGGATTTTATTTTTTACATGGTCTCTGAGTGTTCTCTCATATGCAATTTCCCTAGCTTGTTCTAATGTAGGGTATATTTCTAAATTGGTAGAGGAAATTTATACGGTAAGGTACCATACAGCAGGGCTCGAAATACCCGGGTGCACAGGTGCACTGTGCACATGAAAATAAAATTGTGCACCTAATTTTTTCCCGTCAAGTGCACGAAGTGCACCTAACGTTTAAAAAAAGGGGGGGGGGGAGCGTGTTTTATGTTATTTTGATGTTTGAACAAAGCATTAGTATCGACCTCTCTCGCTCTAAAGGAGCGTAATTAAAATACCTAAATACACACAATGCAAAAACAAAATCATTTAGCCGTAACGGGTTTTACAGGAAGAAGGTTAACTTGTACCACTGCCACCAGAACTTTGGGATGATGGAAACTTTTTCCACATGTCTTGAAGCGACTGTCCCGACAGCCGGAAAAGTGACAATTTAGATCACTTGACCACCCGCGAACTATAGGCATTCCGCATTTCTGTAAATACCTCGACTTTTAATAAAGTGTAAAGCCGTAAGAATTCCTGAGAATTGTCTGGCCACTGCGTATCGTAACAAATATTTTCATTATTATTTTTTAATTCAGATTTTATCTACTTAAAATATAATGCACTCGTTTATTTTTTGTGTTTTTTGCTCACTAATGTCTGATGACTAAATATTTGTAAGTAATAATTTCGCAGGTAAAGACAACTGTTTAAATATTTTTATTTACTATTTACTACTAACCTTTCACCTAAATATTTACTATTAACCTACTTTTATTTACTATCTACTACTAACCTTTCACCTAGATATTTACTATTAACCTACTTTTATTTACTATCTAAACATACCCAACTAATAAAGTAGTTTACATTACATTAATGCTCTTACATTAGGTTATTGTAAATGTGCACCTAAAATATAATCTGTGCACCTAATTTAAAAACTTGGGTGCTCAAGGTGCACCTGTATTAAAAAATCTATTTCGAGGCCTGCCATACATTAAATAACTGGAAGCAAATGAAGTTACTTGATGGTGGTGCATTAGTATATTCTGCGGTTGCTTGTTCTAACAATTTTGGCCAAGGCGTATTTGAATGTTCATTATTAATTTTCCATCTTATCCTTTGTATTATTGTGGCTCCTACGCGTTCTAGCTTTCCGTTACATTGAGGTCTAAGTGAAGAAGTTAGAAGATGAGTGACACCATTATTCTTTAGGAAATGTTTCAATTTAGTGAAAGTGAAAACTGCATTTCTGTCACTTAAAATTTTCTAAGGCTTGGTAATTTGGAAAATTTTTTTCAAACAATAAATAGAGGTATCTGTGATGGCATTAGTACTAGCAAAAGTCCACACGTACCTAGTACTATGGTCAGTTATACATTGTAAATTTTTTTTGTTGTTGAATGATAATAACCTAAACCTCCTATGGTATCCAGAGACACTAATTCAAAAGGCTGTTCTGCATGTAGGAGTGTTTGTAGTAGACCATATATTTTTTGGTGACATTTCTTATTCAATTAACACACTTCACAATACTTTACATAATTAGACACATAAATGATCAAGGATTTGCAATAAAATATATGTGATAAAATTTGTAACATTTTTTTAACTTCGGGGTGTCTAAATTTCACATGAACATTTTCAAATTATTTTTATCTTAAAGAGAAAGGTATGATAATTTTTGTTAATCCTTTTTTCTAAATTGTCCATACGTTGTTTATTTTTTTAAATTTTGGATTAGAAACTATTATCGGATTTTGATGAGTTCTATAATTTCTTCTATATTTAGTAAATTAACTTGTGTCTCTACAAAATGAGAAATGGGAGATAGCTATGGAATTTTTCTATTGAATCGACAATGGCTAGACATTCTAATTCTGAGACACTATAATTTTTTTCATATGGTCTTAAGGACCTAGAATTGTAGCTACAGGGTGTAAATTCCCATCTGGATGCAACTGCTTCAGAATACTTCCTATGCCAATTCCAGAGGTATCCATAAATAAACTGCAAGGATAGTTAGGATTATATATTGACATGAAGGGTACAAGTACATAACAACTACAGGTACTACAACATTGCCTTGACGCAAATTGTAAGAACATCGAATCGACGGCGATCTACCGGCCACATTCACAAGTCCGAGTTAAGCTGCGGATCAACGATAATCCCCGGGATATCGAAAAAACCGTATTCACAATGTGGTTAAATCTGTGGTTTAAACCCCCGCTTCGTGTGTTACATTTTGATCCTCCGAAATCGGCGAATTGACTCTCGGATGAGTGTTACGCATGCGCAGTACTATGTTTTTGCGAAGAAAGCGAGATATACCGTAAACAAAAACAAAAAAAAATGGACGACAGACTTCATGCTGTGCTAAATTATAGTATTCTTGCGACAACGCGCAATCAACTGATCGTATATGATTCGGAAAAAACATGATTATATTTTCTATAAAATAGAATATGCCCAGATGTGTTCTGGTTTGAATTTTATTCTGGCTTGCCAGAGTAAAACCCAATGAGAGAGGAAACGGTAGAATTTGACCATGGCAGATTCGAATTCGCCGTGGAATAAAAATTATTTTACCGATTTATTACGAAAAGAAAAGAAAACTGACAATGGAAGTGTTACGTCATTTTACACCAATACACACCCGTACTGACATGTACAAAGATAATCAGGTTGCATTGATTTTTCAAGGCACTGTGTACAAAATTTAGGTTTCCATAAAAATCCAATTTGAATTTAAATACCTTTGTATTTCTTTTTCCAAACCCAAATTAAAATGTTGTATGCATTCTATCAAAATCGCAATTTGGAATCAATTCTGCCGGCGAAATACGTGTTTGACAAGTATGAATGCAGATTCGGGCGTCGTAACAAATATAAACAATATCACAGGATGTTAAGGAGACGGTAGTAACCTATCACAGCGAGGGTATCATTTTAATCCGTGGGTCACTTAACCCGCCGTTTGAAAAAAAAAAGGTTCTTGATGATCCCGAATTTAACTCTGACTCTCGGAAAAACTGATCCTCGGGTCAAAGAAGTAACTAGACTTGTGAATATAGCCGTTGTTTTCCCAACAGTTCACTTAGACGTTATTGCACCCTGGATGCGAAACTATTGTCATAAAATTAAACATAATCAATTAATTTCTTTGCAATACATAAATCATATTAATTCCAAATATTTTATGGACTCTGGAGTGTGTTCTCTATGCAGCTTCATTTTCCTTTTTAAATATTGTCTTATGCATGCGATCAGTAGTCTTTTCTTTATTTTCTGGTCCACGATAGCCCTGTTGCAAGAGTAGCGGATTAGAACTAGATGCCTTCGATTCCAACCAAAGACCCGTCGTGCACACAAGAACTGCTGCACTTTAAATTTCTCGTGGCCTTAAATGTCCTCACGTGGGCGCTGTGTCGAAGTTTGGAGAGTGGGGTACCATCTCAGGTATTACCTCGCCATCTGACCGTGATTCGAAATGACGTGGTGTTGTCCTCTAATGTTTCCCTTCGGGATTGATCCCGGACCGTCACCAATACGATGTTTTGACGCTCCAGTTCGACGTTTATTGAATATCCAAAAAAAAATTTCTATTCCACTAAAATAGAGATTCTCAACCGGTGGTACGCGGCAACGTTTCAGGTGATACGAAAGGATGATACGAGCGACCCAAATATTCTAGAAGTTTGTTAGATTTTTTAGTATATACACACACAAAAAACCACACACGTTATGCTATTTCTTATGCCATTTGTTACTAGCTGCTTTGTGAGAGCGGTTTTTCTAAACTTTTGTATACAAAAAAATAAATATAGAAACAGAGTAAGTGTTGCAGAGGATTTAAGAGTGAAGTTAAGCTCCATTGCTCCTGATATTCATATTTTTGGAGAGTGGGGTGCCAGCTCAGGTGTTGCTTCGTCATCTGACCGTGGTTCAAAATTACGAAGTGTTGTCCTCGGATCTTTCCCTTAAGGGACTGATCCCGGACCGTCGTCAATAGCCCGTTGTGTTGCTCTAGTACGACGTTAACTAAAATTACCAATTACCAATTACCTGATATTCATATTTTAATAAAAGACAAACAACAAGTTTCGCACAAAAAATTGATTTCTGATTACGTTAATCTTTCTTTGCTTAGTTTGTACTAATCTATATATATAATTCTCTTACGTGGCACGCAAAAAAGACGTTATTTGTTATTGCGTTTTGGCAACATTGTGCGATTGTTTGTTCACCATCACGAAGTCTCGCGCCTCAATTGAATTCATAGCGTAATCGGATGAAATTTTATTGAAAAAAATTTATTTTAGTCGAGCTGTTGTAGTTTGTAATAGAAATCAAAGAAAACGGGGTATCTTTTAAGGGCCAACAACTGTAGTTCAACAATACGCTTGAACTTCAACTTTAGACAACAAACTCAATGAAAAAGTGAGTGGCTCGAGTGCTGGGGAAATGTACACACAAACAACATGCTGGGTATTCAATTTCCAAAGCAGCGATCACATTTCGAGTCAAAATTTGCACAGTTTACATTTGAATTCTGATTTCAGAGGCACTGTATATAACTTTTCTGCAGACAGTAAATTTAGATTGGAAAAAAAGTTTTTTTTTTTTTGGAATATCATATTTTGTAAACAATCCCTTCTGCTAGGACACATGTCTTCATTGATGTGAGCGAAGCGAGCATAGGTTCGCGCAGCGAACCAGTGAGGATTGCAAAGCAATCCTCCGGGGGTTGGCGAGCGCTAGCGAGCAGGGGGCTGGCCCCCTAGTTATTTAAAATTAGTTGTTTTTAGACCTGTGAGTAAAAAATAAAACTGTAATTTTCAATAATAGTTTTATTTACGTAAACGTAGTATTATTAACGTAAACAACGATGGTCCATTCAGTAGATCACGCGTATTGATACCTAATAAAAGACGAAGTTCACTAGTATTGATTTCCATTGACTTCAGTTACTATGTATCACGGAGAAATATTACAACCGCAACAAAAGCTTGGGATAATAGATGCTTAAGGATCGAAATAAGATTATTGATTTATTTCCAGGAGATGAATGTTCCGACTGTTTTTTACTCGTACGTTCTGCGATCCATTCCCGTTGGTTGTGTTGACCTCAAGCACCAAGTAAGGTTTACCATTGAGTCGAAACGATGGAACTAACGAAAGCAGTGCCGATGTATAGAAAAAATACTGAGCTGCTTCAGAAATTGTTTTCACCCATTCTGAAAGGACTGCACTTTGTGGGCGTGGACATGCTACCTTTGCGGGATGGCAACGAGGAACGACGCCATTTCCTCTATAAATGTCCCAAATACTTTTCTATTTTCATTTATGTCTCGATGATCTCATGTTTCGGGTACTTCGCGATTTCAATATTCGAGAAGGAGGAATTGACGTGCTTGCTTGAATCCATTCTGTTCGGCTTGACATATTTTTCGGTCTACTGTCAACGAGAGTCGTTCCCTTCGGTAATCGAAAATTTGCGATTCATTTCCCATAACCTCTTGAGTCCGGGGTGCTTCAAGCAGATGTATCTCACCGCATCCAAACACTTCGCCGCTGTTTCAGTCATCGCTGCGGTCTTCGCCTTTCTTCTGAGCTTCGAGCTGCTCGCCGTGAAGATTGTGTGGAATCGGGATCAATCGAGATCCTGGATGATACTGGTTTTCCAAACCCTCAAGATCGTCTACCTGAGTCACTCAAATCTGCTTCTTTGCTATTTCTGCCTCTACTACAGTACTGTGTGCGATTTTCTGAAGAGGTGCTGCATCTGCCTGACCCTCAGTCTGCAAAAGCCGATGGCCAAACAAGATTACAGACACTTGATCGGAATCTACGAGAGCATCAGCGACGCATTCCAACAGGTGGACGACGCCTTTTGTCTGCCAGTGCTTCTCACGGTGTGCTCCTGCAGCGTGTCCCTGTTTTGGGCAGGTTACGAATTTTCCTTCGCTCCACGCACGAGCATGCTGAAGATCGTCTTTTACGTCTTTGCCATCTTCTTGAGTTCGTCTGTGGCACTCAGGGTCCTGTGTTCGGGGTCGCTGGCCGCAGAGGCCGTCGACCACCTGCAGAAGAGGGTGGATTCTCTGCCAGGAGCGATTCCGCCGTTCTATCGGGAGATCGAAGCTCTCGTGAGGAAGAACTCGCATCGATGCAACACGTTGACACTGTGGAAGATGTACGACATCAACAGGTCCCTGGTGACAAGCGGCTTCGGAGGTTTGCTGACGTACGGGATCCTCGTGGGGACGCTCGGAAACGTCAAAGAAGAACATCGGAATTGTTTTGAGAATGGAACAGTTCACGCCTAGATTTTCTGTGTTTTGCACATTTCATATTCGCATCCTGCTTAGTTGCAGCACAGATAATCCGATCTGTCACGATGAATTTAACGTCCGCCTCTTTTAATTCCGACAATCTTTGATGTTCAATTTTTTATGATGAGAAAAATGTATATTAAGACAGCTAATTGATTTTAAAAAACGTACTCAAGTACTTGCACGATTGAGGGGGTAGGTATGTAAGTGTTAAATTAACGTTGGAGCAACACAACGCGCTAGAGGCTACGGAACGGGAAACATCCTCAAGGGATATATGTGAAGGATATTCAGTGGTAAGCAAGAAACACGACTGTCTGTAAAGGCATTCTTTTGCTGTCCAAATGCTCTCGCAAGACCCATATCGAGGATTCGCAAAGACCGTCGTACACAAAAGAGTTGGTGCATGTTAAATTTCACGTGGCCTCCAATCTCCTGCGTAGTGTTGAAGTTTGGAAAGTGGGGTTCCAGATCTGGTGTGACTTCGCGGTCTTATCGTCGTTCAAGATGACACTGTGTTGTCCTCGCATATTTCCCTACGGGTTTGATGCCGTACCGTCACAAATAGCGCGCTGTGTTTCTCCAGTGCGAGGTTAATTTAAATACCTACCATTCCAAATTTATTCTTTGGAATTTTCGTTGGCGTAGTCCTTGAAGCATTTTCGAAAACATCCCAACCTACATCAATTTCAAGATGTGTACAGATAACACTGATCGTGGCAGAAACTTTACCTGATCGCTAAATACACTCTATAACACACAAAAAATCGATGCACCAAGAAGAAGTTGTCCAGGAATTGTGCCGGGCTCTATCCACTTGGAATAGCTCTGACTGGGGACGTATAGTCTTTAGTGACGAGTCCCGTTTCCGACTGTCTCCCGACGTGGAGACGTCCAGGGCAGCGTGGGGATCCTGCCCTTACTATCGCACGCCACACATGCCCACAACAGGGCGTTATGGTCTGGGGTGTCTTATCTTTGGATAGCCCTTTCATAGTCATTTCTGGCACACTTACAGCACAGCGGTTCATAGATGACATGCTACGAACAGTTGTGTTACCGTTCCTTTTGCGACACTTCGGACATACTTTTCAACAAGATATTGTCCAGCCGCTCAGGGCACGTCTTGCTAAGAATTGTCTTCAAGCTTTCTCAACACTTCCTTGGCCAGCTAGGTCTCCTGATCTCTCTCCAATAGAGCACATTTCGGTCTTTATGGGCAGGCAACCATCCTGGAATATTTATACTTCAGTCCGACAGTTGGAGACGGCAAGAAATTCCACAGGACACCATCAGGGAACTTTTTTCATTCTATACCATGTCAAATGACATCTTGCATCCAGGCCAGAGGTGTACCAATGCCTTTACGACTTCCTTTGTAACGGTCCAACTCTGAAATAAATCATTCATTTTTTCTGAAATTTCAATCGCTTGTGTTTTTATGTATGCTCTTCACATCCACATATTTTTATCTCAATCGGACTACTACTTCTTCGTGCAACGAGTTTTGTTATAGAGTGTATATTTAGCTTGACAGGAATTGTCTCGTATTTAATGCTTCAGAAAACGATAGATTCGGTATTGCTGATATCTGTTTCTATGGTCACTACCAATAACATGTTTTTTAAGTTGGCCAAAGTAGAGCACAATACGGTAATGGTACTTTTTAATTAACGTCGTACTAGAGCAACACAACGGGCTATTGACGACGGTCCGGGATCAGTCCCTTGAGGGAAAGATCCGAGGACAACACCTCCTAATTTTGAACCACGGTCAGATGACGAAGAGCACAATACGGTGTGAAAAATTCTCTTTAGACGTGAGTGAACGGCTACGCTTTTATCTTTGTACTCCAAACGAAACACAAAACAGAAGTAGGAGAGAAAATGATCCGCACTTTCGCTATAACTAGAACAACTTTTTGCAAAAAATGCAACTTTTTTTTCACAAGTTCTACGCTGCATGTAAAGTGCTAAAACCAAAATTCCTCCTACATGGGGTGTATTATAAGAGAGTTATAACCGCAACATAAATGCTACTTTTTTTCATAAATGCAACATTTTGCATAAATGCAACCACCTTCAACTCTTTAAATTTAGCTTAAAATTAAATAGGCAACTATTTAATTTTGCAAATATATCTCAAAATTAAATAGGCAACTATTTAATAACTATTTTGTAAAGTAATATATCCGAATGTATATGTGTACAGACAATGCAGATTATTGGAATGCAAAACTTCGTTCACCCAGAGGTGCCAAAACGTTTGCTGAAAATCAAAAGCAGCTACGAATGTTTGATTAGTCTCATAGAAAAATCGGATTGAAGAGTACAACATCGAGACGGCGAATGAAGATATCAGATCGATGGACTTTAAAGAAAATCTTAGCAACCTTAAAGTGTATCTTAAAAAACGATTTGAAAAAATATGACCTGACGGTTATTGCTACACTTTCCTGAGATGATTCCTCCCCTACCCAAGTCGGTATTTTCTGCAACAACGTTAGGCAACATCTGTCTATATTAAGCTCAGTTTTTCAATGTTAAAGAGATTACGGGCCAAGGATCAGCCATTCAACAACGTCAAAGTTCTTCTGAATTTAATTATGAATAATAATACTTTCGTATACCACTAAAATTGTCAATAAATTCTGATTTTTTACATTTTTTACGAATAATTTATTTTAGATTTTAGTGTATCCAAAATAAATGCAACTTTTTTCCCACAAATGCAACTTTAGGGAATGATCAATGCAATTTTTCCCATTTTTACTGCAACAAAAAAGTTACCCTAATCATCACATTAAAATCATTACTCCATTACATCCGAGTATGAATCATATGTCCAGCGCAGTGAACCACGTGAACACCCGCTACTTCTCTCTCTATCTAACCGTCTCCCAACGTTGTCTCTAAGAGGCTCTGCCGCAGTCTAAAAAAAACCGAATGGTAAAAAAAAAAAAAACAGAGATAAACTGAACGAATACCACCTGTTCATCTCAAATCGTTGTAAGGAGCGCGGTGAAAGAACAGCAGCTGGTGTCAAACAATAAAAGATAATATATTCGGTATTCCGACGACACGGTGGAGCGGCCACCTGCCCTGCAAGTGACCCTTCCTAAAGGTCATGCACAACGGAGTTCCAAATTTGTTTGAATACCTAAGTGAATTTCTGCAATACAGCATTTGATTTCAATGTGTAAGGACTCGAAACGATTTGTTATGGCTTCGAATGACAAATGCAACTTTTCCAATATTTACTACAACAAAAAAGTTGTCCTAGCTATAACACATCTTTAGGTCCGTCACACTGCCTTCTGCGCATGCGTGCTTAGAACTGATACCACTGGGAACACGTTACCAATGTTTTTCCTGGATGGCGTCATTTCCTTGTTTCTGCTTCCGTCTGAGCACGCCCGCTCCGCTACCAGTGTGCACCATAAGGAGCAGGGATTCAATTTAAGGATGTGCCAGGGGCTGAAATGCATCGGAGGCTCACAGCACACTACGGGGACAGTGCTCCACCAGATGAGTATGAGTGGATCGAGAAGCTAAAAAAAGGTCGGACAAGCGTGATGCACGAAGAAGGAGCATGACTAACGTGACCATTTATTATTTTCCTCAAAATGGGACATCCTAATTTTAGGTAATTTGTATGGGTTTTCAAGAAAACACATATTTTTTTATAATTTTTATAAATTAATGAACAGAACTGGAATGAACACGTGAAAATAAATAATTTGTGTTCGCCTTTTGAAAGAAACGTATAACATTGAGAGAGTGAGCAGTATCAACTCGTTTTCTTCTGTCAAAACAAGAGAAAAAACTCGATCTTTCCCAATAAAATATCGTTGATCGGGAAAATGATGGTTATAAATTTTGTTGTAAACTTTATTTAATTTTTTTGCTTACTTTTTTTCGCTTCCAGAATTATCTCCAATAAGTACTTACCAAAAGATGATGTGTCAACAGAATCTGGGCCCTGTGTGTCTACCACGAAAACTCCCGCCATAAAGGTGGCGGTTGCTATAGGAACAGTCTTAAGTTGAATGTGAGAACAGTAGTGAGCAAGAACAAATTAAAGAACAGTTCTTTTGAAAAGAACAGGAACGGGAAAAAAACAAAAGAACAGTTTTTTTTTTTTTTTTTTTTTGGGGGGGGGGTCATTTGTAATTAACGTAGTACTACAGAACCACAACGGGCTATTGACGACGACACTTCTTTTGGAAAGAACAGGAATGGAAAAAAACTGTTCTAAAAGAACAACATTACATCTGACCGACTTGTGAGACATAGCGTAGCCGTGATCTAGCGGTCGTGATGTATTGGTGGGTGACGTCACTAAAACGTTGTTTATACTAATACATGGTGTTGGTTTCCTAGAGAGCGGTGTTTGTGAGCGTAACGAAAATGATCGGAGCCGCCATTTCCATGACTGTCGTCATAGCGGTCTCAAACAGTTGGGGAACGTTTTTTCTTTTGTAGCGGCCACATTTCATTTCCTGCTCCAAACGATTCGAACCAAGAGGAGCGAAATAAATAAACATTTTTGACTGCCATTGATTAATTCGTTTTTGTAAAATCGGGATCGTTAAACACAGAATAAAAATTTCAACGAATTTGAAATCTGCGGAAAATTTGACACCCGATCGATACCTTAAATGTGATTTTCTTTAAATAAATAATTAATTATTTAATAAATAATTAAATAATCAAATGGTAAATAATTGAATAATAAAACTGTTTTTGATATCGATCTGGCGTAGAAATTTACGCTGATTTGAAATCTGTTGAAATTTTCACTCTGCCTTCAACGATCCCGAAGTTAGAAAGTTTAAACTAGAGAATAAAAAACCACTTTGTTTTGTTTCTCGAATAAAATAAACCACGACAGCCGTCTGTGTTGCCCATTCTCCAACGTATTCTGTCCGTCTAAGTTGACACCTCGGGATTTTTGTTTAGACGGCCGTCTAGTTATGCCCGCGTCATCATGACGTATCACGACTGTTAGATAACGGCTCCACTTTCTTAGGAAACCAAAGCTTTAGGAAACCAAAGCTTTACTGTGCGCTACCGTGGGATTTTTTATTTTCGCGCCTCTTTTTAAATTTGCTACCGTGGGTTGATCTCTTTCTGAAAGCGGGACATTTCGCCTTGCCGAAGCTATGGCTGGGGACAGCCTACCAAAAAACGGGATAGTCCTGTTGAAAGCGGGACGTATGGTCACATTAAGCATGTCGCCCGTCAGCCTTCACTACTGACGAGAAGATTCAGCAATCTCGAGAAATGGTACTGGTTAACCGACGAGTTACCATCGACACTAGTGTTTTCTCTGCAGATTAGACGGACTAAGAAGTGGGGAAAGCTGTGAATAAATGGTTGGCCGATCCACCGGTAAAAGTCGCGATCCAATCAGAGATCTTCTGGACGAACACCACCTATTTTTCTCACGTCGTTGTAAAGCGGCTGACGAAAGAACGGCAGCTGTCGCGAAATAATAATTAGTTAGAAGATATTTGGCATTCCGAGACAAGTGTGAGACGGTATGAAAATGTTCACACTATGTAGAAAAGTTGCAAAATTTTGATCAACTTCTACAATGTGTACATAGGTTGAAAAATAAAGTGCGGATAACTTTTGATTTACACTCGTTTTTATGTTTTATTTCTTGTACGTTCGACTTAAGCTGAAGAATTTACAAGTCTTATCTTCGTTACTCTTTAAATTCTCTCATTTCACGCAAACGAAACTCGTAAAGCGTATAAACACCCTTCTGAAACTTTGATTAGAGAAGTGATATCCGGTAAATGGGATTTTGAAGAATTTTCGTGGTGAAAATTTAAGAATAAAGGTAAAATTTGTTTCAGTTTTAACAATTATTTTGAACATATTTGCTATGTGGGACATTCTCAAGATGTGGGAACACTAAATGTTAACTATGAATAATTTTTTAAATTTTGCAATTTGACATCTATACTTTTTTGATGCATTGTTTATAGGCCTAGAATACAATATACAATCAATCATTCAAAGACAGGAACTGTTCTGCAAAATTCCTAACTAAAACATTTAATTACAAGATATGTAGGTTTCAGATTTTACATTGCTTTCCTGTAGGTTACAGATTTCAGATATTGCTGGCCTGTAGGTTACACAACTTTGGCATTTACCAAGTCTAATGACTAATAATAAATTAGCTATAAATTGTCAATCCTTTAAAATTAGAGTAGATTTGAATATTTTAAAATTAGAATTTTGTATTTCCAGATTTTCAAATCATGTATTTGTTTAATTCTTTAAAATTTTATTACTAATTCCAAAAATTCAGGGTTTGGTTGATTTTTGTGATCTTTAAATAATATACATTTACACATGCAAAAAGGAAAACATGATCTTAAAATAAGAATAACTTCATCCTTGAAAACTCTTGGAAAAGTTATAATTCCAATAGAATAAATCAAGAAGAAAAAAAAAACGTTCTAAAAATCTAAGTTTCATCTTAAAAAATTTATTCAAAGGATCATTACAACCAGAAAGCAAAAAATAAAAATAATAAAATAATATTATTAAAAAAAATGAAATTCTTTACAATCTTAATGAGATTGCTGCTACATCACGTCCAAAATTGAATAACGATCGACGCCGTCGCCATTTGACACCGATCGTACGCGTTTGCTGGACATTTTCCAAGTATTAGGTATTACTATTGTATCTGCTAAATTCACTTTATTTTTCGATTAAAAAAACTATTAAACTGATGAAAGGAGATTGTAATTAATATTTTTTTTTATGTTTTGGGACATCGACACCTTCGTAACATAAATTAAATTGGCAATTCGATCATTATGCGATTTTGAAATCACATTTTTAAAAATAAGAAAAGTATATTTACGACAAAGAAAATGCACAAAAACACAAAAAAATGCTTTAAAACGTTTGAAAAGTTATTTTAAAGACAAATAAATGCAGTTTAAAACAGGCCTCAAAATAGATTTTTTAATACAGGTGCACCTTGTGCATCTAAGTTTTTCAATTAGGTGCACAGATTATATTTTAAGTGCACATATAAAAAAACGTAATAGAGCATTAATGTAATGTAAACTACTTTATTAGTTGAGTATGTTTAGATAGGTTAGTAGTAGATAGTAAATAGAAATATTTGAACAATTGTTTTATCTGCGAAATTATTACTTACAAATATTCAGTCATCACCAGAAATTGGTGGGCAATCAGAAACGTCTACGTTTTTGGCAGATCTTTTCCCATCAGGTTTAGTGGCTATCCTTCTTTTTGTATTTGTCAACCATTGCAACACAGCATTTTCTGGATTAAAATTATCTAAGGTCTTCACTTAGATTAATTTGCATTAGATCAGCCAATGACTTAGGATGAAGGGAAGCTCTCCAGTCATTTTCACACGTCCCATAAACGAGAACTCCCGCTCACACTCAGCTGTATTGATGGGAATCACAAGTCTAATTTGTATGAGACCAGAATATCTGTATATCTCCCATCATCATCTGATATAACTTTCTGCCACAAATCTGGAATTTGGTTTTTGTGAACATTCTTTTCGTTTTTGTGAACAAACGCTCTTTTAGTTTTCCCATATGTCCTTCACATATCTTTTTTTCAACCTTTTCCACTGGATCATCGCCTTAACTTTATTAAAGCTATTTTCTTCTAATGGAATTTGAAAATGCAGCCAAAAATTCTCAATTTCTACGTTCCCATAGCTTTTAATTTCTTTGTTTGGTCAAAAACATGGTTCGAAGACAGCAAAATCATACAAAAGTGTATCCTCAACAATGGATTTAAATCTGTCTTCAATCTGCGAACTACATAGTTGGATTACATGTGTTTCTTTCAAAAGCCAATAAAAACACACAAAAACAGTCGAGCAATAAAAATAGAGCAATAAAACACACTAAAACAACCACTTCAGAATTAAGTACTCTCAATTCTCTACTATGGGCTGAGATATGAAGAATCCGCCTCATTCGAATTATTTTTGGCCCTGGTAAACCATTTGGAAGAGTCACGGATTAGGAGGATTGCGAGTTCGAATCCAACCAAAGACTTGGGTACATGGGGTATTTGGCCCGTTCAATCTTTCATGACTTCAAGTGTTTCTCACATTGGCGTGGTGTGGACGTTTGGAGACAGCTGAGGTGTTGCCTCGTCATCTGACCTTGGTTCAAAATTACATGATACCCCCATAAAATACAGTGGATGTTTTCACACTCAATCGAAATCATTAGCTAAGAAATACATTTTTAATTAAATTTTAAATGATAAAATTCACGAAAAACATTTTTTTTAAAGCCTATTCACTCCAGCAATTTGATTGGGAGCCAAAACATGGAAAATAATATTCGGAAAAAATTTTCAATAGGAATTAGCTTTCTGAATAAATTAGAATTTTAGGTATCACTGTTAAAACAGCAGGCTTAGTAGTTAGTAAAAATAAATTATTGTTATTAATGTTTAGCTTAAACTGAATTTTTCACACTGAAATGATTTTAAGCACAAAGCAATGACCTATTGTAAAAAAAAAAAGATTTTTTTAAATCAAAATTAAAAAAAATTTTGTGTGTACGTTCACGTTTAAAAAATTAACTTAAAAGACTTTTTTCTGCTCAAAATATTCATACAGTCATATATGGTCAAAAACCGAATACGCTAAAATTGAATCATTTGTCTTTAATTTTTTTAAATAATTTTACGGGAAATAAGGAATGCTGAAATATTAAAAATTGTCTGTACAAAAAAATAAGCTTGAATATCTATGCATATATGATCAGGAAAAATGGAGAATTGGAGATCCTCAAAAAGTCGCTCGACTAAAAATGGGTTACAAAATACATGAAGCGACAGTCCAAAACTAAAATAAATCAGAAAGTAAAAGAAAATTTACATAGTTGCTTCATAGATGGCGCTATTTTCTGCATGCGAGCCGTGTTCTAGTTTTGTGGAATCAATTTGGTCGTCATCTATTGACGTGTATTAACATTAGATATCATCGAACATTTTATTGGTATATAGCCCTATTTACCAATTCTTTGCAGAGTTGTGGTCCTCAATATGAAGCAATATCTCAAGAGACAATTTTAGAAGTTCAAGATAGTATCTGATACTAATTTATAGATAAAATCAAGCAGATTTATTTTTTCATATAGCAGTATTTTATTATCTGAAGTATTTTATTTATATTTATCTTCCTTTTTTATTTGCATATTATAGAGATTTCCGTGAATATCTGCACATCTAAGTACGCTTCAAATTGGTCCATACGTTGATTTATTATTGAAACAACCTTCTTTTCGAGCTTCTTGAGTCCATCTGCATTTTTTAATGTTATTATATTAATAACACTTGAAATAAAAAAAGCACAGAGCATGATCACACATATTGAAAGAATAATGGGAATGGGAATTGTAGTTAACGTCGTACTAAAGCAACACAACTGAATTTTGACGACGGTCCGGGATCAGACCCTTAAGGGAAAGATCCTAGGACAACACCTCGTAATTTTGAACCACGGGCAGATGACGAAGCAACACCTCAGCTGGCACCCCACTCTCCAAACTTCCACACCAACGCAACGTGAGGACTTTCGGCCACGACAGATTCAAGGTGCACCAGCCGCCTGTACACCATACGCTTACAAACATCCATGCCCGGACCCGGATTCGAACCAGGAACCTTCCGATTTAGAGGCTAACACCTTAATCACTATACCGGTTGGTCGAATTTTGAAAGAATATAGGTCTTTAATAAGCTTATTATTTAAAAGCACCTTTCTGTCAGATAATAGTAGATGATGAATGATTTCGACGCTAAAGGGACCCATGAAGAAACAT
Source organism: Metellina segmentata (assembly GCA_947359465.1). NCBI lineage: Eukaryota > Metazoa > Arthropoda > Arachnida > Araneae > Tetragnathidae > Metellina > Metellina segmentata. Next base: position 7,911,912 of record OX375880.1, on the reverse strand, counting down.
GATTAAGAATCGTTGTATTTAAGGGATTTAAGATAATATTCAGTAAATGGGTTTTGAAATATAAACTTGAAAAATGAGGGGCCACCGAGAGTGATGCAGTACTTTGATATTATAGCGTAATCATGACCACAAAAACTGCTTCAGACTGATTTCGTTTCAGTTTCGTCCATTCAATTTGAATATGGCTTATTTTTTAGATTGATATGCGGCCTTCTAATAAGAAATTCCAACTATTAAATATTAAGATAAAGTCTAAAATGAAGCTATTGGAAATTGCCTGTTTGGTGTATTTTAATGAAATAAAACATTAACTCCTTCAAGACGGTCATTGATAATTTAAAGAAACCCTGAATTTGGAATAAGCTAGCAACCCTATAACACAAAATTTATATCTCCCTACTCGCTAGCCATCTTTAAACATACAAAATAATATACAAAAAAAATATACTATTTTGACATTAATTATTCTATTTCTCAATCATGGTAAAGAGTATAAACGCAATATACAATTAGAATTTAGGATCCATTAAAATTAAATTAAACACATTAAGTGGTAATCATAGTAGAATTATCAATGAGCGCTCATTCATATCATACTAATTCACAATCATATCAAATCAAATACTGTACAAAATAATGCAACCACAGTTGCCAGAGAATTGTGTTCTGAAAAACTGACCTTATGAAAAAGAAATAATAAAAACCAATAATACTATTAACTGCATGTTATAATAATTATTCAATGAAAAACAATAATAATAACATATACTTCCAACTATAATACATTAACTTGTGTGACCAGTACGGACTTCAGAACATCAGGGATCCAGGGGCTTACCGTAATCTCTTCATTTAGCTGCTGTCGCAAACAAGTTTAAATAAACCCAACATGAGAGTATGAACAATCACTTATCCTGCGTGATCACACATTCATTTCTATCCCAGGATACTTGCAAGATAAAAATGCAAAATACAAAAATTTGTAAACAAAATCTCATTAATTTCTCTTGGTGCATGGATCCGGATAAATATATCTAATTAATTCCAATTAATGTATCACAGCAATGTTTTCTCGTGATAATAATTGTATGTTTAAGCTGTTAATGGAAAAACATTAAAAAACTAGAGGTTGAACGAGTAAGACAATTCTCCTTCAATATCTTATTTCATACCAACAAAAATAATTTAAAAACAAGTTTAAAACTCATCACAAACTTCAGGCTGCCAAAGTTCCAAGTTTCGATTCCTCAATTTTTCACATTTTATATAAACACTTAATAATTTATTGTCTGACAGGTATGTTTGAATCAATTGAAAATTATCAGCTGGTTATTTTTAGTCAAATAGTTAGGCTTATCAATTTCAAATGTCACGCTTGATAATTTTTTAATGATTGTATAGGTTCTGTCAAAAGGTGAAGTTAATTTTCTGGTATATGGATATTTTCAATCATTACTATGTCACCTTCTTTAAATGGAGAATTTAAAAATCTATTATCATATTGGATTTTATTTTTTACATGGTCTCTGAGTGTTCTCTCATATGCAATTTCCCTAGCTTGTTCTAATGTAGGGTATATTTCTAAATTGGTAGAGGAAATTTATACGGTAAGGTACCATACAGCAGGGCTCGAAATACCCGGGTGCACAGGTGCACTGTGCACATGAAAATAAAATTGTGCACCTAATTTTTTCCCGTCAAGTGCACGAAGTGCACCTAACGTTTAAAAAAAAAAGGGGGGGGGGGAGCGTGTTTTATGTTATTTTGATGTTTGAACAAAGCATTAGTATCGACCTCTCTCGCTCTAAAGGAGCGTAATTAAAATACCTAAATACACACAATGCAAAAACAAAATCATTTGGCCGTAACGGGTTTTACAGGAAGAAGGTTAACTTGTACCACTGCCACCAGAACTTTGGGATGATGGAAACTTTTTCCAGATGTCTTGAAGCGACTGTCCCGACAGCCGGAAAAGTGACAATTTAGATCACTTGACCACCCGCGAACTATAGGCATTCCGCATTTCTGTAAATACCTCGACTTTTAATAAAGTGTAAAGCCGTAAGAATTCCTGAGAATTGTCTGGCCACTGCGTATCGTAACAAATATTTTCATTATTTTTTTTTAATTCAGATTTTATCTACTTAAAATATAATGCACTCGTTTATTTTTTGTGTTTTTTGCTCACTAATGTCTGATGACTAAATATTTGTAAGTAATAATTTCGCAGGTAAAGACAAATTTTTAAATATTTTTATTTACTATTTACTACTAACCTTTCACCTAAATATTTACTATTAACCTACTTTTATTTACTATCTACTACTAACCTTTCACCTAAATATTTACCATTAACCTACTTTTATTTACTATCTAAACATACCCAACTAATAAAGTAGTTTACATTACATTAATGCTCTTACATTAGGTTATTGTAAATGTGCACCTAAAATATAATCTGTGCACCTAATTTAAAAACTTGGGTGCTCAAGGTGCACCTGTATTAAAAAATCTATTTCGAGGCCTGCCATACAGTAAATAACTGGAAGCAAATGAAGTTACTTGATGGTGGTGCATTAGTATATTCTGCGGTTGCTTGTTCTAACAATTTTGGCCAAGGCGTATTTGAATGTTCATTATTAATTTTCCATCTTATCCTTTGTATTATTGTGGCTCCTACGCGTTCTAGCTTTCCGTTACACTGAGGTCTAAGTGAAGAAGTTAGAAGATGAGTGACACCATTATTCTTTAGGAAATGTTTCAATTTAGTGAAAGTGAAAACTGCATTTCTGTCACTTAAAATTTTCTAAAACTTGGTAATTTGGAAAATTTGTTTCAAACAATAAATAGAGGTATCGGTGATGGCATTAGTACTAGCAAAAGTCCACACGTACCTAGTACTATGGTCAGTTATACATTGTAAATATTTTTTGTTGTTGAATGATAATAACCTAAACCTCCTATGGTATCCAGAGACACTAATTCAAAAGGCTGTTCTGCATGTAGGAGTGCTTGTAGTAGACCATATATTTTTTGGTGACATTTCTTATTCAATTAACACACTTCACAATACTTTACATAATTAGACACATAAATGATCAAGGATTCGCAATAAAATATATGTGATAAAATTTGTAAAATTTTTTTAACTTCGGGGTGTCTAAATTTCACATGAACATTTTCAAATAATTTTTATCTTAAAGAGAAAGGTATGATAATTTTTGTTAATCCTTTTTTCTAAATTGTCCATACGTTGTTTATTTTTTTAAATTTTGGATTAGAAACTATTATCGGATTTTGTTGAGTTCTATAATTTCTTCTATATTTAATAAATTAACTTGTGTCTCTACAAAATGAGAAATGGGAGATAGCAATGGAATTTTTCTATTGAATCGACAATGGCTAGACATTCTAATTCTGAGACACTATAATTTTTTTCATATGGTCTTAAGGACCTAGAATTGTAGCTACAGTGTGTAAATTCCCATCTGGATGCAACTGCTTCAGAATACTTCCTATGCCAATTCCAGAGGTATCCATAAATAAACTGCAAGGATAGTTAGGATTATATATTGACATGAAGGGTACAAGTACATAACAACTACAGGTACTACAACATTGCCTTGACGCAAATTGTAAGAACATCGAATCGACGGCGATCTACCGGCCACATTCACAAGTCCGAGTTAACCTGCGGATCAACGATAATCCCCGGGATATCGAAAAAACCGTATTCACAATGTGGTTAAATCTGTGGTTTAAACCCCCGCTTCGTGTGTTACATTTTGATCCTCCGAAATCGGCGAATTGACTCTCGGATGAGTGTTACGCATGCGCAGTACTATGTTTTTGCGAAGAAAGCGAGATATACCGTAAACAACAAAAAAAAAAATGGACGACAGACTTCATGTTGTGCTAAATTACAGTATTCTTGCGACAACGCGCAATCAACTGATCGTATATGATTCGGAAAAAACATGATTATATTTTCTATAAAATAGAATATGCCCAGATGTGTTCTGGTTTGAATTTTATTCTGGCTTGCCAGAGTAAAACCCAATGAGAGAGGAAACGGTAGAATTTGACCATGGCAGATTCGAATTCGCCGTGGAATAAAAATTATTTTACCGATTTATTACGAAAAGAAAAGAAAACTGACAATGGAAGTGTTACGTCATTTTACACCAATACACACCCGTACTGACATGTACAAAGATAATCAGGTTGCATTGATTTTTCAAGGCACTGTGTACAAAATTTAGGTTTTCATAAAAATCCAATTTGAATTTAAATACCTTTGTATTTCTTTTTCCAAACCCAAATTAAAATGTTGTATGCATTCTATCAAAATCGCAATTTGGAATCAATTCTGCCGGCGAAATACGTGTTTGACAAGTATGAATGCAGATTCGGGCGTCGTAACAAATATAAACAATATCACAGGATGTTAAGGAGACGGTAGTAACCTATCACAGCGAGGGTATCATTTTAATCCGTGGGTCACTTAACCCGCCGTTTAAAAAAAAAAAAGGTTCTTGATGATCCCGAATTTAACTCTGACTCTCGGAAAAACTGATCCTCGGGTCAAAGAAGTAACTAGACTTGTGAATATAGCCGTTGTTTTCCCAACAGTTCACTTAGACGTTATTGCACCCTGGATGCGAAACTATTGTCATAAAATTAAACATAATCAATTAATTTCTTTGCAATACATAAATCATATTAATTCCAAATATTTTACGGACTCTGGAGTGTGTTCTCTATGCAGCTTCATTTTCCTTTTTAAATATTGTCTTATGCATGCGATCAGTAGTCTTTTCTTTATTTTCTGGTCCACGATAGCCCTGTTACAAGAGTAGCGGATTAGAACTAGATGCCTTCGATTCCAACCAAAGACCCGTCGTGCACACAAGAACTGCTGCACTTTAAATTTCTCGTGGCCTTAAATGTCCTCACGTGGGCGCTGTGTCGAAGTTTGGAGAGTGGGGTACCATCTCAGGTATTACCTCGCCATCTGACCGTGATTCGAAATGACGTGGTGTTGTCCTCTAATGTTTCCCTTCGGGATTGATCCCGGACCGTCACCAATACGATGTTTTGACGCTCCAGTTCGACGTTTATTGAATATCCAAAAAAAAAAATTTCTATTCCACTAAAATAGAGATTCTCAACCGGTGGTACGCGGCAACGTTTCAGGTGATACGAAAGGATGATACGAGCGACCCAAATATTCTACGAAGTTTGTTAGATTTTTTAGTATATACACACACACAACCACACACACACACGTTATGCTATTTCTTATGCCATTTGTTACTAGCTGCTTTGTGAGAGCGGTTTTTCTAAACTTTTGTATACAAAAAAATAAATATAGAAACAGAGTAAGTGTTGCAGAGGATTTAAGAGTGAAGTTAAGCTCCATTGCTCCTGATATTCATATTTTAATAAAAGACAAACAACAAGTTTCGCACAAAAAATTGATTTCTGATTACGTTAATCTTTCTTTGCTTAGTTTGTACTAATTATTTAAAATTAGTGGTTTTTAGACCTGTGAGTAAAAAATAAAACTGTAATTTTCAATAATAGTTTTATTTTTTCCCCCTTTATTAAAACATCCTTAAAACGAAATACAAGTGCATTAATCATAAAATATGTAGCCGACCAACCGGTATAGTGGTTAAGGTGTTATCCTCTAGATCGGAAGGTTCCTGGTTCGAATCCGGGTCCGGGCATGGATGTTTGTAAGCGTATGGTGTAGAGGCGGCTGGTGCACCTTAAATCTGTCGTGGCCGAAAGTCCTCAAGTTGGGTTGGCGTGGAAGTTTGGAGAGTGGTGTGCCAGCTCAGGTGTTGCTTCGTCATCTGACCGTGGTTCAAAATTACGAGGTGTTGTCCTCGGATCTTTCCCTTAAGGGACTGATCCCGGACCGTCGTCAATAGCCCGTTGTGTTGCTCTAGTACGACGTTAACTAAAATTACCATCACCATTACCATAAAATATGAAGCTTTCTTAGTATTTTATTTAAAATAAAACAAGCCATTGGGCACTTTTCTGACATTAGATATATGTTTCTAAAAAAATATAAGACTGGTGGTACGCCAAAAGTTTCTAAAATTTCAAGTGGTACGCAGTTATTAAAAGGTTGGGAACCCCTGCACTAAAACAACTAATCATGGGGAAAAGAATGGAAGAAAGATGTATATTTTAGGTTTTGGATATGTTTTCAACTTTATAAAATTACCATTACTTGTATATATCAAACCAGACACATAATTGTATAAAATTAAGAAATTGAGGTACACATAGGTACGTGTTTTCTTCCTAATATAACAACTTACATTTTATATGTACATACGGACATGTACCTCAAGAAATTTATCACACTTTGTATCAAACCAATTTTGATTTATGAAAAATGTACTGTGTTCAACATACTCCAGATTCATTGTTATAACAAAAGTTTAAAGATTATACACGGTCGGGTCATATATTATTATGACCACCCCTTACACAGCCAATGAAACGAGGCTCTAGGCGACATGGTTGGTTTAAAAGTTGGAAACGTTGCCTATCTTGGAACATATCCTTCGCCCACGTCCAAAACGTTGATGTGGTGAATTCAGGGATTCCTCCGGGAATCTCCTGGATCCACCACATTGACATTTTCCTTTAATTTTTTGAATTATGTTTCACTTTTATTAGTTTTTACCTTACTGGACTGGACTGGACAATCACTTCCGGAGTGCCTACTGCAATGCAGCTTAACTCTCCGTCATTAGGTGAAAGTACATAAAACTAATTTACATGATTTAAGGCCGCCCAGCCAGTATGATGGTTATGATCCTCGGTTGTCACCGAGTGGGCCCGGGTTCGAATCCCGGATAAGGCATGGATGTAAAATTAGGAAAAGAAGTCGGACTTTCGCCTGGAATGGATTCTCGTCTTGAAAGGAAAGCAGCGCCCCCCTTCTGTTCTTTGCTGGGATCATCGTTTGTAATAATAAAAAATATATATTCTTCTTCTGTACTTGTCTTGAATGTTTCTGTTCATCCCTTGCTTTCATATGTATCCCAGAAGAACATACGACAACAACAACAACATGATTTAAGTGATAAATTCACAAAGAAAAATGAATTAAATTGGCTGGAAAAATAAGAGAGAATTCAGCTGAACGAAGTTTGGATAGATGGCGCCACCACCGTCAGCAAAATCAGCAACTCAGTCGGTCACCCTGCCAAGTTGTGAGACCGCGTTCAGAGGTAGTTAACTTCGATGATCCAATACTGCAGGTTGAATAAAAAGGACTAATAAAAGAAGAACAAAGTCGAAAAGGTTTGAATTTAAAACTATTTGTGCTTTAGTGATTCAATTAGGGTCCAGTCGAGTCTCAAAAAAGCTCAACCGCTACGAGTGACAACAAGGTCATGGTTCAACATGGGAATTTGCAAAATAAATTTTGCATGGGAAGATAAAATTAGGAATTGAAGTCAAAGACGTCAGGATCCAAACGAAACAAGCCGCATTGACGTTTAGGTCTCCGCGTGTAGGTCTCCACTTTTACCTTAATCAACGCCACAGCTCTCATTTTCACCACTTCTTTTCGGCACCGATTGCCTTTTCCCCGCCTCCACTGCTCCCACCCCCTCTGTGGAACGTGTATTGGACTCCTAATTGTATCAATTACTAAATTCTATCTCAATTATTTTCCTTTAACTTTCTTCCCTCATTGCTCTTTTACAGTCAATGAACGTTCTATTAATTCTGATGTGGAGGTTCGTAGTTTTCTGCAAGGTAATCCGTAATGGATACGTCCGTTCCGTATCCTTCGTAGTAGTGATGGGTGAAACGCGCGATTTATCTGACTTGCCAAAGGGGATGATCATTGGCTTTCACGCCAAGGGTGGCAGTATTTCGGAAACTGCATAGCTTTTGAACTGTTAGAGAGCATGCTACTGTGGTGAAAGTGTGACATGACTGGAGTAATGGGCACCATTGAGAATAAATGGCGTGAAAAGTGCGATGCACCACGTGCTATTGATGTGAGAGGTGAAAATCGGTTACGACGGTGTGTGAGCACTGACCGACATGCTACAGTTGAGCAGCTAATGTCCAGGGACTTCCAGATGTGTGTCTAAGACGAAAGTATAACGAACCCTGTTACGTATGGGGTTCCGAAGCAGACGGATGGACACGGTTAATGGAGGGCCTTTCCTTTAACCCCCTGAGAAGTTCACATGCATAATTCCACCTACCTTTAAACATGCTGTCTCTCTCTCTCTCTCTCTCTCTCTCTCCTTCAAGTAAATAACTACAAAAAAAAATCTTACTTAAGAATTTTAAACAAAGGAAATGAAAATACTTGAGAGAAATCTTTCAAAAGAATTCTAACCGAAGGAAAAAACTATAATTGTGTTAATAAAGAACCATGGAATATTTCTCAACTCGTAGATGTTTTTTATTTAATGCATAAAGTCTTGTGAAGTAAAAGCAATACTCTGAAATCCTGCAAAAGTCTAAGGATTAAGAAACGAAGGAAATATTTCCATCTCAACTATTATAAGTGTTTCTTTGTCTTTTTGAGTCTCTGTAAGCAGTGTCCTGACGAATCAATGGCACTTACAATAATGAAATTAGGCGCACAGGTAGTCCTACTTTTTGCGATTTTTGTGTAGCGCTCGAATTTTAAAATTTAATCTAGACCACTTTTTAATTATTTTATTAATTTTTTCACCTTTCTTCCTTCTTTCCGGAATGTCACGTCATAGCTACCGCGAATGAAAAAGGAGCGGATTTTGCATTTTTTGATCGCTGACGTGACAAGCGTTTTTTGTCCTAAAGCCTTTGTAACCATCCCAACTTTTTCGATTTTAACGTGTTTGATAATAGCCACTTTGAGGCCATCACGGCGTTGCTTGTGGACTTCGTATACGAAGCAAACCAAATGGGAATGCGTAGCAATCACCGGTTGTTGACGAGCTTCAGCGAGCTGTGGTCACACCTGACCCTACGAAAAGAACTGCCACGGGCAACGACATGATAGCCACGCGGTGGCTAGTTACGTAATTAAAATCAATTTAACGTAAACAACGACGCTCCATTCAGTAGATCACGCGTATTGATACCTAATAAACGACGAAGTTCACTAGTATTGATTTCCATTGACTTCAGTTACTATGTATCACGGAGAAATATTACAACCGCAACAAAAGCTTGGGACAATAGATGCTTAAGGATCGAAATAAGATTATTGATTTATTTCCAGGAGATAAATGTTCCGACTGTTTTTCACTCGTACATTCTGCGATCCATTCCCGTTGGTTGTGTTGACCTCAAGCACCAAGTAAGGTTTACCATTGAGTCGAAACGATGGAACTAACGAAAGCAGTGCCGATGTATAGAAAAAATACTGAGCTGCTTCAGAAATTGTTTTCACCCATTCTGAAAGGACTGCACATTGTGGGCGTGGACATCCTACCTTTGCGGGATGGCAACGAGGAACGACGCCATTTCCTCTATAAATGTCCCAAATACTTTTCTATTTTCATTTATGTCTCGATGATCTCATGTTTCGGGTACTTCGCGATTTCAATATTCGAGAAGGAGGAATTGACGTGCTTGCTTGAATCCATTCTGTTCGGCTTGACATATTTTTCGGTCTACTGTCAACGAGAGTCGTTCCCTTCGGTAATCGAAAATTTGCGATTCATTTCCCATAACCTCTTGAGTCCGGGGTGCTTCAAGCAGATGTATCTCACCGCATCCAAACACTTCGCCGCTGTTTCAGTCATCGCTGCGGTCTTCGCCTTTCTTCTGAGCTTCGAGCTGCTCGCCGTGAAGATTGTGTGGAATCGGGATCAATCGAGATCCTGGATGATACTGGTTTTCCAAACCCTCAAGATCGTCTACCTGAGTCACTCAAATCTGCTTCTTTGCTATTTCTGCCTCTACTACAGTACTGTGTGCGATTTTCTGAAGAGGTGCTGCATCTGCCTGACCCTCAGTCTGCAAAAGCCGATGGCCAAACAAGATTACAGACACTTGATCGGAATCTACGAGAGCATCAGCGACGCATTCCAACAGGTGGACGACGCCTTTTGTCTGCCAGTGCTTCTCACGGTGTGCTCCTGCAGCGTGTCCCTGTTTTGGGCAGGTTACGAATTTTCCTTCGCTCCACGCACGAGCATGCTGAAGATCGTCTTTTACGTCTTTGCCATCTTCTTGAGTTCGTCTGTGGCACTCAGGGTCCTGTGTTCGGGGTCGCTGGCCGCAGAGGCCGTCGACCACCTGCAGAAGAGGGTGGATTCTCTGCCAGGAGCGATTCCGCCGTTCTATCGGGAGGTCGAAGCTCTCGTGAGGAAGAACTCGCATCGATGCAACACGTTGACACTGTGGAAGATGTACGACATCAACAGGTCCCTGGTGACAAGCGGCTTCGGAGGTTTGCTGACGTACGGGATCCTCGTGGGGACGCTCGGAAACGTCAAAGAAGAACATCGGAATTGTTTTGAGAATGGAACAGTTCACGCCTAGATTTTCTGTGTTTTGCACATTTCATATTCGCATCCTGCTTAGTTGCAGCACAGATAATCCGATCTGTCACGATGAATTTAACGTCCGCCTCTTTTAATTCCGACAATCTTTGATGTTCAATTTTTTATGATGAGAAAAATGTATATTAAGACAGCTAATTGATTTTAAAAAACGTACTCAAGTACTTGCACGATTGAGAGGGTAGGTTTGTAAGTGTTAAATTAACGTTGGAGCAACACAACGCGCTAGTGGCTACGGAACGGGAAACATCCTCAAGGGATATATGTGAAGGATATTCAGTGGTAAGCAAGAAACACGACTGTCTGTAAAGGCATTCTTTTGCTGTCCAAATGCTCTCGCAAGACCCATATCGAGGATTCGCAAAGACCGTCGTACACAAAAGAGTTGGTGCATGTTAAATTTCACGTGGCCTCCAATCTCCTGCGTAGCGTTGAAGTTTGGAAAGTGGGGTTCCAGATCTGGTGTGACTTCGCGGTCTTATCGTCGTTCAAGATGACACTGTGTTGTCCTCGCATATTTCCCTACGGGTTTGATGCCGTACCGTCACAAATAGCGCGCTGTGTTTCTCCAGTGCGAGGTTAATTTAAATACCTACCATTCCAAATTTATTCTTTGGAATTTTCGTTGGCGTAGTCCTTGAAGCATTTTCGAAAACATCCCAACCTACATCAATTTCAAGATGTGTACAGATAACACTGATCGTGGCAGAAACTTTACCTGATCGCTAAATACACTCTATAACACACAAAAAATCGATGCACCAAGAAGAAGTTGTCCAGGAATTGTGCCGGGCTCGATCCACTTGGAATGGCTCTGACTGGGGACGTATAGTCTTTAGTGACGAGTCCCGTTTCCAACTGTCTCCCGACGAAAACCGCAGACATGTTTGGAGACGTCCAGGGCAGCGTGGGGATCCTGCCCTTACTATCGCACGCCACACATGCCCACAACAGGGCGTTATGGTCTGGGGTGTCTTATCTTTGGATAGCCCTTTCATAGTCATTTCTGGCACACTTACAGCACAGCGGTTCATAGATGACATGCTACGAACAGTTGTGTTACCGTTCCTTTTGCGACATCCCGGACTTATTTTAAACAAGATAATGCCCGGCCGCACTCAGCACGTCTTGCTAAGAATTGTCTTCAAGCTTTCTCAACACTTCCTTGGCCAGCTAGGTCTCCTGATCTCTCTCCAATAGAGCACATTTCGGTCTTTATGGGCAGGCAACCATCCTGGAATATTTATACTTCAGTCCGACAGTTGGAGACGGCAAGAAATTCCACAGGACACCATCAGGGAACTTTTTTCATTCTATACCATGTCAAATGACATCTTGCATCCAGGCCAGAGGTGTACCAATGCCTTTACGACTTCCTTTGTAACGGTCCAACTCTGAAATAAATCATTCATTTTTTCTGAAATTTCAATCGCTTGTGTTTTTATGTATGCTCTTCACATCCACATATTTTTATCTCAATCGGACTACTACTTCTTCGTGCAACGAGTTTTGTTATAGAGTGTATATTTAGCTTGACAGGAATTGTCTCGCATTTAATGCTTCAGAAAACGATAGATTCGGTGTTGCTGATATCTGTTTCTATGGTCACTACCAATAACATGTTTTTTAAGTTGGCCAAAGTAGAGCACAATACGGTAATGGTACTTTTTAGTTAACGTCGTACTAGAGCAACACAACGGGCTATTGACGACGGTCCGGGATCAGTCCCTTGAGGGAAAGATCCGAGGACAACACCTCCTAATTTTGAACCACGGTCAGATGACGAAGAGCACAATACGGTGTGAAAAATTCTCTTTAGACGTGAGTGAACGGCTACGCTTTTATCTTTGTACTCCAAACGAAACACAAAACAGAAGTAAAAGAGAAAATGATCCGCACTTTCGCTATAACTAGGACAACTTTTTGCAAAAAATGCAACTTTTTTTTTCACAAGTTCTACGCTGCATGTAAAGTGCTAAAACCAAAATTCCTCCTACATGGGGTGTATTATAAGAGAGTTATAACCGCAACATAAATGCTACTTTTTTTCATAAATGCAACATTTTGCATAAATGCAACCACCTTCAACTCTTTAAATTTAGCTTAAAATTAAATAGGCAACTATTTAATTTTGCAAATATAGCTCAAAATTAAATAGGCAACTATTTAATAACTATTTTGTAAAGTAATATATCCGAATGTATATGTGTACAGACAATGCAGATTATTGGAATGCAAAACTTCGTTCACCCAGAGGTGCCAAAACGTTTGCTGAAAATCAAAAGCAGCTACGAATGTTTGATTAGTCTCATAGAAAAATCGGATTGAAGAGTACAACATCGAGACGGCGAATGAAGATATCAGATCGATGGACTTTAAAGAAAATCTTTGCAACCTTAAAGTGTATCTTAAAAAACGATTTGAAAAAATATGACCTGACGGTTATTGCTACACTTTCCTGAGATGATTCCTCCCCTACTTAAGTCGGTATTTTCTGCAACAACGTTAGGCAACATCTGTCTATATTAAGCTCAGTTTTTCAATGTTAAAGAGATTACGGGCCAAGGATCAGCCATTCAACAGCGTCAAAGTTCTTCTGAATTTAATTATGAATAATAATACTTTCGTATACCACTAAAATTGTCAATAAATTCTGATTTTTTTCATTTTTTACGAATAATTTATTTTAGATTTTAGTGTATCCAAAATAAATGCAACTTTTTTCCCACAAATGCAACTTTAGGGAATGATAAATGCAATTTTTCCCATTTTTACTGCAACAAAATAGTTACCCTAATCATCACATTAAAATCATTACTCCATTACATCCGAGTATGAATCATATGTCCAGCGCAGTGAACCACGTGAACACCCGCTACTTCTCTCTCTATCTAACCGTCTCCCAACGTCGTCTGCCGCAATCTAAAAAAAACCGAATGGTAAAAAAAAAAAAAACAGATATAAACTGAACGAATACCACCTGTTCATCTCAAATCGTTGTAAGGAGCGCGGTGAAAGAACAGCAGCTGGTGTCAAACAATAAAAGATAATATATTCGGTATTCCGACGACACGGTGGAGCGGCCACCTGCCCTGCAAGTGACCCTTCCTAAAGGTCATGCACAACGGAGTTCCAAATTTTTTTGAATACCTAAGTGAATTTCTGCAATACAGCATTTGATTTCAATGTGTAAGGACTCGAAACGATTTGGTATGGCTTCGAATGACAAATGCAACTTTTCCAATATTTACTACAACAAAAAAGTTGTCCTAGCTATAACACATCTTTAGGTCCGTCACACTGCCTTCTGCGCATGCGTGCTTAGAACTGATACCACTGGGAACACGTTACCAATGTTTTTCCTGGATGGCGTCATTTCCTTGTTTCTGCTTCCGTCTGAGCACGCCCGCTCCGCTACCAGTGTGCACCATAAGGAGCAGGGATTCAATTTAAGGGTGTGCCAGGGGCTGAAATGCATCGGAGGCTCACAGCACACTACGGGGACAGTGCTCCACCAGATGAGTATGAGTGGATCGAGAAGCTAAAAAAAAGGTCGGACAAGCGTGATGCACGAAGAAGGAGCATGACTAACGTGACCATTTATTATTTTCCTCAAAATGGGACATCCTAATTTTAGGTAATTTGTATGGGTTTTCAAAAAAACACATATTTTTTTATAATTTTTATAAATTAATGAACAGAACTGGAATGAACACGTGAAAATAAATAATTTGTGTTCGCCTTTTGAAAGAAAGCGTATAACATTGAGAGAGTGAGCAGTATCAACTCGTTTTCTTCTGTCAAAACAAGAGAAAAAACTCGATCTTTCCCAATAAAAAATCGTTGATCGGGAAAATGATGGTTATAAATTTTGTTGTTAACTTTATTTAATTTTTTTGCTTACTTTTTTTCGCTTCCAGAATTATCTCCAATAAGTACTTACCAAAAGATGATGTGTCAACAGAATCTGGGCCCTGTGTGTCTACCACGAAAACTCCCGCCATAAAGATGGCTGCTATAGGAACAGTCTTAAGTTGAATGTGAGAACAGTAGTGAGCAAGAACAAATTAAAGAACAGTTCTTTTGAAAAGAACAGGAACGGGAAAAAAACGGTTCTAAAGTAGTAGGGGAAAAAAATAAAATAAAAATTTTTTTTTTTTTTTGGGGGGGGGGGGGTCATGGGTCATTTGTAATTAACGTAGTACTACAGAACCACAACGGGCTATTGACGACGACACTTCTTTTGGAAAGAACAGGAATGGAAAAAAACTGTTCTAAAAGAACAACATTACATCTGACCGACTTGTGAGACATATTGGCGTGGTGTGGAAGTTTGGAGCCAGCTGAGGTGTTGCCTCGTCATCTGACCTTGGTTCAAAATTACATGACACCCCCATAAAATACAGTGGATGTTTTCAAAACTCAATCGAAATCATTAGCTAAAAAATACATTTTTAAACAAATTTTAAATGATAAAATTCACGAAAAAAAATTTTTTTAAAGCCTATTCACTCCAGCAATTTGATTGGGAGCCAAAACATGGAAAATAATATTAGGAAAAAATTTTCAATAGGAATTAGCTTTCTGAATAAATTAGAATTTTAGGTATCACTGTTAAAACAACAGGCTTAGTAGTTAGTAAAAATAAATTATAGTTATTAATGTTTAGCTTAAACTGAATTTTTCACACTGAAATGATTTTAAGCACAAAGCAATGACCTAATGTAAAAAAAAAAAGGATTTTTAAAATCAAAATTTAAAAAAAATTTGTGTGTACGTTCACGTTTAAAAAATTAACTTAAAAGACTTTTTTCTGCTCAAAATATTCATACAGTCATATATGGTCAAAAACCGAATACGCTAAAATTGAATCATTTGTCTTTAATTTTTTTTAATAACTAGAGGGCTCCGCCCCCTGCTCGCTTACGCTCGCCAACCCCCGGGGATTGCTGGGCAATCCCATTTGGTTTGCTTCGCAAACCAACACTCCTTTCACAGATGTCATTTGGTTTGCTTCGCAAACCAACATTCCTTTCACAGAGTGAAACTATCTGAATAATTCGTATTATGCTGATTTCACTTTCCGGTACATGACGTCACAGCGAGGGCTTCGCGCCCTGCTCGCTTACGCTCGCCGACCCCGGGGATTGCTACGCAATCCCGTTTGGTTTGTTTTCTCAAACCAATACTTCTTTCGCAATTGATTTCACTTTTTTTTGCTTTAACACTTAATGCATCCTAAACAAATAGCCGCATCAGTAAAAAATCTTCTGTATCTTGTTCCCTGTACAATTTTAAGTAAACAGCGTTAATATCAAAACTTTACGATTGTACTTTGTCGGTAAACTGTCTTGAGAACAGAGGGAAAAAAACGAACCTTTTTCCTCGCCAAATAAAAAGAAATCGTTTTTATGGCAATTGTTGCTACGATAAATTTGATATCTGGCAAACCCGATAGTAGAAAATGCAACCCACTGCTGTTTGCGGAACCAGCTATGCGAACTGAAAAATACGAAATCTGTGTCACCAACTTTTGATTGCATCGAATTTATTTATGAACCAATTTTAAAAATAATTATACCGTAAGAAAGAGTACATTGTGAGGTATACTGCAATATTTTTAAAATTAAAAACTAACAGTAATACTATATAGATATGACCATTTTAGTTTTGTATCGGAAGTTACGATCTGAAAGTTCCGAAAATTGTATGACCTACTTTTAATTGCATCGATTTTGTTTATTAACCAATTTGAAAAATAATTGTACCATAAGAAAGAGTGCAATGTAGTGTATTCAGTGATGTTCTCAAATTTAAAAAATAATAGTTTTTGCCGTAGACATAACGGTTTTAACAAAACGTAGCGAAAATATCCGAAGATTCCGAATTTTGTATCACGAACTTTTGATCGCATCCAATTTAATTATTAACCGATTTCAAAAATAATAGTACCGTAAGAAAGAGTATATTCTGAGGTATACTGCGATATTTTAAAAATTAAAAACTAATAGTAATTAGATATAGATACGGCAGTTTTAAAAAAAAGTAACAAAAATGTCCCGATTTTTCCCGAATTTCAAAAAAATATTACCAAGAACCACATTTAAATTTCAAAAAAAACTCGACGAGCTGCAAAAATTTACGTTGAGAGGTACTCTTAAAAAAAAACTCACGACTAAAGACTGAAATTTTGAATGTGTTTTGCTCACTCGCGGAAGAAATTTCACTTCTTCAACTTTAACACTTAATAAAACCTAAACTAATAGTCGCATCGGAAAAAAATCCTAATAATTATCCAGGGAATACGATGAAGAACAAAGCATGTTAATTTCATATTTTTCAGATCAGTACTTTCTCGGGAAACCGTCTAAGAATGGAGCTAAACAACAAAAATTTCAATTCTTCGGCGGCGGCGGCGGCGGCGGTAACTTTTTTTTAATATAGAGAGATTTTACGGGAAATAAGGAATGCTGAAATATTAAAAATTGTCTGTACAAAAAAAAGCTTGAATATCTATGCATATATGATCAGGAAAAATGGAGAATTGGAGATCCTCAAAAAGTCGCTCGACTAAAAATGGGTTACAAAATACATGAAGCGACAGTCCAAAACTAAAATAAATCAGAAAGTAAAAGAAAATTTACATAGTTGCTTCATAGATGGCGCTACTTTTTGCATGCGAGCCGTGTTCTAGTTTTGTGGAATCAATTTGGTCGTCATCTATTGACGTGTATTAACATTAGATATCATCGACCATGTTATTGGTATATAGCCCTATTTACCAATTCTTTGTAGAGTTGTGGTCCTCAATATGAAGCAATATCTCAAGAGACAATTTTAGAAGTTCAAGATAGTATCTGATACTTATTTATAGATAGCATCAAGCAGATTTATTTTTTCATATAGCAGTATTTTATTATCTGAAGTATTTTATTTATATTTATCTTCCTTTTTTATTTGCATATTATAGAGATTTCCGTGAATATCTGCACATCTAAGTACGCTTCTAATTGGTCCATACGTTGATTTATTATTGAAACAAACCTGCTTTTCGAACTTCTTGAATTCATCTGCATTTTTTTATGTTATTAAATCAATAACACTTG
Source organism: Metellina segmentata (assembly GCA_947359465.1). NCBI lineage: Eukaryota > Metazoa > Arthropoda > Arachnida > Araneae > Tetragnathidae > Metellina > Metellina segmentata. The sequence continues at coordinate 7,894,256 of OX375880.1, read as the reverse complement.
AAATAAAAAAAAAGCATACAGCATGATCACATATAGAAAGAATAAAGGTCTTTATTAAGCTTATTAAAAGTATCTTTCTGTCTGATAATAGTAGAGGATGAAATATTTCGAAGCTAAAGGGACCCATGAAGAAACATGATTAAAAACCGTTGTATTCAAGTGATTTAAGATAATGTTCAGTAAATGGGTTTTGAAATATAAACTTGAAAAATGAGGAGCCACCGAACAATGATGCAAAGGGCAGATGCTCAGCTAAATGCTTGGAAACTTGAGGGGTCTTCTTTTCGATAACCAATGATCCCCGATCAATTGAGGTGAACAATAATTATCCCTCTGTCTTCATAAAGATAAAGAGGACAACGGTAGCCCTGGTTGGAAGAGAACTGATTAGCAACCTGAGGGTTACGAGTTTGATGCTCGATCTAACGAAAGACCGTCATGTGCAGGGAGGCTAGTGTACGTTCAATCTGTCGTGGCCTCATGTCCTCATTATTGAGTGGTATAGAAGTTTGGAGAGTGGGGTGCCAGTTCACTTGTTGACCTCATCCTCGGACCGTGGCTCAAAATCATGGGGTGTCCTCGGATCTGTCTCTTCGGGAATTGGTCCCGGCCTGGACCCAATAGCCCGTTGTTTTGCGTCCGACGTCAATTGCTTCCCGAACGCACAAAGATAAAGGCAGTTAAATATTACTTGGGTAAATATACTGATTAAAGTCATTATTTTTGATAGTCAATTTTGCCGATTTTATTCTTGTATGGTAGCAAGAAGAAAATAATCCACACTCACTACCATAAAAATTTGCGCACCAAGAAAAGTCGTCAAAATGAAACGAAATTTTACACATGTAAGTACTACTTTGATACAAGTAAGTGATTAGAAAATCAAAGAAAAAGGATCATTTATTGCAGAAAAAAGTACAAATGAAGGAAATTTTTAGTACTCTGTTGGACCCCCTCTACCGCAAATGCACGATGCGATACGAGCGGGCATTGAGGCATACAAGTTCCGTATGATGTCCTGAGATATCTCGTTCCACAGTTGCTGTAAACGCGCCTCTAGTTCGACCAAACTCGTAGGGTGTCCATCTTGCCGTCCCAAATGATCCCAGATATGCTCGATTGGTGACAAATCTGGCGATCGAGTAGGCCAGGGAAGGGTGGTCATGTGGCAGAGGCAGTCTTGTGACATCCTTGCTGTGTGTGGCCCAGCGTTGTCTTGTTGAAAAATGGCTCCTGTTAGCCCTGCCATGAGTGCCATCACATGTGGCTGAAGGATGCCATGGATGTACCGCTGGGCTGTCATTATGTCATGGATCAATGTTAGGGGTGACCGTGTATCGTAAGCAATGGCACCACATACCATTACACCAGCTGTGGGAGCGGTGTGTCGCTGTACAGCGAAGGCAGGATTGAGGCGTTCATTACGGGGCCTCCACACACGAACGCGATTATCATCACTGCTGAAATTGAATCTAAATTCGTTGCTGAAGACGACCTGGTTCCATTCCGTTGCAGTCCAATCCCGTCGTGCGCGACACCACTCCAAACGGAGGCGTCGGTGGGTGGGTGTCATTGGCAGCACACGTAATTGGCGCCGCGAAACCAGATGTCCTTCATCCAGGCGCCATGCGATGGTTCGGGACGACACAGGGGCCCGTAGTGAAGGTGCTGTCTGTGTGTGGATAGCGGCCAATGAGGCAGTTGGCTCTACGTATGCGTTTCGTATGATGTGACGGTCTTCTCGACGACTGGTCTGTCGAGGGCGTCCTGAGCCTGGTCGCCGTGTAAATGACGTCTCTTCTGTCCACTGTTCCCAACACCTCCTCACAGTAAAATCAGAACGGACTACTAGACGAGGTACTCGCCGAGCTGACCACCCAGCTTACATCATCCCAATGATTCTTCCCCTCTCGAACTCTGACAGCTGCTCATATTGTCTTCTATTACTGCGTTACGGCATGTCTACCTCAGCATTTCATTTGCAAAAGATTAAGTACGCTCAAACAGTTCTTATCCGACGTGCGAAGCACGGAGTGCATGACCGCGCAGCGGCCTTTATCTCCTGTGGAATAAAGTTGTGGTTGACTTAACTTTGGCTGATTTGCCCTGAGCAGAAAAAATTTTAAGAGCGAAGAAATTATTTAAAATAATTTCAAGTACGATAAAGATTTTCTCAGCAAGAGTCGGGGTTGTTTGGTTTTTTTGCAGGATATCTATGATGTTGATGTGAGCGAAGATGCTACTAATTTCACGAAAGAGCTGAATGCTCTCTCCGAAGTCTGGAACTGAAGTGTCTGGATTCTGATTTGCGGTTTGTCTTGGGGTAGGAGCATTGGAGGGATTTTGGGAGCTTTTCCTTGGTAGGTGAGCTTTCGCGTAGGATACGCCCTCCTGGGTTTCTCTACGCTTGAAAGGTCTGCGAATTTGGGGGTGGGGTGGTTTAGGGAAGTTTTTACAACCTCTCCAAGAGGCCACGTGACCGTGTTCATGGCAGTTGATGCAAAGTGGATTCTTTTCTTTCGGATTTGTACAGGAACTTGTTCTATGACCAAGTCCGCATCTCAAACAACGAGTTACGAGATGGCAGTTTGCACTGCCATGTCCAAAGTGATTACAATTATAGCACTGCATGGGACCCTTGATTCCCCTGAAGTGCTCTATGCAATGCGCAATCACGCTGCATTTCTAATTATTTGCATATCTGGCTGACATGTACCTTCATGCCAAGTTTCGTTACGATCCCACGATTATTTCGTGGTGCGCAAATTTTTATGGCAATGAGTGTATTTGTTTAATATTAGTATCGTAATTGAATGGCTAATCCTTTTTAGAAATTATGTCCATATTTTGTGTTGACAAGTAGTTTTTTGCTGCATAATCATATGCATTTTAAAGATAAGTTAAAGATGTTCATTTTTAATACCCTTCCTAATATGTTTAATAATTTAAATTCGTTCACATGTAATTAGAATATTAAGCAGAAAAATATGAACTGAAACTTTTTGTATGTCCATCACATTTCTTTTACTTTAATTTAGACAAAATGAAAAGCAAAACGAAAATTTTTTTGCCGCTAGTTTCATGAAAAGAAAGCGATCTCACAGAAAATGATAAATCTGATATATTTAAAGGGGGGGAAATGGATTAAACACACTCCACGGATTTGAAACTTGTGAACTGCGACTTCGAATCCAGTAAACAACCGTCATGTACATAGGGGGCTCAAAGGCCCTTCCGTTGGCGTGGCGGGAAGCTTGGAGAGTGGGGTGTTAGCTCAGATGTGACCTCGCCATTTGAATGTAGTTCAAAATTACGTGGTGTCATCATATTTGTACTTTCGGTTTGGATTCCAAACCGTCGCCAATAGCCCCTTGGGTTGCTCCAGTGCGAAGTTAAATACAGGGTGGTCCCGAATTCATGGTACAAACTTTAATGGTAGGTACAGGACATTGTAACAATGATTTATTGTATAGGAATGTATAGTCGCAAGTGACGCGGTGAGGCGTAAACAGGGGAAATAAAAGGAAAGAGAAATGGAGTGATCGGTTGGTATCATTGCCGGTAGAGGGCAGTAGATGTCTAGCCGCTGTTGAACATGATGCATCGCAGTAGGGAAAAGCGCCATTCACAATTGTGCTGCCGTAGACGATGGGTGACTTTACGTATGCAGAAAAAGCAGACATGCATTACATGTACGGCCGTGCAAATGGTAACGGCAGACGTGCGTTACGAATGTATCGCGCGGAGTATCCTGATCGACGAATGCCGGATCATAGAATTTTTCAACGGTTACATCGTCAACTTTGTGAAACAGGTGCGTTCGACGTCAACAGACATGGCGCTGGTCGAGTAAGAGCTGTACGCACTCCAAGGCTGGAAGAAAGCATCTTGAACATTGTGGCTGATAGACCCGAGTCAAGCACAAGAACTGTTGCGCGTGACGTAGGTGTGAGTCATCAGACTGTATGCAGAGTGTTAAACGAAAATCGCTTACACCCCTTCCATTTTCAGAAAGTACAAGCATTGAATCCGGCAGATTATCCTCGCCGCGTGAACTTCTGCCTGTGGGTGATACAGCAATGTGCGTTGCAGCCGGATTTCATAGATTATGTGCTATTTACAGATGAAGCGACATTTTCACGCAAGGGTGTCTTTAATGCGCACAATTCCCATGTGTGGGCAACCGATAATTCACATGCAACGCGTCGACATGCGTTTCAACAACGTTTCAGTATTAATGTGTGGGCTGGTATTGTGAACGACTTTTTGATTGGCCCATACTAACTACCCACGCGGCTCACTGGCGGAAGCTATCTTATTTTTCTGGAAGAAGTGTTACCACAACTGCTGCATGATGTTCCGATCGCCATTCGTAACCGCATGTGGTTTCAGCACGATGGGGCGCCAGCACACTTCAGCATTGATGTACGGAATTACCTGAATGCCACGTTTGGTACTCGATGGATTGGGCGTGGTGGACCAGTCCCTTGGCCACCCCGATCTCCCGATTTATCGAGCCTCGATTACTTTTTATGGGGACATCTAAAGCATCTTGTTTATGAGACTCCAGTTGACTCAGATGAGGATCTCGTCGCTCGCTTATCTGTAGCTGCTGCAGGTGTGCGTGAAATACCAGGCATCTTTGAACGTGTACGCCAATCGCTCCACCGACGCTGTCAAGCATGTATCGATACTGGTGGACGCAATTTTGAACAATTACTGTAAACATGACACTTGTCAACAACGCTTTCAATAAAATCTTTGTTTTTCCTTTCGGCCGTTATTTCCCCTGTTTTCGCCTCACCGCGTCACTTGCGACTATACATTCCTATACAATAAATCATTGTTACAATGTCCTGTACCTACCATTAAAGTTTGTACCATGAATTCGGGACCACCCTGTAGAATACCTGCCTAGCTACCAACTATGAACCACCAAACAAAAATCCCCTGATTATTCCTTATAAGAATAACCAAACGCACCCACGCTTCCATTTGAAAAACAACGAATCCACAGACGTATTCTACGTCGAAATTGGTACAAATCTCGATTTACGTCTAACTATCAGAGTGCTGAAAGTCGTCCAATATTGGCTACATCTATAAAGTCGTGAGCCGTTTGACTACTTGAGGTAGGTGTTTTAAATAACGTCGCACTGGGAGCAACACAACGGGCTATTAACTACGGTCCAGGATCAATCCCAACCGGAAAAATCGAGGACAACACCACGTAATTTTTGAACTGCGCTCTGATGACGAGGCCATTTCTGAACTGTCACCCACATTGGACGCCACGACAGATTCACCGTGCACCAGCCCCCTTTGAACACGATGGTATTTGGTTGGATTCGAACTTGATGTTAATGAAATGACTGGTCAGCTATTTCAGACTCGTTTCTGAAATTAATAATTTCTCTTTGGTAGGTTTAAAATAATGTTACTATAGACGGGATAATTCATATAATGCAGTAATTAAAATGCTTTTCCATTAGAAAAAATTTAAATATTAAAAGAATGAACGAAATAGATTAATATCATGGCCGACAGTAACACGTGTTGTGTTATACTTGGTAGTGATGCCGAAAGAATTGTGGAATTGAGAGGGTAGTGATGCCGAAAGGAATTGTGGAATTGAGAGGGTAGTGATGCGAAGAAACAAGAATTTGCGTCGATTTCACTCTCAACATTGCAAAGTTCTCCATCCCTGAGCCTTGTAGATGGTTACGTAACCCATGCCGATCGTGGAAGCCTGTGATGGGTCCTGACACGGGCCACCAATGCTTACCAGCAAAACCCACTTTACTTTCTTCATGCGGACGCTAACTTCACAACCCGGAGTCTTTGGTCACCCCTTTCGTTTCACACTCACCTCTTCATATTCATCTTCTGCCGTACCTTTGTTCAGCTCTTACCACTGTATCTGGTTTAGCTTAGCCTAGTACTTTGGAAAGAGAGCCACAAAAAAAATCCACAAATTGAGGGATTTATTGAAAGCACGTGAATTCCATGATGTGTTTACTTCAGAAAAGCATATATCATGGCGCCATCTGGTACAAATATAAAAAAACAATATCTAATGAAAGAGAAAGAGAGAGGAGGTCCATTCTGCGTTTACCTACTTTTCGAGAGTTGCATTTTGCATTTTCAGTTCCCAGAAGAATACATTTCATTAAAAAAAAAATTTGTTTAAGGTTTTTGTATCCTTAGGCGGCAATTTTTTAAATTAACACGGAAGAAGCATTTTATGCCGGAAAATTTTGTGTTTTAAGTTTGATTTTATAAAATGGTGTAAAAAATGTAAAAGCAACCAAAAATACAACTATCGCAAATTTACGTTTCTAAAAATGCTTTAAAATTTTCCAGTTTATAAACTGAATTATCTTCTAAAAACATTGTTTCGGGTATTAAACTACAATCATTACTTAACCCTTCTTTGCATGATTTTTTCTTTATTGGTGAAATAAATCAAGGTGATATAATTCATGTTCAAAATTAAAGGAAAAATGGTTAAAAAAATCTCAGGATATATTTATAGTATAAATTTAGCAAAAAACAATATGATGGAAATTTCCATCATCATGCAAAGTTAGATCATTAGCTTAGTACTAAATAGAAATAAAGGAGGATATCATTGGATATTTTTTATTCTTTATGATAATTAGTGCATAGTGATGTAAAATTCTATCATGTGGTATTTTTTAAATTAAACGCAAACTTTTTCAGAAATTGCTTTAAAAATAACAGAAACACATGTTACAAACCTTTCTTCCACTCATTTTCACTTTTTTAGCACACACAATAGAAACTGAAATATAATAAAACAAAATTAAAAACGAAATCATACGTTTATTGCAACTACAACAAACAGCGGAATGACAACTTCAAGCTCGTTTTACTGATAGTGACACTTGCTTATTTTTGACAGCTATGCTTTTTTTTTATGCAATGGACATAAAAAAGGTATCCAGACACGATCAACTTAAAGTGAACTTGTTCTTTTATATAATTTTTGGGCATTCAGTGTTATGATGGAAATTTCCACCATTATGCAAAGAAGGGTTAACATCATGACTTAAAAGTCAGTCAGCCCTGAAAAATAAGCAACATGTAAAAAATATTCAGGTATTATATATTGCTCGATTTTTTAATGCGTATTTTTAATAGTACCATAGTTCAACTTCTGAATTACAATCTTTAGATTCTGCATAAAATTTTTTCAAAAGAATACAACTGGTAAATTCTAAGATCGCGGACCTTTTGCGGAGAGTAGGTCGGCAAAAGTTGTATTTTGAGAAAAGGCTAAAAATATATAAACCTCCCATACCAAATATACGTAGATTTCAATACTTTTCTCAAAATTTTAAATCTCCAGTTCTAATATGGTAGTAGAAGTAAAATTCGAAATGATTAAAAAGAGCTTAACAGTAATAGCATAATGTTTAAAATTCGAAAAACGTGAAATTCGAGTGGAAATGGTGTTTTAAAGGTAAACAAAGGATATACCTTGTCAGGACTGAGCAATGACGTCAAAACACACAACATTTATATTAAAAACTTCTGATAGTTCAGATGACTTTTTTGTCAATCGCTTTCTAAAAATTTCGACTACATCAATTCATCGAAACTCTTAAACTCTTCTAACTATTTTTTATATCGTCCAAGTTCACCCGTCCATTAATGTTTTTTAATTAATTTGGTGTATATATATATATATATATATATGCTCTTGGAGGTATATGTGTGTGTCTAGTGCAACGGGTGAGCCTGCTGCTCACTGCACAAATACTCGGATCGTGGAATTAAGATACAGCTACTCGCGATATGCTAGTGATACAGCAACTCGCATTTCTTTTACGACATTAATTTTCGAACGATATTTGTTCCTTATAATAACAACTGCTTCAAGGGCGCTTCGCGGCACCTCTAATCTCTCTACGTGGCATCTCAGGGTGCCGCGGCACACACTTTGGGAACCCCTGGGGTAACCCGCTCAAAATGGGTTAGAAGTTATGCCGATAAGACTGGCAATTTGCAAGGTGGAATTATGCGTGTTAACCCCTAAGGGGTAAATACGAACTTAACGCGTGACCCTACCTTCCATTACAGATTGATGTAGAATTTTTGAATGCTTTTAGATTAGTACAAATTTGGCACATTGGATTGTTCTATTAATTTGGGAGAGGCGGAGTAATGCGTGTGAACCCCCTTCAAAGATTAAAAATACAATGACCAGGGCAACTTTTTTGTTGCAGTAAAAATGGGAAAAGTTGCATTTATATCATTCACTAAAGTTGCATTTATTTTTAATACACTAAATTCTAAAATAAATTATATGTAAAAAATGAAAATTATTCAAAATATATAGATAATTTTAGTCGTGTACAACAGTATTATAATACATACTGAAATACAGAAGAACGTTGAATGGCCGATGCTTGGCCAGTGATTTCTTTAACATTGAAAACCTGCGCCAGCCGCAGTCATATAATGTGCTTTATCGGATAGCAGAAGCGCAAAATCCTTTCGCTCAACATTCAGAGATTTTAAAATAAGGCGAACAACATATTGATGATCGACACTTCCCTCGCAAACTCTGCAGTCGATTACTCAAGTTTCCTCTGGATTATCAAGAGTGCCAACCAATGTGTTAAAGTACTTCTTGCCATTTATTTCACTCTCGTCTTAGGACGAACACCTTCTTACCATGAACTTGTTTGATCCGCAATACTTCGGCATTCGCAAGTTCAGACACACGTGATCGAAGGGTTGATTCAGAGGGCAGAAAATGGGATTGTAATTTGATATTAATTAACTTTAAGCTATACTTCAAAAAGTTGCATTTATGCGGTTGTAACTCACTTACTATACACCCCATGTAGGAGGAATTTTGGTTTTAGTACTTTACATGTAGCGTAGAACGCGTGAAAAAAATTGCATTTGTTGCAAAAATTTGCCTTAACAATGACATAGAACTAATAGCTGAATATTTATTTGGTACTAGTCTTAGGCATAATGACACAACACACAATCAAACATCAGCTACAGTAATCATCATGTCAGAAATAAGGCCTCTCATTTGTGTATAATATATTTCCTTTTGCCTGTCAGCAATTGTCTCGGAATGTTTTGTCTATGTTTAAACAGGTGGCTGCGTAATGCTTGATGGGAAGAGGAAAAAAAGAGTCTTTAATCTCGCTTCTGTATGTGGTGGTATGTGCTAGTCTAGTGAAGTAAATAAATGTGTTCTTTGTAGATTCGTCGTTGCCAGAGTTTTGGCTTCAACCCTTCATTTTAAGACGATGCGTAACATCGGGTAGAAATTACGGTCGTATTTCAGAAAATTAATACTTGGCAAATCCAGGAAGATTCACTCGTTGAATAATTGAGAAATGTTTAAAATATTTTCAAAACGCAATGGAAATGTCAGTATGGTCTTGTTGCCAGTGAAGCAGTAAACGCTGAATCTAGTTCGCTATTTTCACTAGAAAAGTGTGTAAATCGGTCATTTTTCTTCTGCGTTGTTTTTTGTCTTGTATGTATAGAAATGGAATCCAGTTTCTTCTTGTCTCTGGCCACTTGAATGTCTCTCATCTGCCACACGACGCAAAAGCACTCGTGTCCAAAATATTCTTATGGAATTTTTATTACATAGATTCGTAAATGTACTTAGACCTTCAGACCCAAGATGTCTCTTGTTGAATCTACACTAATACAGAGCACACATTCTCCAACAAGAGTTCTTCAAGAATGATAGTTCTTAAGTTATCAGAAAAAGTTCGCGAACTTTCTTTAAAATTCGAATGTCACTCAATCTCAGAGCCTTGCACGCATTCGGAAGATAGTTTAAGGGAGTGGAGGTGAGGGGTGAATCTTTTCTGCTCCGTCTTACCTAAACACGAATCGGTGCACTATTTGAGTATTTAGAAATTGCTTCAAACTGTTTTCAGACACGCATTCTACCTGTGTGATCAACCCTGCAAGTGGTTTCGACGAGATATCTCGTCCATAAAAATCTGATCAAATATCTCATCCATCAAATGCAGGCCAATTTAGCTAATGACGAGATATATCGCCCATCAAGATATGACTCATTTTTCTAATGATGAGATACCCTGGTTTCACAACCACGAGGAGGGTGGATGGAACTTCAATTTTTGCTGTTTCCCAAAGCTTCAGTGTGTTTTCTGATTTTAGTGCTTTAATTCCAAATACCTTGTGGCGAGGGACCCGTGGACAGTCCCCCTTTCGGAAACGATCCCTAATGTTTCGGGTCTGTTTCAAATTTGGGATGTCATTTCCGGAAAACGAGACACGCTCTTTTCGGGTCCGATCTAAATAGGACCCACACACACTCCAAGGCGCCCTTCGTGCATGGGATTGGAAAATATATGAATTTATCATCACATAATTCACTGTATCCCTGAATTATTTATCGACCCGCTAAAACTATAAGTTTTGTTCTCAAAATATTTTTTACTGCCGACTAGTCAATTCGCTTCACTCCCAAAAGCTTCATTGTATTTTTTTACATCCTCCAACCCCTATACCCGGAGATCGATTGAATCGTCACACTGGTTTTATTTAAAGTCACACTGGGCACAACACAACGGGTTGTTGTAAAAAGATTTTTTACTTTGGGTTTAATCCTGGACCGTCGTCAAAAGCTCGTTGTGTTCCTCTAGTGCGACGTTAATTAAAATATTACCAATTACCGAGGACAACACCACTTCATTTTGAACCACGGTCAGATAACGAGGCAACACCTGAGCTGACACTCCTCTCTCCAAACCTCCGCAGCAGCCCAACGTTATTACTTTCGGCCAAGACAGATTTAATGTGCACGGTCATGCATTCGTAGAATGTGCACCAACCGCCTCTACACCATACGCTTACAAACATCCATGCACTGATCTGGATTCGAACTAGAACCTTCCGATCTAGCGGCTAATACCTTAATCCCCATACCGGTAGACCGGGGCTTGAAAATAAGAAGAACGTGGACTTGAAAGTAAAAAAAAAACATCTTTCTCGTGATCTAGAGATTGTTCACATTGCTGAATAATCTCGAAAATGAAAAACAAAGAACTGTCTCAATGATCTCGCATTAGAGCCTATTAAGTGTGGACTGAGTTGCATTCGTAGATTTCTTCTCGGAACGAACTTAAGTCAAGCGGCCAATCGTCCTACAGTAGTTGATCTGGACATCGCACATTTGAGTCTTCTACCTCAGCAAGTCCTTTAGATCACCAACAAGCATTTTTAAGGTAAGTCTTTATTTAAATACAGTGGTTCGTAACCTTTTTAGTGATAGACACCTCCTCGAATCTGAAAATAAGTACTCGCACGCCGTTGAAAAATTTGTTTCCAGTACTATATTTAGGAAAATGCATGTATGGCAAGATAATTTAATTATTGAAAACTAAACATAGATTTACATATACATACAAAACAGTATCTTAATTTTTAACGGCTACGTCTCGTTGTTTATTCATAGTAATACTTTTGAATCGAGGTTCTTTTCCTGAAAGAACCACTCGTAAATCGGCACGTGCATGTAAGCCATTTCGGGCTTTTGTTTTGATGTGTAGAAGTGATGAAAATTCTGACCCTGATGATAATTCCCATTCGAAACATAATTTTGTGCATTTTATTCGTGGAAGAAATAACTAACACAACCCAAAAAAAGGATGCTCATTCTATCAAAAGGGAAGTTTTTATTATTATTGCAGAGGAGGGTGTTTCTTAGCCAATAGGTTTTCTTGCCTGATGCATTTTGGTGCCGTCTTTGAAGACCCCCCCCCCAGTCATCGCTTTCTCCACTTAATACTCCTCAGTTGCAGAGAAAAGGGTAAAGAGGGCAGGAGTGGGGTCCCAAAATTCGACGAAGCGTTCACTAGTTTCTTACAGGTGGTACTTTCCGTCGAAAATTTAGAAACATCTCTCATACACCGCAGGGGTACATACACCCTAAGTTAAGAACCACAGTTCTAATAGCTTTTGTCAAGCAATACTGCAACGAAAAAAGCTACAAAATCAAATCCAGTGTTCTTGCATTTCACGACTTTAACGCGAGTGTTAAGCTTTAAAATTTATTCTAATCCTAAATACTAACAAGACAGTTGGACACGAGGATCCTATGAGAAGCACTGGTCTATACTTCGTATAGGTATTCGAGATGCACAGTTGGGGATCTTTTCCGAGTAGGTGGGAAGAGATCCTTATCTGCATTGATATCGGGAACACGAGAAAGGATTTCAAAAGTGAAGGGAAAAGCGTTTATCTTTACGGTAAACTTTGTTTTGCTTATGGGCTTTTTATTGTCCCAAAACTGAATCGATTTGAAAATAAATGCATGGCAATCGATGCTGAGAATTCTGGTCGTGGCGAGACTATTAAAACTTTTTTTGTAAATAGATTTTCGTTACTGCGTTATCACTGCTTTCATGCAAAATGCCATGCTACTTTTCTGTTAGTTAATGGTACGTTTGATTTGACTCATCGTTAATCTATTTGAGGAATATATTTTGAAACAAATGCATGGAAATTAATGCTGTAGATTCGTGTGCGGGGACAATTAAAGTATTTCGTTATAAAGATATTTTCATTATTTTAATTATAAGTACTTTTATATGCAATGACATGTAAATCTTTCGTGACATTTACCATAACAATTTCAATGAAAGAGTAGTACACACTCTGAGAGTCTTCCAAGTAGAATAGCATTACTTTTGCACAACAACACGCACTTGGGGACTAGGGATGCGACATCGATGTCGATGTTTTCAAAATATCGATGTTTTTTTAAAAAAACATCGATGTATTTAACATCGATGTTTATACTTGTCGATGTTTTTACGTTGTCGATGTTTTATTTTTAAATGAAAAAAGTACCGTTATAAAAATTTAAAAACTAACCAAGTACCATAATTTTCATAATCAGCAAATTGAACATACTTTAAGACCAAAGTGCACAAGGATGAAGCGTCTGAAAAATAGGGATGCGACATCGATGTCGATGTTTTCAAAACATAGATTTAAAAAAAAAAAAAAAAAAAGCATCGATGTATTTAGTCGATGTTGCATCACTAGTTGCAAAGCCAGTTTTAAGAAATGGGAGAAAAAGTTTAAATACACTGAATTTTAAAAACATCGATGGTTTTGAGCGATGTATTATCAACATCGATGTTTTGCTGTCGATGTCGCATCATTAGTTGCTAAACCAGTTTTAAGAAATAGGAAAAAAGTTTAAATACACTGAATTTTAAAAACATCGATAGTTTGGGGGCGATACATTATCAACTTCGATGTTTTAATTTTGAACATCGATGTTTTGCTGTCGATGTCGCATCACTAGGTGCTAAACCAATTTTAGAAAAATGGGGGAAAATGTTTAAATACACGGAATTTTAAAAATATCGATGTTTGGGAGGCGATGTATTATCAACATCGATGTTTTAATTTTGAACATCGGTTTTTTCAAAACATCGATGTTTTGCTGTTGATGTCGCATTCCTATTGGGGATTAGCCACATTCATTGATTGAAAGTATCCATTAGGCTTTACATTTGCCACTTTTCAAAAGATTCTTTCCTTTTAATAGATTTCTTTGGATATATTTTATTACTCCTTTCTTTGGAAAGATTCTGTCTGTCCTTTCCTTGTACAAGAATCGTTTCGAAAGATTTTATTGGTCTCCTCTTTGAAATAGAATCCTTCGGAAAAATTTGATAGGTACTTTCTTTGGAATTTCCTCCTTTCGAATATAAACCTTGGAAAGATTTCCCTTCCTTCAATAGAATCCTTGGAACGTTTTCCCTTCCTTCAAATAGAATCCTATGGAAATATTTCTCAAACTATTTCTCTCTTTCGAGAAACTCCTAAATTCTATTCTGAGGAAGTTATCGATATAATTTTACGATTGAAAGAATATCTGGGGATTCTCGAGTTATTGTGTCCTTAATTGTGTTGTGGAGTACACCCAACACAATACTCGTCAATCTCGCTGCGTTTAGAGGGTTAACAAAATGCTTTTCCAACTGAGTGAATCGAATTCGTGAGAGGTTGAAAGCAATATAAATATTCTACAAGAGAGCTTGTGTTTTCCAGAAAGAAAAACCATGTAGCAAACATCTCATGCTTCTAAACTAAACATAGAGAATCCCACGAAAATAACAAAAATCTAAACCATTATGGTAATGAAATTAGTATAAAAAAATCGATTACTTTCTTCTATAGGAGGTGTTGATTGATACGAGAGAAACTTCTTTATTTATTTCGCCTAATGGTATTGATCTGCATCAGCGACATGTTATCATGCGACATGTTTGTTGTTGAGGATTCCTATTACTAAATGGAAACGAAAGCGCCATTTGCAATAACTTGTTTGCGCCACTTTTTGAAATTGCACGTTAAACGATGTTGGGATCGTGGCATTCGAAGTTAAGACTCGAGAAGATTCGAATATGGTTCTGTCTGTACCTGTAAAGGTGGTAACCCAGATACCAGTATCCCGAAGCGGTACTGAATCTCTTCAAAAACCTTTTTCACCAATTTTAGTCAGACTGCACATTGCAGGGGGCGATCTTTACAGCACTTCCAGATAAGTGCCAGTGAACGGCATTTCCTTTATAAATGGCCTAGATACTTAGCTATTTCCGTGCTTCTGTTGGAACTGGTTTACAACGCATACAACTCCTTACCGACTCTAGACAAAGTCGCGTTTTCGTGCTTGAGTCAATGCGTTCTGCAAATTTCAACGTTTGTCTCGATCCACGTTCACCGGGAACACCTTCATTCCTTGTTCCAAAAACTGTGGAGGGTTTCAAAGAGCATACACCCTCCTCTGAATATCGAGAATTTGCATCGCAACATTATATATATATATATATATCCTGCATCGCGCTTTGCGTCCTTGTCGCTGTCCATGCTGCGTCCTTATACTATAAAGTGAAACAGGATATCTACGACAGAATAGTGCGTAACGCATCGGATGTTTCGACAAGCCGACCGGAATTGCTATTCCTGTTTTTCGGTAACAACCAAGCCATTTACGTTGCGCAGTCGTTTCTGCGCATGAGCTTTTTGGGTCTGCACTATTTATTTCTGTTCTATTTCCTGAGACAGTGAGCAAATCAGATCCACCTTAACCACCATACCGGTTGGTCGGCTCGACTTCACTAAATTTAACCCTCTGAGAAATTCACAAGCCTAAGACCACCTGTCAATCTTTTGTCTTCCCTGCGCGATTTCCAACCAGTTGCGACCCTTTTTGACCAAAAGTATGATTCCTAGAGTTCTGTCAACCAACCGAAGTGTTTATTTAGTCAGAAAAGTGTGCTGAAAAGGCCACTCCTCTCACAGAAAAGGGGCTTGGAAAGGTTAATAATGTGTACTCTTTATATATTGATAAATTTGATAGTTTTTATGTATAAATTATAATATAAATGTCGAGGCAGGCAAGTATTGAATTAATATCACACTAGAGCAACCTAAAGTATCGTTATCGATGATCCGGGATCACCTCCCCCCCTCCTAAAAAAAAAAGGTAAAGATTCGAGGACAACACCACGTCATTTTTGGAACCACGGTCAGATGACGAGGTCAACACCTTAGCTAGCCTCCATCTTCAAACTTACACACCACACCAACGCAAGAACAGTTCAGGGGCCCCGACTGATTGAACGTGAACCAGCCACCTTCGTAGCACTACGGTCTTTTGTTGGATTCGTTCGAGATCCAAACTGTTTCGAAGCCGTGCAGATGAGACACGGGGCTTGCGGGCGAGCCCCTTGACGAAGCCCTTCAGCACTCCAACCCCATAGGAGAGAACCCTCCTGTTGCTAGTTCGTTACCATGTCAACCGGCCCTCTATTAATTTCAAAACTGAATGATTGTTCAAATATAAAGAGTAATAAATGCAGTGATCGTTAATAAACTTCAATGTTAATTTCTTTCTACTTTAAATGTAAGGGAATACATATACCTACAAATAGATATCAATTCTTTGTGAAGACGACTTTCATTCAGGACTAAAAATGTAGTAATCACAAAAATGTTGAGACGTGGTTTAAAAAGCCATAAAATATTTTTGTTTCCTAATAAAACAGTTTGGCGAAACAGAAAATAGGCTTTCAGCCGTGAAAGCTTAATGATCTTCAATGAAAAAAAAAATCAATGACATTGTTATGCCCCTTTTTATTGTCTCTGATCGATTTTCATTTCCTAATGTCTTTTATATACATTGAAAGTCCCCCTTCAGAATCAAAAACATTAAGAGACATTCATCGTGATAGATACTGATAATTATCACCAAGGGCTTATGTGTTTCAGAACTAAAGGTCATGCAGTAATCGTTACTTGCGCTTAAAAATCAAACGGACAAAATCTCTTGAAAGTTAAAGGTTTAACCATCATTACAATGCATTACTTTCAATGTTTTGTATTGTTCAAACGGTTTAATGTTTTGCTACGCTTAATGGCATAGATATCCATCGACTAGATTCATATTTAATGCTTTTTGACGTCCATTAGAAGCGCTTGTAGTGTCCATTAGAAGTTCATTAGATTACAAAGTATCAACAGTTATCGCTAAATGTTATAGTACAGCAGTAATGCAAATAAAATTGAATCGGGTGAAAACGATTCGAGAATTACATTTTCTCTACTATTATAAAGGGAAGTGTCTGCCTGTCTGTACCTTTCTCTGTATGCAGTGACCTGACGAATCTATGGCATTTACAATAATGAAATTTGGCACACAGGTAGTCCTAATATTTTACAATGCTGGGTATTCTATTTCCAAAGCAGCGTTCACATTTCGAGTCAAAATTTGCTCGAAGTTTTCATTTGAATTCCAAATTTTTCGAGTTTTGATTCCCAGAGGTACTGTATAATTTTTCTGTAGAACAACAAATTTATGTTTGAAAAATATTTTTTTGGAATATCATATTTGTAAGCCATGTCTTCATTGATGCGAGCGAAGCGAGCAAGGTTCGCGCAGCGAACTTGTGAGGATTGCAAAGTAATCCTCCGGGGGTTGGCGAGCGTCAGCGAGCAGGGGAAGGCCCCATTAGTTATATTTATTATACAAACTGAAAACGAGGGCCTGTCAGATGCCCAAGCGACTGGTGTGGTTGCATCGGGGAGGGGTGCCGTCAAATTCTGTAATCAGGGCTTCGCGGGGTTGGCCCCCGCTCGAAATAAAGGGGCGCCGATTGGGTGCAGTAAAAACGGCATTCACTGGGTGCACTCATCATCAGAAACCTAATTGACTCTCTTCCTGCACGTCTCACAGCGGTCCACTCTGCCAAAGGTGGTTATTCGGCTTTTGACAGGTGGTCACATTAATGTGACTGGACTGTGATAATGTGTTTACTGTATAATAATGACTATTACAAAAGAATGAAACACTTTTGTCAGAAGGGGGGGGGAGGATTTTGTGCTTCAGTATTCGAAGGATATTAAATGTTGAAGACTTAATTAAGGAAATTCAATGTTTCAAAACTCAAGTTGTGGAACATTGAGGATACAGAGTCATCTACCCAACTTGACTTGCTAAAGTATATGTGCAAATGTTCTCTCAAATATCCTTATCCGAATAAAGAAATTACACTCGGGATTTTTTTGATCTTACCGGTTACGAGTAAGTTTAAGGATATTAAAACTATCTCTGGTCGAGCATGGCCTAGAACCGTTTCACAAACCTTGCTATTTCATCCATTTTGCAAAAAGTGGCAGAAAATATGGACTCTAGCGAAGTAATCGCAGAATTTGCCTTGCAAAAGTCAAAGAAAGTAAAGTTAAGTTTTAGGCTTTTCAATTTCCCATGAAATTTATTTTATGAATATTTTTTTATTATAAACAAAGTAGTATATGCAGCTATGTTTTTATTTTTAGTCCTTAGTTGTGCCATATTGACATGGTGGCGCCAAGTCCTATCTTTGCCAAGGGCGGCAGAACCCTATATACTGCACTGGCGTCGGAAAGACCTGCACCCGCAATGCTCAAAAATACTGGTTACCTTTAGAGGCCATTAATATAAACCGTTATCAATTTTTCGTGATTTTAAGGTTAATTCCCTCATTTGATATCGATATCATCCCCTAACGAAATTTCACACTAAAAATCTTCAAAAAAACAATTTTTAGTTTCTCTTAAATATGAATTTGAAGTAAGTGTGTCGTAAAGAGTGGTAATTGCCAGCCCAGAGCCTCCTTCTTACCCCACCGAAACAGACATACGACGAATCTTTGAAATGGGTTATTTTAGGATCAATCTAAAGTGAAATTTTCCATAGATTTCAATCTATCTTTAGCGATTCCGATTTTACGAAAAAAAAACTTAACCATCCCAGTCAATATGCTTTTTATTTCTTGCTCTCATTCGCGGAAATGGGACATAAATGTAAAAATAAACGTGGGAACGAATAAAATTATTTTCTCTATAGTAGATGTTGGTTCACCCGCGATGAAAAAAACTTGGCATGTATCCAAAGGCTGACTGCAAGGTCACGTGGGTAGAAAAGTCAAGATTGGGGATATTCTTCTTTCGCGGAAGAAAGGCGTTGAAGAAACAGGAAGAGAATAAAACTATTAAATTCATTTAAAAATCTTCTAGATTGAATTTTAAAATTTCACGGCGACACAAAAATTGCCAAAAAATTCGGACTACCTGTGTGCCAAATCTCATTGCTGTAAGTGCAATAGATCGTCAGGATTTTGCAGCCGCGAAACAAACAGACAAACACTTTCTTTTATAGTAGTAGAGACAATCGAACTTATGTTAGGATCATCCGACTGGATTGGACTTTCACTTTCAGAGCACCCGCAACACAGCAGTTTATCTCCGCATCACAAAGGCCGACCAACTGGTTTAGTGGTTAAGGTGTTAGCCTCTAGATCGGAATGTTCCTGGTTAGGGTCAGGGAATGTATGTAAGCGTACGGTGTAGAGGCGGCTGGTGCACCTTAAATCTGTCGTGGCCGAAAGTCCTCACGCTGGGTTGGTGTGGAAGTTTGGAGAATGGGGTGCCAGTTCAGGTGTTGCTTCGTCATCTGACCGTGGTTCAAAATGACGAGGTGTTGTCCTCGAATCTTTTCCTTAAGGGATTGATCAAAGACCGTCGTCAATAGCCCGTTTTGTTGCTCTAGTACGTCGTTAATTAAAATTACCGCGTCATAAAGAGAAAATAAAATAAAGACTAATAAACATGAGGGTGGGTGAATGTAAAACAAAATGTCGATCTAGGGTGCAGAAGAGCACTTAAATGCTGAAGAAACCTTAAGATCCGCAAAAGAGATAGAATGCCACCCTCCCGTTTGCTGACCGCGATCGACGGTGTTAAGGTTTTTGGGCAGACCTCCCATCATCCTAAAAGTGAATTGAGTGAGGCATTCAATTGACCATTAATTAGTGAATTCCTCTACAGAGGCTGTTCGCACATTTTTTAGATGATTTTGGTTAGCGGTAATAAAAAATCGTTTGCTGCAAAAGAAATAATTGCAGTTGTACTATGTTTTTAAAAGCCAAAATTATCGTCTGCGACTTGAGAGGTTTGTTTTTATTCAAAATGGCGTTTTTAACGAAGCAGCGGTTCGAAGGCTATATTTATGCTCTTTTCGAAGAGAAATATTCATATTCCGTTATCCAAAAACAATGTGAGAGTCATGGTTTTGTGATATCTAAAGTGTCGATAGGTAATATCGTCAACAAGAAAGGAAAAAAACGTCAAATTGGAGCCTTAAGTGGGACAAAAATTCCAAACAAGTATCGAAGGAAGAAACTCACATCTTCGACTATTGAAAAGGTACGTGTTTAATGTTAAAAGAAAATCACCCTAGTCAAAGGACAGTTGCAAAATCATTAAAATACTCGATATCCACTGTAAACAAAATGATAAACGTTGATTTAAATCTTAAGAAAGCGAAAAAACGCAATATGCATCGTCTTTCTCCAAAGCATATCGCTGAACGCAGGACACGCTGCCGAATTCTATATAAAAAACACTTATCCAAAGAAAAATGGAAAAAAATTGTCACACTAGATGAATCATGGGTGTATTTAAATGATTGCAGCAAAATAAGAGCCATTTATTATCGTAAAAAGGGAGAAAAAAAATTTAAATACATGGTTCACAGAATCGAAAGAAAGTTTTTCTAAGGGATTCATGATTGTTGCTGGTTTTTTTAATATAATGGCAATTTAAAAATTAAGAGAGTGGGAAAAAATGTCAAGATTAACTCCAAATACTATCAGGAACATATTTTATCGCCAATTTTTCTGAATGAAATACCATCGCTTTACCCACAGTGCCATCAATATGTGGAACTAAATCAAGACAAAGCTAGCAGTCACACATCAAAATCCACTGTAAATTTCCTAAAAGAAATGGAACAAAAAACCGGTATCAAGGCCATACCCTTCACTGATTTCCCTACTAAATCTCCCGTTGTATCACCTATGGATTTTTGTGCTTTCGGACTTTTAAAATCTGCATTATTCAAACGTCGTCCCACAACCCTTACAGGACTCTGGAAAGCTGTTCAGGAGGAATGGGATAGAATACCTCTTCTGATACTTCAAAAGGCAATATTATCCTGGAAATTACGGTGTCGAAAGATAGTTCAGAATAAGGGCTATCAAATAGAACATTTAAAACACAAGAATTTTATGTAATTTAGTTTTGTGAATACAATATACATTGTCTAAGAAATGTGTGAACAGCCTCTGTATATGACTTATAACTGGTAAAAGGAAATGTATTTTAGACTAGGTAAATGAAATTTCCAAAAAGTTTTCAAACATTTCACTGGTGTGTCAGACTTTAACTTTTAGTTGGCCCCTTAAATCGCCATAAATAGTAAAATTTAATATTTAAATGCGCAAAAACTAATGATAGGAATGAGCTGAAGTTTTGCATGGCCATATTAGAAGTCTTCCTGAATCGAGTTTCATCAAAACATAGTAAGGTTCCACTTCGTCATTTTTTTTCAAATATTAATTAAAAATTCCATTTTTTATATTAAAAACAATTTTGTACAGTAAAACATTAAGTAGATTTTGTTTGGGTTCCTTAACACTAACATGGTACAAAATATCAGCGCTATAGAAATATTACTGAGGAAGATATCTATGAAAGTCTGAGACACTGATTCAACATAAGGAGCTCCAATCTTTCTGTCCTCATAACTGCGAATCCCAATGACAAAATTTGGCATCTGAAGTTGAATTGTGATATAGATTCGAAATCGTATATCAAAATAGGGGATTGTCAATTGGAAATTATGAAGTGGATGCTCAATTTAATATGAAGACGCCCCCTTATTCCAATTTTATGATTTTGAATTAATAGACGGTTAGTTCCTGCCAAACGCCATCTTTGAATTTGCTCTACTGATAAAATTGCTCGAATGAAGAGGGGTGGTACGGTTTTTTTCCCCAGTGACTGTACATCCTCTGGTCACCTGCGTTTTTGCGAGCATGCTGACGAATAGGATTCTACCAATCTAAAAAAATGACCAATAGTATCTTTCTAAAGGTGTTAAAGATTCCATGGATCCTTTCACACAATATTGGTTTGATGCAACAGTTCGTCCCGTTTTTGGCGCTCGATGCCATGCATCGCGAAACGGAAGTGTCATCTACTTCCCACGTGTCAAGTTTCCATGTTGTTTGAAAGAAGGAATTTGTGCGAGTACTCGGAGAAAGAATTGCGTTATTGAGTTGTATTTTCAAATTTTGTAAAGGATTCAATATGGCTGAAAATAAGTAGCAAGGTCCACGTGCTACGCTTTTAGCTTTTATAATTTCGAAAAGGCAAGAATCCTTGCACACGCAAAACGAGATACGTGTCGTAGGTGTCCACGTACCGTAATTGGATCAGAAAGTTGAGTCAGCTGGATCCGCTCTTTAGCCAGAAACCTCGGAAATTGTATGAGCGCGTGATGATGCAGATACCGGAGATATAGAGAAAGATCATGCAGCAGAACGGCACATACAATATAGATTAAACGTTACTTTATATATATAATTTATATATATAAAGAGATAAAGATATAATTTTTGTCGAAAAAACCGGACGGTCTTTGGCATAAACCCAATACTAACACTATTCAACTCACCGCACGCAATGAGAGTTCACCAAAAACGAAGCACACTAGTATTGATTTCTATCGACTTAGATTATCATGAGTCACAGGGAGAAAGAAAGCAACTTTAGCCACAGTTTCCGATAATTAAATATAACCTATCGCGGATAATCACCACAGTGTTCAGACTATATTGTTCACTCGTACATTCTGCAGTCTATTCATGTCGGTAGATCCGAGAAGCTTGAATTGGGTTTGGGAGTGTTGAATTGACTTTTATTCTATACCAGTTACGAGTCGAAATGGTGGATGTAATCAAACCTGTTCTGACACCTAGAAACAGAACTGATCTGCTTCAGAAACCATTTTCTCCCATTTTGAAAGGTCTGCATATCGTGGGTGTGGACATCTTACCGTTGCAGTCCTTTAAGGATAATACCTATCTGCGAAAGTTCCTTTATAAATGTCCCAAATACTTCTCTATTTTCCTTTACGTTGCACATATCTCTTATCTTATGTCCCTCTTCATTTCGCAATTCGAGAAGATGGTTTTGGTGACCATGTTCGAGAGCGTAATGTATGGTCTAACATATATTTCACTCTATCGTCAACGACAAATGTTTCCAACCGTGATCGAAAACTTACGACGTATATCCCACGAGCTGTCACCAAGGTATTTCAAGCAGATGTATCTCACCAATTGTAGACACTGCGTAGCCACTTCAGTCACGGTCGCAGCTTTGGCTGTCGTTTTGAGCTTCGAGTCTTTTGGCGTTGTATTTGAGTGGGATCCGGAACAATCGGAATCCTGGAAATACGTGTTTTTCGAAATCTTCATGATCTTCAACCTGAGTGAAGGGTGTCTGCTTATCTGCTTTTTCTGCCTCTACTACAGTAATGTGTGCGATTTTCTGAAGAGGTGCTGCATCTGCCTGTCCCTCAATCTACAAAAGCCGATGGCCAAACAAGATTACAGACACTTGATTGATATCTACGAGAACACCAGCGACGCATTCCAGCAAGTGGACGATACCTTCTCTCTGCCAGTGCTTCTCACCGTGTGCTCCTGCAGCGTGTCCCTGTTTTGGGTAGGTTACCAATTCGCCTTCGCTCCACGCGCGACCATCGAGAGGAACTTCGTTTACTTTTTTGTCTTTTGTCTGTGTTCGTTCGTGTTACTCAAGGTCCTGTGTTCGGGGTCGCTGGCCGCAGAGGCCGTAGACCAATTGCAGAAGAGGGTGGATTCTCTGCCAGGAGCGATTCCATCCTTCTACCAGGAGATCGAAGCTCTTGTGAGGAAGAACTCGCATCGATGCAATACGTTGACACTGTGGAAGATGTACGACATCAACAGGTCCCTGGTGACCAGCGGAATCGGAGGTTTGCTGACGTACGGGATCCTCTTGGGAACGCTCGGAAACGTCAAAGAAGAACATCGGAATTGTTTTGAGAATGGAACAGTTCAAACTTAGACTTTGTTTTGGCATATTCGATATTAGCACTGCACTCATTACAGCAGAGAAAATCCGCTCTGGCTTGAGGTGTCTCCTCGTCATTTGACTGTGGTTCGAAATCACGTGTTGTCCTCAAATAATTTCCTTTCGGTTAGATCCCGGATCATAGCCAATAACCCGTAGTGTTGGTCTAGTGCGACGTTAATTAAATACCTACCTTTAGCTGTAACGATCTATCGTGTTCAATTTCTTTATAATCAGAAAAATATAGCTCATAAAATATCTAATTTTTCTCAAGAAACGATATCGAATACTTATATGATAGAGTAGGTATAAAATTAACGTTGCACTGTATGAACAGAACGAGCTATAGTCGACGGTCCGGGATGCATTTTACCAACCTTTACCTGGAATAGAAGACATGGGGAAAATTAAAGCCCGCTGATTCGTTGCTATCTCTCTCCGAGATCTATGACGTCACTCACCCATAGTGCGCATTCCGCATGTGTGGAAAGTATCACTATTTACTTGCAACGTTTGCGAAACAAAAAGTTGAAACTGCTTCGACCGTAAATAGAATACTAATAAAAAAGAACGCGGTAAGTTTTAGATGATTACCAAGCGACAGTTCAACGGCTTGTGCCATGTACTCGTAATTTGATCGTAAATGTTTTGTGTTTAGTTTTAATTACAGTATAGATTCTACGCGCATAATTAAAAAATAACCCATTTTCGAACTTTAAAGGACGCTTGGGACTTTGAACAGAATAGAAGGCGGAAACAGGGGAGTTTTTCGTTATTTCTGGGGATCTGTTGTATAGATTCGTTATTTGTGTTGCAGAGGTTTTACCACCGGCTCTGAGTTCAAGTAGAAACTACCGAGTAATGACAGAGTCCACGTGAAGCACCGCCATTAATGATGATGTCACGTAGTGTTGTCATAGTCGACAGTTGAAATCAAAGAATCAGCGGGCTTAAAATTTCCCCATGTCTTCTATTCCTGGTAAAAGTTGTTAATATGCGTCCGAGATCCATCCCTAAAGATATGTGAGTAGAATATTCAGTGTAAGCAAGAAATGCCAGATGTCTAACAAGGTTTTACTTCTACTGTTTATATGACCTCGTAAGATATATATCGGGCCTTATAATGCTGTTTACCTTTCGAGATGTTTGGAGTTTTATCGGATGGGTGTTGACAAAACAAGTGACCAGCGCGTTTGGATATTTTGTGACGTATGGAATCCTTTTGGGGACGATTCGCAACGTCAAAGAACATCACATTCGTTTTGAGAATGTAAAAGTATAAGGGAATTTTTTTTTGCACTTATGTTATTTGCATCGTGTTTATTTACGGCACATTAAACCTTTCTTGTACGATTAGTATAGAGTCTGCCTCCTATAGCCATAATAATCTAGCATGTGCAATTTTTCATAACGAGAAAATTATCTCTTTGGACCTTCTAATTTTCTCAAAAGAAAAACGAACTCCAGTACTATTGAGTATTGACGATTGAATATCAGATTTCCTCAAAACAATGAACTCGACTTCGAATTTATAGCGTTATGACCACAAAAACTGCTTCGAACTGGCTTCGTTTAATTTTCTACCATTTGATTTGAATCTGACTTTTTTGTTTAGATTAATATGCAACTAACTAATCTGAAATTCCAGCTATTAAAAAATCAGCTTAAAGATCAAATTTCAGCTATTGGAAGTTAGCTGCTTGATATCTTTTATTTGTCAATATAATACAAATTTTTCAATACTTTATAGAAGAAAACATTAAAATTTTGCTGTTTGTCGCGACTACCGGAAATTCTCTATCTTGAATCTAAATTCTACTCGGTCAAGATTTGTAATATCGTTTTTTCTGTCTTCGGCATCAAATTTATAGTTTGTTTAGCAAGTTTTTATATCTTTTATTTTAAATTACTAATTATCAGAATAATCTCTCCTTACTCGGTATGAATTGTGTAACTTTACTTATCTGTCGAAATATGTAATAATTATTCAAGTACCTATGTGGAATACAATTTCTAATACCTTACTACCTTTTCATAATTTCTTCACCTTGTTTTGAACGCAAATCGTATCTCTAATATTATAAGAGGAAGTGTTTGTTTCCTGCACACAAAGTCCTGCAACAGCATAGATCACAGATTCTAAATATGTTTTTTTCGTTTCCGTATTCGTTTTGCGAGGAGGAATGATTTTCCAGCAGCCAATAAAAACAAATAAACTTTTCACTGGAGTTATTTAATTCTTTTTTCTATTTCCTAGACCGTTAAATGTAGAGTAAAAATTTCAACGAAAATGAACACTGCGAAAATTTCACAGTAGGTCAATAGTATGTTTTTCTTTAAATAAATAAAATTTTTAAATTGAATATATTTTATATTTTTTCAAGAGATTGTGAAGTTTTGTCAAGCTTCGCGTTAAAAAAAAATAAACAGATTACATTTCCTGCCCTCCTACGATTTCAGCGAAAGAAAGCAAAAAAAATTTTAAAAATTTTGTCTGGCATTGTTTAGTTTTTTTTTTAAAGGGGTTTGCTAAAGACCCCGATTAAAAATTTCAACGGATTTCAAATCTGCGGAAAATTTGACACCATTCAGATACTTTATATGTTTGATTTTAATAATCATAATTTGGTTTGTGAAGCAAACCAGATTGTGGAATTCGCAGGGTATTCCTTCCAAAAGTCTACGAATTCCAATGTGGTTTGCGAAACAAAACCTATTGGAACCACGGTCAACGCGCCATGATGGCTATTATAGAATTGGATAGATACATGTTAATGTTAGATGCATGCAAATAAAAGACAGTTAAAAAAAGTTCGTGATAACTTGAAACTTATTAACTCACGACTTTGGGGAAAATGAAATTTGAGTCATTTGCTCGAATTGACCGAAATGAACGACTGAAAAATACACCTGAAAATATTCAAAAGAATTTTTCATTAAAATACTTTATTTCTTGAAATACATCGTACCTGTTCCTAACGCAGAGTTGTAGATGCATGTTGAGTTTTAATACACAGCTATTCAGTTTTTGTAAATATGTATGTATAGAAGTTCAATTTTTGTGTACAAATTTGAAGGGAATATTCACACTTCACACAACAACGTAAATTCTTCAAACCATACTGCATTTAATTTGTCGTTTCGGAAGAGCGAAGGAAAAAATTGGTATGAAATTTCAAGGTATACCTGTATGTAATAGTATGATTTGTCATCCTTTTATAATGTTGGTAGATTCAGGAAATATCGCATTCCTGGTGTAAGAGTGCTGCTGGTCGAAAATATTGATAGGAAAACTGGCTTCAATAATAGGCTGTAAATTTGTCATTTTACAGGAAATGAACTGAAAGGCCATTCTCTATCACTAACTCAAGAACGGCACCTGATATATACTCCTCTTACTGTCATTATAGTCTCTACTCTTATAAAAGGAAGTGTTTGTCTGCTTGTCTGTGTACTGTCCTGACGAACAGGGCCATATTTCTAAATAGGCTAAGTAGGCTGCAGCCTAGAGCGGCAAATTTTTCAGGGGCGGCAGTTTGGCAATTAATTCAAAAGTTGAAGTGAAGTATTTCAGACATTAATAATATTTTTCGTACGAATTTAAGTTTACATGTAACTTAAAAATATGTTTTAGTCCTTCTACATAGCCTACTTTCTAAAACTATAAAATAATACCAATTCACAGCTCATAATATTGTATTATAACTTTCTTGTAGTGCAATCTAATTTGGTTTGACAACACTGGCACAAGCGCAGCGATTCGATCTGATAACACTGTAGCCGATCTGGTAACACTGTTGGTGGAAGGCCCAGTGGCTCCGCTGTCAGTAGTGTAGTATCAGTCTAGTCTGTCTGAGTCTGACGCTGTCATTCATGTCTATCGGTGTGCACAACGAGATCGTTCATGATTGTGTTGAGCCAGGCGTGTTCGTGTTGTTCGTTACGATTTTTCCTTATAGTTTAGAGTATTCTAATACACATAACGTACAGTTTTTAACAAGTAGGCTACTCCCTACTAGCTACTATGAGTGACTGTAGGAAGAAACTCAGTGACGCTGAATACAAAAAACGAACAAAACTTAAACTTCAAGAACAAGAACGTGTTCTGAAACAAACAAAAAAACTTTATGTTTAAAAAAGATGAAAACACATATGAACTCTATCCTTTTTTTTTGTATAAAACAAATGTATTAAGGTATCTGACTACGTTGAAAAGTCCATTTTTGACCAAAATTTTGTATTTCGTTTTATTTAATATTATAAAAATTTAGTCTTTTTTCTTTCCAAAACAGTTTTTATTTTGTTTCTACAATCAATAGAAGTGGAGATCTATTCATATGAATTAATCGTGAAATCTGATTTTCAAACCGGAAGTTGAGTTATTGCGCAGTTTTGGTTTTGGTTTCGCTGATAAATGAATTAAACAGCCACGTGTGTCTTAAGTATTTAACAGCAGAATCGCTAACTCATGTTTTTATGCTGTGCTATATATCAGTCACAAGTTCTTTTTATTTTGTTGTTCGTGCTGTTGATCCAAAGACAAACCTATGCATGGACAATGTCCGCAGGGTGAGAACAGCTGGTGTCCTTTCCAAAGGGCTAAAGCCATGGGGAAAACACTGAAAGGGAAATCACTTGGTCTTCCCAATTCAGTTATAAACATTGTGAAACCAATATACATGAGTTTGTGTGATAGAAGTCTGCTAGAAAAGTGTATGCACAGAATGACACAAAATCAGAACGAAGCCTTCAATGGAGTTTTATGAAACATTGCCCCGAAAGAAACTTTTGTGAGTCTAAAAACTCTCAGACTTGCAGTTTATATTGCAGTAGTGCAGTTCAATGATGGTTTTAGGGACTTGCTCCAAGTTTTAAATAATATTGGACTCAGTCCTGGAGTTTACATATCAAAAGGATATGCCTCCATTGATAAAAAGAGAATTTCCTCTTCTGAAAGGCAGTCACAGCCTTCGACGAAACTGCAAAGAAAAAAATTAAAAGCTTCCAAAAATAAAAAATGGGCATGTAAGGAGATAGAGGAAGGTTTAACGTATAAAACAGGCGAATTTTGAAGTAATTTATTTGAAATATATATTAGTAAATTATTTAACAAATCTTTAAATGCGTTTTTCTCAGAATGTGATTTTCAAAAAAATCTTTGCACGACAAAGATAATAACTCAAAGTGTATTCAAAATTTTTGAATGAATTTTTTTTCCATGGCTTTTTATATTTGTTTTGAAGATCCCGAGCTAGGGTATAAGTTGTATGTTGAAAGGAAATTTTTTTAGAGTAATTTCACTGTAGTGTCGTTAGGAAAAATTTCAAATTTTCATGTTCTTTCTATGTTATGCACTATATATCATGACTGGAGAGGAATATTGCAAATATCCTAGCTCAGGCGCTAGATCATATTGTTACGAGACTTGACAAAAAATCTTGTGTAGTTGTAGTGATATGATTTTAGGTTATGGGCTTTGAAGTTTTCGTCCTTTTTGACCTAAATTTGTCAATTTTTGCCAGTTAAAAAAATATATATACATACTTTTAAGAAAATTTTTGTTTTGTATTAACTTTTTATAAGGTATTTTATCATAAAAAGAAAAAAAAACCTATTTGGACACTTTTTTCAAAAAAAGCACTCCGAACGTAGTCAGATACCTTAAGCAAATATGAACTATAGAGGGGGCGGCAATGGACTTTAGCCTATAGGCGGCATACTCTTAAATCCGGCCCTACTGACGAATCTATGGCACTTACAAGAATGAAATTTGGCACACAGGTAGTCCTATGTTTACGATTTTTGTGTCCAACCCGAATTTTAAAACTTGATCTGGAACATTTAAAAATTAATTTATTAGTTTTTTTTCATCTTTCTTTCTTTTCTCCGGAGTGTGACGTCAGTGAAGAAAGGCGAAGATTTTGCGATTTTCTACTGCTGAGTAGGAATGCGACATCGATAGCAAAACATCGATGTTTTGAAACAACGATGTTCAAAATTAAAACATCTATGTTGATAATACAACGACCCAAAAACATCGATGTTTTTAAAATTCAGTGTATTTAAACTTATTCCTCCATTTCTTAAAACTGGTTTAGCAACTTGTGATGCAACATAGACAGCAAAACATAGATGTTTTGAAACTTTGATGTTCAAAATTAAAACATCGATGCTGATAATACATCACCCCAAAACCCAATCGATGTTTTTAAATTTCAGTGCATTTAAACTTATTTTTTCCATTTCTTAAAGCTGGTTTAGCAACTATTGATGCGACATCGACAGCAAAACATCGATGTGCAAAATTAAAACATCGATGTTGATAATACATCGCCCCCAAACCATCGATGTTTTTAAAATTCAGTGTATTTAAACTTTTTTCCCCATTTCTTAAAACTGGTTTAGCAACTTGTGATGCAACATCAGCTCCAATACATCGATGTTTTTTTTTCTAAAACATCGACATCGATGTCGCATTCCTACTTTTCAGACCCTTCATTCTGGGTCACTTCGGTCTAAAAGTATGTTCAATTTGCTTATTATGAAAATTATGCTACTTGTTTTTTTTTTAATTTTTATAACGGTACTTTTTTCATTTAAAAATAAAACATCTACAACGTAAAAACATCGACAAGTAGAAACATCGATGTTTCAAAAACATCGACCCCAACACATCGATGTTTTTTAAAAAACATCGATGTTTTGAAAACATCGACATCGATGTCGCATCCCTACTGCTGACGTCACAACCGTTTTTCGTTCAAAATGCTTTTGAATCATTTCCAAGTTGCAGCCAGTTTTCCTATCAATATTTTTGACCAGCAGCACTTTTGCACCACGAATGAGACACTTCCGGATTCTACCATCATTTTAAGAGGATGACAAATCATGTTAAGCCATGCATATATATCTTGAAATTTCATCCCAATTTTTTCCGTCATTCATCCGAAACAGGAAATTAAATGGAGTAGTAGTGGAAGAACTTACGTTGTTGTGTGAAGTGTGAACGTACCCTTCAAATTTTTACGCAAAAATTGACACATTTTATGCATATTTACAAAAAATGAATAGATGTGTATGTCAAAAATTACTATCAACATTACTCTGGTAAAGAACAGGTACGATGTATTTCAAGAAATAAAGTATTTTAATAAAACAATCTTTGTGAATATTTTCAGGTGTACTTTTTAGTTTTGTCGCTCATTTTGCTCGATTCGACATGCTTTTTTATTATTGCTGCCTCATTGCATTTGGAATCAGAGCAAATGACACAAATTTCATTTCTGCCAAAGCCGTCTTATCGCGAGTTAATAAGTTTCAAGTTATCAGGAACCTTTTCGAATTGTCTTCTACTTGCATGCATCTAACAAAATAAGAAAAAATAGATGCTTTTGAGATCATGATCATCATAAAAAGTGAAGTGTTTTGTGTAAAGCTCGCTTTTCATTCCGAATTTGAAAATGTACTAATAGCAAATACTTGAGGGCCTTTTCTTTAACCCTCTGAGGGATTCACATGCGTAATTTCACCTTTAAACTTGCTCTCTCTCCTTCAAGTATAAATAACTACAAAATAATCTTCCTAAAGAATTCTCTATAAACAAAGGAAATGACTACAAAAAAAAATCTTACTAAAGAATTCTAAACAAAGAAAATGAATACGAGAGATATATCGACGAAAGATTTCTAGCCTAAGTAATTGAGTAGAAAAAAATCTTACAAAAAATTCTAACCTTTGGAAATTGCTACAAAAAATCTCACTATAGAATTCTAACCTAAGTATAAGTAAGTAAATAAGTACTAAGTAACTACAAAATAATCTTGCTAAAGAATTCTAAACAAAGGAAATAGACAAAGAGATAGGACACGTTTTATTTACCCGAGTTTATGGTAAACTTTGTTGTGTGCTTAAGAATACTTATAACCCACAGTCTTCAAAAAGGTATTTCTAAAGGTTAGAGAGAGGTGGGGGGCCCGAGTAATGACGTCATCTATATGGCTGCCGCGCAAACGTGAGACACTTTACTTAAATCAGGGGTGGCCAACCTGTGGCGCATGCGCCAAACGTGGCGCATTGGATGATTTCAAGTGGCGCATTGCATTCTTGCGCCAACTATTTTTTTTAAGTAAACGCCATAAATGAATCCATCTTCTGTAATGCCTTGTAATGTAGAAATAAAAGTGCACTCTCAAGTTCAACAAGACATTTAATAAATATAAATAGACATCGCAACAGATAAGCATAAGAACGATATGATCAGCATAGAGACACATGAAATTGGCTCAATGCATTGCGTCAGACAAGGATTGTACGTGTATTAGAGATGGGCGATCCGCTCAGGAGCTGACTCAAAGAGTTGAGCTCTCTTGACGGAGTGAGCGAGCGCTGATTCGTCAAAAAAGAGCTATAGCTCTTTTTTTACCAATCAGGGCTCAAGAGCTGTAACTCTTTTAACGAATCAGCGCTTCCACTCTCGAAGAGTCATTTCCGCATGCGATCACCAGCTCAGTGATTCTTTTGGGAGTTGATTCTTTGAGAGTTGATTCTTTTGGGAGTTGGCTCTTTCGAAGAATCATTTCCGCATTCGATCGTTTGCGCTCACTGATTTTTTTGGGAGTTGATTCTTTTGGGAGTTAACTCTTTGACTCTTTTCGATAACTATCGCTCTCGAAGAGTCAATTCCGCATTCGTTCTTTTGCGCTCCCTAGATTTTTGTTACTTTTTTGAAGTTTCAAATTTTTAAATATCTATGTCAGGGCTCGAAATACCCGGGTGCACATGAAAATATAATTGTGCACCTAATTTTTTCCCACTAGGTGCACTCAGTGCACCTTGTGCACCTAATTTAAAAACTTAGGTGCACAAGATACACCTATATTAAAAAATCTATTTCGAGGCCTGATCTATGTACTATCATAAATGTTATTTTTTTAAATTTAATTCAATTTTAGATTGAAAGGGTGTTTTTACGGCTTAAGTCATATCACGCCTTTTAGCACTAATTAAAACTAGTCTTAAGGTTGTTATTAAAACATATTCTAACAGTTATTATGTTATTCACTTAACATTAATATAATAATTATAATAAAACCTTGATTTCTCGGGAGTGATATCATTTTAATAAAGCTACACAAAATTAAATTAAACGTAACTCGTTTTTATAGCATTGCCTTCACAAAACAAGGCATTTTGAAAATATTTTATTAAAAGACAGGGAGGGGACTTGGATTTTGAAAATATTTGAGACAACGAGTATTCGAGGGTATTATATACCTATATCTTAAAATAAATAGTTAAAAATCTTAAGTACTTAAATAAATTATTAATATTTTTATTATTTGATTTTAAAATATCATTTAAATTATTAGGAAGTCTCATTTGGTAACTAAGTGGTTTTAGAAAGAAATCTTAATGTATCCAAACACGTCCAAGACACTTTTTTTAAATGTGGTATAGAAACATTTTAATGATATTTTTATGTTTTCTGTTTTAAACAATAGCAATGGGCTATAAATATTAAAAGTATATATTAAAAATATTGTAAAAATATGATAATTATGTATGAAATTTTAAAGAAATGTGTCAAAAACTTCAAACGTGCTACATGAAAATCTATTCAACCAATTTGAAAAATGATGCTACCAAAATAAACTACTTGCATATTTCTAGGGAATGAACTAGAATAAATGGATATTTAAATAAACAACAATTTTACAAGTGATTGAAAAATGAATAGAAGATTTTTTATAGTTTTACAGTCCTACTTCTTAAATAAATAGTAATAATTTAGAAACTTTTGAACTCAGCATAATTATTCTAGTTCATTCACTTGACAACATTATAAATAACAAACTCTCAAAAGTTTACTAGAATCCAGTTATAAGTTTTTGTATTATAACATTTGAAGTGAGGAAATAATGCAAAAATATTAATTTAGAGTTAAAGGTAGTTTCAAGTGCATCGCTTGCTCCCTTGCGTTTGCTCTTTGTGTAAACAATTTTGTTCTTCCTTCTCTTTAAAAAAGTTCACTCCATTTCCAAAAGAGAAACCATTTAAATATTTGAAAAAACTTTCTAAAATTATATTTGCAAAAAAAAGTAAGGTTTAAATTTAGATTTTGCCATGTTTTTGGCCTTTTAATGGCCATTTCCAGTGTTTTCCATTCTTACTTCTTGTTTTCCCGCCTTGATTAAAATCTTAATACTTCTTCAAGTAATTAACAGAGAAAAAATTAAATATGTTTTGGAAAGTGAAATAAGTACTCTATCCAATAAAATCGAAAACTTTTTTAGAATTCTTGGTCAAAAATGAGATTTGTAACGTGTTTGGATATTTTAATTGCTACTTCTGTAATCTCAACGGGTTCATGACGGGAATTACAAAAGTAGAAGTGTCCTCAAAGTAATTTATTCTTTATGGACAATTTCAAAGTTATATGAATTGACATGGTTTTGGGCCATCTTATGCCTTAGCAATTAAATTTTACAGCTTAGCAGCCCTATGCTGCAATGCCTATCGTCCTCGGGCCCCGTCTCCCTCCTTTTGTTGATTTTAGAGGTAAACTGCGCAATTGCTGGATGAGTGAGTGTTTCAAGTGTTGTGTGAGTGGGTGTTTCAAGCACGCTTGGCGCCTCTTCGTCAAGACACATGCGCTCACGTGACAACGAGGGATGTTCGATGGCCCAAACATATTGTATACATTTCGATATGTTATATACATTATTATATATCTCAAAGGAGCGGTGAGTCATCAAAAAGAGCTAGCTCTTTTTAGTGAGTGAGCGGTTCCGATCCGATCCCTGAAAAGAGTCATTTTCCCCATCACTAGTAAACTGCGCAATTGCTGGATGAGTGAGTGTTTCAAGTGTTGTGTGCGTGGGTGTTTCAAGTGTTGTGTGCTTGGGTGTTTCAAGCACGCTTGGCGCCTCTTCGTCTGGACACATGCGCTCAAGTGACAACGAGGGATGTTCGATGGCCCAAACATATTGTATACATTTCGATATGTTATATACATTATTATATATCTCAAAGGAGCGGTGAGTCATCAAAAAGAGCTAGATCTTTTTAGTGAGTGAGCGGTTCCGATCCGATTCCTGAAAAGAGTCATTTACCCCATCACTAACGTGTATCAGACAAAATTAATTCAGCAGCAATGTAAACACAGAAAATAGTAATATAAACACTTACGGGAAATAGTATTATAAACACTCACAGGAAGTATGCAACCACTTTATTTTCAACACCCGAGTTCTCACATTTCAATCTATACAGCCGTCTTAGTGCGAAAGAAAATGAGCAAAAGAAGTGCGGAAAGTGATAGTAGGCGTGAATTCAATGAACAGTGGGAAAATGAACTGTTATTTATAGAAAATCCATCAGGAAAACCGTTTTGCATTGTTTGTGAAAGTACTCTTTCACATAATATAAGACATGATCTTAATATACACTATAAAACACAGCATCAGGCGAATATAGAAGGGATAATGAAGCTTGTTCTTGGGTCCGAGTTACGAAAAGAACACGTGATTAAGAAAAAGGAAGAAATTAGAAGAAGACAAAATATTTTTACTAAATTAAGTTGTGAAGACTTAGCAATGACAGAAGCGTCCTATGAAATAGCTTTAGCATTGGCGAAAAAAAAAAGAAACCTTTTTCTGACGGAAATTGTTAACCTTTGTCTCCAAATATTTGCACGTCATCTTGGTAACAAAGGTATTGAAAGGAAAGCAGACGAAATTACTATATCAAGGCAGTCAGTCACGAGACGTATCGAAGAACTCTCTCAGGATGTATCTCAGCAACTGAAAGACCTTGTCCATTCTTGTACCTTCTTTTATCTAGCTTTGGATGAATCAACGGACATATGTGATGTAGTCCAGTTAAGCATTTTTATAAGAGGAATTGATGATAATTTTAATGTCTTTGAAGAACTAACCAGTCTGGAGTCATTGCAGGGTAAAACAAGAGGATTAGACATATTTTTAAAAGTAAAATCATGCTTAGAAAATCTGAAATTAGATTATAGTAAACTCATCAGTGTGTGTGCTGACGGAGCGCCGTCAATGATAGGTAAAAGCAATGACACTACAACTTTGCTTGAAAATTTTTTAAATCGTCCTGTACTAAAATATCACTGCATTGTACACCAAGAGGCACTGTGTTGAAAAACTTTAAAAATGCAGCATGTTATGATACCGGTTGTGAAATGTGTGAACAAAATTAGAGCAAGAGCATCAAACAGACGAGAATTCAGAGAATATTGTGAACTGTTAGATTTGGAATAGGGTGAACTTATCCTTCATTGTGAGGTGCGCTGGCTTTCTAGAGGCCAGGTTCTGAGTAGATTTTGGAAATTGAAAAACGCTGTTCATAATTTTTAAGAACAGGAAAATGAACTTCCTGGTGAAAGAACTCTATTATTCGATAACACCTGGCTATTTGATTTGGCATTTTTAGTTGATGTTACTTGCCATCTCAATGATATAAATTCGAAACTACAAGGCAAGAATAAATTATTTCCTAGCTTAGTAAATAGCATAAATTCATTTAAAATGAAATTAAAACTCTACATCTCTCAGTTAGAAAATCAGGATTTAAGTCAATTTCCACATTTGAAAAAGCAAAGTGAATGTGCTGCGGATAATAACAATTTGACCAAACATATCGAAAAAGTCAAGTTATTGCAGGAGTCATTTGAAAGTCGTTTTCATGATCTGGCTAAAGATTAAAACTGCATGCTCGCATTTACTAACCCATTTTCACACAGTGAACAAAACGTAATGAAGATGCCTAGTAACATACAATTTATTGATTTAAAAACAAATTCATTATTAAAAATGAAATTTGATGAGCTTTTTTCAGATCAAAATGATTCGAACCTTATTAATTTCTGGCGTTCATTACCCTGTGAACATTTTCCAGAACTAAGAAAATTTGCAAAAAATTACATATGTCGTTTCGGAAGGACAAATAGATGTGAACAAGCATTTTCATCAATGTAAATTATTAAAAGCAAACGAGGTCGCGAATGACTGATTCAAATTTGAAGAAATCTCTGGTGCTCTCTGTAACAAATTTAACACCGAACATTGAACAACTAGCGAAATCCAAACAGGCTCAAAAGTCCCATTATTGGTAAATAATGTTTATGTTTTGGAAAAATAGTCTTATATACAATAATTAAATAATTTAAAATGTTAATTATGTCAATAAACATACTTTTATAGAAAAGGTTATTATGAATATGCCAGGACCATGAAAGTAAGAAGGTATAAAAGGTGCTTGTGTTGTAAGGCGCATATGAACTCGTATGTGAAAAAAATTGACGCATTGTATGTAAAAGGTTGGCCACCCCTGACTTAAATGAACCTAGCTCCTCAACGAAGCGTCGTAGCGCATTGAACTTTTTTTTAAATTACTCGTAATTAGATAATCACTGTTTTATGTAATAACAATATAGGTCGTAAGTGTAATAGTTTTCCTGATATTTAGTCCCAAACGTACATTTTACGAGTTTTTCTGTTTCATAGTGAATGTTAAAAGCCAAACAACTCTTAAACCGATAAGACAGTAAAATATTGGCAAGTTTTAAAATGTTTCTCAAGATTATATGGGTATTTAAAAAAATACCATAAACATGGATATGGATGCATAACGAGATAGTAAATGATGGTTATTGTCTTTCTCTTGAAGCCAAGAACTGTTTGACCAGCCCGCTGTGGCGGGGATCTTGAGAGTTAACACTGACCTTTCTGCTGTATTAGTATGCAGTTATAATGTATTATAATCACAAACAGACTAAATAACAAATGTTTATGTATCTATTCGTTAACTGCACAACTTTATCATCTCTTAGAGTACTTTCAATGTTAATTTTGGAGCAAAGATATCTCTCTTCTACTAACTGTCGAACTTTTCAAGACTTGACCAGAGAGAGAAACAGTCCGCAGTGCATTTTTTGCAACTTTATGGCCCCCTATTTTTTCCCCATACCCTTGAGGGGGTCGCTCTCCAAAGGAAATATCGTAACGGGACACCAAGGTCAACAAGGCTACGCTGAGTCATGGAAATTGCTGAAGCACGCAATTTATCGAGCTCTAGGGGTCCCCCTTTTAACTATTTCAATTCGCACTCTTTTCCTTTCGTTTCCGTTCCTGTTTCGACTTGAGGAAAGAGATATCTGCCACCAAAATACACTACGGTTGCCCCTCGGGAGTCGCGAATTTCAATCCTAATAGAAACTAAAAATTTACGGCCTTTTTTAGTATATCAGTCTATATGATGGGGGTTGAATCCCCCCCCCCTTGTGTACGCCACTGCATGTGACACTTTACTAAAACGGACCTAGCTCCTCAACGAAATATTACATAGTATTTTTTTTTTAATTTGTTCGTAATAAAATAACCATTGTTTTATCGAATAACAATATATGATATTTCGTAAGTGTAATAATTTTCCTGATATGTAACCCGAAATGTACATTTTAAGAGTTTCTTGTTTCATAATGAATGTTCAAAGCCCAACACAAATCTTAAACCGTTAAGAAAATAAAAAATAGGCAAGATTTAAAAAATGTTTTCTAAGATTGACGTTATTTGTGCCAAGTATACGTGTGAATTTTGTGTCAATTTCGAAGCTTTGTGATAATGGATATACATTTAATGGTGATAAAGCTGAAATCGTAAATGAGAAATCAACTGTGCAATTGATTGCAGAGAGAACTGGAAACTTATATTGCCTCAAAGGTGATTTCAAGAATGGCAACAGCGACTGAAGTGTGAATCATGCTTCTAATTCCTTGGACGTCTTTAAAAATAAAACGATCTTTTGAAGTGGCACACACGTATGGGACATATGAATGTAAATGATTCAATTGAATGTAGTAGGAAGGGGAATGTGATAGGTTTAAATTTGGAAATGAGGCAATAAGGACTTTAATTGTGAAATTTGTACTATCAATAAGTTAAACCGTGCTCCTTTCCCAAGAGGTCAGAACATAAATTATCTGTTTTAGAAATTGTGATGAGTGATTTATGTGGACCTTTTAATATCGAAAGTTTGGGTAAGTGATTACTTTCATTGATCATTCTTCAAGGTACTGTGCCGTGAGGTTTTTTAAAACATAAAAATGAGACGTTAACTGCTTTTAAAGAAGTAAAGGCTTTGTGGGAAAATGAAGTTGTTTATGAGGGATAATGGAGGCGAGTACATAAATATAGAATTTCTAAAAGAAAATGGGATACAACGTAGGGTCACCGCTCCATATCCAAGTAGTTCAAACGGATGTCCTGAACGGAAAATTTTTGAAGTAAGCGCCATAACTGAGAGAATCCGTCATCTGTTATATCTTGTAATATAGAAATAAAATTGCACTCTAAAGTTCAACAAGACATTTAATCTCTCTATATTAAAAAAAAGTTACCGCCGCCGCCGCAGGATTGAAAACTGTGTTGTTTTGCTCGATTCTTAGACGGTTTCCCGAGGAAGTACTGATAGGAAAAAAACGAAATTAACGTGGTTTGTTCTTCGTCATCTGAACAATTATTAAGATCGTAAGCGAGCAGGGGGCGGAGCCCCCTTGTAATTATAAATATACATCGCAACAGACAAGCATAAGAACGATATGATCAGCCAGAGACACATGCAACTGGCTCAATGCGCATTGCGCGAGACAATGATTGCATCAGACAAAATTAACTGAGAAATAATGTAAACACAGACATTATTAATATAAACACTCACAGGAAATAGTAATATAAACACGCATAGGAAATATGCAACAACTTCATATTTTCAATACCCGAATGCTCACAGTACAATTCGTACAGCCTTCTTAGTGCGAAAGAAAATGAGCAAAAGAAGCCCAGAAAGTGATAGTAAGCGTGAATTTTATGAACTGTTATTTATTGAAAGTCCATCAGGAAAACCGTTTTGAATTGTTTGTGAAAGTACTTTTTCACATAATAGAAGACATGATCTTAATAGACACTATAAAACACAGCATCAGGCTAACATAGAAGGAAAATTGAAGCTCGTTCTTGGGTCTGAGTTACGGAAAGAATACGTGATTAAGAAAATGGAAGGTATCAGGGAGAAAGACAAAATCTTTTTGCTAAGTAAGTTGTGAAGACTTGGCAATGACAGAAGCGTCTTATGAAATAGCTTTAGCATTGTCGAAAAAAGAAGAAACCTTTTTTTTGACGGAGAAGAAATTGTTAAGCCTTGTCTCCAAATATTTGCACGCCATCTTGGTAATAAAGGTATTGAAAGGAAAGCAGACGAAATTGCTATATCAAGGCAGACAGTTACGAGACATATCGAAGAACTCTCTCAGTATGTATCTCAGCAACTGGAAGACATAGTCCATTCTTGTACCTTCTTTTATCTAGCTTTGGATGAATCAACGGACATATGTGATGTAGCCCAGTTAAGCATTTTTATAAGAGGAATTGATGCTAATTTTAATGTCTTTGAAGAACTTGCCAGTCTGGAGTCATTACACGGTAAAACAAGAGGATTAGACATATTTGAAAAAGTAAAATCATGCCAAGAAAACTCAGGTAGCGTCAATGATAGGTAAAAACAATGACACTACAACTATGTTTTAAAAATTTTAAATCGTCCTGTACTAAAATATCACTGCATTATACACCAAGAGGCACTGTGTGGAAAAACTTTAAAAATGCAGCATGTTATGATACCGGTTGTGAAATGTGTGAACAAAATTAGAGCAAGAGCATTAAACAGACGAGAATTCAGAGAATGTTGTCAATTGTTAGATTTGGACTATAGTGAACTTATCCTTCATTTTGAGGTGCGTGGCTTTCTAGAGGACAGGTTCTGATTAGATTTTGGAAATTTGAAAAACGCTGTGTATAATTTTTTAGAACAGGGAAATGAGCTACCTGGCTACTTGATTTGACATTTTTAGTTGATGTTACTAAACATCTCATTGATCTAATTTCGAAACTACAAGGAAAGTTTAAAAAATAGCTTTTAAGTTGAATATCTTTTATATTTACCCAAGAGATTGTGACATCACGCCGATTGGATCTCTTCGTAATTAAATGGAAATGCGTAGTAATCACACACACACCCCGGGGTTGGCGAGCGTTAGCGTCCCGTGGTGACACCTGACCCCCCCCCGAAAAGAGCTATCACAGGCAACGGTCACGCAGTAGCATTATACAATAACAAACGATCAATGTACAGCACAGGCAACGCCGTGCTAGCCACGCAGTGGCTAGTCTATATATATAATTCTTTTACGTGGCACGCAAAAAGGACGTTATTTGTTATCGCGTTTTGGCAACACTGTACGATTGTTTGTTTACCACGAAACCTCGCGCCACAATTGAATTTATAGCGTTATCGGATAAAACTTTATTGAAAAAAAAATGAATATTAGTCAAGCTGTTGCAGCTTACAAATGACATGCTGGGTATTCGATTTCCAAAGCAGCATTCACATGTTCGAGTTCTAATTCCCAGAGGTACTGTACAATTTTTCTGTAGAACAACAAATTTATATTTGAAAAATATTTTTTTGAAATATCATATTTGTAAACAATGTAATCATTGATGCGAGCGAAGCGAACGAGTGAGGATTGCAAAGTAATCCTCCGGGGGTTGGCGAGTGTTAGCGAGCAGTGGAAGAGCCC
Source organism: Metellina segmentata (assembly GCA_947359465.1). Taxonomy (NCBI): domain Eukaryota; kingdom Metazoa; phylum Arthropoda; class Arachnida; order Araneae; family Tetragnathidae; genus Metellina; species Metellina segmentata. The sequence continues at coordinate 7,853,035 of OX375880.1, read as the reverse complement.
CCGAGATATATTTATTATACAAGCTGAATACAAGGGCAATCAGATGCCCAAGCGACAGATGCGGTTGCATCGTGTGCCAAGAGGGGGAGAGGGGGAGGCAAATGCCGTACTTAGGGTTTCGCGGGTTTGGTCCCCGCTCGTAATAAAGGGGAGCCGATTGGCGCAGTTAAACCTCTCAATGAAAAACGTCGTCCACAGAGGCGGCAGGGTTTGTTTCTTTTTCCTTTCTCCAACTCCTATACACAGTCCAGTCACATTAATGTGACCACCACCTACTTTCGACGTCAACGTGAAATAACCAATCACAAAAGGCAGGTGGCAAGACATTGCAGTGGAGTGTATATAAAGGATGTCCTAGGGCATCGGAAAGCATTTCAATCGTTGGCGTAATGCAGAAACGTAGCGATTTATCCGACGTCCAAAAGGGCATGATTATTGGCTTTCGGGCCAAGGGTGGAAGCATTTCGGAAACGGCTAATTTTGTGAACTGTTCGCGTGCCGCCGTGGTAAAAGTATACCGTGCATGGCAAAATGGCACTATCCAAAATCAGCGGCGTGGCACATGTGGTGCACCACGGGCTATAGATGACAGAGGCGAACGAAGGCTGCGGAGATGCGTACGAGCGAATAGACGTACAACTGTTGAGCAACTGACCGCCCAAATGAACCAAGGGGCTACCAAGAGTGTATCCTCAACAACGGTTCAGCGAACGTTGCTGCGAATGGGCCTCCGCAGCAGACGCCTGGTGAATGCACCTATGCTGACTGCTGTTCATCGACGACGAAGGCTGGAATTTGCATGCCAGTACCGCAACTGGACGTCCACAGAGTGGCGATAGGTGGCTTTTTCCGATGAATCGCGTTTTATGCTCCATATGACAGATGGACGTTGGCGTATACGGCGTGAAACGTCTGAAAGCAAACACCTTGCAACAATTGCCGGAAGGATCCAGGCTGGAGGAGGGAGCATTATGGTTTGGGGAATGTTTTCCTGGCATTCACTGGGTGCACTCATCATCAGAAACCTAATTGACTCTCTTCCTGCACGTCTCACAGCGGTCCACTCTGCCAAAGGTGGTTATTCGGCTTTTGACAGGTGGTCACATTAATGTGACTGGACTGTGATAATGTGTTTACTGTATAATAATGACTATTACAAAAGAATGAAACACTTTTGTCAGAAGGGGGGGGGAGGATTTTGGGCTTCAGTATTCGAAGGGTATTAAATGTTGACGTCTTAAATATGAAAATTCAATGTTTTAAAACTCAAGTTATGGAACACTCAGGATAACTACCCAACTTGACTTGTTAAAGTGTATGTCCCAATATTCTCTCAACTATCCGTATCCGAATAAAGAACTTGCACTCTGGATTTTTTGACCTTACCGGTTACAGAGGCGTCTTACGAACACAGTTTTAGTAAGTTTAGTAGAATATTAAAACTATCTCTGGTCGAACACATGGCCAAGAACCGTTTAACCCTTCTTTGCATAATGGTGGAAATTTCCATCATAACATTGAATGCCCAAAAATTATATAAAAGAACAAGTTCCTTTAAGTTGATCGTGTCTGGATACCTTTTTAATGTCCATTGCATAAAAAAAAACATAGCTGTCAAAAATAAGCAAGTGTCACTATCAGTAAAACGAGCTTGAAGTTGTCATTCCGCTGTTTGTTGTAGTTGTAATAAACGTATGATTTCGTTTTTTATTTTGTTTTTATTATATTTGAGTTTCTATTGCTAAAAAGGTGAAAATGAGTGGAAGAAAGGTTTGTAACATGTGTTTCTGTTATTTTTAGAGCAATTTCTGAAAAAGTTTGCGTTTAATTTTTAAAATATCACGTGATACCATCATATTGGTTTTTTTTTGCTAAATTTATGCTATAAATATATACTAAGATTGTTTTAACCATTTTTCCTTTAATTTTGAACATGAATTATATCACCTTGATTTATTTCACCAATAAAGAAAAAATCATGCAAAGAAGGGTTAACAAACCTTGCTATTTCATCCATTTTGCAAAAAGTGGCGGAAAATATGGACTCTAGCGACGTAATCGCAGAATTTGCCTTGTAAAAGGCAAAAAACGTTAAGTTAATGTTTTAGGCTTTTCATTTTCTCATGAAATTTTTATTTTTTGAATATTTTGTTATTATAAACAAAGTAGCACTTCCAGTTATGCTTTTTATTTTTAGTCCTTAGTTGTGCCTGTACACATATTGACATGGTGGTGCCAAGTCCTATCTTTGCGAAGGGCGCCAGAACCCTATATACTGCACTTGCGTCGGAAAGACCTGCGCCCGCAAAACACAAAAATATTGATTACCTTTAGAAGCCATTCATATAAACCGTTATCAATATTTCGGGATTTTAAGGTTACTCCCCTCATTTGATATCAAAATCCTCCCCTAACAAAATTTCACACTAAAAATCTTCAAAAAACAATTTTTAGTTTCTCTTAAATATGAATTTGAAGTAAGTGTGTGTCTTAAAGAGTGGTAATTGCCAGCCCAGATCCTCCTACTTACCCCACCGAAACAGACATACGGCAAATCTTTGAAATGGGTCGGGTGGGGGGGGGGCGACAAATCATCTCACGTTTGCAATACATTTCCCTTGGACCGGCCCTGCTGCAAACGATAATATTGTGAATTGTAACCATGATTAAAATGTGATACAAGAAGGATTTTTGGAACTGTGAGAATAGTTCAAAATGGGGAAAATCTATATATATAATTCTCTTACGTGGCACGCAAAAAAGACGTTATTTGTTTTCACGTTTTGGCAACATTGTACGATTTTTTGTTTATCCCAAAGCCTCGCGCTTCGATTGAATTTATAGCGTTATCGGATGAAATTTTATTGAAAAACAATGAATTTTAGTCGAGCTGTTGCAGTAAATAATAGAAATCAAAGAAAACGGTGGATCTTTTCAGTGTAATTTTAAAAAAAAGGTCCGTTTCGGGGCAAACTATTATAGTTCAACAAGACGCTTGCATTACAACTTTAGACAACAAACTCAATGAAAAAGCGTGGGTGGCTCGAGTGCTGGGTAAATGTACACACAACCAACATGCTGGGTTTTCAATTTCCAAATCAACGCTCACATTTCGAGTCAAAATTTGCTCTAAGTTTCCATTTGAATTCTGATTCTAGAGGTACTGTAAATATCTTTTCTGAAAAACAGCATAAAATTTAGATTTGAAAAATATTTTTTTGGAATATCATATTTTGTTAACAATTCCTTCTGCTAGGACACATGTCTTCATTGATGCGAGCGAAGCGAGCATAGGTTCGCGCAGCGAACCAATGAGGATTGCGAAGCAATCCTCTGGGGGTTGGCGAGCGTTAGCGAGCATGGGGCGGGCCCCCTTATGTGTATCTATTTTCTGTTCAATTTTGTATCCTTCTTTAGTGCTCTTAATAAATGTTATTTTTTAATTAGCTTACGTCTCCAAGTAAGCAACCAAAGATCCAACCAACAATTATTTAATACAATCGAACTGATGTTACCGATCATCCAACTGGACTGGACTTTCACTTCTTTCGGAGCACCCGCTACACAGCTGCTCATCTCCGCAGCATAAATCCTTATTCCAATTTTATGATTTTGAATTAAGACACGTTTAGTTCCTGACAAACGCCATCTTTGAATTTGCTCTACTGATAAAATTGCTCGATTGAAGAGGGGTGGTACGGTTTTTCTCCCCAGTGACTGTACATCCTCTGGTCACCTGCGTTTTTGCAAGCATGCTGACGAATAGGATTCTTTTATGTGCGCTCTGGAAACGTTAAATCAGAACATAATCAATTGAGCGAAGAACGTTTAAAGTGATATTTTAATGTGCAAACCGCGTGAAATATTTTAATGTGCTGTCCATTCTGCAATCTATTCATGTCGGTAATCTAGTAACATGTGGTAAGTTAAGCTTCGGTTTCCTAAGAAAGCGTAGCCGTGATGTATCGGTAGGTGACGTCACTAAAACGTTGTTTATATTAACACATGGTGTTGGTTTCCTAGAGAGCGTTGTTTGTGAGCGTAACGAAAATGATCGGAGCCGCCATATCCATGACTGTCGTCATAGCGGTCTCAAACAGTTGGGGAACGTTTTTTCACTTGTAGCGGCAAGGTTTCATTTCCTGCTCCAAACGATTCGAACGAAGAGGAGCGAAATAAATAAACATTTTTGACTGCCATTGATTAATTCGTTTTTGTAAAATCGGGATCATTAAACACAGAATAAAAATTTTAACGGATTTGAAATCTGCGGAACATTTGACACAGATCGATACCTTAAATGTGATTTTCTTTAAATAAATAATTAATTATTTAATAAATAATTAAATAATCAAATGGTAAATAATTGATCAATAAAATTGTTTTTGATATCGATCTGGCGTAGAAATTTACGCTGATTTGAAATCTGTTGAAATTTTTACTCTACCTTCAACGATCCCGAAGTTAGAAAGTTTAAACTAGAGAATAAAAAAACCACTTTGTTTTGTTTCTCGAATAAAATAAACCACGACATCCGTCTGTGGTGCCCATTCTCCAACGTATTCTGTCCGTCTAAGTTGACACCTCGGGATTTTTGTTTAGACGGCCGTCTAGTTATGCCCGCGGCATCATGACGTATCACGGCTGTTAGATAACGGCTCCACTTTCTTAGGAAACCAAAGCTTTATGATTACAGTAGACGCTTAAATTTGTTTACTGCTTATATCTTATCGACGGCCGGGGTAGACCACTTTAAAGATTAGCAACCGAAGGATCGATAGTTCGAAACTCGATCCAACCAAAGACAGTCGATTTCGCAAGAGGAGTGGCGTGGAAGTTTGGAGAGTGGGGTGCCAGCTCAGGTGTCGACCTCGTCATCTGACCATGGTTCCAAATGACGAGGCGTTTTCTCCTTGGATCTTCATTTCCGGGATTGATCCTGGACCCTCACCAATACCCCCTCGGGGGCACATCTTCTTTAGATGTGTACGGGCTTCACGAACCCGAGTGCACTGTTCTTCTCCCATGGGGTTTACTGTCTATGGCAAATACGGGAATCGCACTCCCGGGTACCCAAGCGATCTTTTCTTCTTTTCCTCCTCTATATCTTCTTTCTTCCCTTTCATGTAACTTGTGAACACCATTGAAATCACAGAAAATTTTGATTTGAAACACAATTATCATATATCATATCCTATCTCCATATCAAGATTCCAATTAATTTCAATTTTTAATTTAATTTATTTTTTCTCTCTTAATTTTGTTTTACTACATTAAATGTCAGTACTTTTTCTGACCCGCATGTTTGCCGTGTTCGGCGTCCCGTATCGGGGGAAAATGGAATCCTGGGGTACCTGATGCGTGCCCTTTGGTCCATGCTTCTGCGTAGACGGGTGGCTGGAGTGAGCCCGCTCTCGTCAATCGGCTGGCTTAAGTTCTCTGGATTTCACCACTTCAGAATGCTTGACCCTTCTCTCGTGCTGGACCTCACTGGTCTTAAGCAGTTTGGGTTAGTGCTGCAGCTAGGGATGCCCTGGGTGAACCGGCGGATCCACATCCCGATACTGTAGCACTATATCATAGTGGTATCTTGAAGTGTGTACAGAGGCTGGAAAATTCCAGAGCCGGCAACCACTTCCCCTTGTTGGACTCCGTGGCGGGTATGGGTCCACTATGAAGAAATTGAACACTTAATCTATGGATCCAAAAAATTCTTTGTGCACCAGAGGAGGCCTAATTATCTCTAACAACAATGACAATTGCTCAGTTCCTAAATTTTTAATAATCAATAATCCTGAAAGGAAACTCTTAACCTTTTCACCATTTGCTGTACAAAAATACATTCAGTCTGCTGCTGGCGAGCCAAAATCAATAAAGAAATTGAGATCTCGTGATCTTTTCATAGAAACTACATCTGCATATCAATCCGAACAACTAATGAAATTAAACCAGCTTGGCGAAATAAAGGTTAATGCAACTCCACACAGAACTCTAAATTCCTGTCGTGGAGTTATATCTGAATCTGACCTCTTTAATATATCTGAACAAGAATTTATGTAAGAATTAAAATCTCAACATGTTTGTTCAACCAAACGCAATTGCATCAGACGAGATGGTAAAAGTACTAACACAAAACATGTAATATTAACATTCAACACTCCAGACATGCCGACATCCATTAAAGCAGGATACCTAAATTGCAATGTAAGACCGTACATTCCAAACCCTCAAAGATGCTTTAAGTGTCAGAGGTTTGGGCACTCCCAGTCTTCATGCCGGTTATCTGCAATATGTGCCAGATGCTCAAAACCCGAACACGGTGAAAACTGTACTGATGAACCTTTATGCTTCAATTGTAAGGAAAATCATCCTTCTTATTCCAGGTTTTGTCCTCAATGCAAAAAAGAAAAAGAAATATAAAACGTACAAATAAAACAAAAAATCCCATATCTCGAAGTAAAAAAATAGTTGAAAATCAGACGCCAAGAACAAATGTTTCTTACGCATCTGTAATTAAAACGATGAAATCCGTTGCTATCCAAACAGATACCATTCATAATAAAGAAATTGAAAACACAATTGTGCAAAATAAAGAAACAAATATCCAAAAGAGATGCAAACAATAAAAAACAAAAAACAAACATTCCCAAAGCATCTGGTCTTAATGTCCAAGACACCTTTAAAGTAAAATCACAAAAGAAAATAAATATTATAAAATCTTATAGAATCAATGAAAAATGTCCTTTAGAGACCTATTCTTCATCTGACTCGCCTGATGAAGAAATGGATATAGACAAAAATAAAACAAGTAATACTAAACGCAAAAAAACCCTGAAAGACTATCAAAATGACTAAAATAATATCTTGGAATTGCCATGGCTACCGTATCCATGTTGAAGATGTCAAAACTTTGATTGATGATTATAAAAATGTTTGTCTTCGTCTACAAGAAACTTTATTAATACCAGCAGTATACACAAAAATTAGAAGATATAACATCACAAGAAAAGATAATGTAAAAAACAATCGTGCTAGTGGTGGTGTAGCTCTTCTAACTTGTCTGGATTACCCATCTTCAATTGTCCATCTTCAAACAGATCTACAAGCTGCTGACGTTCAAATCAATTTAAAGTGACAATATGCTGCATATATATACCACCAAGTGAAATTCTTGACCAAAGACAATTGAACACCTTAATAAATCAACTACCTGTTACATGTATTATACTTGGTGACATGAATGTTCATAACACTTTATGGGGTAGTAGAGATGTTAATCCCAGAAGTCAGCAGATAGAGCAGATGATTGATGATCACTGCCTCTGCCTTCTAAATGATGGCGATAATACTTACTTCCATCAACCTACTCAAACCTTCCACTGCATTGATTTGGCAATATGCTCACCATCCATATTACTGTCTTGGCATTTCAACGTAGGAAATGATCTTTATAATAGCGACCACTTTCCTATTATTCTAATTTACACAAAAAATGATATAGATCCTTCCATCCTTCCAATCTATATAAATAAGAATGGAGTGTTTGTTTGTGCATTGAATATTTTCGACCCATTTCAAGTTTTCTATCCGTTTTGGACCCTTCTGATGCCAAATCCGCCATTTTCGCGTTTGGTGTCTGTCCGTCTGTCTGTTGTGCCCTATACACGTCCACACGGTTTAATATATTTTCATGGAAATTTGTATACAGTTAATACGTATCTTCATTTAGTGAGTGGAATTGGTTGCGAAAGTCTGTCTGTCCGTCTTTCTGTTCTATGTTCGATTTTGTGTTTGTGTGTTTGTGCAGGCATCACATGACTTTTATTCCAGATATTTGATTTTAATGTGTTTTGTGTGATACATTATTTATTAGTTTAGTGAAGGCAATATTAAACATTTCTTTATTGTTATATTTAGTTGAGTTTCATGCTAAAACACCTGAGTAAGTATACTTAAATCAACCATAATTTAGAAGTTTTGGAAAAATTAGAATGTATATTGAATATTACGATTACTTCGATTGCTTTACCAGTACTGCTGAAAAAGTATTTATTCTTTAATGAATTATTTTTTTATGGAATTTCAGCTATAATATTTCATTTATTTCGAGTCTTATTTTTGTTCTTTGCGCAATGAAAACGATTTCCGAATATTTGGGACAGACGATATTTTTCAACGAACGGGAATGAACTAGATTCGTGCGAGCAGTGATATTTTCTGTTTCTTTCGCTCTGAATTAATTTCACATTTCTAAATTTTGTGCACTTTTAGTTGTAAGTTGTGGCAACTGTGCGATATCAAGAGATAAAAATGAATCACAAATTAGTATCGTTAGAACAATTTTTTCCGACATCTTTTATTTTGTTTTATTTTGCTGTTTTCTGTTTTAAATATTTATTATTTTAATAAATGTGTTTTCCTTCTCATCACACGCAACACCACCACAAAGTATTCGATTTAAAATGAGCAGGTAAGTCAGAATAAATGTTCAGTAAATTTTAAGTGTAGTTATGCCATTATTGAAAGAATAATGCCGTTATTGAAAGAATAATGCCGTCATTGAAAGAATAATGCCGTTATTTAAAGAATAATGCCGTTACTGAAAGAATATGCCGTTATTAAAATAATAATAATGTTTAAAAAATCCGAACTGGAACTTTTCAAACGTTAAAACATTCGTTGTCATAATGACAGGAGAGGTTGCAACATTTCACTATGTCCCATACCGGATGCAAAAGTGCCACAGGTAAAAAAATATTGTTTTGTTGACTATGAGTGCGAGAGCACTCGCCGTAAATCGTAATTTTTATTAATTGAGTTGTGTGAACATGAAAAGAACTTAAGAAAGGGAATTCCAAATCTCCCTCAAAATCGTCTTTTGCAGTAGTAACCTTTCGTCCGTTCGTTTGTAGTAGTAACCTTTGTAATGTCACCTTTCGTCATTTTGTAGCTTTGTCATACAGCAAGGGTGCGATGTATGTGAAATGTATTACATGAATGGATATGCATGTGTAAAGATTTGTGTTCAAAGTAAGTTGTAGAAATTATAAAGATGACGAAAGTTATTCAAATAAATTTTTATTCTACAAAAAACGTAAGTCATTATATATTTTGATTATCTCTTCAATTTAGAGTAAACCAATTCAAACCGAGTAAGGTCGGGTATTTTGCTAGTGCACTATAAATATGATAAAGCAAACTGGCCTTTATTTTCATCTAAATCTAATATAATTCGAGATATGGTAAATATTGTAAACATTTATCATGCAGTCGAAAATATAACAAAAACCATTTTAATAGCAGCAGACTTAGCAAATCCTAAGTCGTCACCAAATATTCGAAAATATTGGAAGCCATGTTGGAATCAAGACTGTTCCATAGCATGTAAAAAAAAAAACAGAAAAAAGCTTGGAACACATTTCGTAGACATCCAAAACAATATAATATGATTGCTTTTAAGAAAGCAAAAGCTGAAGCCCGAAAAATTCGACGCCACAGCCAAAGAAATTATTGGCAATCATACTTAAATAATATCCACAGTCATATCTCATCAAAATCTATATGAAACAAAATAAAAAACATATCAGGGTACTACAAACAGGCCCCACATATTGAAATATTAAAAAATGATTCACAAATTATCTCTAATCTCAGAGACATTACCAACGTGTTGGGAAAGACATTTTCAGATGTCTAAAGTGAAAAGTCTCACCCTCCTAACTTTATTGCATACAAAATACGTGAAGAGCATAAGAGAATTAACTTTAGATCCTTTACACTGGAACATTATAATACCGATTTCAACATTAAAGAACTAAAAACTGCTTTACATAAATTCCATTCAACCTCAGCAGGACCAGACCTCATTCATAATAACATGCTAAAACATCTCAATGAATCATCACTATCATTCATTTTGAAACTTTTTAACAGAATATGGCACGAACATACATTTCCTACATCGGGGCGTAATGATATTATTATCCCTATTGAAAAACCAGGTAAAGATCCTCAAAATCCCAATAATTATAGACCAATAGCCCTTACCAGCTGTCTATGCAAAATAATGGAACGTATGATCAATGCACGTCTTGTATACTACTTAGAAACGAACCAATTCTTCTCACCTTTCCAAAGTGGATTTCGTCACGGAAGAAACACCATCGATAACCTAATTCTAATGGAAACCTCCATTCGTGAAGCTTTCACCAAAAACCACCATCTAGTATAAATCTTTTTTGACATGGAGAAAGCTTATGATCGAACGTGGAGATATGGTATTCTTCGGAACCTATTTGATATTGGTCTTCGGGGAAATCTACCAATTTTCATCCAAAACTTTCTGCAAACCCGGTTATACCGTGTTCGAATGAAGAACACACTATCAGACGAATTTTCACAAGAAGAAGACGTTCCTCAAGAAAGTCTGCTGAGCGTTGTTTTGTTCATTAACGTTGTTTTGTTCATGTAAAATTAACGAAATTTTAAAGCAACTGCCTCCCAGTGTTCATGGAAGTCTTTTTGTCTATGACTTCCAAATCTCTTGCTCATCATCGAACATGATGATGATGATTGAAAGACAGCTTCAAATAGCAGTTAAAAAAAATCACTACTTGGGCAAACCAAAATGGCTCTGTTTTCTCTACTCAAAAAACCACTTGCGTACATTTTTGAAGAAAGAGGGGTATTTAACATGATCCTTAAATACGCCTCAACGGATCAATCCTCCCTACAAATACAGAAATTAATTTTTTGGGAATAATTCTTGATGCAAAGTTAACATTTCGACCACATGTGAGACACTTAAAACAGAAATGTAACAAAACTCTGAATATTTAAAAAGTATTATCAACAACATCTTGGGGAGCTGATTCTATTTCTATGCTGAGAATCTACAGAGCCTTGATACGCTCCAAATTAGATTATGGATGTGTTGTTTACGGCTCTGCAGCCTAGTCAGTTCTCAGAACTTTAGATACTATACATCATCAATTATCCGTATATCTATTGTCTCTTACCGCACTTCCCCTATCCAGAGTCTATATATCATATCCGGAGAACCTTGTCTAAAACTTGTACGTGAGAGACTTGCTCTCAGATATTATTTTAAAATTAAAACTAATCCAGCTCACCCATTATTTAACAGCATTACTAACCCAAAATTTGGAAGTAATTTTTCATTGAAACCATCATTCATACCCTCATTTGGTTTTAGAGTTAGAAATATAATGCATTCTTTAAAAATTGACAATCTAGATGTCCATTCTAAACAAAACGCACTCCGAGATGGAGTAATGGAAGTTTTAATATTAATAGAGATTTTATGATATTGACCAAATCATCAACTCCAGACTATTTTTACTTGCAAATATTTTTACTCTCACAGAGAACATTTTTCATCTTTTAAACCAGTATTTACTGATGGATCAAAGAATCTGACACACGTTGGTTCTGCAGCAGTATTTGAAAGAACAACTGTTGCCCGAAAATTACATAATTGCAGCTCATTCTTTACATCAGAAATATACGCCTTGTTTTTGGCACTGGAAAACATATCTAAACATCCTTACTAAAATGGATAGTATACTCTGATTCAAAAAGCCGCATTGAAGCCCTTGTAAATGCTTCAATAAAAAGTCATCCGTTAGTACTCAAAACAATAAATTTATTTCTAAATCTAAAATCTCAAATTTCAAAATCATGCTATGTTGGATACCTGGACATGTAGGTATTCCCGGAAATGAGAGAGCAGACATTGCAACAAAGACATTAACGATACAAAACTACTTATTAATTCATATTGAAGACGTTGAAATGTTTTTAAAGACAAAAATAAAATCAAACTGGCAAGATTCTTGGGATAAGGAAGTTCAGAATAAACTCCACTCTAAACAACCATCTGTCGCAGAACTCGCTAATACAAATTTAAATAGAAAAAATGAAGTACAACTGACAAGACTTCGCATTGGCCATACCCATTTTACCCACAGGCACTTATTGATCGGAGAACCTGCCCCAATATGTTCAACCTGCCATTGTATTTTTACTGTCAGACACATTTTGACTGAATGTAGGGTTTTTAATAACCACAGACTAGTCCGATTTGGAGTTTCAAACCCAAACCTAAAAGATCTTTTAGGAAGTCCTTACAATAAAAATGTGTTTTTATTTATATCTGACATTGGTTTCGTGAATTTTATTTAGATTTTATACATTTGATAAAGTCTCGATTCAAAATTGTAAATAGATAAAGTTTTACTATCAATCTTTATTTCGTATAGACTTTTTTGTCTTGTGTCTGGCGCAGCTTGGCCATGTGTGGCCTTTGCGCCATAAAAACCCAACCAACCAACAAACCCTCACCAATACATCGTTGTGTTGCTCCAGTGTGACGTTAATTGGCTACCAAACTAAGGAAAGGACCAATAGTATCTTTGCAAAGGTTGAAAGAGTTCATGGATACTCTCACCCAATATTAGGTTGATGCAAACATTCGTCCCGTTTATGGCGCTCGACGCCATGCATCGCAAAACGGAAGTGTCATATACTTCACACGTGTCAAGTTTCCATGTTGTTTGAAAGAAGGAATTTGTGCGAGTACTCAGAGAAATAATTGCGTCATTGGGTTGTATTTTCAAATTTTGTAAAGGATTCAATGGTGGCTGAATATACGAAGCAAGGTCGACGTGCTACGCTTTTAGCTTTCATAATTTCTAAAAGGCAAGAACCCTTGCACACGCAAAACGCGGTACGTGTTGTGTAGGGTGATGTAGGTTTTGACGATTCCAAGTGCCGTAAATGGATCAGAAAGTTGAGTCAGCTAGATCCGCTCTTTAGCCAGAAACCTCGGAAATTGTATGAGCGCGTGATAATGCAGATATCGGAGATATAGAGAAAGATCATGGAGCAGAACGGCACATACTATATTGATTAAACGTTACTTTAGTCAAAAATATAATTTTTGTCGAAAAAACGGGACGATCTTTGGCATAAACCCAATAATAACACTATTCAGCTCACCGCACACAATGAGAGTTCACCAAAGACGATACACACTAGTATTGATTTCTATCGACTTGGGTCATCTTGAGTTAGGAAGAAAGAAAGTTACCACAGTTTCCGATAATTAAATATTACCGATCGGATAATCACCACAGTGTTCAGACTGTATTGTTCACTCGTACATTCTGCAGTCTATTCATGTCGGTAGATCCGAGAAGCTTGAATTGGGTTTGGGACTGTTGAATTGACTTTTATTCTATACCAGTTACGAGTCGAAATGGTGGATGTAATCAAACCTGTTCTGACACCTAGAAACAGTACTGATCTGCTTCAGAAACCATTTTCTCCCATTTTGAAAGGTCTGCATATCGTGGGTGTGGACATCTTACCGTTGCAGTCCTTTAAGGATAATACCGATCTGCGAAAGTTCCTTTATAAATGCCCCAAATACTTCTCTATTTTCATTTACGTTACAATTATCTCTTATCTTCTGTTCCTCTTCATTTCGCAATTCGAGAAGATGGTTTTGGTGACCATGTTCGAGTGCGTAGTGTATGGTCTAACATATATTTCACTCTATCGTCAACGACAAATGTTTCCAACCGTGATCGAAAACTTGCGACGTATATCCCACGAGCTGTCACCAAGGTATTTCAAGCAGATGTATCTCACCAATTGTAGACACTGCGTAGCCACTTCAGTCACGGTCGCAGCTTTGGCTGTCGTTTTGAGCTTCGAGTCTTTAGGCGTTGGATTTGAGTGGGATCCGGAACTATGGGAATCCTGGGAACACGTGGTTTACGAAATCATCAAGATCTTCTACCTGAGTGAAGAGTGTCTGCTTATCTGCTTTTTCTGCCTCTACTACAGTACTGTGTGCGATTTTCTCAAGGGCTGCTGCATCTGCCAGACTCTCAATCTGCAAAAGCCGAGAGACCGACAAAACTACAAGCACTTGATCGGAATCTACGAGAACACCAGCGACGCATTCCAACAAGTGGACGATGCCTTCTCTCTGCCAGTGTTTCTCACCGCGTGCTCCTGCAGCGTGTCCCTGTTTTCTGTAGGTTACGAATTCGCCTTCGCTCCACGCACGAGCATCAAGTGGAACTTCGTTTACTTTTTTGTCTTTTGTCTGTGTTCGTTCGTGTTACTCAAGGTCCTGTGTTCGGGTTCGCTGGCCGCAGAGGCTGTAGACCAATTGCAGAAGAGGGTGGATTCTCTGCCAGGAGCGATTCCATTATTCTACCAGGAGATCGAAGCTCTTGTGAGGAAGAACTCGCATCGATGCAATAAGTTGACACTGTGGAAGATATATGACATCAACAGGTCCCTGGTGATCAGCGGAATCGGAGGTTTGTTGACGTACGGAATCCTCTTGGGAACGCTCGGAAACGTCAAAGAAGAACATCGGAATTGTTTTGACAATGGAACAGTTCAAACTTAGACTTTGTTTTCGCACATTCGATATTAGCACTGCGCTCATTACAGCAGAGAAAATCCGCTCTGGCGTGAGATATGGAAATTCCAGGAATAGGGTAGCAACACAGGTGTGACCTCGTCATCTGACTGTGGTTCGAAATCACGTGTTGTCCTCAAATAATTTCCTTTCAGTTAGATCCCGGACCATAGCCAATAGCCCGTTGTGTTGGTTCAGTGCGACGTTAATTAAATACCTACCTTTAGCTGTAACAATCTATCGTGTTCAATTTTTTTATAATCAGAAAAATATAGCTCATAAAACATCTAATTTTTCTCAAGAAACGATATCGAGTACTTATACCTACTCTATATGATAGAGTAGGTATAAAATTAGCGTCGTACTGTATGAACAGAACGAGCTATAGTCGGCGGTCCGGGATGCATATTACCAACCTTTACCTGGAATAGAAGACAGTGGGAAAATTAAAGCCCGCTGATTCGTTGCTATCTCTCTCCGAGATCTATGACGTCACTCACCCATAGTGCGCATTCCGCATGTGTGAAAAGTATCACTATTTACTTGCAAGGTTTGCGAAAATAGAACAATAATAAAAAAGAACGCGGTAAGTTTTAGATGATTACCAAGCGACAGTTCAACGGCTTGTGCCATGTACTCGTAATTTGATCGTAAATGTTTTGCGTTTAGTTTTAATTACAGTATAGATTCTACACGCATAATTAAAAAATAATCCATTTTCGAACTTTAAAGGACACTTGGGACCTTGAACAGAAAAGAAGGCGGAAACAGGGGAGGTTTTCGTTATTTTTGGGGATCTGTTGTATAGTGTCCACGTGAAGCATCGCCATTAATGATGATTTCACGTAGTGACGTCATAGTCGACAATTTGAAACCAACGAATCAGCGGGCTTAAAATTCCCTCAAGTCTTCTATTCCAGGTAAAGGTTGTTAATATGCGTCCGAGATCCATCCCTAAAGATATGTGAGTAGAATATTCAGTGTAAGCAAGAAATGCCAGATGTCTAACAAGGTTTTACTTCTACTGTTTATATGACCTCGTAAGATATATATCGGGCCTTATAATGCTGTTTACCTTTCGAGATGTTTGGAGTTTTATTGGATGGGTGTTGACAAAACAAGTGACCAGCGCGTTTAGAAATTTTCTGACATATGGAATCCTCTTGGGGACGATTCGCAACGTCAAAGAACATCACATTCGTTTTGAGAATGTAAAAGTATAAGGGAATTTTTTTTTGCACTTATGTTATTTGCATCGTGTTTATTTACGGCACATTAAACCTTTCTTGTACGATTAGTATAGAGTCTGCCTCCTATAGCCATAATAATCTAGCATGTGCAATTTTTCATAACGAGAAAATTATCTCTTGGGACCTTCTAATTTTCTCAAAAGAAAAACGAACTCCAGTACTATTGAGTATTGACGATTGAATATCAGATTTCCTCAAAACAACGAACTCAAGTGACTTCGAATTTATAGCGTTATGACCACAAAAACTGCTTCGAACTGGCTTCGTTTAATTTTCTACCATTTGATTTGAATCTGACTTTTTTGTTTAGATTAATATGCAACCAACTAATCAGAAATTCCACTATTAAAAATTAGCTTAGAGATCAAATTTAAGCTATTGGAAGTTAGCTGCTTGATGTCTTTTATTTTTCACTATAATACAAACTTTTCCATGCTTTCTACAAGAAACATTAAAAATTTTGCTGTTTGTCGCGACTACCGGAAATTCTCTATCTTGAATCTGACTTAGACTCGGTCAAGATTTGTAATATCGTTTTTCCTGCCTTCGGCATCAAATTTGTAGTTCCTTTAGAAAGTTTTTATATCTTTTTTTTTTTAAATTACTAACTATCAGAATAACCTCTCCTTACTCGGTATGAATTGTGTAACTTTACTTATCTGTCGAAATATGTAATAATTATTCAAGTACCTATGTGGAATACAATTTCTAATACCTTACTACCTTTTCATAATTTCTACACCTTGCTTTGAACGCAAATCGTATATCTTATATTATAAGAGGAAGTGTTTGTTTATTTCCTGCACATAAAGTCCTGCAACAGCATAGATCACAGATTCTAAAGTTACTTTTTTTGTTTCCGTATTCGTTTTGCGAGGAGGAATAATTTTCCTGCAGCCAATAAAAACCAATGAACTTTTAACTGGAGTTATTTAGGTTTTTTTTCTATTTCCTAGACCGTTAAATGTAGAGTAAAAATTTCAACGAAAATGAACACTGCGGAAAATTTCACAGCAGGTCGATAGTATGTTTTTCTTTAAATAAGAAAAAAAATTTAATTGAATATATTTTATATTTTTTCAAGAAATTGTGACGTTTTGTCAAGCTTCGCGTTCAAAAAATAAACAGATTACATTTCCTGCCCTCCTACAATTTCAGCGAAAGAAAGCAAAAAAAATTTTAAATTTTGTCTGGCATTGTTTAGTTCTTTTTTGTATAAAGGGGATCGCTAGAGACAGATTAAAAATTTCAACGGATTTTAAATCTGCGGAAAATTTGACACCATTCAGATACTTTATACGATTGATTTTAATATTCATAATTTGGTTTGCTAAGCAAACCAAATTGGAATTCGCAGGGAATTCCTTCCAATAGGCTACGAATTCCAATGTGGTTTGCGAAACAACCTATTGGTACATGGTCAACGCCATGATGGCTATTATAGAATTGGATAGATACATGTTAATGTTAGATGCATGCAAATAAAAGACAGTTAAAAAAAGTTCGTGATAACTTGAAACTTATTAACTCGCGATAAGACGACTTTGTGGAAAATGAAATTTGAGTCATTTGCTCAGATTCCAAATGCGATGAGGCAGCAGTAATAAAAAACATGTCGAATTGACCGAAATGAACAACAGAAAAATAAACCTTGAAAATATTCAAAATAATTTTTCATTAAAGTACTTTATTTCTTGAAATACATCGTGCCTGTTCCTTACGCAGAGTTGTAGATGCATGGTGAGTTTTAATACACAGCTATTCATTTTTTGTAAATATGTATAGAAGTATCAATTTTTGTGTACAAATTTGAAGGGAACATTCACAACAACGTAAGTTCTTCAAATCATACTCCATTTAATTTGTTGTTTCCGAAGAGCGACGGAAAAAATTGGTATGAAATTTCAAGATATGCCTGCATGGAATAATATGATTTGTCATCCTTTTATAATGATGATGGATTCCAGAAATATCGCATTCCTGGTGCAAGAGTGCTGCTGGTCAAAAATATTGATAGGAAAACTGGCTTCGATAATAGGCTGTAAATTTGTCATTTTACAGGAAATGAACTGAAAGGCCATTCCCAATCACTCGCTAAAGCATTGGTTTCCTAAGAAAGTGGAGCCGTTATCTAACAGCCGTGATACGTCATGATGCCGCGGGCATAACTAGACGGCCGTCTAAAGAAGAATCCAGAGGTGTCAACTTAGACGGACAGAATACGTTGGAGAATGGGCAACACAGTCGGCTGTCGTGGTTTATTTTATTTAAATAAAACATTTATAATTTCATTGTGCATTCAATGAATGACATTATTCATTGAATTTAATATCAGTCAAATGACTGCCAGCACTGCAAATTTAGTCTTACGTCCACATGATTTCTTGAGACCATTTTCTCTACAGCTTTTACAGGGTTTGATTGTCATTTATTTAGGAAGCTGATCTAGGATAGTGAGTGTGAAGCTTCAGCACATTTTAGCAAAATATTTAATCAAAATGCATTCTCTATGATGGAAACTTCTAGAAAATTGTAAAATTACTTTGGGTTACATCGTGTGCCTTCAAAACAAATCTGTGTAAAAAAAAATTTCAAAACACTGTTCTCTGAAAGATCCGAAAAAGTCTGACTGACTTCTTACAGAAAGTTCCCAAGAAAACATTGGTACTGTATGATAGTGTTATTAAAAAACAAGGGACCTCTGTTGACATTACACACAAGTAGACTTTCTCCAAACACAATATGGGAAAAATTTGGATTTTCATCTAAGGTCTAAATGTTTTTATGCATGCAGTCGCTTGGTCAATATTATATTCCACAAATAAGTATAATTATTTCAGTTCTAAAGTTCAATTTAAATTACATACCAAAACAGTTCAAACCAGAAAAGGTTACCAATTCTCAATTTTAGCAATACTTGCGTGTACCAGACAACATTGGTAATCTTGAATAATTAGGAAAATCAGAACTAAATATAAATCTTTTAGTACAAATTGTAAGCAACATTTAATATATTCAGAATGATTTATTGAGACTGATTCTGACATTGCAAGATATTTTTGTAAACAAACACATGAAGGTAAACAAAAAGAAGTGTTTCAGTTACAGTGAATATATGTACTTCAATTCATAAAACAAGGTACTTTTTAATTAATGTCTTACAAGAAAAACAAAGAAACAAATGGTACATAAAAACTTTTATTTTCATTTCAATACACAATGAACTTTAAATATCAAGTAATTTAGTCATACATTACAAAAATTCATTTTTCTGTAAATATAATTAACCGTACAAGACTCAAGAAGAAACTTTTTGCATGAAAACTTAACTTATGACCATTAAGTGTAAAATTGTTCAAATTTAAGTATTTCCAATCTTAAATTTTTTTTTCTTGAAACTTTTTTTTTCAAAAAGAGAAAATGTTTATTTTTGTAAAAAATTGGGTAATTAAAAAAATTACTTAACATTATGGCAATAACTGCTATCACAAAAACACCTGCTACAAGAAATAAAAAAAAACCATATAGAAACACATTTTGATAATAGAAATTACAAAAACATAAATACGAGTAAGAGGGCTAGTTAAAAATCTGAAGGATGAGGAACCTGAAAATATAAAGTGTGCACATCAGTACAATACAAATGAGATCACAAACTCACCTTTTCGAGTCAACTTAATGTACACCTAATTCTGTTTGGACGAGCACGAGGATCATCTCGTGCGAATGTTTCAACAGTTTTACGAACGAATTCAGTTATTAATTGTTATGTTTTGAATGGTCATTATATAATTATATGTAAGAGACTACCAAGAACTTCAGTTCACGTTGAAATTTCCCAGAGCGTTTCTCATTAAGGTCATGTTTGACAAAATGATTACCCAATTTTCAGGTCAGTTCCAGACATTCTTTTACTAAACCTGCATTTAGAACAAGATCATATTGTTCATTATCACTACATTCTGTGGGATTAGGAGTCTCAAAGAAAACCTCTTCTAATAATTCATCTTTGCTTACGGCTTTCTCGACTGATTCATGAATATCTTCAAATGATAGATCACCGAATCCTTCTCCAGTTGTGTGTCATTGTAATGATGTTGGGAATACAGTCGTGTTAGTTACCAAATACAATTAGAACATTGTAGATACATAGATGTATACATTGGTAAATGAAAACATGCGTTCCAAAACGCATACACTAGATGTTATGCAATCTATTTGTGGGTGCAATATAACTGACTAACCACTGAATGGCCAGCACAGCATTGCCCGTGACAGTTCTTTCCATGGGGTCAGGTGTGACCACTGCTTGCTAACCCCCAGTAATTGCTACGAATATCCATTTAGTTTAACAGATTATACTACTATGCCACAAATAGAGAAAAAAATTTCGTAAAATTTGGGCAAATAAATTCAAAATGACTGGAGTAAATAGAGAATAAAATATTTATTTTGAATCTGAGTAAAAAAAAAAGTTTGTGCAAAAACAGAATTAGGTGTGCGTATACAAACAGGAAATGTTCGACGTAAAAAATAAATACGCTCATGGTAGAGTCACATGAATTGAACCTATGTCATCTACAGCTTGCAAGCTACTAACAATGAGAAACCCCCACTGAACCACCAGCAAGTTGCTTTCCCACTCCTTGCCCTCAGCAATGATACTATTCCCTCTACACCTCACCTCCCTTTTACGCCTATCTCCCCACAGGTGTATCAATAGAATAGCACAAAATCATTAGTACTACCCTAATTTTATTCAACAGAGGTTTGGGAAAACCAAATCGACATATCACATTGTTCATTTTAACATACCTTTATGATAATTTAGAATAAAATTTGAAATAAACACACACACACACACACAGAATCAGCAAAACAACTCTTACCGATATTTAAAAACAAATATTGAGAAAATACAGTACTTTACCGTTAGCTGGGTACGAAAAAAACGCCAAGCTCAACAGTTAGTGCAGCTATTGTCAAGCCTAAATATTCACGCAAAGAGTATTTCCAGGCATTTTTGGCAAATGAAAATTCTGCTATAGATAAATTCAAGTCTATTTCACTACACGGACCTCAGGCACGCCTCTAGTATGCAGTGTCCCTCATGAATGATGCAGCCAGTTCACACAGTGTCATTTGTCTGTTAGCACAAATGCACTTGTGATGGGTAATGCCTTCCTTCTATGAGGTACTCTCGATACACCCTTGACTTTGTGGAGCAAGGTCTCAACTATGTCCGAAATGTTAAGCTTATGCGTTTAGCTTTAACTATATCCTTCCACGTTCAAACTTGGTTAATTCTTGGCAGGTAAAGACATTCAAGAGTTTAACAGAGAGCACTGATAACTCTCTGACTCTTTATACCCTTTCAATGCAATGTGAGCACTAGTAAATTTGCATACTGCTATCCCATGACTTTTAGCACATCAGTGTTCAGTGTATGGAAGTTATACAAAATTAATAATGCAAAAGTTTTGGCACAGGCATATGATCGGTCAAAAAATAATACTTAATATAAGATTTTGCAAATGAAAGCACACAAAAAAATAGCTGCAGAGATTAGGAAAAGGTATGTCTTTCTAATTTGAACTAATGGGGTCGCACTGACCCTGGAACTTATTTAGATATAATGCTTGAGTAAATATATTAAGATAATCTTCACCCATCATATGAAGAAGAATGATTCAAAATTTCTCATTGGATTTATAGTCATGGAATGTTTAAAACAAAACCTATGCTGATGAACAGGCTTGTGAGTGACACATGTTCAATGGCCCAAAAGGGAAAGAGTTGTCGTGTAATTATGATTCCTATCAGAAAAGGTTATGTAGTGCTTCAAGGGAAGGCTGATTTAATATTCAGCTAACTTGAATAAAATAGCATGTCTCTTCTTCATAGTTATTTCATTTTCAAATTTTCAATATTATTACACATAAAACAGAAAGGAAAATTAAATTAAAATTCTTATTTCCATCACTGATTTTTTTAAATAATCACTTAATTTTAAATTTGCATTCCCTGTAACAATTTAAAAATCGAAAGAAATGGTACGTTTTAATAGAATCAGATGTATTCAATTTGTGGACTTTCATATTATGTAATCTCAAAAACTAGATTATATCTAATTATACCTCAAAAATTAACTACTGATCGCAGAACGAACAATCTCACTGCCTCTTCTAAAATACTAAGATTACACTTCACAAATATAATTAAACGCAATAGCGTAAAACAATTCAAAATCGAAGCTGAAACAAATTTTTCTTGCATCTTTCCAACGCATCAAAAACACATTTCAAAATTGAAGGAGATTGGATGTGTAACTGAAAAAAGTAAATACAATCTTTCAAAAGAATATGCCTAAAGACAAATTAACTTTTCCTAATTAAATTATTCCGCTTTCAACTAAACAAAACAGAATGCATTCAACAGGGATTTTTCAAACCAGTTCAAAATTTTCCCTACCGCCGACAGAATTAAAAAAGTATACGCTATCTAGCGGCAATTCCTCTAAGTTTTAACATTAGGATTCTTCCTCTGTCCATCTGCTTGTTAGTCATTTTGAACAGCCGTTAGAAATCGAGGAAGCCCATAATTCGTCTGGAGTAGAGTGTCAAATCCCAGGTCACGAGCAAACTGAAACCAATGACATAATCGAACCGAGTATTTTGTCATCACGTAATCGTCAAATTGTGCGAACGATATGAATGCTATTGGATTAACTCCGCAGATACCAATTAAATTGGCTATTGTACCGTCATGTAAGAATTAGACGGACAGCTGGTTTAAAATTAAACTATTTATTTAGATAAATTAAATATTTACAAGAAAATTTAGAAGATTAATTAAGGGCTCAGCCATCGTCAGTCGAATTCCTGCCTGGAGCCAAAGTAACAATCGCAAACAGAGACGTCTGTCTCTCGTCGAATCTCGAATCAGTCTTCTGCTAAAATCCACGTTCTCTTGGTTCCGCAGAACCGCACAGCTGCGAACGAGAGGGGGGTGAATTCCGAGCCCTGTTTATGTCCTCTCAAGACACCCCTACACAGATGCAAAAACCGTTTGTAACTGACTTGGGTTCCCCACAGCAAATCTTCATCCCAGACATGGGATTAGGGAACCGACGGAAACTCTAGCTGTGTCGATGGATCAAACGGAACGCCGGGCCGCCGATGAGAAAATACTCTCTTTCGGTATTTTGTCAAAACCCGCACGTGCAAAGTCTGAAGTTGTTTTTTCATTGCGAAACATTCCAGCGTCCACGTGTTGGAGAAAAGGGTCGACTAGTATCATATGGTACACTATTAAAAGTTCGAGTTCGAATGAATGGATGAATGGGATGACTAATGAGATTTTGTACAAAAATACGTTTGTCGGAAATACCAATGAAATTGGCACTTAAAAGTTCGAGTTCGAATGAATGGACAAACTCGGAATGAGCCGACCAACCGGTCTAATGGTCAAGGTGTTGGCCTCTGGATCGGAAGGTTCCTGGTTCGAATCCGGGGTTAGGGCATGGATGTAAATTGTGCTGTCCTTTGTTAGGGACAATGATGGTCCACCCACTGGGTGCCCCTTCACAAGTGACCATCACTTCTGGCCTTGTATAAGGCTACAATGACCTCGGTCAACTCTGTATTTGTATTTGTCTTCGCAATTGTACTGCCTTGCCATTGCAAATAAAAATAAATGAATGGACAAATGCGATGGCTAATGAAATGAAGAGTATTTTGGACAAAAAAACGTTTGAATTAGTTGATCGACCAAGTTCTAAAAAGTGTATAAGTAGCCGTTTTATTTTGACTAACAAATTTGATTCTGATGGATCGTTAGTAAGGAATAAGGCTCGTTTTGTAATGAGGGGCTATTCTCAAATTGCCGGAGAAGACTCCAGGGCGTTCGCGCCGGTAGTTAGACCGGGATGTTGGATCGATTCGTGTCTTATCGGCTTTGGCAGCTGATCTGGGATTAGAAATACTCAATTCGATGTGACCACCGCATTTTTAAATGTAAATTTGGATGAGGAAATTTTTATGGAATGCCCGGAAAACTTCGCTAAAGTTCTCGACCACAATGTTGATAATTAGTTCTCAAATCGATATGCAAAAATGTGACCTGAAATATGCATTACAAAATCCCTAAATATGCACTAAAACCCAAAATAAGCGAAATTGCCAAAAAAAATTTCATCCTTTTTAAAAGGGTTGTGAGGAGGATAAAATGAAATTGAGCCCTTGATGCATCGCCCGGCAACCCAAAATGTGCTCAGATAGCTTGAGGACTCCGTCTGACTGAGATATTTCCGTAGCAATTCGATTATTATAGAACTAAGAAATATGTTTTGCTTCACGCGCTTTCGCTTTCATAATAATTTTTCTTTTCCTCTATCTTATCTTTATCTATACTTTTTTGACTAAACAAGAAAAGGTAAGGCCAACCAACCCAAGTGCGTTTTGCTTCTGAAAATCTTTCTTCCGAACGGAGAAAAAAGTTCTTTGAAAAAAAATTCAATTTTTTTTTTGTAAAAATGTTTTCATAGAAAAAAAAAAGTCCAAATATGCACAAAACATGCAAAATATCCCAAATATGCAAAGTGGTCCCAAATATGCAAACACAAGCAAATAAATTGTTGTGTTGCAAATTGCTAAAAAAACACTCAATACGGATTTCTATCAACATTAGGGGTTAAAAAAAGATATGCAAAATCCGAGCTGCACTGAAATATGAAATACAAAGGGCATTCCATAAAAACTGATAGTGAATTTTTAACGTATTGGCAACACCTCGAAACTAAAAAATAAAAGTGCAGGCAATTTTTTCAAACTGTTAACTGTACAATTGTAAATATTCTAAACGAAGCAGACGATTTTATTTTCCTAGTTCCGTGCTTGTTTAAAGAACTGTTTTTATTTGCCCTACAGAAACTACTGTGAATAATGAATATTATATTTCAGTTTTGAAAATTTTACAACACATATCGAGAACGCGACATGAACTGGTAGTGAATTGGACATTACATCACTATAATGCTCGCCCGCATGTCGCTACTTCTGTTCAGTAATATCTTAGTACATGCAATATTAAAATAATGCCACATCTCCCTTACAGTCCAGTGGCGCAGTTTGTCCGGTTTTGGACCTTGCGCCATTAAACCCCGAAAATCCATCCCTTACAGTCCAGAACTCGCACCATGCGATTTCTGGCTGTTTCCGACGTTGAAGGAGAAGCTCATTGGTAGAAAATTTCATACATAATTCTGAAATTATTTCAGCAGTGCAGGGTTCTTTGCAGCAGCTTCCAGAAAAAGGCTTCTCTACGTGTTTAGAAAAGTGGGTTGAACGATGGGACCGTTGCATATTAACTGAGGGAAGGTATTTTAAAAAAGAATGATGTATTTTTTTCTGTAAACATATTTTTTTATTTTACTCCCAGTTTTTATAGAACGCCCTTTGTAATAAAATTTCGCTTAAACCATCGGATATGCTTAAAAGGTTATATAAATGTGATAAAGTACTTCTTTTAAGGAAGAGTATTTGTGGTCTGAAGCAGGTCAGTAGGGTCTTTAATTTAAAATTGAATGAAATTTTAATTGAATGTTGGAGCCAAACAATCGAATACCGATCCTTGCATTTATTACATCATAGAAGATTTTGGATTGACTCTTATATCCGTATACGTAGACAATATTCTGTTTATGTCACAAAATAAATTAATTTAAAATTGAATGAAATTTTAATTGAATGTTGGAGCCAAACAATCGAATACCGATCCTTGCATTTATTACATCATAGAAGATTTTGGATTGACTCTTATATCCGTATACGTAGACAATATTCTGTTTATGTCACAAAATAAATTAATTTAAAATTGAATGAAATTTTAATTGAATGTTGGAGCCAAACAATCGAATACCGATCCTTGCATTTATTACATCATAGAAGATTTTGGATTGACTCTTATATCCGTATACGTAGACAATATTCTGTTTATGTCACAAAATAAATTAATTTAAAATTGAATGAAATTTTAATTGAATGTTGGAGCCAAACAATCGAATACCGATCCTTGCATTTATTACATCATAGAAGATTTTGGATTGACTCTTATATCCGTATACGTAGACAATATTCTGTTTATGTCACAAAATAAATTAATTTAAAATTGAATGAAATTTTAATTGAATGTTGGAGCCAAACAATCGAATACCGATCCTTGCATTTATTACATCATAGAAGATTTTGGATTGACTCTTATATCCGTATACGTAGACAATATTCTGTTTATGTCACAAAATAAATTAATTTAAAATTGAATGAAATTTTAATTGAATGTTGGAGCCAAACAATCGAATACCGATCCTTGCATTTATTACATCATAGAAGATTTTGGATTGACTCTTATATCCGTATACGTAGACAATATTCTGTTTATGTCACAAAATAAATTAATTTAAAATTGAATGAAATTTTAATTGAATGTTGGAGCCAAACAATCGAATACCGATCCTTGCATTTATTACATCATAGAAGATTTTGGATTGACTCTTATATCCGTATACGTAGACAATATTCTGTTTATGTCACAAAATAAATTAATTTAAAATTGAATGAAATTTTAATTGAATGTTGGAGCCAAACAATCGAATACCGATCCTTGCATTTATTACATCATAGAAGATTTTGGATTGACTCTTATATCCGTATACGTAGACAATATTCTGTTTATGTCACAAAATAAATTAATTTAAAATTGAATGAAATTTTAATTGAATGTTGGAGCCAAACAATCGAATACCGATCCTTGCATTTATTACATCATAGAAGATTTTGGATTGACTCTTATATCCGTATACGTAGACAATATTCTGTTTATGTCACAAAATAAATTAATTTAAAATTGAATGAAATTTTAATTGAATGTTGGAGCCAAACAATCGAATACCGATCCTTGCATTTATTACATCATAGAAGATTTTGGATTGACTCTTATATCCGTATACGTAGACAATATTCTGTTTATGTCACAAAACCCTGACATGCTTGACAAATTTAAAAAACATCTAAATAAGGATTTAGAAGTTAAATATTCGGGTTTCGCAAAATATTGTTTAGGAATAAACTTTCAACAACAGAAAGGGGTAGTAACAGTGAGTCAATCGAGTTACATTAATGAACTGTTGAATCCTTTTGATAAGGTCAATGCTGAACCCGTGAGCAGTCCAATGGATTGCAGTAATGAATTGAGAAGAGCGGATCACTGTGAAGATAAATTACCTGATCTTGAATTAGTAGGATTCGTGTATCTGTCAGATATCGCGAATACTGAGTATTTTAAGTCAATTCCTAACATGTTACGACAGAATACTCTAGACAACCGCCAAACACGTTTTACGATACTTAAAGAAAACTGTAAATTTTGGATTAATCTTTAAATACACGGGAGACTCCTTATTTGGCTACACTGATTCTGATGGGGGAAATTGCCATGATGATCGAAAATCCAAAACCGGGTATTGTTTTATACTAAGTGGTAGTGAAATTTTTCTTTTGAAAGTCGTAAACAAGTTACAGTAGTTCTTCAACTGAAAGCGAGCATATGGCTCTTTCCGATGGAACAAAAGAGGCGATATACGAGGGCTGTTCAATAAAGAATGATCATAAATAAATAAAAAATAATTTCCTGCACTAATCCTCCAAATTTTTATGGTCTTTCTCGAAATACTCTTCATTACATGCAATGCATTTATCCCACCTCTTTTCCAGTCTTCAAACTCATGCTGGAAGCCATTTTTTGACAGGTCCTTCAAAATTGGCTACGCAACTTTTGCCACTGCCCGTGATGATGAAAACCGCTTTTCCCAGAGGGGTTTCTTCAAATTCGTCGTTCGAACATGTGGTTCATGCATGATGGTGCACCAGCGCATTTTTCCATTCCTGTACGTAACCACCTCCATGCTATATACCCCGGGAGGTGTCCGACAATTGATAGGGCGCCTTCACACGAAGGAGGTCGATCTCTCATACCGGTATGAGAGACCGGTATTTCATGCAAAAAGTCGCCTGAGTTTGTCGACGGTTCGAGCGAAGGGAAGCAAAACAAATTAAAGTTTTTGACTGGCATTATTTAGTTCTTTTTTTGAAAAATCGGGATTGTTAAGGATTTATTGAAAATTTCAAGGAATTAAAAGATCTGCGGAAAATTGCACACCAGATAGATATCTTGAATTTGGTTTGTCCTAAATAAATAATTTTTGAATTTTTTCCATTCGAATATTGGCGCAATAGCCGGGGTTGGCGAACGTTATTGCTTTTTATTTTTATGATTATTAAATTTTTAGAGACAGTCACAGATGTTCTATGTGTACACATTTAGTCACTACACGCATCGAACAGGTAACCCATTTCCGCCCAGAGGCGTGTTAGGGTATCTGAAGCATATGCAGTAATAGTTAATGCGATAGGCTATTTCAACTCAGCTAGGTCAACAGGAAGAGGAAGGTTACATACGTTATCCTTTAGGTAGACCCATAGAAAAAGTCACATGGTGTTAAGTCAGTGCATCTGGGTGGCCATTGTCTTAGTGGCATGTTGTAGTCAGCGTTTCGTACAATCCATCGGTGAAGAAGAGGGAATAGAGGTAATTTCGCATATCTCCTTTTCAAAATCGTGATGGAAATGCTGTAACACAACGGTTCCGTTTTGCTTAATTCAAGAACACAAAACGCCTTCTCCACTGCAGACGCAGCCATTTCCACTGACTAGTCATGTGACACGTTCGCTATTGCTTACTTCACTTCTATCGGTTGTCAGACATAAACTTTATAAGTATACCTAGCTAATAGTTTGCATTTGGGGACATATCTTAAACTGTTCCTGTTTTAGAGCATCTGTAAACTGTATACGAATCACCCTGTATATAGTTCGCAATTTTATTTTATTTCTATTCACTCATACAAAATGCCATTTTCTTATTACATGAGTTAAAACATGGCAAATTGCATTTCAACGGAAAAAAGTCTTCTAGAATCAACTCAATAAATGATAGTTTTTAAAAAACCCATTCAATTTTATTAATTGCTGAATGCTCAAAACGCCGACCTACCGGTATAGTGGTTAAGGCAGGGCTCGAAATACCCGGGTGCACAGGTGCACTGTGCACATGAAAATAAAATTGTGCACCTAATTTTTTCCCGCTAGGCGCACCTGTGCACCTAATTTAAAAACTTAGGTGCACAAGGTGCACCTGTATTAAAAAATATATTTCGAGGCCTGGGTTAAGGTGTTTGCCTCTAGATCGGAATTTTCCTGGTTCGAATCCAGGTACGGGCATGGATGTTTGTAAGCGTATGGTGTAGAGGCGGCTGATGCACCTTAAATCTGTCGTGTCCGAAAGTCCTCACGTTGGGTTGGTGTGGAAGTTTGGAGAGTGGGGTGCCAGTTCAGGTGTTTCTTCGTCATCTGACCGTGGTTCAAAATTAATAGGTGTTATCCTCGGTTCTTTTTCTTCAGGGACTGATCCCGGACCGTCTTTAATAGCCCGTTGTGTTGCTCTAGTACGACGTTAACTAAAATTACCATTATCATTACAAAAATGCTCAAAACCTTGATATCTTTTAAAAAAATTTGAAACCCCTCCAAAAGAAACATTTATCTTTAGCTTTTACTAATCTTATATTTACCTTAATATTTTAAGTTTAGATATCAAGAGTACTGGTATCTTACCTATCGCCATCTATTGATATCTTCATAAACTATGTTAAAATGTCTAACTTTACTTGAAGCTACGCTAACGAATACAAATTAACCATTGCGATTAGTTCATAGCTTGCACAGTCAATCTTTTTTATAATTGTTTTTTCATGCAAATTTTTTAATTATTTTATAAAATTATACAGTTGAATTACAAATATTAATTGTCTGCTTTCACACTTCATACAGCCAAGTTCAATGAAAGCCTAGATTTTTACAATTTCTTAGTGAATATTGATGTTCAATAAAAAGAAGCATTTATTTTACTCGAGGATCTGAAATGATTAGCTTATGGTTTTGTATACTAGGATAAGAGGAATATTACTTTTTAATGATTTTATCTCAAGCACCTATTTCTTCTTAATTCAATTCAGTATTGTCATCTTATTTGTAGATAAAATTTTTCTAAAAAAAGGTATAAATATTAATCTGTATTTAAATTCTCCTGAATTTTCTTTCAAAATTTTTACTGCAGTATGAGGAAACTATAGTATGTTTTAATTGTTTTTAAATACCTATTCGCCTTCTTTAAAAAGACAGAAGACTTTTGAAAGAACATTAAACCATTCAAATTAGTTCATTAGCAAAATCATTTTTTCTGCCATATAGCTTTAGGATAAATATGGTTGGGAGAAAAATGAAGCCATATCAGTGGGATACTTGGTTTTCTGCCATAATATATTACCTTCAATTATTCGAGTTAACTAAAGAATCGAAAAAATGTGGATTCAAATTTTAAAATTTTCCTATTTTTATTTCCGTATTGAATTACAGTAATTCGTTGAAAGAAATGTTCAGAATTTTTGTAACAATTACCTTTATCGTAAATGTGCTTAAGGAAAGGAATCTGGAAAATTACATATTGCTGCTATGGAAAATGTTCGTGTCGATATATTCAAGATAAATATCAAAGTCATCTCCATAAAAAAGCTTTTATTAACGTAATAGTAAAATTCAGAAAAATTGAAATGTAGGAAAATTGCAAAATATTTTCTTTAATTAATGATACAAATAAAACTATTACTTGACAAATAAATATAAATGTATGAATGTATGAAAAGGCAACATGTTAGTATTAATAAATGATACAAATCAAAATATTACTTTGCAAATAAAAAAATCAGTAAACTAATTAATAAGAATGGCAAATAAAAATTGTATCCATTACATTCGGTTTTTAATCGTTAAATTACTATTTTCAAACTCATAAAAGATCTTAACTTTGCAAGCCGTTATTCATTTAATAACTAGCCTCCAATTCATTACATTTAATGTTTACAATTGTCTAGGAATTTGCGCTCTAAATTAACAAATGGTATCTTCACCAGAAACGTTCTTAATAACTTTAAATCGCATAAACTACTTGGCAAGTCCATCTTCTCTTCTTATCTCGCCTCCTAATTCTTTCTATTTAGCATTAAGTAGATAGAGATCTCTAGAGCTTTTTATTTGATGTTTAGCTTGTGTGTGTGTGTGTGTGTGTGTGTGTGTAATCTGTCACACAAGAGATTTGTGAGTCTTCGCAGATCTCTTCACTTAATAACCCGCCTCCAGAGCTTTTTATTTGATGTTTAGCTTGTAATCTGCCACACAATGGTTTTGTGATCTTCGCAGGACTCTTCACTTAATAACCCACCGTCAGAGCTTTTTATTTGATATTTAGCTTGTAATCTGCTACAAAATGGTTTTGTGATCTTCGCAGGACTCTTCACTTAATAACCCGCCTCCAGAGCTTTTTATTTGATGTTTAGCTTGTAATCTGCCACACAATGGTTTTGTGATCTTCGCAGGACTCTTCACTTAAAAACCCGCCTCCAGAGCTTTTTATTTGATATTTAGCTTGTAATCTGCTACAGAATGGTTTTGTGATCTTCGCAAGACTCTTCACTTAATAACCCGCCTCCAGAGCTTTTTATTTGATGTTTAGCTTGTAATCTGCCACAAAATGGTTTTGTGATCTTCGCAGGACTCTTCACTTAATAACCCGCCTCCAGAGCTTTTTATTTGATGTTTAGCTTGTAATCTGCCACACAATGGTTTTGTGATCTTCGCAGGACTCTTCACTTAATAACCCGCCTCCACAGCTTTTTATTTGATGTTTAGCTTGTAATCTGCCAGACAATGGTTTTGTGATCTTCGCAGGACTCTTCACTTAATAACCCGCCTCCAGAGCTTTTTATTTGATATTTAGCTTGTAATCTGCTACAGAATGGTTTTGTGATCTTCGCAGGACTCTTCACTTAATAACCCGCCTCCAGAGCTTTTTATTTGATGTTTAGCTTGTAATCTGCCAGACAATGGTTTTGTGATCTTCGCAGGACTCTTCACTTAATAACCCGCCTCCAGAGCTTTTTATTTGATATTTAGCTTGTAATCTGCTACAGAATGGTATTGTGATCGTCCCAGGACTCTTCACTTAATAACCCGCCTCCAGAGCTTTTTATTTGATGTTTAGCTTGTAATCTGCCACACAATGGTTTTGTGATCTTCGCAGGACTCTTCACTTAATAACCCGCCTCCAGAGCTTTTTATTTGATGTTTAGCTTGTAATCTGCCACAGAATGGTTTTGTGATCTTCGCAGGACTCTTCACTTAATAACCTGCCTCCAGAGCTTTTTATTTGATGTTTAGCTTGTAATCTGCCAGAGAATGGTTTTGTGATCTTCGCAGGACTCTTCACTTAATAACCCGCCTCCAGAGCTTTTTATTTGATATTTAGCTTGTAATCTGCTACAGAATGGTTTTGTGATCTTCGCAGGACTCTTCACTTAATAACCCGCCTCCACAGCTTTTTATTTGATGTTTAGCTTGTAATCTGCCACACAAAGGTTTTGTGATCTTCGCAGGACTCTTCACTTAATACCCGCCTCCAGAGCTTTTTATTTGATATTTAGCTTGTAATCTGCTACAGAATGGTTTTGTGATCTTCGCAGGACTCTTCACTTAATAACCCGCCTCCAGAGCTTTTTATTTGATGTTTAGCTTGTAATCTGCCAGACAATGGTTTTGTGATCTTCGCAGGACTCTTCACTTAATAACCCGCCTCCAGAGCTTTTTATTTGATTTTTAGCTTGTAATCTGCTACAGAAGGGTATTGTGATCGTCCCAGGACTCTTCACTTAATAACCAGCCTCCAGAGCTTTTTATTTGATGTTTAGCTTGTAATCTGCCACACAATGGTTTTGTGATCTTCGCAGGACTCTTCACTTAATAACCCGCCTCCAAAGCTTTTTATTTGATGTTTAGCTTGTAATCTGCCACAGAATGGTTTTGTGATCTTCCCAGGACTCTTCACTTAATAACACGCCTTCAGAGCTTTTTATTTGATGTTTAGCTTGTAATCTGCCACACAATGGTTTTGTGATCTTCCCAGGACTCTTCACTTAATAACCCGCCTCCAGAGCTTTTTATTTGATGTTTAGCTTGTAATCTGCCACAGAATAGTTTTGTGATCTTCGCAGGACTCTTCACTTAATAACCCGCCTCCAGAGCTTTTTATTTGATGTTTAGCTTGTAATCTGCCACACAATGGTTTTGTGATCTTCGCAGGACTCTTCACTTAATAACCAGCCTCCAGAGCTTTTTATTTGATGTTTAGCTTGTAATCTGCCACACAATGGTTTTGTGATCTTCGCAGGACTCTTCACTTAATAACCCGCCTCCAGAGCTTTTTATTTGATGTTTAGCTTGTAATCTGCCAGACAATGGTTTTGTGATCTTCGCAGGACTCTTCACTTAATAACCCGCCTCCAGAGCTTTTTATTTGATATTTAGCTTGTAATCTGCCACACAATGGTTTTGTGATCTTCGCAGGACTCTTCACTTAATAACCCACCTCCAGAGCTTTTTATTTGATTGCTTAGCTTGTAATCTGCCACACAATGATTTTGTGATCTTCGCAGGACTCTTCACTTAATAACCCGCCTCCAGAGCTTTTTATTTGATATTTAGCTTGTAATCTGCTACAGAATGGTTTTGTGATCTTCGCAGGACTCTTCACTTAATAACCCGCCTCCAGAGCTTTTTATTTGATTTTTAGCTTGTAATCTGCCACATAATGGTTTTGTGATTTTCGCAGGACTCTTCACTTAATAACCCGCCTCCAGAGCTTTTTATTTGATGTTTAGCTTGTAATCTGCCACACAATGGTTTTGTGATCTTCGCAGGACTCATCACTTAATAACCCGCCTCCAGAGCTTTTTATTTGATGTTTAGCTTGTAATCTGCCACAGAATGGTTTTGTGATCTACGCAGGACTCATCACTTAATAAACCGCCTCCAGAGCTTTTTATTTGATATTTAGCTTGTAATCTGCTACAGAATGGTTTTGTGATCTTCGCAGGACTCTTCACTTAATAACCCGCCTCCAGAGCTTTTTATTTGATGTTTAGCTTGTAATCTGCCACACAATGGTTTTGTGATCTTCGCAGGACTCTTCACTTAATAACCCGCCTCCAGAGCTTTTTATTTGATGTTTAGCTTGTAATCTGCCACAGAATGGTTTTGTGATCTTCGCAGGACTCTTCACTTAATAACCCGCCTCCAGAGCTTTTTATTTGATGTTTAGCTTGTAATCTGCCACACAATGGTTTTGTGATCTTCGCAGGACTCTTCACTTAATAACCAGCCTCCAGAGCTTTTTATTTGATGTTTAGCTTGTAATCTGCCACACAATGGTTTTGTGATCTTCGCAGGACTCTTCACTTAATAACCCGCCTCCAGAGCTTTTTATTTGATGTTTAGCTTGTAATCTGCCAGACAATGGTTTTGTGATCTTCGCAGGACTCTTCACTTAATAATCCGCCTCCAGAGCTTTTTATTTGATATATAGCTTGTAATCTGCTACAGAATGGTTTTGTGATCTTCGCAGGACTCTTCACTTAATAACCCGCCTCCAGAGCTTTTTATTTGATGTTTAGCTTGTAATTTGCCACACAGTAGTTTTGTGATTTTCGCAGGACTCTTCACTTAATAACCCGCCTCCAGAGCTTTTTATTTGATGTTTAGCTTGTAATCTGCCACAGAATGGTTTTGTGATCTACGCAGGACTCATCACTTAATAAACCGCCTCCAGAGCTTTTTATTTGATGTTTAACTTGTAATCTGCCACACAATGGTTTTGTGATCTACGCAGGACTCTTCACTTAATATACCGCCTCCAGAGCTTTTTATTTGATGTTTAGCTTGTAATCTGCCACACAATGGTTTTGTGATCTTCGCAGGACTCTTCACTTAATAACCCGCCTCTAGAGCTTTTTATTTGATGCTTAGCTTGTAAACTGTCGCACATTGGATTTGTGAAGATGCACAGCTTATATTCCGGCCTATAATCTTTACTCTAATAACTATCTTCTCAAAAGTACCTATTCGGTTTCATTTTACCATTTTTGACACTTTCGACGCATGATGATTAAAGAAAGACTTTTATCATAGAAGCTGGGATGATGTATTTTTATTACAGCGTTTCACCATTCTTAAATTCAGTCTAATATTTCTTCTTTACAAACTCTTCCTCAATTCATCAAAGAAAATGCGGTACTTGCAAATCTATCTTTTGTTCATAACTTGCTTCCTGATTATTTCTATTTGGAATTAAGTAATATATTGATTGCCATATAGTATCCATTAAATTAAAGACAATATCTTTTTATCGCAAATGTTTGTAATAATTCAAAAATATTTCACTCTTCGCAGATATCTTCCCGTAATAATTATCTTCTAGTAATTTCCATTTTGATGTTAAGCCGCCTGTAAAATGTGATAGAATGGGTTTCTTAATAAAACAGCTATTCTATCTACTCTATTTACTTTTAGAACACCTCAAAAACATGATTCAATTGCTGCAGACAATGCGTTGGGACCGTGATAATAAGAAAGGCTTGCAATGAATTATAGATGCTTGGGGTGCCGTAATTCGATGACAGTGGTAACTTTGGTAGCTCTAAAAGCGATTGTCCACATATCCGATCTAATGTTTCCTCAATTCAAAAACTGATCCTCGTAACTTCAGAAGAAATATCTCACTTGCATGCGTTTATCACCATTCCAAAGGAGCTGATTCAAAAATATAGTTTTTTATACACCTTGATTGGAGGGGATTTAAAATAGTACGCACTGTCATTCGAAGATGAAGCATCATCATCTTCTGTAATGGAAACCTTGACGGGTTTTACCTCCGGATTATCTATTGCTTCCATTTGTAATTCCACAGCAGAGTCAAATAATTCTATATCTAAATCTATACATGAAACGGGTTCATCATTAACAATATTCGTATCGGCTGGAATTATCAAACATGTGTCTGATTTCGATTGATTCTTCAATGGCTCCAGCCTTAATGGAAGGGACTGGGGAATCCAGTCTATTGGTGTCAGAATGAACGGTTTTTCACAGTAACTAGATGTATCGACATCATCAACATGATCGGCTTCATTTACGGTACCTATATATTTCTTTTTAATCGATTCCATCAAACGGTTTGTAGATCTAATTCCAACCTCTTCAAGATCCTGATTAGTTGCCGATGAACTGGATGTACATGCAGTTCCACATTCAATCGAAATATTGGTAATGTCTTGTTTGATAAAGTGATCTGTTTTATGGATATTTTCAAAAGATTCAAACAAATTGCTTTCATTCGCATTGGGCACTTTGGAATAGTTGACGTATTTATATTCCATTTCTCGTGGATTTACGAAATATCTTTCGTTGGATTCCAGTCTTCTGGTCTCTTGAATTTGTGTGCTGGCATCCTGTCTTTTTCTCCTTCTTAAATAACGGTAATACAGCACATAGCAAATACACGTGAGCACAAGGAACACTGACATGGGCAAAATACTTCCCATTAAAATAGTCGATATATTGTTGAGTTTTCTGTGTTGTTTTGAGCTGTTGACAGATGGTGTGAGTGCTGTGGAGTCTTTCGATGAAATCACAGCGGAAAATTCAGACATAGAAGAGTCGTTGGAATCAATCCAATCATTAGAAGATTGGTGATTGTCGGCTACTTTTCTGACGGCGTGAGACTTTCTAGGATATAAATGTCCGGTTATTGTGTCAGTGTTTGCAACCCTCAATGCCTTGTGTCGCACCTGTTCATTAGCTTGAAGAAAATCCTGTTTTAAATATTTTCCGTGCTTTGGCTTTCGTTTGTCATCTCTTTGAAGAGATGTTCTCGAAAATTCTGATTGATCTTTCGAACTTGGATCCAAACTGTGTTTTGATGACTTCAAAATTTTTTTTGATTCGTCTTCCGAATCTTTTCTCTTCCGGATGTACCAAGGATCAAAATGCACACGATCCCTTAGCACTTCATTATAATATGGATGGTACTTCACATTGTTCCGGATTCCTTTAAACATATCGGTGGGTTTCTGATTCAATTCTGGTGAATCTCCTATGTTTTCAAGCTCTGATAGCAAATTCTTATCTGCCATAGCAATTTTTGATGGCTTCATATTCTTTTCAGATTCGTCTTTCGAATCTTGATCCCTCCAAGGGTCCAAATGTTGACGGTCCTTCAACCCAAATTCAAGAGTATCTTCATTCGGTGAGGTTAATCCGTCTTGTTTCATGGAAAGTCTCTGTTGTTTCAGAGTTTTTAAGAACCATAATATAGTTCTCAAAGTAGTTTCAATCGTCGGAGAAGATTGAATGTTCTCTTTAAAGCTAGAAAACGTTTTCGAGCTTTTCATATCGAAAATAACAAAGAGCGCCTTGCAAGTAGTTCACTTTTAGCAAGAAATTATAACACAAATAGCATTAAAATTAAAAGTTCGATTCGTCAGAGACAAGAACACATTGTTACAAGACAGCAATATATTTTGAGTGATAATATAAAAATTCATTGTTAAGAAATTAGTATCGAACAATAATGCATTGACTTGGCATTATTTAACATTTGATTTAAGTAAATTATTATGAAACAACCCCCCCCCCCCCCTCCCTAGAATTTTAATTTCCACATTACCTACTGTAAAAGGATGCGCCAAATTAAAGATTTGATACGGTACAAATTGTTTATCAGCAAAAAATGATAAAACCAAATTCTAAACATATTTACGGAACATTAACAAGGGATTTTCCTTTATTTTACGGGTAAGGAACCATTCATGAAATGCAACGTTAGGAGTAGATGGGCTGAATACATTTAAAAAAAATTCGTTTCTCTTATAACTGCTACATAATATAACCCTGAAAAATATTTTAATATTTTAGAAATAAAAGCCGACCAACCGTGCTAGTGATTAAGGTGTTGGCCTCTGGATCGGAAGGTTCCTGTTTCGAATCCGCGATCAGGGCATGGATGTAAATTGTGCTGTCCTTTGTTAGGGGCACTGATGGTTCTCCCACTGGGTGCTCCTTCACAAGTGGCCATCACTTCCGGCCTTGTTATGGCCAATGATTAAGTTCATACGTGCCCGCCTTTGTAAAAAAAAAGAAAGAAAAGCAAATGTACTTAGTGATGCTTTCTTATGAATTCCTTGTTCCAAAGACAAATTTCATGGAATTAAGACCATGAAACGTACATGAATATCCAAGTATTTTTGCAAGGTAACAAAATATTATTATTTTTTAGATTTCTTGAAGGTCCCACCAGTAGGCTGGGGGGGCGAACGGATCAAGGCGTGACTTTTAAAAATCTGGTAGTTTGAAGTCAACCACACGCATTTATATCCAATCTGGTCTGTAGTCTTCCCTGTATGACTTTCAACCAGTTTTATTTTCTTGACCAAAATAATATTTTCCTGGGATTCTTGAATCTTTACCTTCAGCACTGTTAAGCAGTTTCCCGATGTGTTGCTTAAGTGCTACGCAAATTTAACTTCCTAGGATTCTTTCAATTGATAAATGCGTTTATTGATTCATGAGTGTTGTGGGAAAACAATACAACACTTCTCAAAAATTCTGTGGTGCTCAGAGGGTTTGAATTTTCAAAACATGCTGTATTGTAAATAGCGGGTTGCTTACCTTCCGCTAGTCAGTAATTGGCCAAGATAATTCTGCCCTTGAAGTTGACCCCATCACTGAACCTAGAGATCTATTATCTTACAAGGGGTGTTGAAATGAAAAGGTACGAAACGTCATAACAACGTAACCCTTAACATATTTGCCTATGCCGCTATGGGAGAACGTAGCGAGACATCTAGGGATGCGATTGGAATCTCCGGAGTGGATCGGAGCATGCGCAGGAGAGAGCAGATGTTCTTATAAAGAGCGCCGTCCAATTGACTCGGCGGTCCGTGTGAGGACAGGATGGCGTTCACATTGCAAAATTCGACGATTGAGGAGCAGCGAGGGGTTATCCGATTTCTGACAGCGGAAGGTGTTAAATCGGCCGTT
Organism: Metellina segmentata; assembly: GCA_947359465.1. Classification (NCBI taxonomy): domain Eukaryota; kingdom Metazoa; phylum Arthropoda; class Arachnida; order Araneae; family Tetragnathidae; genus Metellina; species Metellina segmentata. Next base: position 7,814,228 of record OX375880.1, on the reverse strand, counting down.
ATTCATCGCCGGATGGTGACCGTATAGGGGAAAACTGTGTGTCCGACAAGTCAGTGAGAAAATGGAGTGCCTGTTTTCGTGCAGGTCGTGAGAGTTGGTTGATGACCCGAGACCAGGTCAGGCAAACACAGTCATCACGGCCGATCTCATCGACAAGGTGGACGACCTAGTGAGAAGTGATCGGCGTGTCACATTGCGAATGTTAGCGGTGAAGGTGGATGTCAGCGTTGGAACAGTGTGGACAATTGTTCACGACAGGTTGCGTTATTGGAAGGTGTGCGCGCAGTGGGTTCCGAAGCAGATCACCCACCAGCAAAAGGAACTGCGTATGGGGCTAGCACTTCAACATCTGTTTCGGTATCACGAAGACCCCACTTTCCTGGAGCGGATCTTCACAGGTGATGAGAGCTGGTGCCATGACTACGAGCCAGATACAAAGCGGGACAGCATGCAGTGGAAGCATGCGTCGTCAAATCCCCCTAAAAAGTTCAAAACCGTGCCGTCAGCAGGGAAGGTATTGCTGACCGTCTTTTTCAACGTCCAAGGTCCGCTACTTGTTGAATTCCTCGAGCACAGAAGAACCATTAATTCCGATCTGTACTGTGAGACGCTCCAAAGCCTACGCAGGTCCATCAAGAACAAAAGACCGGGGCTGCTTACGGAGGGTGTGGTTCTGCGCCGTGATAACGCGCGTCCACACGTCTCCATGGTCACACACACGTAACTGGTCAAGTTCATGTGGGAGCAGCTTGGCAAACCGCCCTACAGCTCGGACATGTCGCCTTGCGATTTCCATCTGTTTGGTCCCTTGAAAAACATTCGAAAGGAAAGCGCTTCAACTCGGACGACGAACTCAAGGACGCTGTGAAGGACTGGGCCTCGTCACGGCCACAGGAATTCTGGAAACAAGGAATACTTCGACTCGTTAATCAATGGGATCGTTGTGGTCAGGATTATGGTGTATACTTTGAGTAAAGTCTTCATTTATAACCACAGTGTCGTTTCGTACCTTCCCTTGTAGTTAAGAAAAAAAATATCCAGCAATTCTTATAGACCAGATAACCTACATAGATTTTATATACCAACTTTCATTCTGTAACAAATACTTTCGACACATAATATAACAAATATGCCTAAACATCTGAAAATTCAATTATTGTGATAGAGACAGCAGAAAGTATGCATTAATTATGTATTAAAAAGGAATTGGATATAAATAAGTCAAAGGTTTGACGCAGTTTAATTGATTAATACAGGATGTTACGTTTCATTTAATATTCAGAAAAAAAGGTGTCTGAGCATCATTCACACAACTATTTTATCTAGAGCTTGAAAGAATATGAATATTTTAAGTGTTCTTCGCAAACTATTATCTAGCTTTTGTCCCCTTTACGAATTCATAAAGCATAGAAACGGAATGAACAGAAACTAAATTATGCATAGCGTAAACCAAATTGAGAGCGAAACATTTTACAAAAAATTTTCGTCATAAAATTTGAAAGGCAGAAGTTTTGAAACATTTCTAAAAGATTACCAATTGGAGCGCACAGACGATTACAGCATAAATGATTCGAGAAGGGAAGCAATACATATTAAAGTTTTTGACTACCATTATTTAGTTCTTTTTTGAAAAATCGGGATCATTAAGGATTTATTGAAAATTTCGAGGAATAAAAGATATGCGGAAAATTGTACACCAGATAGATACCTTGCATTTGATTTGTCTTAAAAAAATTATTTTTGAATTATAACTTTTGAATTTTTACCATACGAATATAAGCGCAATAGTCGGGGGTTGTCGAGCGTTATTGCTTTTTATTTTTATGATAATTAAATTTTTAGAGGCAGTCACAGATGTTCTATGTGTGCACATTTAATCACTACACGCATCGAACAGGTAAGCCATTTCCGCACAGAGGCGTGTTAGGGTAGCTGAAGCATATGCAGTGATAGTGGATGCGATACGCTATTTCAACTCAGCTAGGCAAACAGGAAGAGGAAGGTTACATAGTACCGGACCTTTATGTAGACCCAAAGAAAAAGTTACATGGTGTTAAATCAGGCCATCTGGATGGTCATTGGGTTAGTGGCATGTTGTAGTCGGCGTTTTGTCCAATCCATCGGTGAAGAAGAGGTTAATAGAGGTAATTTCTCATATCACCTAACCAGTGTGGTTTTGCACCATATAATTGGAGAATAAAGTTTATGATGTTCTTCTCTTCCAATAACCAAGCACGAGATTGTAAAAATAACAATTTAATTAAACGATTAAAAGACAGACAAAAAAAATAACACCTTTTCATCTGGTGCAGTACATATTGCACATCAAAAACAAACCACAACCACTCTCAACCGAGACAAGTATACGACTGTAGAGATGGGCGATCCGCTCAGGAGCTGACTCAAAGAGTCAGCTCTCTTGACGGAGTGAGCGAGCGCTGATTCGTCAAAAAAGAGCTATAGCTCTTTTTTAACCAATCAGGGATGAAGAGCGGTAACTCTTTTTTAACGAATCAGCGCTTCCACTCTCGAAGAGTCATTTCCGCATGCGATCACCAGCTCAGTGATTCTTTTGGGAGTTGATTCTTTTGAGAGTTGATTCTTTTCGGAGTTGATTCTTTACGAGAGTTGGCTCTTTCGAAGAATCATTTCCGCATTCGATCGTTTGCGCTCACTGATTCTTTTGGGAGTTGATTCTTTTGAGATTTAACTCTTTGGCTCTTTTCGATAACTATCGCTCTCGAAGAGTCAATTCCGCATTCGTTCTTTTGCGCTCCCTAGCTTTTTGTTACTTTTTTGAAGTTTCAAATTTTTAAATATCTATGTATTATCATAAATGTTATTTTTTTTAATTTAATTCAATTTTAGATTGAAAGGGTGTTTTTACGGCTTAAGTCATATCACTCCTTTTAGCACTAATTAAAACTAGTCTTAAGGTTGTTATTAAAACATATTCTAACAGTTATTATGTTATTCACTTAACATTAATATAATAATAACCTTGATTTCTCGGGAGTGATATCATTTTAATAAAGCTACACAAAATTAAATTAAACGTAACTCGTTTTTATTGCATTGCCTTCACAAAACAAGGCATTTTGAAAATATTTTATTAAAAGACAGGGAGGGGACTTGGATTTTGAAAATCTTTGGGACAACGAGTATTTGAGGATATTATATACCTATATCTTAAAATAAATAGTTAAAAATCTTAAGTACTTAAATAAATTATTAATATTTTTATTATTTGATTTTAAAATATCATTTAAATTATTAGGAAGTCTCATTTGGTAACTAAGTGGTTTTAGAAAGAAATCTTAATGTCCCTCCTGTAAATCCATCCAAACACGTCCAAGACACTTTTTTTAAATGTGGTATAGAAACATTTTAATGATATTTTTATGTTTTGTGTTTTAAACAATAGCAATGGGCTATAAATATTAAAAGTATATATTAATAATTTTGTAAAAATATGATAATTATGTATGAAATTTTAAAGAAATGTGTCAAAAACTTCAAATGTGCTACATGAAAATCTATTCAACCAATTTGAAAAATGATGCTACCAAAATAAACTACATGCATATTTCTAGGGAATGAACTAGAATAAAAGGATATTTAAATAAACAACAATTTTACAAGTGATTGAAAAATGAATAGAAGATTTTTTATAGTTTTACAGTCCTACTTCTTAAATAAATAATAATAATTTAGAAACTTTTGAACTCAGCATAATTATTCTAGTTCATTCACTTGACAACATTATAAATAACAAACTCTCAAAAGTTTACTAGAATCCAGTTTTAGTTTTTGTATTATAACATTTGAAGTGAGGAAATAATGCAAAAATATTAATTTAGAGTTAAAGGTAGTTTCAAGTGCATCGCTTGCTCCCTTGCGTTTGCTCTTTGTGTAAACAATTTTGTTCTTCCTTCTCTTTAAAAAAGTTCACTCCATTTCCAAAAGAGAAACCATTTAAATATTTGAAAAAACTTTCTAAAATTATGTTTGCAAAAAAAAGTAAGGTTTAAATTTAGATTTTGGCATGTTTTTGGCCTTTTAATGACCATTTCCAGTGTTTTCCATTCTTACTTCTTGTTTTCCCGCCTTGATTAAAATCTTAATACTTCTTCAAGTAATTAACAGAGAAAAAATTAAATATGTTTTGGAAAGTTACATAAATACTCTATCCAATAAAATCGAAAACTTTTTTAGAATTCTTGGTCAAAAATGTGATTTTTAACGTGTTTGGATATTTTAATTTCTACTTCTGTAATCTCAACGGGTTCATGACGGAATTACAAAAGTAGAAGTGTCCTCAAAGTAATTTATTCTTTATGGACAATTTCAAAGTTATATGAATTGACATGGTTTTGGGCCATCTTATGCCTTAGCAATTAAATTTTACAGCTTAGCAGCCCTATGCTGCAATGCCTATCGTCCTCGGGCCCCGTCTCCCTCCTTTTGTTGATTTTAGAGTTAAACTGCGCAATTGCTGGATGAGTGAGTGTTTCAAGTGTTGTGTGCGTGGGTGTTTCAAGCACGCTTGGCGCCTCTTCGTCTGGACATTTGCGATCACGTGACAACGAGGGATGTTCGATGGCCCAAACATATTGTATACATTTCGATATGTTATATACATTATTATATATCTCAAAGAAGCGGTGAGTCATCAAAAAGAGCTAGCTCTTTTTAGTGAGTGAGCGGTTCCGATCCGATCCCTGAAAAGAGTCATTTTCCCCATCACTATACGACTGCCAATTTTCTCTATGGCAACCCTTCCACGCAGGGAGGTTAGTCGCCAAGAACTCTCCTAAAATGATCGCCAACAGCGGCCAGATATCACACCTTCCCGCGAAGATGGAGTTTTATCTACAAATTTAAATTTCATCTGATAACGAAATTGGCTTCTGTTGCGATCGGTTTACCTCTATTTTTGCAAAATATGAAATAACTATATCTTAATATATTATTTTAGCAAAAAAAATATTAAACAGATCAATACACAGAAATACAGTTTCGATATCAGTAGCAAAACACAAGCACAACTAAGTTGACAGCAGACGACAAAATAATATATGTATGTAAACAAAACCTTTCTACTTAGACGAATAATATTTAAAATCAAACATTTCTCTTGCTCTTAAATCAAAATAGACACTCAGCCAACTCTTTTTCTAGCTACACTTACTAAACAGAACTAACACTTATACAGTATGATAAACTGGAATAAAATTACATCATTATAGTAGCATGAAATCATTATTTTCCTACCAAATTTATGAACCAAAATTATATATAAAAACTATAAGTACAAAATAACAAATATCTCAATGAAAGAAAATATCTATAGCTAACCATACATTTCAAATGAAATCATGATACACAAAAGAAAATCAAGACAAATGTAAATAAACACTGAAAGGATACTGAATAATGTTTTGAATCTATGCAATAATTCAAAACTTTCACGTATTAAAGTTAATGCTAATTGTCACATTTAGGATCAGAAAATAATCTTGATAATGCATCCGCGTGAGGCATTTTAGCTCCTGGGCAATGTTTTATCGTGATGTCATATATTTGAAGAGCAAAGACCCAATGTTGTAAACGCGATACGACAAGGGATAGTGATCGGTAAAAAGTTCTATTTTGGAACCAAAATTTAAGTTTCAAACTTCTTTAAGCACCATAGAATGGCATATGCTTCCCTCTCTATGGTAGACTACGCTTGTTGGGTTTTGTTTAACTTTGGCTGCCATAGGCTGGGGCTTTCCTTGAATATTTTGTGATACACAAGTGGCAACACCATACTGTGACGCATCTGTGTGAATTATGAAGGATTCACTCATAACGGGAGTGTGTAGAGCAGGAGCTTTCATTAACGCCGACTTCAGTTTGTTGAACGCCTCGTCGTGTATATCCGACCACGGTAGGTTGTCACGAACTTTCTTCTTTGTTAGTTCTGTCAGAGGTAAAGCTATTTCTGCATAACGAGGTATGTATTCTCGATAATAATTGCATAATCCAAGCATGCTTCTCAATTGTTTCTTGGTCTCAGCTCTTGGTAGTTGAGAAATCGCTTTGATTTTATCTGGATCGGCTTGATGTTTCCCAGACCCTATTATATGGCCTAAATATTTTATTTCCGACCTAGCAAATGTACACTTCTGTAGATTCGCTGTAAATTGCAGTTCTTTTAACTTAGTAAGAATGAGTTTTAAGTGATGTAAGTGATCTTTCATGTTGTTAGAAAAGATAGCTATGTCGTCAATGTATGCACGACTAAATTCTCTAAATGGTGCTAACGCGCGATTAATTTCTCTCTGGAAGGTAGCAGCTGTGCTTTTTAAACCAAACGGCATGACTTTGAATCTGTACTGAGATCTATGGGTCTTGAACGAAGTAAAATCACGACTTTCCTCTTCCATTGGAATAGCCCAATATCCTTTTAATAGATCGAGTTTGGTAATGATATTAGCTTTTCCAATACAATTCATGGATTCCATCAAATGATTCTTGTTGATTCACAGTCCTGGGAGGAGTATGGATATCACCAAATTCTTCGTCATCTTCGAAGATGATTCCAACTGACTCTTACATTGACTCTTGTCTAGAATTTTCGGATTTTGTTCTCACGAACGTCTTTCTTCTTCCATCAGGTAATTTTACTAAATAGGAGTGTGGAAGATAATGTTTAATAAATTCACCGGGACCAATCCAGCGAACATATAATTTGTAGTTGAGTCAGGAATAAGTAGATACACTTGATCTCCAGGAATTAAACATTTTGATCCAGTCTTTCTACACTGCTGGCCACCGTAAATGCAACACCCTGAAGAAAGCATGCAAATAACATGGAATTTACAACATGCATTAGCGGAGGTGAGATATGCAAATGATTAGAATTTCAGCGCAGACACACATCACGCGCGCCTGAGGCGACACTTCAAAGCGCTATTTAAGGCTTGGAGATTTCGACGATTTCAAGTAAGGCAATTGTGTTTTTCTCGAGGTTTAAAAAAAAAAAAAACGATCAATTATGCGTCGTAGAAAACAGCGATCCTCTTTTGATCAAGTATCCGAGTTCGACAGAGGAAGGATAGTGGCCTACCGAGATTGTGGATTATCTTTCAGGGAAATCGGTAGTCGTGTTGGACGAAACCAAACAACTGTAATCCGGATTTGTGATTGTTGGTAGCAGGAGGGTACGACGGACCGACGTGTTCGATAGCATCCTCCTCAGTGCACCACTTCACGTGATGACAGGCATATTGTGCGTATGGCAGTGACGGATCACTCAGCCACATCACAAACCATAGCACAGCACATTCAGTCTGTAACGCATCATCCAGTGTCTGCGCGTACCATTCGACGCCGTTTACAGCAGAGTGGTTTGTCCGAAAGACGTCAATTGCTTCTTCTACCCTTGACGCATAACCACAGAGGTCTCCGCCGCCAATGGTGCGATGAAAGAAGGATGTGGACCGCAGAATGGAATGAAATTGTCTTCACTGACGAGTCACGCTTCTGTCTGCAACACCACGATGGTCGGATTCGAGTCTGGAGACACCGTTGAGAGAGAATGCTGAACAGCTGCGTTATGCACCGCCACGCTGGTCCTGCAGCGGGTATTATGGTATGGGGCGGTATTGGATCTCACTCTCGCACTCCTCTAGTACACATTGCCGGTACTTTAAACAGCCAGCGCTACATCTCCGAGGTGTTGGAGCCAGTTGTCCTTCCTTACCTTCAGGGGACACGGTACCCTTTAGACAATTTTTTTTATTTTCAAATGTGTAGCAAAATGTTTTAGTATAATATATGGGCATGTCCATCAAATGTATATTTCAGGGGAAAAAATTCAATTTTACTCAAACAATAATTCAAAAATTTAATTTTTTTGAAAAAAATTCAAAATTTTAAAATTCATACTACTTTTTTCAATTTTATCTTTTTTAAATTATTTTTCCATATTTCTACATATTAAACTATTTTCCACATTTCTGTGGATGGGTTTGCTTGTATTCTGGTTATTTATTCGTCTAGAATTTTTTTTCTAAGCAATACTGGTGAAAACTGTAAAAAAACAGAAAATATAGTTTGTCAATTTAAAAAAAAAAACTTTTCATTCAAATATTTTCCCCATCCACAGAATTGTCAAACATGCTATTATAAACAACAACAAAAATTTTCAAACCTCTAACTTAAATTTTAAAAAAGCCTTATTATTTTGAGTACTTGATAGTCATCAAAAACAGAAAGCTGAGAAAAAGCCCTTTAAAGTTTTAAATGGTAGTGAAATATGTGAAATAGATAATGTATGATGTTAATTGAAGTAAATATCATTTTTCAAGCTATAGTATGCAATTTAGAATCAAAATAGATAATCTAAATCATTATACATACCTTAAAAAAATATAAACATTGAGAGCTAAAACATATGCTTCACTGGTGTTTTCGTGTTTACGAATTGTGAATTTGTTTAATTTAAGGAAATTAGATGAGCATTATAAACTTAACTTTACGTTTTATCAAAAATGCAAATAATTAATTTAAAATGCCCCAGTCTGATAAGTTGGGCCTTCTCTTTTCAGTAACGAGGCATTTTGTCTCTTTTTTGCCAACGCAATTTTTTTTCTTGCTGCGGCATGCACAGCAAGATTCTTTCTCTTTCTGTGATACACCCGGCGATAATCACACATAACAGCCAAAGCTCTGGACTGTTTGTTCATCACGATTCCACTTTCTTTTTGTAAATAATCAATTGATTGCAGTGTGCCAACATTAAATTCGGAAACTGCTTCGCACACTGCAATGGTCACTCTGCGAAAAGTGGCAGAAATTTCTTTTGAACATTTGTTCCAAATTACACTGTGCAGACTTTCATTTGAGTTCTGCGTAATGCATCTGACACAGCGTTCCAACAAATCACTGGAAGCCAGTCTTTGGTATATAGGCATGATTTTTTCAAGGTGATGCTCATTTACTGGAGTCTTAACTTTTTGCAGATGAGATCCTGGTGCAATACCTTGAGCTAATGCTCGTTGGTAAAAACACCAAGAATCATCCCCAACAGGACATTTTGAATGCTGCGGTTTCTTGTCCGTGGAAATGCTGTGGTATAACGTGGCATAAATAGCCGATTTCATGCCCTCCACGTCACCTTTATGAGAGCGAATGGCATTTTGATAGTATCTCGTCAGTTTTTTAATGGTTTCTTCCTTCAAACTGCCACGAGATTTTCCTCCTAAGGTGACACCTTTAGCCCGCCACTCTTTTACCGCCTTCCTCAATGCTGTACCCAATCGTTTGCTGACGTGGTTGATACATTCTTCTTTTTTTATTTGGGTGTCAGGACCATAGACTGCCATTGCATTCAAATGCTGATGAGTCTTGGCATCTCCATCTGACAGCAAAGTTGTATAACGAAAGCCAATGCTTTCAGACCTTCGCCACAACTTCAAAGCTGCCTCTTGTTCCATAGAATTTGAAGATCCCAGATGATTAATATTGCATTCTGGTCTATGGCCCTCGTACCACACACTGAATTCCGCAGAACTTGCCTGCAGATCCCTTTTGGCAAACTCGCATTCGATGCAGCGTTTCGACATCACTTCGAAGTCCACGACAAACCCCGTCATGATGTCGATTACACAACCTACACCGATTTGCGAAGTGTGCCCTCGGGTCAACCACGTGCCATCAAAAGTAACATCGATGTTTGTCATGTCACTCACATCATCATATGTCTTTTTAATGATGGCTCTTGTGTCGTTCAAACTTTTGTTGGTAGAATTCACCAACGACAAGTAAAGCTTCTTTTTATAGATGTTAAAGGTTCGACTCGAGGGCAGATCCATGTTCATTAGCATGCAAAATCTCTGTAGGGCCAAATATCCTTTCCCGACACTCAGAAAGGAATGCACGACGCGCATGTTTACATCAAAAGATTGTGAAGTCGTTTCTTTTTTATCAATTACTTTTGATGAAAATGCGCTAGATTGCATCGCATCACAATTGGTACACAAAATATTTATTTTGTGAGAAAAACCAAATTGTCTACCTACTATCAGAGATACTGATGCAGATTTGCAAGAACTGCACAACAAGCCTTTCATTAATCCTTTCAAGATTTCCACATCAATAATCAAATAATGAGGAGCTAGAATATCCAAAGCAGATGAATTTCCTGTTTTTACAGATGTTTCCAGTCTTTGAAACTTCATATTCATTGATGTTGTAGAGGTATCAGATGAAGCAAGCAGATTTGTGGAACTGCTTTTACCACACCATCGTTTATCTGACTTCTTCTTATTCAAAATACTACTGCGCTTCATTCGCGGCATATTTCACAATTTATCACTAAAAAACTTAGTTTAAAATTGCAAAAGACAAGTAAAAATATCTTAGAAAGAAAATAATATAAGTGGCTTTGAAAAAAGCCTTTGTAAATACTTATAAAATTATTTTGAATGCACAAAAATACAAGCGAAAATACGCAGAAAAGCAACAGAGTACGAAAGTAAACATTGAATTACTTCCCTTCACTTCCCATTTAAATATCGAGTCTTTAAAATAAAATATCTAGAAATAGAGCAAGGCTATGACAGTAGTTTATGTGCTGCTTGGGCACAAGAGCAAATGACGCTCCTCAAATTTTGGGTTTCGGTTTAGTACATCCAAGAGAAAAATATAAATAACTCCTAAAATAATGTTGCTAGAGCTATGAAATTTTGTACGCATATTCAGAAAGGTTGTATATTAAAAACAAAGCAATAAAATTTGTTTCGGTATTTTGGTCAATTTTAGGGTAATGTGTCCCCTTCAGGGCTTGCCCACAGCCATATTACAACAGGATAATGCGCGACCACACGTGGCACACTCGCTCTCCGGATATTTCGCCGATAGAAAACATGTGGTCCATGGTTGCTCAAAGATTGACCCACATTACATCCCCAGCTGCCACACCAGATCAACTTTGGCAACGTGTGGAAGCTGCTTGGTCTGCTGTACCCCAAGAACACATCCAAAGTCTCTTTGACTCAATGCCGAGGCGTGTGGCAGCGGTGATCTCCAACAATGGCGGCTACTCTGGCTACTGATTTTGGCAGGAACCACACTTCACAGAAGTCAATAAATTTAATCATTTGATACTTGGTCAACATGTTATCTACAAAATAAATTTTGTTGTGATATCTCTTGTCTTTCTTGGTGTTGCAATTTGGGTGGCCAGCAGTGTATTAAAGTAATCCGCATAAGATTGCTGTTTTCCTTCGGCAAATATTTTCACTTGTTCAGCGGTCTGTTCCATCTTCATTTTTATTTCTTGCAAGTAATCCACTTCAGACTGACTTATGTTTAGGGGTAGGGGAATCTCTCCAGACCATGATGACTTTAGTACTGCCAAAGGTCCTCTTGCTTGTCTACCGTACATAAGTTGGAAAGGTGAAATACCAGTGGTACAGTTCGGCACATAACGGTAAGCGAACAGTAGATATGGAATGTGTCTGTCCCAATTCGTCGGAACAGTTCTAATCACGTAATGTAGCATTTGCTTCATAACTTTATTGTATCGTTCTATTAATCCGTTGCTGGCAGGATATCCAGGGCAAGACAATTTAGGACAAGATCCTAACCTCTTGTGAAATTCTTGTGTGAGTCTCGAGATGAAATTGGGTTCCTTGATCGATAGCTATGACATTTCGTATACCGGTCCTCATGAATATTTCAAGCAAAGCATCACAGGTAGATTTCGCTGTCAAACTCTTCAATGGTACTGCTTCGGACCAGCGAGAATGTTGGTCCATCAGACACAGGATGTATTTATGCTTTCTTGCAGATGAAGGCTCAATTGGACCGATGAGATCGACGTTCACCACTTGGAATGGTAAGTCAGGTCTTGAAACAGGTGTAATAGGTATTCTATCAGAATATTTTTCGGGTCTTCTCAGTTAACACTCCTTACATGTTTTTCAAAATGTCTCCACGTCTTGAGAAAGTCCAGGCCAGTAGAATAAATATCGAATTCTCTCTTTCGTTTTTCGTATCCCCATATGTGCTCCAAATACAAACTCGTGAACTAGCTTTAAAACTTGTTGTCGTTTATTTTTAGGAAGTACCAATTGAATCACGGTTTGTCCCAATAGCTTATCCGTATGATAAAGAAGACCATCAATAAACAAATAATTTCCTTTTTTTATTTTAGCTGTCGGAACGATTCTTTTAATGATAAACAAGCCCTTTGATTTCCTCTTAGTTTGGCGGTTTGAGTAGTGACGTCATCAGTGCTTATGTTTTCTTTTTATTCTTGTGGTGCTTTCACGTCACGTCTCCTATGTGTTCAAGTGGCGCCTCAGAATCGTTATATTATTTTTCTTCCGTTTCAATATGTAAGCTTAATACTGCTTTGTCGTTGTTTATAGTATTTCCAAAGATTCATTCGTCATTCGTTGAATTAATCAGCAATTCATAAACTTCCATTGTTAACAAGCAGGGGACATTCAATTTATCCGTTACCGCTAAAAGAGCATCGATACAATTGAATATTGTGTAAATTATTTTCACAGTTTTTGTAATAGATGGGAATCCGGAAAACATTTGCTTCAATTGGTCCGCCGAAAGCCGGAGATTATAAAATTTTACTTTTTTCTTCATCCTTCAAATGAGGTACAACTGATGAATGAACAATCGAGATTTGAGTTCCAAAGTCAACGATGGATTCTATTTCTTATGAGTCGATATAAATGTTTATCTTCTTCAAGGGTATGGCGAGATTCTGGATAGATTCGGTTTGTAAAAATGAAGAATCGACCTTCGCTACGGTAGCTTCTTTGTTTCTAATATTATCGGTTGCTCTTGAATTTTTGTGGAAATAATTCCTGTCGTTTCGTTTCGTCGGAACATCATTCCTCCTTTGTTTATTAGGACAGTCTCTTGCAAGATGATGAGAACTTCCGCACTCGTAGCACATCTTCCGTCTTGGGAAATTGTCATTCTTCCTTCTGTGGTGAGGTGGAATATATCTATCAGCTGGAAAGGCGAGTTTAGGGTGTTTAGCACGGCTAAAGTCGTTTCGGGATTCTAGAAAAGATTTCCGCTTTGCTCCAAAGTATATATCATATTCTTGTGCAAGTTCTTGCGGCTTTAACCATTTTTCTCCTTAACGTATCGCAATGTGAGAAGCAGTGTCAGTGTCCAGTGTTTGAAGTAGTGTGTCCGAAACAATTAATTCCTTCACATAATCATAATCTTCAACTTTAGCAGAAAGTCACATGCAGAGGTGAGTCTGGAGGCGAACTGGATATAAGTTTCACCCGAGTTTCGTTATGCTCTTCGGAAATTTTCCAAACAAGCTTGAGATGTTGGCTCGTATTCTTTCAAAATGAAGGATTTTACTTTTAAGTAATTTTTCAAATCTTCTTCTTTAATGTAAACTAGAACATTCGATGCTTTATCTCCCAGAAGTTTCAACAATATTTCTGCTTGGAATTCTTCAGGAACTTTCTTATGCTTAAAGGCTCGTTCGAGGGAGTCGAAAAATAAATTTCATGCTTCTGTTGCCCCCAGGGGCATTCCTTTTTTAGGTTTGTACGGGCTTCACAATCTCGAGGTACCTGAGTGATCTTTTCTCCCTTTCATATTTCCTCTCCTCTATCCTTCTACTTTTTCTTCCTCCCCTCACTGTGGTTACCTCTTTGGAGGTGAGGGCTCCCTTTGAGAAGCTCTTCGCCACTCTATTGCTTCCAACTCCTCTTTGGGATTATATCACCCACGTGTTCGCCGTGCGTGGAGACCTGTGTCTTCGGAAAAGGTGATCCTGGTGATTGAGGAATAACATAACGCCCCAATACTTTTCTTCGCCTCCTGCTTCGAACAAACAGGAAGTGTACTTTGGTCCCTGTTCCGTGTTTGTAACTTTTGCCTTGGCGACGGAGAATCATCCCCGTGGCGCCACTTGGCGATCTTGTAACCTTGATGAAAGGAAGAGAGGAGAGTGACGAGTGTCGGTTCCCAGAACGCACGTATGTGAATAAATCTCAAAGTTTATACAGTCCACTGTCTTATTCAATCGCTAAACCTCTGCACATTTTGGTCCTAGCGACCCGGAGGTTCTTAAACCAGCGCAAACTCTTGTAAAAATGACAGACAACGTCATTACAACGCTAAATAGAAGGCGCGGAAACACTCGCGCGCAAATTACGAAGGTCTCCAAGACTGTGTCTGACAACAAGTTGGATATCGCAGAACTGAAAGCTCAGCTCGAAGTTATCGCAAAAATTGAAGACAAATTTGATTCGCTAAAGAATGACTATTATAATAGTGTAAGCGAAGAAGACTTCGAAACTACGGAAGACATTCTATCGCAGATCGACGACGAAATTCGGAAGATTGTTGTGTTGCAAACTCTAAGTTTTTTTTAGTAATTTAACTTTGGAGTTCTTCTCTTATAAAGGGTTTCATTACATCCCCTTTTGTATATTCATGTTGTGAATGTATATACTTTTAAATATTTGGAAGTACCAAAGAGATGCTTGGCCTGTAAAACCTTTAAAATTTATTAAGCTATCATTTGAGTGTTATTATACTGTGTTTTTTCTATCCACTGTCTACTTTACTTTCCTGTGGGATATGTTTTTAACCAGAGGCTTCCTCTGGTTCTTTTTTCGGTTCCATCATTCCAAGTGCATTGCGTATGAAGGTGTCCTGTCTTCGGTCAGCCATTGTCCCTTTCACGAAACGAAGCTTTTTCGAGTGGTTCCTCCCAACACCCCTTTGCAGCAAACCCATAAAAAAATTCCCCCTCCCTGAAGGAATGCAGTAGAGGTAGGGTCAACGCTCAAGTTCATCGTCCGACAGCGGTCTTCGCCCCACCCCAATCCCCAAGTTGCGGGTGGACACCTGCCAGATGCTGAAACGGAGAATCTATCATCGTCCCGGAGGCGTATTTAGAAACCCTGGCGCTTGCAGCACAAAACGGAAATACGTCATTACATAGATGCGCAGACGCGTCCACGCAAGCAAACACAGCGAGCCTAAACAGTATACACGACCCTCGCTCGTATTGATATTGAGAGATGTGTTATGGCCGTTTTATCTAAAAATTAATAATTGTTGGGTTCACATTTCTTTTAGCAAATGAAAAATGTATTAAATAAAGCCATAATGGTGAACAACTGTGTGTAGCATAACTCCATATAAACAAACACGTGTATCTCAAATTTGAAGAGAGAAGTTGCATTACACATGTACACACAACTTTTTTCATAAATCTTACTTCTTGTTTACTTGGGCATTAAAAAGTATGAATAAATTATTCGTTTCTCTTTTTCACACACAAAAAAACAACATTTTCAGTTGGAATTAACTTAAAGATGAGTGTGAAGAAGTTCAGGGTGAGTTCTGTCGACAAAGTACTTATAGAGCCAAAATGTTTAAAATCACTTATTTATTTTTACTTTTGGCAGCAAAAAGTTAGTATTATTTATTGCTTTCACTTTTTCACCAAGAAAAACATTAATAATTCTAATTTACTAAAAGATGAATGAAAAGTCCACGGTGAAATCCTTGGAAAAAGCTGCACACACATTTTCACACATCTTTTTAAAAAATGCTTACTTCTTTTTAATTTTGATATTAAGAAGTTCGAATTAATTATTACTTTCACTTTTTCACCAAGAAAAACCATTAGTAATTCAAATTTACTAAAAGAGGAGTGGGAAAAGTTCACGGTGAAACCCTTTCACAAAGCTGCATACTCATTTTCACACACAACTTCTCTAAAAATGCTTACTTCTTTTTACTTTTGGGATGGAAAAGTTTGTTTTTATTAATAGTTTCACCTTTTTACAAAGAAAAAACATTAACACTTGAATTTCACTAAAGGACGAGTGTCAAAATGTTCACGGTGAGCTAGATCAACAAAGTACTTTCAGAGCCAATTAAAAAAAAAAGCTTCATTCATGTTTTTTTTAGCAGTTATAAATTTGTATCTGTGTTTACTTTGAATAATGTACCAAGAAATAAGTTTAATTGTAGGAAATAACCAAAAGTTGCATGAAAAAACTACACAGTGAACTGCTTCGACAAAGTTGAACAGACACATTCATACCCCAAATTTTTATAAATGTTTTTATCCATAATATTTTTGCATCAGTAAGTCTCTTTTATTGTATACTTTGTTTTATATACCTTAGAAATAGTTTATTAATTAGAATTAACACAAAGGTTCATGTAAACATCTCAAAATGAGCTGTCTTCATTATATTAACACAGCATGTTAGAAAGACACACAAAATATTCAAAAAGTGCCAATTTCTTGATTTCTTTTGCTTGGATAGGTTGCAAATGATAAATACTTTCTGTTTTTCACAAACAAAACTGTTAGAAAGTTGGAATTATGTAAAAAGTACATGAAACAAGTTCACGGTGAAATGCATCGACAAAGCTGAACACACACATTAAGACCTAGTATTTTTATTAATTGCTTTTTCCAATATATTTTTGCATCAGTAAGTTGATTTTATTATGTTCTTTCTTTTCTATATATTTTATAAATAGTTTATTACATAGAATTAGTATAAAGTTTTAAGGTAACATGTCAAAAGCAGGTGACTTCACAATGTTAACACATCCAATTTAAAATGCACACAAAACCTCTAAAAACGACTACTTTCCTCATTCCTTTAATATTTATACTTTGCAATTGTCGAATAGTTTGTGTTTTTGATCAAGAAAAACATTTAATGTTTTAAATTATTAAAAAAGTGCATGAAACAAGTTCACTGTGAAATGCTTCGACAAAGATGCACAGATACTTTCACACCCAGAATTTTTATTAATTGTTTTTTACCCAATTTTTTGCATGAATAACTTGGATTTATTATGTTCTTTGTTTTCTATGTCTTGGAAAGAGATTATTAATATAATTAAATGAAAGTTTCATGGAAACATGTCAAAATCACCTGCCTTGACAATGGTAACAGAGCATATATTAGAATCAAACACAAAACTCTAAAAACTCTCAAACAAAAAAAAACCTCTAAAAGTGATCATTTCTTGATTCCCTTTGGATTGACAGGTTGGAAATCATAAATGCTTTCACTTTTTCACCCAGAAAACATTTTATAAAGTTAGAATTGATTAAAAAGTATATGAAACAAGTACTCAGTGCAACTGCATTGATGAAGGTGAACACACTTATGAAACCCAGAACTTTTATTTTTTGTTTTTTTCCAAAATTTTTTGGCTTTAATAACTTTCTTTTATTGTGTTCTTTCTTTTGTATAACTTGGAGTTTATTACAAAGAATTAAATTAAAGTTACATGAAAGCATGTCAAAATCATCTGCCTGAATAATGTTGACACGGCAGTGTAAATAAACACAAAACCCCTATAAAATGGTAATTTCTTTAACATGTGTGCATGGACATGTTGCAATTGTTAAGTATATTGTATTTTTCACCAAGAAAAGATTCTAATAGTTAGAATTAAATAAAAAGTACACGAGACCAGTTCACGGTGAAATGAGTAAATGACTCGTCAACGGCGTGGTGTCGTATGCCGGAACGCGGGTTTGCTTGCGCGGGCGCGTCTGCGCATGTATGTATATGACGTATTTCCGTTTGTGCTGGAAGCGCCAGGGTTTCTAAATACGCGTCCCGGAGCCAATCCCAAAATTTGGTTGCCAAAATGGAATCCATCCCAAAACGTCTGGAAGGATGGTGGCAACAGGGGAGTGATGGTCTATAAAAAGGGGACACAACGAGAAAGCGGGGCTTTTTCTCTTTTGGACGTGCGATTTTGGATTTTCTCTTTTGCGGTCTGAAAAAAGGGTCTTTTGCTGGATGTGGGAACGCAGACGAGATGATTTCAAACCCTTGGTAATACAGCTCCCGGAGCCATTTTTTTTATCCCTTCTGCCTGTTTCTTCAATCTCTTTCGTTCCCGTCTCCTCTTATAGGAACATTAAAATATAAAATTATGATTTAAAGGTAGATCCAATTATGTGTCGCGCTGTTGAATTTTGTCAGATGGTTATTTTCGTGATAGTATAATTATTGTGAAGATCATTATAATCTTAAAATTCTTATGCATAAATAAATATTCCATTATTTTAGATTTTTAAATCTTTTGATTTTGGGCATTCCTTTTTACTCGTCAACACAGACAACAGCATGTATCAGGTTTACCTGATTATTGTTTTAGTTCCACAACGCAGTATGTGACCTATATAGTGGTTGCATCTTGCTACACAGCAAGGTGAAATTGGTGCCGTGACGGTTCTGATACATTGAAGTGCTGTACGTGATGACGTGTGAGAAGGAATGCTATCCATGTAAATTACATATGTTCTTTTCATTCCCGTGTGCATTCTTAAATTTTTTTAGTGTGTATTTAGATATTTGTACTTTAAGAGGGGCGTGTGAGTGAAATCCTTTTATTATGACGAACACCACTGAGGATTCGGATGTGTTGAAAAACCCATCTCTTTTATCCTTAATTCCAAATTTACACGGGACAAATGCGAGGGAGTTTTTCAAGGCTTTAGATCAAATCGCGATTTCAGGAGGCTGGGCAGAAAACCACTTAATAGTTATTCTCAAATTGAAATTGGAGGGCCGAGCAAAAAAGTATTACGAAGCATCATTGGTAACTTCTGATTTGGATTATAAGGGTCTCAAGCAGAAATTTATTGGGCAGTTCGAGGAAACTCATTCCTTCGCTACAAAATTTGCACTTTTTGCCTCAGCGGTCCAATCTGAAAATGAAAGGGTGAAGGACTTTGCCTCACGAATTGAAGGCATGTCCAGTATTGAGGAGGAATCAATTCCGAGCGAACTACGAGAGAAAATGACTCTCTCACAATTTGTAGCTGGCGTGAAGCCTAACATTAGGGCGCAACTCACAATTGAAAGCCCCTCAACCTTTTCGGAAGCGCGGGATATAGCCCAGAAAATTGAAAAAGCTCAGAGCATATTAACACCAAATTTTAATATAATTGCGGGTGAATGTCAAAATCGTGAGGCTGTGAGTGTAGCGAGTGAGTGTTTGTCAAAGTCACTGGATCTGGCAACGCAGCAACTTGAAAAAATAAGTTGTTGTTTTGACACATTAGAAAAAGAGAAATTATCAGATAAGGGACCTAGGGAGCAAACTATACCAGAGATAGAAGGGAACAAACTGGTCCGTGTTTTTACTGTGGGATACATGGCCACTTTGCAAGAGAATCCAGACGTAGGCAAGCGGACGCAAATAATTCTTCAAGATATGGCCCTAACGCATGGCAAAATAATGGAAACCCTAGGAGTAGACCAAATAATGGGAGTCGCCCAAACTAATTCAGGGCGGAGTTAGGTTCGGATCCCTAGACTCCTTTGCAGCCTGCGTCGATCCAAGTAATGGAGAAACAGAATTTTCTTCATGCACCCTACCAGTAATAAATGTTACTATGGAGAATAAAAAAAATGTAGAGCTTTGGTGGATACGGGTGCCACCATGAACTTGATTTCGGCTTCCTAATTTTCAAAGTTGTCCAAATTTAAGGTAATTGATGCTCCTCCTGTTAACATTAAGACTATTAAAAACACAGGAATTTTGGCTAGAGGTGTTATAGGAGGAAATTTTAAAATAGATAACAGTGTATTTTATACTCACTTCGTTATTGCATCTGCAGATTTGTCACCGACTTTTGATATTATTTTGGGTCTGGATTTTCTAAATAAATATAACTTTTATTTGGATTGTGGAAATAATGAACTTTCGAATAACAGTGTAAAGGTTAAATGGGATTTTAACAGATCCATTTTTGATACTGGTAATTTGAATTCTTCTGTAAGTGTTCAAAAAAATCAATGTCAAAATTATATAAATGGTGAGGATGAAAATCTCGGTATAAATCATGTTTGGGATCAGAGTGATATGATAGGTAAGGTTTTTAGAAAAACCACAATCCCGGCTTCTACTCAAAGATATGTGGCTTTAAAAATAGAAAAGGGAAAAAAGAATCTTAGGTTAGGTCAAACTTTGTTACTGGAAAAACATCAGAATTCCTCTTCATATTTAATTCCTAGGGCTGTTTCAAATCTAGAGGAGGAGGATAAGTGTTTAGCTTTGGTGTTAAATTTAAATAATAAACCTCTAACACTGAATAAGGGAATGTTAATTGCAAAGATTTCTCCTATTCATTACAGTACGAGGGAAGAAAATATTAATGCATTACAAATGGAAAATGATAAAATTTTTGAATGGGATAGAAATATAGATCTATCGCATCTGACTAATGATGAAAAGAATAAGGTTCTCAACTTGTTAAAAAATATAACTTGGTATTTGCTCAGGAGATAAGTGAATTGGGTGAATGCTCTATTGTACAACATGAAATTCAATTAACTGACCATAATCCTACTCGACAGAAGCCATATAGAGTGCCATGTAGTCAAAAGGCTGAAATGAAACGCCAGATAAATATTCTTTTGGAGGCAGGCATTATACAACCTTCCACTACTGCTTACGCAGCTCCTGTTCTTTTGGTTAAGAAGTCGGATGGCTCCTTTCGCCTAGTGGCTGACCTTCGAAAACTTAATGAAAAAAAATCATTCCTGATAATTTTCCTTTGCCTAATTTGACTGAAATGGTCGATATGTTGTCTGGTGCCAAATATTTTACTTCCATGGACTTAACCACCGGTTTCCATCAAATTAAAATGCCTCCCGAATATGCTCACCTTACAGGCATTACTACGGAATTTGGCTTATTTGAATATAAACGTCTCCCCTTTGGGTTAAAGAATGCCAGTGCCAGTTTTCAAAGACTCATGAGTATTGTGCTAGCTGGTCTTTCTGATCTTCAAGTAGGTTGTTACATTGATGACGTTATTATCGCTTCAAAAACTGTGGAGGAGCACATCTCCAGATTAGAATTGGTTTTTCAAAGACTTTTAACTGCCAATTTAAAGGTTAAGCCAACTAAGTGTTCCTTCTTGCAATTAGAAGTGACTTATCTGGGACACACTGTTAAACAGGGAAGGGTTTTTCCAGATGATAAAAATTTGAACTCAATTAAAAAGGCTCTCCCCCCGAGAACAAAAAAACAAGTCAGATCGTTTTTAGGATTAACAGGTTTTCACAGGCGTTTTATACCTAACTACTCTCAAACTGCCTTGCCATTGACTAATTTAACTAGGGACAAAACTGAATTCATTTGGTCTGATAGAGAACAGATGGCCTTTGAGTCACTCAGAAACTGCTTAATCTCCAAGCCATGTCTAAGTCTGCCTGATTTTTCAAAGCCATTTGCTTTATGCGCTGATGCTAGTAAATACGCATTGGGTGCTGTTCTCATACAGGAAGATGAGACTGGTTTTCAACACCATGTAGCCTTCGCTTCGAGAAAATTGGGTCCAACTGAGATAAACTATTCTGTAGTAGAGAAAGAAACTTTAGGGGTGGTGTATGGGGTAACTCAGTTTAAAATTATTTATATGGAAATAATTTTATTGTGTATTTTCTGATCAGCAATGTTTATCGAGAGTTAAGAATTTTAAGGACCCTACTTCTAGAATCTCTCGGTGGTTATTAACTCTACAAGAATATTCATATAAAATAATTCATAAACCTGGTCGTTTAAATCTCATGGCGGACTACCTCTCACGTGTCACTTATGAAAAGGGGGAAAATTCTAATACAGTTACTCAAGAAGTTCATGCTGCAGATATTCAGTTCGGTTCTTTTAATTTGCAGTCTATCCCAACTAAAGAGATTATAGCCAAACAGAATAAAGATTCTTTTTGTAACAATATTAAGGCTAAATTGGCTTCCAATTTTGTTTTTGCTCAAAACTCGCCAAAATTCTTCATGAGGGAAGGTTTGCTGCTTTGTTATAGGGAATCTACCGGTCGACATAACACTAAGGCTAAACTAGTTGTTCCCGATTCTTTAGTTCATTTGGTTTTGAACCTGTGTCATGACTGAAATGCTGTTGCCCATTCGGGTCTCGCACGCACACTCAAAAGAGTAAAACTAAAAAATTTCTGGCATGTTTTTTACCGTCAAGTAAAAAATTATGTTGCCTCGTGCCATTCCTGTATTCAGCGCAGAGGTTTCCACAAAAACGTCAGGGCTCCCATTCAAAGAATTCCCACTGCGGATTATCCCTTCCAAAAATGTTCGTTTGATGCTGTGGGTCCATTAGTCATGTCAAATCAGGGAAATAAATACATCATTGTAATCTCTGATTATTTCACAAGATATGCTGAGGCATATCCTCTCCCAAATATTCAGAGCTCTACTGTTGCGGGCGTTCTAGTCGATTTCATTTCTCGTCATGGCCTAATGCAAACTCTATATTCTGATAGAGGTTCGAATTTCTTGTCGGAGGCAATTATGCAAGTATACAAGACATTGGGTATTGCCAAACAACAAACGTTGGCTTACAATCCACAGGGAAAGGGTCTTGTAGAGCGTTTGAACAAAACATTAATTGAGACAGTCATCTAGTTTCTGTTACTCAGGAGGACTGGTGTCAACACGTACCTTTAGCCCTTATGGCCTTTCGAAATGCTTTCCATCGAACAATTCAAGAGAATCCTGCTTTTCTGGTATATGGTAGAGATCCTGTAATGCCCTATGATCTCATCTTTTCTGATCCTGTTAGAACTTATAGTGATACTCCTTCCTATGCTCAAAACTTGGTAAATCGTCTTCAGTCCAGCTTTGCTATGGTAAAAAGTCACTTAGACCTCGCTGCTGACCAAATCCAACAAAATCAAAAGCCCTTGCCAAAGTCAAAACAGATTCAGGTTGGAGATCTTGTGTACCTTCACACTCCTAAAATAAAACTTCACACATCCAAAAAGCTGGCAAAACAAAATCAGGGACCTTTTCGTGTTTTAAGCAAATGCAGTCCAGTTATTTTTGAAATTCGTCATATATCTCATCCTGGCAATATTCAGAAAGTGCACTTAAATAGAATAATTAAAGTCCTCGAAAGAGACACATTTCCTTGTACTGAAGATGTTGACGAACTTCAGTCTAAAGGGATAGAAATTAAGGAAAATGATAATGAAAGTATTTTAAAACAATACCCTCCTTACATATTAACAATGGTTGATTCAGGGGATGATGGTATTTCTCATAACTATATGCCAACTAGTGTTAATGTTTCTTTACAAGAAAATTCACCTACGCCTTCAAATTCGGAGGATATTATTGCTCAGAACTATATGCCTTCAAATCATCAAGTTTCTATTCCAGAAAATCCACCCTCTCCTTTAAATTCAGACGAGGTTATAACTCAAAAAGTTGTACCTACAAATAGTAATATTTCTTCGCGGGTAAAATTACAAACTCCTTCAGATTTATCTCGTATCTTAAGGCCAAGAAATGCGGCGGGTTTTGTAGTAAAACGCTAGGATAATTGTTCAAATTTTTGTATTTTTGATATTTCGTTGTGTTTTGACATTCAAAAGGCTAGACATTATTTTTATGGTTTAAAATGTGACAGGTTTTAATATAACCCTACATCCTTTTAATCTCAGTAGGATGGAGGTTTAAGTAGGTACAATTTCATGTATTGCTGCGTTTATATCGTATTTATAAACCGTTGTCGTTCACTTTGCAACACTTTGGGTGGTTGTTAACGTTTTCTTTTCTCTCCGAAATTTTTCTGTGTTTCTGAACATGTCATGTTCATGATGAGTTTTTTTTTTATTAAAAAAATTGTCAGGTGACCTTAAATGTCTTGGTTCTTTTTCCTGATGTCTGTTTTATTCTTGCCACTCCCAGTTTGGCTTACGATTTTCTGTTCTTGTAAATAGTTATCTTTTTTGGAATGGTTGTAAATAGTTGTTATGCTGTTCCACATGTTTGAAACTTGGTTATTCAGCGCTGTGTATTTTAACCGCATTTATTACTTTAGTTATTATTGTATTGTACATTTGTTTTGTGTATTCAGTCTTATTCTTCTGCATTTTTGAGGTACCTTCAATCCTTTACACATGTACAGATATCATCTTAAATCATTCTTGGCAAACCCTTCTGCTTGGCTTAAATGTTTCCAAAAAGATACCGATTAAGTTTTTGCTCTTCGCTGCTTTTAATCTAACTGGGTGTTGTAATATAAATTTAGTTTATAAATTCTTTCAGAAAATAGTACTTTCTACTTTAAAATCTTCATTCCATGTTACCTTTCCAATTTGGTTTAAATTTCGATGAGTCGACGCATCGTTGTTTCTCTGATTGTTGGGTTTCATTTTATTGCAAGTTGGTGTGGGTATTGCCAGCTGGTCTGACTTTATTCACACTTGTTGCTTGTGATTTTTTCTCTGTGTTTATCCTGGTTGAAACAAAACTTTTTTTTTGCAGTGAAATTTTCATTTTTTCTTAATTTTTATTTTGTGCAGTACCAATTTATTTTTTAAAACTTTTTTTGTTGTATTTCCTAAATTAACTGGTTTCTTGCGGTGATGAAAATAAATGCACGAGCAAAGAGTTTGGGTTTAATTCTGGGAGTATAGGTATTAAATGCTACACGGGTATTTTTCTAAACTTATGTGCGTCTAGACAGTGAATGTTAGTATTTAGAGACAGTTGAGGGTACTTGCTGAGTGTTTTGTAATAATAGGTATATTTCTACGTTATTGTTTGGTCTATTATGGCATAGAAGTGCCATGGTTGGTTGGGAGTACTTAGAAATCACTGTTCGAGGTTAAAAGTATAGCTTATGGTTAGGTGTTATAAGAACGTGTTGTTTAAAATTATATATATATATATATTTAATCTTGTTTCTGTGCCTAATGTAAAAATGTAAAACAAAAAAGAAAAAAATATATACATCCACTAGGTATTTCTTGGGAGGCAATGGTGTCTAGGTTTACCCTACTTTCCCCCTTTTTTTTTTTTTTTTTGTATATGTTTCGTATCAGGGTTGCGTGTCCATCCATAAACTTTGGGTGTTATTCGGTAATTTTATTACAAATTTTATTTTATTTTCAGATAAAAATAAAAAAATTTCGGAAAGGGTAGAATATTTGTGGCGTTGCAAACTCTAAGTTTTTTTTTTAGTAATTTAACTTTGGAGTTCTTCTCTTATAAAGGGTTTTATTATATCCCCTTTTGTATATTTATGTTGTAAATGTATATACTTTTAAATATTTGGAAGTACCGAAGAGATGCTTGGCCTGTAAAACCTTTAAAATTTATTAAGCTATAATTTGAGTGTTATTATACTATGTTTTTTCTATCCACTGTCTACTTTACTTTCCTGTGGGATATGTTTTTAACCAGAGGCTTCCTCTGGTTCTTTTTTCGGCTCCATCATTCCAAGTGCATTGCGTATGAAGGTGTCCTGTAAAGCCATTCAGCCATAGAAGGTCAGCCATTGTCCCTTTCACGAAACGAAGCTTTTTCGAGTGGTTCCTCCCAACACCCCTTTGCAGCAAACCCATAAAACAATTCCCCCTCCCTGAAGGAATGCAGTAGAGGTAGGGTCAACGCTCAAGTTCATCGTCCGACAGCGGTCTTCGCCCCACCCCAATCCCCAAGTTGCGGGTGGACACCTGCCAGATGCTGAAACTGAGAATCTATCATCGTCCCGGAGCCAATCACAAAATTTGCTTGCCAAAATGGAATCCTTCCCAAAACTTCTGGAAGGATGGTGGCAACAGGGAAGTGATGGTCTCTAAAAAGGGGACACAACGAGACTCTCTTTTGGACGTGCGATTTTGGATTTTCTCTTTTGCGGTCTGCAAAAGGGGTCTTTTGCTGGATGTGGGAACGCAGACGAGATGATTTCAAACCCTTGGTAATTCAGCTCTCGGAGCCATTTTTTTTATCCCTTCTACCTCTTTCTTCAATCTCTTTCGTTCCTGTCTCCTCTTATAGGAACATTAAAATATAAAATTATGATTTAAAGGTAGATCCAATTATGTGTCGCGCTGTTGAATTTTGTCAGATGGTTATTTTCGTGATAGTATAATTATTGTGAAGATCATTATAATCTTAAAATTCTTATACATAAATAAATATTCCATCATTTTAGATTTTTAAATCTTTTGATTTTGGGCATTCCTTTCTACTCGTCAACACAGACAACAGCATGTATCAGGTTTACCTGATTATTGTTTTAGTTCCACAACGCAATATGTGACCTATACAGTGGTTGCATCTGGCTACACAGCAAGATTGAGGTAAGTCTCAAAACCTCTATTAATACAATTCAAACCGAAGTATCGAATCAAAACTTTGTTAGTGTTTCTCATGAATCTTCAAATTCACTAACGGATGAACAGCCCAAAAGAGCCTTGATAAAACTCCCAGAAATCCCACTTCCAACATTTTGTGGGAAATTCGAAGAGTGGGAATCTGTTTTAAACTCAATTTAATACTCTAATTTCTGATGATCTTGCTCTGTCTGAAAATGAAAAACTCCACTATCTTCGGGGAGCGCTAAAGGGTGACGCTAAAATTATTGAAACATCCGAGGACAATTATACTTCCCTTTTCAAGGTGTTAATACAGAGGTATGAAAACAGAAGAATTATTGTAGACTGTCACATTAAAGGTATTCTCAATATGCAATCAATCAAACATGAATCCGCTAAGAATCTTCGGAATTTATATATTAGATTCTGTAAAAAAGAATCTAAGATCTCTAAAAATCTTAGATGTCGATAGAAACCAATTGTCTAACGCTATATTATTAAATATCCTTCTGGATAAGTTAGATCGTGAAACTCGAAAGCAATATGAATTAACACTAAAGGATAATGAAGTAGCAAGTTTTGATGAATTTTTAGATTTCTTAGAAAGAAGATGTCAAATTCTAAATAGCATCAATTCCAGTACTGCATCTAAATTTAATCCAGAACGATCGAAATCTCTCATCGTGAAATCTAATAGAACTCCTAGAATGTGCGTGGCTTGTAAAACCCAAACACATCAATTATATCATTGCGATAAATTCAAAAATATGAAATTGTCTGACAGACTGAATTTGGTCAAGAAACATAGACTTTGTCTCAATTGTTCAAGTGATTTTCATGCATTACCTCAATGCAATTCGAAAGGTTCTCGTTTCGTTTGTGGGAAATTTATTGCATAGATATTCCTTCCCAAACGCTAACGCCAGGTAATCCAGTCAGTTCGACGCTTTGCCCAACCCAAACATTTCGTCGGTGGAAGATCAAGGACAACAAAATCAAAACAAACCGCAGCTGTCGATACAAAGGTGTCAGAAAATGCTCGCCTTGCTCTTTTTTCAAACGGAAATAATAAACGAATATTGATAAACACTGCGTTGATTTATATCAGAGATGTCAATGGCATGAAGAGACCTTTTCGCGCGATTCTTGATTCAGCGTCTGAGTCATCCTTTCTTACTGTGCGAGGTGCAGAAGCTTTGGGTTTGAAAAAACAAACTACAAATATTCTTATTAGCGGATTGAGTGATTCAGCGTTGAACGTAAAGTCGAAAGTTAAAACCCACTTGTCAAATCAAAATGGTGATGCACAATGGGAAATTGACCTGTCAATTGTTCCAAAAATAACAGACTTTACTCCTTCTAAGGAGATTAATATTTCTCATTTAAAAAATTCCAAGTAATATACATCTCGCAGATCCGAAATTCTTTACCCCGCAAAAAATTGTTGTTCTATTGGGTGCAGAATTATTCTTTGAGTTCTTAAATGCAGATAAGATAGATTTGGGAGAAAACTTGATTCTACAGTCAAGCTGCTTTGGATACCTTGTGTCGGGTACTATTTCGTGTAATAATTCAAGCAATACTGCAAACCACTGCTTTTTATCTACAAATTTAGAAGCTCTAAATAAAACCCTGACATCTTTCTGGGAAATTGAGGAGGTTGAAAATGTAAAATCTTGCAATAGTGAAGAATTAAATTATTGTAATGAGCACTTCGAAAACACGCATTACAGGAAACCGGATGGCAGGTACGTGGTAAAAATGCCATTCAAGCCAGAATTCTCTGAAACCATGCTAGGAAGCTCCAAGAAAATCGCATCTAAAAGGTTAGATCATTTATGGCAGTGTTTGGAACGTGATCATGCTATGAAAGAACTGTACACAGAATTTCTTAGCGAATATGAACTTTTGCATCATATGGAAGAAATAAGGGAAAATAAAGATTTGGATGAAGGATACTTTCTTTCACACCATGGAATACTATAATCATCAAAAACGACTAAATTACGTGTAGTATTCGACGCCAGCGCCAAAACAACTAGCGGCAACTCTTTGAATGATTTATTATGTAAGGGAGGGGTACTTCAAGAAGACCTTTTCTCGATCCTAGTTAGATTCAGAAAACACATTCATGCTTTCACTGCTGACATCAAGCAGATGTTTAGAATGATAGAATTAAATCCTTCGCAATTCAAACTTCAAAAAATCCTGTGGAAGGACAGTATATCGTCGCCAATTAAGGTTTACCAGTTGAGAACCGTCACATACGGCACTGCTTGTGCTCCGTATTTAGCAACGAAAACTTTGCAACAACTCGCCTTAGATGAGAAAGATAACTTTCCCTTAGCTTCAAAGATTGTGCTTCAAGACTTTTACATGGATGATTGTCTCTTTGGTTCATCAGATCTAAGGAAGATTGAACTGCTTAAGTCCGAATTAACGCAACTCCTTCTGAAAGGAGGGATGACCTTACACAAGTGGTGTACTAACAAGGCTCAATCTACGGAACCTCAAATATTTCCATTTGATTGAAATGCTGAAGAAATAACAGTAAAAACGTTAGGTATGCTATGGAACAGTTCAAATGATACGTTTACGTATAGAATCAACATCAGTTCAAATCGCAATTATACCTAAAGAGACGTACTTTCTCAAATTGGACGTATTTACGATCCTCTTGGTCTCCTTGGACCTGTGATTGTCAAGGCTAAGATTTTCATGCAACAGTTGTGGTTGCTGAAATTGGAATGGAAAGAAAAATTACCTCCAGATGTTTTTCAACAATGGGAGAACTTTATTGGGACATTACCTGACTTAGAGTCAATCAAGGTACCAAGATGCTTTATGAAAGCTGATGTCGAGTTTGTCGTGCTGAACGGCTTTGCTGATGCATCCTCAAGGGCTTACGGTGCAGCAGCAGTGTATATTCAAACTGTGTCTTTCACCAAGGAAGTATCCAGTCAACTCCTGTGCAGTAAATCACGAGTGGCTCCAGCGAAGGTCATGACTATCCCGCGACTTGAATTATCAGCGTGTCTTCTTTTAGCGAAGCTAATTCACTTATGGTCTGACTCTACCATATCTCTTGCCTGGATTCGTACTCCTGCAAACTTGTTGAAGACCTTTGTCTGCAACAGAGTATCTGAGATTCAGCAACTATCCAAGGAGTTCAAGTGGCAACATGTTCCATCGATGTGCAACCCGGCCGATATGGTTTCCCGAGGACTGGATGTGAGAACTCTGGCAGCAACTGAGCTGTGATGGAAGGGACCAGAATTTTCAAGGCTTAATGCAACATCTCTAGATACTGTGCAAATTTCCAATGAATTGACTGAAAAACCGTATTTGGAAGAACTTAAATCTCCTTCCAGGCTAACCCTGACTCTATCCAGTGATCCAAATCTTTTGGATGATTTGTTTGATCTCACTAACAGTTTTTATAAATTAATTAGAATTCTAGCCGTTATTTTCAGATTTATAAAAAATTGTAAAGATCGAGAAAGACAGAAAGGCTCACTCTCTCCTGAAGAATACCACAGAGCAGAAACCTGCTTGATTAGGCATCTTCAGATAAGGTATTTTATGCCTGAGATTCCTGCTTTAAAAAAGGAATTCGCAGTTCCTCAATCAAGTAAGCTAAAATTTCTTAATCCATATTTAGATCCTGAAGGCTTAATCAGAATTGGAGGTAGACTCACTCATGCTAAAGTAAATTATGACCACAAACACCCCATTTTTTTGCCGGCAGGTAACAATTTGGTCAAACTGATATTTCAGTATTAGCACAATCGGGATTTTCATGTGGTTCCACAAGCCCTATTAAATACCGTTCGTCAAAAATATTGGCCACTTGGTGGCAGAAATATAGCAAGAAAGGTTGTTCATGAATGCTTACAATGCTTCAAAAACAAACCTATAATTGCAAATCAGTGTTGATGGAGAATCTTCCTCCTGAGAGAGTAACACCTAGTTCTACATTTTCAAATGTCGGTCTAGATCTTTGTGGGTCATTCCAAATAAAGTACAAGGGTCAAAGAAAGGGTACCCTCCAAAAAATCTATATGGTCATATTTGTGTGTATGGTTACAAAGGCTGTGCACCTAGAATTAGTCTCAGACTTAACGTCAGAGGCTCTAATTGCAACTGTAAAAAGATTCTTTGCTCGCCGTGGTAAAAGTTCGATAATATTTTGTGATAACGCTATGAACCTTGTTGGGGCTTCTGCAGAACTTAAACGTTTACGCGAAATAGTGTTGAAGAATGAAGACATTTCCAACTTCTTGGCCTCTAAAGGCATCGCGTGGAAATTTTCGCCTCCTAGAGCACCCAACTTTGGTGGTCTTTGGGAGGCGGGAGTGAAAGCCTTTAAATATCATTCAAAAAGAGTGGTGGGCCGTATAGTCCCCAGTTAGCACTGGTATAGGAACCTGTACCCCCTCGTTGGTCTAGATGGTGGGTGGTGCCGCCGGGGACGGAATATTTCTTTTTCAAACATGGAAAACCTAAATTCAACTTCTCCTTCAGTGGAGCACCAAAGTAATAAAAAAAAATGAAAACAATTTACCAGAACAAAAAATTTTTACTATGAAAAGTAACCACGTTAATCTGAAAAATATATCTGCAATTTTACCTCACAAAACTATATTAGGAATGCTTGGAGAGACAAAATACACTAGCAGGAGATGTACTGGTAGAAGTTTCAAATTGAACGTAGGCCTTAAACATCCAAAAAAATAAAATTCATCGGTTCAATAGAAGTGACTGTTACACCCCATAAAACTTTAAATTCATCAAGAGGCGTAATTTCTGAATCCGATTTAGTTCATGATACGGAACAAGATATCTTTGAATCCCTGTCCCAACAATTTGTAATTAATGTCTAAAGAATCACTATTCCAAGAAATGGTCAAAAAATACTTACCAAACATATAATTTTAACTTTCAATACACCAAGTATACCAAAATACGTTAAAATAGACTATATGAATTGCCCAGTGAGACCTTTCATGCCAAATCCAGTTCGTTGTTTTAAATGTCAAAGATTCGGCCACTCTTTCATCGCTTGCCGTATCAAAGAGACCTGAGCAAAATGCTCTAGTAGAGAACACAAGACCGATGTCTCTACGTTATGATCCCTTTGCTGTGTGAACTGCAAAGGTGACCATCCAGCTTACGCCAAGTCTTGCCCTAAGTTTCAAACTGAAAAAAAAATCCAAACAATTAAAGTACAACAAAACATTTCATTTCCGGAGGGCCAAAATATTGAGACCTGGAATATCTTACTCTTCAATAGTAAAAAAAAAACTTTCATAACTAACGGAACTCAAACCGATGTAACTATGTTTAAGCCATCTGACCAACATAAAACTTCAACGAACCAACCTATAACGCCTTCTTTTTCTAAAGCATCAGCTACAACCTCATCAAATACAAAAAAACATAAACAAACCAAATCGATCTACAAATACTTCTTTAAAAATAACCATATCACTTGAAAAGAATAATATCAAAATAGCAAAAAGTTCTTCTCATACCTCTCTTCTGCCTGAACCTGGATCTAGCACCATTGGGCCAGGCCAACCAACGGGCCAGTTACAGCCTGTTCCATCCAGAAACTTAATTCCTTCTACCAGTGACCTGATAAATCTGTACAACACTGAAAGTGATATTTCCTCTTTAGAAGGTGACCTGGAGACTTCGCCACTCAAGTCCAAGAAGGGTCTTCGGCTAGACAAATCTCGTCCTAGGATGAGAAAACACAAGTAGTTTTTTTCTTTTATACTTTATTTTTATGGCTTCCTTTCTTTCCTGGAACTGCCAGTGTTTTCGTCAACACGTAAGAAGCGTGACGTAAAAGACATCATAAATAAACACAAGCCAGCTACAATCGCACTCCAGGAGACCTATTTAAGAAACACTGATACCACTAACATTCGTCATTTCACCATATTTAGAAAAGATTACGATGATGGCCAAAGAGCATGTGGAGGTATTGCTTTGCTTACCTCCCATGACTTACAAGTCACTCAAATGAACCTTACAGCAATAACTTGGAGATTTGTTTTAAGACTTCATGTCAATATTTAAATAACAATATGCAATTTATACTTACCTCCTAACACCCATATCGCCACTTCTGACTTAAATAATTTAATTGATCAACTTCCACAATCATTCGTCATACTTGGTGATCTAAATGGCCATCATATTCTCTGGGGCAGTTCAGACATTAATCGTAGAGGCAAATAAATTGAAAAAATAATAACAGACAATGATTTATGTGTTATCAATAACGGCCAACCTACTTACTTTCATTCACCTTCACTTACTTACCATTCAATAGATCTGGCAATTTGCACTCCCTCAATTTTACCATTTTGGACTTTTTCTGTGGATCTTTACCTTTACAATAGTGACCATTATCCCATAAAACTTAAATATACAGGCCAATACCAACCTCCCTCTGTTAGCCAAACTAACTATATATTTGAAACTGCCAACTGGCCACTCTTTACTAGCCTTGCAGATATTTCTAACACAGTAGAAACAGAAGACATCTATGAAGTCACTTCAAAAATAACAGATATAATTATAACAAGAAAAAAACAGAAGAAACTGTGGTGGAATGAGGATTGCAGCGATGTTTATAGGAAACAAAGGAAATTCTAAAATATCTTCAATAGATATCGAACAAGTGAAAACTAGATTATTTATAAAAAAGCAAAAGCAGCAATTCGAAAAATACAACGACGTAGTAAGAGGGATTCTAAGATGAATTATGTAAGCAGTATAAATAGTAAAACCACAGGTAAACAACTGTGGAACAGGATTAAAAGAATTTCCGGTGTATACCCCAATAGACAAATCCCTATTCTAGAACATGACAACCAAATACTATCGACACTCAAAGACATAGCAAACACAATTGCTTCATGCCTTTCCGAAATATCAAGCTCCACTAACTACTCTAAAAGTTAAAAAAAATTAAAATTACATCTGAAAAGAATAAAGTTAATTTTACTTCAAACCGTGCATTATCTTATAATTGTGATTTTACTTTTTCCGAATTGATAAAGTCTTTATCCTTAGTTCACAAATCAACTCCTGGTCCAGATAATATTAGTTACATCATGCTCAAACATCTTTCAAATAGTTCTCTAAATCATCTCCTGAAATTTTACAACACAATTTGGAACGAGTACACTTTTCCTCAGTCATGGAGAAGTAAGGATTGGATCGATTTTCTCGGATGTTTTTATTCAAGAGGAGGGAGAGTACCACAGGGCAGTGTTATAAGTGTGACTTTATTTATTTTAAAAATTAATGATATTGTTTGTCAATTGACTCCTTCAGTTAAAGATCTTATTTACGTTGACGATCTGCAAATTTCATGCGCAGCTGAAGACATTCGTTTGATAGACAAGATATATTTGCAAGATTTCAAGTTGAGATATCAAGAGTACTGGTGTCTTACCTTTCGCCATCTATTGATAGCCTCAAAAATTATTTTAAAATGTCTTATTTTACTTGAAACTACACTAATGAATAAACATTAACCATTGCGATTAGTTCATAGCTTGCAGTCAATCCATTTTATAATTGTTTTTTTCATGCAAATTTTTTAATTATTTTATAAAATTATACAATTGAATAACAAATATTATTTGTTTGCTTTCACACATACAGCCAGTCCAATCAAAGCTTAGAGTTTTACAACTTCTTAGTGAATATTGATGTTCAATAAAAAAAAAGCTTTTATTTTACTCGAGGATCTGAAAAATTAGCTTATGGTTTTGTATACTAGGATAAGGAATATTACTTTTTAATGATTTGATCTCAAGCACCTATTTCTTCTCAATTCAATTCAGTATTGTCATCTTATTTGTAGATAAATTTTTTCAAAATAAAGGTATAAATATTAATTTGTATTTAAACTGTCTTGAATTTTCTTTCAAAATGTTTACTGCAGTATAAGGAAACTATAGTATGTATGCTTTGAATGTTATTAAATACCCATTCGCAATCTTTAAAAAGAGAGAACATTAAATCATTCAAATTAGTTCATCAACAAAATCAGTTTTTCTGCCATATTTAGCTTTAGGATAAATATGGTTGGTAGAAAAATGAAGCCATTTCAGTGGGATACTTGGTCTTCTGCCATAATATTTTACCTTCAATCATTCTCGTTAACTAAAGAATAGAAAAAATGTGGATTCATATTTTAAAAATTTCCTAATTTTATTTCTGTATTAACTTACAGTAATTCGTTGAAAGAAATGTTCAGAATTTTTGTAACAATTACCTTTATTGTAAATGTGCTTAAGGAAAGGAATCTGGAAAATTACGTATTGCTCTTATGGAAAATGTTCGTGTGGATATATTCAAGATAAATATCAAAGTCTCCATAAAAAAGCTTTTATTGAAGTAATAGTAAAATTCAGAAAAAATTAAATGCAGGAAAATTGCAAAATATTTGTTTTAATTAATGATACAAATCAAACTATTACTTTAGAAATAAATATGTATCAATGTATGAAAAAGCAACATATTAAATAAGAAATGATACAAATCAAAATATTACTTTGCAAATAAAAAAAATCAGTAAACCAATTAATAGGAATAGCAAATAAAAATTCTATACATTACATTCTGTTTTCAATCGTTAAATTACTATTTTCAAACTCATAAAAGATCTTAATTTGCAAGCCGTTATTCATTTAATAACTAGCCTCCAATTCATTACATTTAATGTTTACAATTGTCTAGGAATTTGCGCTGTAAATTAACAAATAGTGTCTCTTCACCACAAACGTTCTTAATAACTTTAAATCGCATAAACTACTTGGCAAGTCCATCTTCTCTTCTTATCTCGCCTCCTAATTCTTTCAATTTAGCATTAAGTTTTAAAATACCATCAGCTAAGTTAAAAGTAAATGGCTTTTATCACTAATGTCTATAATACTTCTCAAACATCTTAAATATTCTCCGCTGGTCTCTTCACTTAGTAACCCGCCTCTAGAGCTTTTCTTTTTGATGTTTAGCTCGTAAACTGTCACACAATGGATTTGTGACTCTTCCCAGGTCTCTTCACATAATAACCCGTCTCAAGAGATTTTTATTTGATGTGTAGCTTGTAAACTGTCACACAATGTTTTTGTGAGTCTTCCAGGTCTCTTCACTTAAGAACCCGCCTCTAGATCTTTTCTTTTTGATGTTTAGCTCGTAAACTGTCACACAATGTATTTGTGAGTCTTCGCAAGTCTCTTCACTTAATAACCCGTCTCTAGAGCTTTTTATTTGATGTAATGCTCGATGACTGTAGTTTGATGTAGATGCTCGTAAACTGTTACACAATCGATTTGTCAGTCTTCGCAGGTCTGTTCACTTAATAACCCGTCTCTAGACCTTTTTATTTGATGTTTAGCTTGTAATCTGTCACACAATGATTTTGTGAGTCTTCGCAGGTCTCTTCACTTAATAACCAGCCGCAAGAGCTTTTTTTGTTTGTAAACTGTCACATATTGGATTTTTGAAGATGCACAGCTGATATTCTGGCCTATAATTTTTACTCTAATAACTGTCTACTCAAAAGTACGATTCGGTTTCCGTTTACCATTTTTGACACTTTTGACACATGATGATCAAAGAAAGACTTTTATCATAGAAGCTGGGATGATGTATTTTTATTACAGCGTTTCACCATTCTTAAATTCATTCTAATATTTCTTCTTTACAAACTGTTCCTCAATTCATCAAAGGAAATGCGGTACTTGCAAATCTATCTTCTGTTAATAACTTGCTTCCTGATTATTTCTATTTGGAATGAGTAATATATTGATTGCCACATAGTATCCATTAAATTAAAGACAATGTCTTTTTATCGCAAATGTTCGTAAGAATATTTCACTCTTCGCAAATTTCTTCCCGTAATAATTATCTTCTAGTAATTTCCATTTTGATGTCAAGCAGCTTTTAAAATGTGATAGAATGGATTTCTTAAGATAAAACAGCTATTCTATCTACTCTATTTACTTTTATATATATACAGAACACCTCAAAAATATGATTCAGTTGCTGCAGATAATCCGTTTAAACCGTGATAGTAAGAGAGGCTTGCAATGAATGATAGATGCTTGGGGTGCCGTAATTCGATGACAGTGGTAACTTTGGTAGCTCTAAAAGCGATTGTCCACATATCCGATCTAATGTTTCCTCAATTCAAAAACTGATCCTCGTAACTTCAGAAGAAATATCTCACTTGCATGCGTTTATCACCATTCCAAAGGAGCTGATTCAAAAATATAGTTTTTTATACACCTTAATTGGAGGGGCTTTAAAATAGTACGCACTGTCATCCGAAGCTGAAGTATCATCATCTTCTGTAATGGAAATCTTGACGGGGTTTACCTCCGGATTATCTATTGCTTCCATTTGTAAATCCAAAGCAGAGTCAAATAATTCTATATCTAAATCTATACATGAAACGGGTTCATCATTAACAATATTCGTATCGGCTGGAATTATCAAACATGTGTCTGATTTCGATTGATTCTTCAATGGCTCCAGCCTTAATGGAAGGGACTGGGGAATCCAGTCTATTGGATTCAGAATGAACGGTTTTTCACAGTAACTAGATGTATCGACATCATCAACATGATCGGCTTCATTTACGGTACCTATATATTTCTTTTTAATCGATTCCATCAAACGGTTTGTAGATCTAATTCCAACCTCTTCAAGATCCTGATTAGTTGCCGATGAACTGGATGTACATGCAGTTCCACATTCAATCGAAATATTGGTAATGTCTTGTTTGATAAAGTGATCTGTCTTATGGATATTTTCAAAAGATTCAAACAAAGTGCTTTCATTCGCATTGGGCACTTTGGAATAGTTGACGTATTTATATTCCATTTCTCGTGGATTTACGAAATATCTTTCGTTGGATTCCAGTCTTCTGGTCTCTTGAATTTGTGTGCTGGCATCCCGTCTTTTTTTCCTTCTTGAATAACGGTAATACAGCAAATAGCAAATACACGTGAGCACAAGGAACACTGACATGGGCAAAATACTTCCCATTAAAATAGTCGATATATTGTTGAGTTTTCTGTGTTGTTTTGAGCTGTTGACAGATGCTGTGAGTGCTGTGGAGTCTTTCGATGAAATCACAGCGGAAAATTCAGACATAGAAGAGTCGTTGGAATCAATCCAATCATTAGAAGATTGGTGATTGTCGGCTACTTTTCTGACAGCGTGAGACTTTCTAGGATATAAATGTCCGGTTATTGTGTCAGTGTTTGCAACCCTCAATGCCTTGTGTCGCACCTGTTCATTAGCATGAAGAAAATCCTGGTTTAAGTATTTTCCGTGCTTTGGCTTTCGTTTGCCATCTCTTTGAAGAGATGCTCTCAAAAATTCTGATTGATCTTTCGAACTTGTAGCCGTACTGTGTTTTGATCCGTCTTCCGAATCTTTACTCTTCTGGATGTACCAAGGATCAAAATGCACACGATCCCTTAGCACTTCATTATAATATGGATGGTACTTCACATTGTTCCGGATTCGCTTTAACAGATCAGTGGGTTTCTGATTCAATTCTGGTGAATCTCCTATGTATTCAAGCGCTGATGGCAAACTCTTATCTGTCATAGCAATTTTTGATGGCTTCATATTCTTTTCAGATTCGTCTTTCGAATCTTGATCCCTCCAAGGGTCCAAACGTTGACGGTCCTTCAACCCAAATTCAAGAGTATTTTCATTTGGTGAGGTTAATCCGTCATGTTTCATGGAAAGTCTCTGTTCTTTCAGAGATCTTTTGAACCATGAAATAGTTTTTAAAGTAGTTTCAATCGTCGGAGAAGATTGAATGTAATCTCTAAAGCTAGAAAACGTTTTCGAGCTTTTCATATCGAAAATAGTTAAGAGCGCCTTGCAAGTAGTTCACTTTAGCAAGAAATTATAACACAAATGGCAATAAAATGAAAAGTTCGATTCGTCAGAGACAAGAACACATTGTTACAAGACAACAATATATTTTGAGTGGCAATAGAAAAGTACATTATTAAGAAAATAGTATTGAACAATAATGCATTATTTAACAATTTAATAAAGTAAATTATTATGAAACAAACGTAGATTTCCACATTACCTACAACAAAAGGACAAGTTAAATTAAAGATTTGATAAGTTAAAAATTGTTTTTCAGCAAAAAATGATAAAACCAAATTCTAAAAATATTTACGGTACTTTAACAAGGGATTTTCGTTTATTTTACTGCTAAACAACCATTCATGAAATGTAGCGTTAGGAGTAGATGGGCTGAATACATGAAAATTCGTTTGTCTTATAACTGCTACATAATTTAACCCTGAAATATATTTGAACATTTTAGAAATAAAAGCAAATGTACTTAGCGATGCTTTCTTTTAAATTCGTTTTTCTATAAACAAATTACATGGAATAAAGACCATAAAACTTACACGAATATCCGAGTATTTTTGCAGTGCAACAGAAAATTATTATTTTTTAGATTTCTTGAAGGTAACACCAGTAGGTCGAACGGATGAAGGTATGACTTTTAAAAATCTGGTAGATTGAAGTGCTTGGTGACGAGTTCGAATCTCGTATGTGCAGAGGGCGGGTTGAGTGCTTGAAGGGTCTTGGATTTTTATATCATGCCACTTCCTCAGAGTTCTCTGAGGAGACATATCCCCATACAATTCATGGTGGCAGCACCATCTTCCCATTGATGTATTAGTTTCAATTTCAGACAAAAAGTTAATTTTTAATGCAACAATTTTTTGGACCGTTTTTTTTTTCTCAATATGCCACTTGAAAAGTCTTTAATTTAGGTTTATTTGTAAAATACTGTATACAAATTCTACCTTCCACATCACCCATTTACCCTTTAGAGGGTAAAATGGAATCGGGGATGCTTTTCCGATGCATATTTCTGTAGCCGAATAGTAGAAACAACATATTTTCATTCACACGATGTGTGTGTGTGTATAATATAAAAAAAAAAATTCCGAAACCTTAAAATCAAAATTTTCTAGAAAAGCACAGATTGATATTCATTTGCTAGCTAGCTAATAGTTAAATATCTAGAGACTGCGGTAGGCCAGTTGGAGCATCGAATTAGTAACCGGAGAGAAGCGAGTTCGAAACTTGATCCAGACAAAGACCATCGTGCATACGAGGACTGATACACGTTCAAATTGACGTAGCAGGAGGGTGGAACGTAAACGTCAAAGCTGTGCCTGTCAGGCCGGTTGCGCCCGACGGAGGGTTAAGGGAAGGATCCGAAGACAACACCACGTAATTTTGAACAACGGTCAGATGACGAAGCAACACCTGAGCTGGCATCCCAATCTCCAAACTTCCACACCAACCCAACATGAGGACTCTCGGCAATGACAGATTTAAGGTGCACCAGCCGCATCTACACCATACGCTTACAAACATCCAATCCCGGTTCCGGATTCGAACCAGGAACCTCCCGCCCTCACCTTAACCACTATACCGGTTGGTCGACTGTAAGCGTATGCTGTAGAGGTGGTTGGTGCGCCTTAAATCTGTCGTGGCCTAAAGTCCTGAGGTTTGGTAGGTGTGAACGTTTGGAGAGTCGGATGCCAGCTCGTGTGTTGCCTCGTCATCTGACCGTGGTTTAAAATTTCGTTGTGTTGTTTCGCATCTTTTCCTTGGGAGATTGATCCCAGACTGTCGTCAATAGCCCATTGTGTTACTCTAGTACGACGGAAATTAAAAGTTACCAATTTATTACATATATTCAAACATCTGATCCCCAATTGATTGCCGACCAACCGGCATAGTGATTAAGATGTTATCCTCTAGATCGGAAGGTTCTTGGTTCGAATACGGGTCCGGGCATGGATGTTTGTACGCGTAGGGTGTAGAGGCGGCTGGTGTATCTTAAATCTATCGAGGCCTCAAGTGTCCTCACGTTGGGTTGGTGCGGAAGTTTGGAGAGTGGGGTGCTAGCTCAGATTGTGCCTCGTTATCTGACCGTGGTTCAAAATTACGAGGTGTTGTCCTCGATCTTTCCCTAAAGGGACTGATCCCGGACTGTCGTCAATAGCCCGTTGTGTTGCTCTAGTACGACGTTAACTAAAATTACCTTACCTAGACTGTCGTCAATAGCCCATTGTGTTGCTCTAGAATGACGGAAATTAAAAGTTACCAATTTATTACATATATTCAAACATCTGATCCCCAATTGATTTATGAAACCAAATATTCATTCCGATATAGCTCCAATTGCTTGAAGTTCTGTTTCTACAATAGTCCTTTCATCGTCATCTGACTATGGTTCAAAATTACGTGATATTGTCCTCGCAGATTTCATTTGGTTGGTCGGTTGGTCACCGCAGGTGACCCCCTCACCTCCAGACTTTAGTCAGGTTAAAGGGTTTACTAGTCACCCACGGAAAAATCGAGTGAACCCGTCAAAGGAAACCGAACTAATCCGGTCAACCCCGTGACGAAATTTCTGTAAATAAATTTGATACATATTTTACATGAGTTAGGCATCCTTTAGATATTACTGGTAATTGGTAATTTTTAGTTAACGTCGTACTAGAGCAACACAACGGGCTATTGACGACGGTCCGGGATCAGTCCCGTAAGGGAAAGATCCGAGGACAACACCTCGTAATTTTGAACCACGGTCAGATGACGAAGCAACACCTGAGCTGGCACCCCACTCTCCAAACTTCCACGCCAACCCAACGTGAGGACTTTCGGCCACGACAGATTTAAGGTGCACCAGCCGCCTCTACACCATACGCTTACAAACATCCATGCCCGGACCCGGATTCGAACCAGGAACCTTCCGATCTAGAGGCTAACACCTTAACCACTATACCGTTTGGTCGGCTTAGATATTACTGATTCTATATCCTTTTGAAAATAATGATAAAATATCCTTTTGATAGTACATTTAAAACATGGGCTGGTAGGGTGTGCAGGATTTTCCCTTACTATTTTGCATGAGACTTAAATTAAAATTAGTTTTCCTCTTTTGGTAAGGTTAATAGTTTCCCCAATTTTTAATTAAAATATCAGGTGCAGTCCTGCTTTTCCTACCAGCCTCACGTACACAAAGTTGATTTAACGAAGTAAGAATCATTTTTTAACTTTATCTAAATTACACTAATATTTAAATAGTAAATAGTAAAGATTAATTGCATTAAATATGTACAGCAAAAAGACAGAAACTAAAAATTAACAATAAAATACAAATGTACACAGTCTTCTGATTGTTAGTTGGTGATAATGTTAATGCTTTCCACTAAGAATTTCATAACATTCGTAATTTTTAATTGAGCCTGATTGTTGCTGATTGTGTTGGTGGCCCAAGCTTGGTATTGCGTTATGGCAGGTTTCTTGAGGTGATGGTAACCTGTGAGTGGACACTTAAAAATGTAATGATCTGGAGTGCCAACCTCCCCACAGATGCATAGGTCGCTGTTCTTTATTTTGAACCTGAATAGATAGCTGGGGAATGGGCCGTGCCCAGTGTAGAATGCTGTTAGGTTTCCTCCACAGGGCTGTCTTTCTTTGTTGACTTTACGTAAAAACGTGTGGACTCGACGACCTGTTTCCCCATTATCCCAGTCTTCCTGCCAGGATCTTAAAGTGAGATTCTTTAACTGAGATTTTAGAGTGCTTCAGATGTATTATCATACTTGAATTTCCCCTTGTTGCTGCTTTAGCTAATTGGTCTGCTCTTTCTTTACCGTAGTATCCCGCATGCGCCTTGCCGACCAACCGGTATAGTGGTTAAGGTGTTAGCCTCTAGAGCGGAAGGTTCCTGGTTCGAATCCGGGTCCGGGCATGGATGTTTGTAAACGTATGGTGTAGAGGCGGCTGGTGCACCTTAAATCTGTCGTGGCCGAAAGTCCTCACGTTGGGTTGGCGTGGAAGTTTGGAGAGTGGGGTGCCAGCTCAGGTGTTGCTTCGTCATCTGACCGTGGTTCAAAATTACGAGGTGTTGTCCTCGAATCTTTCCCTTAAGGGACTGATTCCGGACCGTCGTCAATAGCCCGTTGTGTTGCTCTAGTACGACGTTAACTAAAAAATTACCAATTACCCGCATGCGCCTTTATCCAGTTAATAGGGATGTTTTCGATGTGGGGTTGAAGCCTTCTTCTTATTTTGTGGATGATGATGTCCTTGTTTTGCAAGCGATCC
Source organism: Metellina segmentata (assembly GCA_947359465.1). Classification (NCBI taxonomy): domain Eukaryota; kingdom Metazoa; phylum Arthropoda; class Arachnida; order Araneae; family Tetragnathidae; genus Metellina; species Metellina segmentata. The sequence goes on along the minus strand of OX375880.1, from coordinate 7,771,816 downwards.
CGGACCGTCATCAATAGCCCGGTTTATCTAGTTGGATATTATTTAAAAATTGTAATTACCATTACCATGACACGCCACTGCAGTCCAGCGGGAAGAGTAACGGATTAGCAACCGGAGGGTTGCGAGTTCGAATCCAACCATTGACCGTGTCCTCACATTGGCGTAGTGTGGAAGTTTGGGGAGTGTGGTGCAAGCTCAGGAGTGACCTCTTTGTCTGACCATGTTTCAAAATTTCGTGGTGTTATCCTCGGACTTTTCTTTAGGTTTGATCCCTGATCGTCGCATATAGCCCGCTGTGTTGCTTCTGCGCGACGTCAATTGAAATAGCTACCATACCTACCCGGATCGTCACAAATAGTCTGCTGTGGTGCTCCAGTATGACGTTAATTAACTACCGACCGACTTCTTGGCACAATTTTTCGCACTCGCAGTGAACCCTAGTGTTAAAAATTGTCAGGTAACTGAAATTTGAATCAGTTGGTCTCGTGAAACTTTTGTCGCGGATACTTTTTTCCCCGTTCAACAGGTTGGTGCTTCTTTGTATTCACAGATTTACTTACAGATACTACTTACAGATTTTAATCAAATTTTGACTTTTTCAAATAAGTATTGCATTTATGCGGCAAAGATAGGTTGACAGAACATTTCCAATTTTGATTTAGAGGTATTGAATTATTAATTAAACAAACTCTTAATCATGAGTATAATATAATTGTAAAACATGGCTGAAGCTTCTTTCCTCATTCGAATTCTGCCTTTGAAAATGGACCTGTTGCATGAACGGTTAGCTTTAATGTAGAATCTTCATTCCTGAATTACCTATATAAGTTCAATTTTCTGTTATCTCGTGTATCTCGCCACTCGTACTGATTATTGCATGTATTGAAAAGTGTTCAAGCATTGTATTGTATACTAGCATATTCCTTCCTAAATTATCTAAATATCTTCTCGACGGTATTCTCTGTAGCGTTTCACTTATACTGACAATTGTATGTACTATGAATTGCTCAAGTAGTATATTATTGAATGACGTAAATTTAAAATTTGTTTCGGTTTAGCCCAAATTGTCCTTTGAACTACTTTAATCACAATCAACCAGAGGTAAATCTAAAAGATCGAGGCAACAACCATTTTTTTGGGGGGGCTTTCGTTTTGTAAAACACTCGAGACAGATGATATATTATAATAACATTTATTTTATAATAGGTATTTTAGTATATTATCTCTAATAACAAAACTTGAAGTTTGCGAGACTGGTTAACAATGATTTACCAAGATAAGCCACTAAATCAAATGAGAATAAAACTGTGAATTTTAAAATAATTTATTTGGATTTTTTTTACCTAATCTGGTCAGTGCATGAATGTTTGTAAGCGTATGGTGTAGAGGCGGTTGGTGCACCTTAAATCTGTCGTAGCAGAAAGCCTTCGCGTTGGGTTGGAAGTTTGTAGAGTGGGGCGCCAGCTCGGGTGTTGCCTCGTCATTTAATAGTGGTTCAAAGTTACGTTGTGTTCTCGGATCTTCCCATTGGGGGACTGATCCCGGACCGTCGTCAATAGCCCGTTGAGTTGCTCCAGTACGACGTTAATTAAAAACTACCAAATTATTACCTAATGATTCTTATTAGAGTTCCGCAGTAGCCCGCTTTGAAGAATAGTGGTGTACCAACCAGACAACTGAGAGTTCGAAACACGATCCATCCAAAGACCGTCGTGAATGTGAGTGTTGGTGTGCGCTTAATCTGGTTTGGTCTGCAGTCTTCGCGTTGGCTTGGTGTGGAAGTTTGGACAGATTTACCATGGTTCATTCTGCCGAGGTGTTGTCATCGGTTCTTTCGTTTCAGGATTGATCCCGGACCGTTGGGGTCCCGTAGCCAACTGGAAAGAGTAACGGGTGCGAGTTCGAATCCAACCCAAGACAGCCGTGCACAAAGAGGGTTGGTGTACGTTAAATCTGCCTTGGCCTCAAATCCTCACGTGGGGGTGGTGTGGAAGTGAGTTTGGCGAGTGGGGTGGCTTATGTTTCTAAAGCATCTTCTACAACCTCATCAAATGCTAAAAAGATAAATCAACCACATCGATCTATAAATAATTCTTTAAAAAGAACCATATCATCTGAACAAAATAATAAAATAGCAAAAAATTTCCTCTCAAGCCTCTCTTTTTCCTGGACCTGGATCTAGCAACATTGAGCCAGCCCAAACAACAAGCCAGTAACAGCCTGATGTTTCATCCAGAAACGTAATAACTGGTACTTCTAGCAGTGACATCATAAATCTATATAACACAGAAAGTGATTATCATGCTTGGGTAAAGCTGGTTCGATGTGGGAAATTCAAGTGGAAACACTCGGAGACTTTTCTTATGAATCAACAAGTTTATTGAAACAAAACAGCACGGGACTGGACAGACATAAAGATCTAAAAGATAAAAACAAATAATTAGTTTAACATGATTACAATTAATCAGTCCTGAGAACCCCCGGTTCTCCCATAGTTCGCTTCTACCGCCAAAAACTCTTTCATCTTCTTCTCTTTTTACATATTTCTTTTTAATCACAGCGTTGCCAGGTTCCGGGTGCTAAACGAACAGTAGTCTTGTTGGAGCCACGAGGTACTGAGTGCAAACCCGACAACTGCTCTGCACGTATAACGGAAGTATCAAAGTTCACACCTTCCCTCCAGTTTCCAATGCTGGACCTTGTCCCGCAGATGGAAACTACTTAAGTTTGAAATAATGTCCTAAAGATGACAGAAGAGATATCAAACCTCTTACCTGGTGAGTCAGCCCTAAGAATCTATTCTGAAAAGTCCTTAGATCTATGAAAGTTATCAAGAGCCAGAGTGTGTATATGTCTGTGTCCCACTCGACTCTGCTCACATGCTAGAGCTCACATCACCAAGCTTAGTTCAAATTTCATTTTGTGTAAAAATCTTAATATTCAAAATAGAAAATAAGCATACTGAAATATTCTCTTATTAACACACATAAAATGATAAGTTATCCAAATAAACGTATATACATACTACTGTACAAAGTGAAATTATAATTTTCAATTCTACTCTTATTCATAAATTCTTGATAATGCATCAGCTATTACATTTTTGTTACCTGGCTTATGAGCGATATTTACTTGATAACGAGAGAGAGCTAAGGACCACCTTTGAAGTCTAGCATTCTTGGGAATGCCCTCGGTTAAAAATTTCAAAGGGTTGTGATCTGTAAACAACAGTATCTGGTTTCCATAAGTCCATACCTCGAATTTTCCTAGAGCCCAGATCACTGAATATGCTTCCCTTTCGATAGTACTCCATTTGGTTTGAGCAGGCGATAACTTCTGGCTAGAAAATGTGATAGGTTTTGGATTCCCTTCACTGTCTCGCTGCATCAAACACGCTCCTATTCCAGTCACTGATGCATCTGTATGTAGTTCAAAAGTTTTTGACAAATCCGGTGTATACAAAGATGTCACTCTGCATAAGCTCTCTTTGAGATGTTTAAAAGCTTTATCAGCTTCCTCTGACCATGGTATTTCATTAGGAATAGCCTTCCTAGTCAAATCTGTCAATGGTTTAGCAATGTTAGCATAGTTAGGGACATATTCTCGATAATAGTTAAATAAACCCAAAGCAGATCTTAAAGATTTCTTGGTCTTTGGAGCTTTGAAATTTTTTATGGATGCAATTTTATCCGGGTCTGGACCATGTTCTCCTGATCCAACTACATGACCTAAATATTTTACCTTGGCTTTGGCAAAAGAGCATTTACTTAAATTAGCAGAAAAGTTACACTCCTGCAAAAGTTCCAAAATTGATCTTAAGTGTCTCAAATGTTCTTCCCAACTTGAGGAGTATATAATAATATCATCCAGGAAGCTTTCTGCAAACTCATTATATGGTCGTAATATCTGATTCATGATCCTTTGAAAAGTTGCTGGGGCACCTGACAACCCAAAGGGCATTACTTTCCACTGATATTGTCCCTTTGGAGACACAAAACTGGTCAGTTCACGACTGTTCTCTGCTAACGGGATTTCCCAATATCCCTTCAGAATGTCCAGTGTAGTCAAATATTTGGCAGCACCAGCTTTAAATCTGAGTTGTTCAGAGTTCTGCATAGGAAAGGGAGCTATGGAACTTTCCGCGTTCAATCCTCGATAATCACAACACAAACGAATAGTTCCATCTTTCTTTGATACACAAACCAATGGATATACAATTTCTGCTATAGATGGTTCAATCAGATCTTTCTTTAGCAATTCAGTTATTTGTTTCTCAACTTCTGGTTTTAACGATTCAGGAACTCTGTAGATATGGGATTGTTTTCTCTCAACACCCGCTTTAAGTCTGATTTCATGCGAGCCCACCTTTGCTCTCTTCAGTTCTCCATTAAATGTCGAATGATATTTTTGCACTATCTGGAACAGCTCACTCTTCTGCTTTGGAGATAAATTTCTCCAGTTATCTGTTCCCTCGAGCTTCTCGAAATCCTCCTCGAGATTTCTACCCTTCTCTATAGGTACATGATCAATATCACCAAACTCTTGGTCTGTCTCGTAAATGATTCCGATAGTTCTTATAGGCTGTATGTACTTCCTAAGTTTATTTTGGTGTAAGTGTCTTACACTGCCATCCGGTAACTTAAAAGTATATGAATGAGGTGGTTTCTTTCCAACTATTTCTCCTGGACCCTTCCATTTGGCACATAACTTATTCGTTGAGTCTGGAACTAGGACAATAACTTCATCACCTATCGAAAATTCTGTATGTCTTGATCTTAAATTATGGTAATGAACGTACCTTTCTTGTTTATTCTTAGTCATGTTATTAGCAAATTCTGTAGCACTTTCCAGACTTTGGCGTAATTTTTGCAAATAGTCTGTTACCGATTCTCCAATACCTTGCGGTAACGTAACGTCATCTTCCCAACTGGTCTTCAGTATAGCTAATGGACCTACAGGTGGTCGTCCATGTACTAACAGAAATGGAGCAACACCTGTTGTTTCGTTTGGCACTTCTCGATATGCCCACAGTAAAAATGGAAGTTGTTTGTCCCAACCTCTACCTTGCGAATTTATTGCGTGATGCAACATTGACTTTATAGTTCCTACCCATCTCTCTACTAGTCCATTCGATTGAGGATAGCCTGGAGTTGAAAATCTTGGGACAGATCCCAAACGTTTGAGAAATTCTTTCGTTAATTTCGCTGCAAAGTTAGTTCCATTGTCCATCGCAATAGTTCTTGGAATCCCAGTTCGCATGAAAATTTCCAGGAAAGCCTCACATGTAGCCTTTGCGGTTAATGATTTAATAGGAATTGCTTCAGGCCATCTACTATGTTGATCCATCACACATAGAACGTACTGATGCCCCCTTGATGATTTTGGTTCAATTGGTCCCAAAATATCGGCATTTACTACTTGAAATGGTAGTTCCGGCCTACCTACAGCTTCGATTGGAGTTCTGTCTTTAATCTTAACTCTTCGTCTTAATTGACACTCATGACACGATTCACATAGCTTCTTCACTTCCTTTGGCATACCATTCCACCAAAATGACATAGCTATTCGATCTCTTGTTTTCTTTGTGGCTAAATGTCCACCTGTTGGAGTTTCATGTGCCAGCTTCATAATTTCTTTTCTTCTACATTCCGGTACTACCAATTGAACATATTCCTGTCCTCCAACTTTACCTCTGTGATACAACAAATCACCTTCCAGCCAATAATTATTTTTCCCGTGTCTTGCATCTGTTAAGCAAGTTGCTAATGTTGGACATTTTAGTTGTTCTCTTCTTAGCTTCTGAGATTGCGACAGTGGTGGAAATTGCTCTTCCGCCTCTTCACGTTCAGCCACTTTCTCATCTGGATCAGCCATTGCCTCTGTTGAGTCTTTCTTTACCGGTTCAACCCTTTCTTCGGGCGAAATCATATTTCCCGATTCAGCCATTTCCTCGAGCGAAGCGTCTTCCTCTAATGGTGTTGGAATAGCAAGCACTGGACCCGACTCCACTTCTTCGACTACGGTCCTTCCCTCCACATTCATCATGGATTTCTCCCCAAGCTTTTGTTCAGATACTACCCCTTCATCTCCCAGGTACCTCTGATTCTGGTCCACTAAGAGCTGAAAAACACTGGGGGTTATTAAAGCTTCTTCATGCAAGCCTTCCACAATGGCACATTCCACCTCAACATATGGCATGATACCTTCTTCATCTGGCCATAGACTCAAAGGAACAGCTCCTAACTGAGCCTCCACAGGTTGTCCTATTGCAGGTCTCAAATATATTGTCCCACAGGACTGAAGGTATTGTTCCGGTACCACTGACTTCCGCAGTACTGTAATTTCGGCACCACTATCGATGACACCTTTAAATCGATTAACTCCGATTCCTAACTCAACACGTGGCAGTTCACCTTCGGTATTCGTTACTGGAATTCGTCTTCCCAAAATCGTATTACTCATATTAATACATATTTTATTTAGACCCCTTTTCTCCTGTTTATTTTCCATAGGCCGTTGGGTCGTCTGAGGCATTGCACCTCCTTTCGGACAAAATCTCATCAAGTGTCCTTCTTCCTTACATTTGAAACATTTAAAGATTTTCCTATTGTCCATTCCATTGTTCGAAAGATCAACTTTTCTACCGGTGGTTCCTTGTTCCCTCAAACTGTTAAAATTTCTTTTCGGTGTAACATCCTGAAAATTAGTAGGTTTCTTCCGTATGAAGTCTGACTGACTCGATTCATACTTCCTATTTGACGATTTACCTACAGATGGATACAAGTTATCTGTTACTTTCGGAACCGACACCATGAAGTTATCTATTTCCTGTACTAATTCAGACACAGATAGCCATTTTCCAGTTTCTTTCAGTAATATATGGGATTTTACGTTTGGATGTAAATGATCTTTAATTTTATCCGATATAATCAGTTCTCTAATTCCTTCAAAAGTTTCAACTTCTCGTGATTTTAAATATAATTCTAATGAAGCTTCTACTCGAGATGCATATTGCGCATAGCTCTCACTGTGAGATTTGAAACACAAATCAAAGTTCTTTTTATGTTGTAGTGGAGTGATTCGATGTTCTTTTAGAATGAATTCTTTAATTTTTTGATAGTTATCGAAATCTTCGTCAGTTAGTAGAGCGTTTAATCCTTTAGCATGACCCTTTAAACAGTGTATAGTAATTTTGCCTTTGTATTCTTCCGGAATTTCGTACAGTTGGAACATTCGTTCCGCGTGATGAAAAAAGAAAGGCCATTCTTCTGCTTTTTCCGGTGGATTCAAAATTACTCCTTTCATTAAGTTTAAATATCCTAAAAAGTCGTTTCCAGTTTTATCTTTCACATCGCTCGATACTGGAGTAGCAGCACTAGTTTTGTTTTTAGCCTCAACAATTTTCAATTCTAGCTCTCGTAACTTTATTTCTTTTTCATCAGCTTCTGCTTTCGCTCGCAATTCCAATTCACGTAATTTTCTTTCCTTTTCATCGGCTTCTGCTTTCTCTCGTCTTTCTAATTCACGGAACTGTCTCTCTTTTTCATCGGCTTCTGCTTTCTCTCGTCTTTCTAATTCACGGAACTGTCTCTCTTTTTCATCGGCTTCTGCTTTCTCTCGTCTTTCTAATTCACGGAACTGTCTCTCTTTTTCATCGGCCTCTGCTTTTTCTCGCTCAAGTCGCTCAGTTATGATCGAAGTAAGCAATTCACTAACTACCGTTTCATCGTAATTTGGGGATTTGGTTATTAATGATTTCAAACTGACTACAATAGCATTTGGAGGTATCTGTTCCCCTAATTCAGTTGCCAAAACAATTAAGTCGCACTTTTTCCCTCTGCCCAAAAATGCCATACTTAATTCTTCAGTAATTTTATTTCAAATCAAACACACGATTGCTGTTTATTATTAAATGGTTTGAATTATAGTTACATCAGTTAATTCGAGTAAAACTTTTAAATCAAAAGCAAAAGTCTCACTACTCAAACAATATTACTTTCATAAGATTCAAAAAATATGGTATCAATCCATAAATAAATTCCAAGAACAAATAACTTTTAATTCACATGTATCCAAATCAAGAAAAATAATACCCACAGCTACTTTCCAATATATCACTATTTCTTTTAAAACAAAATAAATGTTATCAACTTTTCTAACATATTTTATGAGAATCACTTTATTTTCCAACATGGAAAACGAAGAGGAAAAAAAAACATTCAAGGTTATTGTGATAAATCAAAAAGAAAGAAACACTCATCAAAATTTACTTCCGCTTTCGAAACCATAATACGCAAAGCTAAAATCAATAATTCTTATTCTTCTAATAAATAAAATGCAATTTCTCTTCGTATCATTAATGACACTTAAGATATTTCTACTCACAATTTATTAATTTCAATCATATGATTTCTTCTTCTTATTATTATTACTTCCAATTCAAATCCCTCACAATCCCAAACCAAAATACCGATTATAACATGAAATCCATACACAGAAAAGAAAAATAATAATAATTTCCCGAAATGAAAACTGAATACCACTGATACAAACAAGAATATATGCTCTCGATAATTTCAATCTTCACAACAATTTCTTGACACTTTTGTTTTACTCGTAAACCTTATTAAATCAAAACAAAAAATACCTTCTCCATATACATACATAAACAATCTGGAAACAGTATTTATTTTAACACAACCTATCAAAAATATCCTTATTTCTAACCATCATAGAAAACTGTACCGACATATACTATTTATTTTTAACGAACAAGTGTTTTTCTCTGAAACTTGTTTTTTCCCCCATGTTATGAAATTTTAAAGTTCTTCAAACTGGCTCTTAATAAACAAAATTTCTGACTCACCAGGGTAGTTGCAGCACTATATTATGCTCAAGTAAGTTGCATTTGTTTCCCAAAGCGATTCCATACGGTCTCCACTAATCCTGTCTGGGTGCGGCAATTATCATGCTTGGGTAAAGCTGGTTCGATGTGGGAAATTCAAGTGGAAACACTCGGAGACTTTTCTTATGAATCAACAAGTTTATTGAAACAAAACAGCACGGGACTGGACAGACATAAAGATCTAAAAGATAAAAACAAATAATTAGTTTAACATGATTACAATTAATCAGTCCTGAGAACCCCCGGTTCTCCCATAGTTCGCTTCTACCGCCAAAAACTCTTTCATCTTCTTCTCTTTTTACATATATCTTTTTAATCACAGCGTTGCCAGGTTCCGGGTGCTAAACGAACAGTAGTCTTGTTGGAGCCACGAGGTACTGAGTGCAAACCCGACAACTGCTCTGCACGTATAACGGAAGTATCAAAGTTCACAGTGATAGTTCCTCTTTAGAAGGTGATGACTTAGAGATTTCGCCCCCCAAGTCCAAAAGGGACAAACCTAGTCCTAGTACAAAAAAAAATTATTTTCTTTTATATTTTATTTTTATGGCTTCCTTTCTTTCCTGGAACTGCCGGGGTTTTCGTAAAATATTTGATGATGTTAAAGACATCATAAACAAACATAAGCCAGCTGCAATCGCCCTCCAGGAGACCTATCTAAAGAACAATGATACCATCAACATTCGTTATTTCACTATATTTAGAAAAGATCACGATGATGGCCAAAAAGCATGTGGAGGTGTTGCATTGCTTACCTCCCATGACTTACCAGTCACTCAAATTAACTTTAAAACAATTCTCCATGTTGCTGTAAGACTTCATGTCAATATTTTAATAACAATATGTAAGTTATACTTACCTTCTAACACCCATATCGCCACTTTTGACTTAAATAATTTAATAGATCAACTTCCGCAAACATTCATCATACTTGGTAACCTAATTGGCCATCATATTCTGTGGGGCAGTTCAGACATTAATCAGTGACGCAAACAAATTGAAAAAACAATAAGACATTGTTTTATGTGTTATGGACAACGCCCCACCCCCAACCTACTTACTTTCACTCAAATTCACTTACTTTCACTCAAATTCACTTACTTTCACTCAAATTCACTTACTTTCACTCAAATTCACTTACTTTCACTCAAATTCACTTACTTTCACTCAAATTCACTTACTTTCACTCAAATTCACTTACTTTCCATTCAATAGATCTGGCAATTTGCATTCCTGCAATTTTTCCATTTTATACTTTTATATGAATTATTACCTTTACAATAGCGACCATTATCCTATAAAACTGAAATATGCAGGCCAATACCAACCCCACTCTGCCAGCCAAACCAACTATATTTTTGAAACTGCTAACTGGCCACTTTTTCCTAGCCTTGCAGATATTTCTAACACGGTAGAAATTGATAACTTCGATGTAGTTACTTTAAGAATAGCAGACATAATTATAGCAAGTGCTGACGCTTCAATTAAAAAAGTCATTAATACGCCTAAAAAACAAAGGAAACCTTGGTGGAATGAGGATTGTAGCGATGCTTATCGGAAACAGGAAAGCCTGGAAAATCTTTAATAGATATCCAACAAAAGAAAACTTTATTATTTATAAAAAAACAAAGGTGGCTTTTCGAAAAATACAAAGTCGTTGTCAGAAGGATTCTTGGATGAATTATGTAAATAGTATAAAAAGTAAGACTAGAAGTAAACAATTATGGAACAGGATTAAAAGAATTTCCGGTGTTTACCCCAATAGACAAATCCCAACTTGAATACAATAACCAAATACTATCGGCACCCAAAGATATAGCAAACGCAATTGCTTCATTCCTTTCCAAAATATCCAGCTCCAATAACTACTCTGAAAGTTTAAGAAAAATTAAAATTGCAACTGAAAAGAATAAAGTAAATTTTACTTCAAACGGTATATTATCTTATAACTGTGATTTTACTTTTTCGGAATTGATAAAGGCTTTATCCTTAGTTCACAAATCAACTCCTGGCCCAGATAATATTAGTTACGTCATGCTCAAACATATATCAAATAGTTCTCTAAATCATCTCCTGAAATTTTATAACAGAATTTGGAACGAGCACACTTTTCCGCAGTCATGGAGATATGCTACCATAATACCCATACTGAAACGTAAAGATGGTCAACGCGAGGTTAATGTGTATCTTTAAAAAAGATAAATGTCTCTCTCCACTTCAAGGTGGTTTCAGAAAAAATCGTCCAACAATTGACAATGTAGTCGCTTTCGAGACTGAAATCAGAAATGCATTTGTGCAAAATAAACAACTTGTCGCGCTTTTCTTCGATATCGAAAAAGCTTATAATCGAACGTGGAGACATGGAATTTTAAAAGACATTTTTAAAAACGATATAAGAGGAAATCTGCCTATTTTATTCAAAATTTTTAGAGAAGAGATATTTTAAAGTAAGTATCGGATCGATTTTCTCAGATGTTTTTATTCAAGGGGAGGGTGTGTACCACAAGACAGTATGTTTTAAGTGTAACTTTATTTTAAAAATCAATGATATTGTTTCTCAATTGCCTTCATCAGTTAAAGGTCTTATTTACGTTGACGATTTGAAAATTTCATGCACAGCAAAAGACTTTGTTTAAAAGAAATACAACTTCAAGAGGCAATTAACAAAATCACAAATTGGACAAACGAAAATGGTTTCAGTTTTTCACCTTCTAAAACCGCATGTGTCCATTTTTTGCAGAAAACGAAATCTTCACCCAGACCCGGAAATATTCTACAAAGAAATTTCAATTAATGTTTTGGACAGTATAAAATTTTTAGGTATAAAATTTTACAAGAAGTTTACTTTTCAACCGCATATTTGAAATCTACGCAAACGTTGTGTTTAACATATTACGAGTTTTGTCGAAATTATCATGGGGATCTGATCGTGCTTGTCTTTTAAAAATATATAGATAATATGTTAAAAATATATAGAAAAATATATTATAGCCCTAATACGATCAAAATTGGATTACGGCTGCGTGGTGTATGGCTCAGCCAGAAATTATGCACTTCAAACTCTGAACGCTATCCACCACACAGCTTTACGTTTATGTTCAGAACTTCACCCGATGTCGCATCCCTAGTTTTCAGACCGAAGCTATACTCAGTTACACAGGCGCCTCAATCCCATGATAGTACTTTACGCAAGTCCAACTTGATTGGCTAATCGGATCACATGACCTAGATACGTATGTCATCAAGGTTTATAGTTGTTGGCAATTTATCTCTTCTTTTCTGCTTTCTTCTTTTCTGCTTTCTTCTTTTCTGCTTTCTTCTTTTCTTTTCAGATCCATGGCTATGGGTGGGTAGAGGTGGGAGCCGAAAATTGTATCCTTTTATTATATAAGTTAATAATTATATAAGTTAGTGTTTTATGTATGCTTTTTGTTACATCAGAATGGTCCTAAGCCAGCGGTGGATACGACACCATCATCCTAAAGCAAAGGGGACGGCAGAGGGGCGGAAAAATATCAGCTGGTAGTGAGTTCAGGAGTGGTTCTTAGATTATTTATGTAAAATCAACGGAAGCTTGGAAAAATATGAAAAGGGTATTAAAAATTAGGAAAAGTAAATTAGAATAAAAAGGAATTAAATTGGAATTTTTTTTAAACAATTTGGAGGATCCAAAAATTTTTCCGCCAGCTGGGTTCGAACTCGGGAAGTCATCCTCCGCTGCCGACCCTAATCTGAAGGTGGGTGACTTTAGCCATTAGCCACTAACAACAACCATACAACATATATATGAAGAGCAAATCAGAGTCAACTTGTCGGACACTTACGCTGAGGCGCTAGTGTATGTATTGTATTTCTACGAAACAACGCGCCTATTCAAAATCAAATGGTTACTGCAACAATCAGATTGGCGAGATATCCAAGTGAAGCCAAGCCCGTGAAACTAGCCAATCAAGTTGGACTTGCGTAAAGTACTATCATGGGATTGAGCCGCTTCTCTCAGTTACAGACTTTCTTGGCACAATAGGAATACGCTGAGAGCAAACGAAACAAATAGTTCCCAGTGCCTTGTCCTATATTTGAGTGTAATGAGGCACTGCAACTTAGAAATGTGATTAATTTCTTAACCGCACACATATATATCAGTTTTTTGTCGTAATTAGCGTGAAATGTTGAATATTTTGCCTTTTACGTGCTGCGTAGTAATTTCATTTACAATCGCGCGCCAGTCAATAAGAGCCAACCAGCATTTCCCGCGCGTTCTCCATTCTTGTTGCTTGGCGACATTGGCAGATATTTATCTTTTGACTTGCGTGTGTTGCATTTGTGGTTGTTTGTATTTGAATCGCTACATTTGAGTATTTTGTGATTAATAATAGAATTAACTCCGGATTCTATTAGAAGTTACGTTTTTACTCCACACAAGAAATGCAGAACTCTGAAAAGCTCAGCATAAACAATCGTTATGAATGTGTTTCATAAATTGAATTATCATTGTCTCAGTCCTTAGAATTACACACCAAACAACTGCTTCTTAATTTGCATTGATTTCACTGAATTGAGCTATAGATCATACTATTGGCAAAAATGAGTTTTAATAGCCCTATATTTCTATTAGAATGGAACTAGAACTTAAATTATGCACATTCTAAAAGAAATTAAAATATTAACTGATATCTGCAGCTTGGTTAACATTTTCGACTAATAAATTTCTAAAAAAACAATATTCTGAATTGGAAATCTTTTAAAACAAAATGTAAGACAATGGTACCTGTACATGTATGTTAAAATTATTATTTTTCAAGCTACCAACTAGTGCATTTAAAGGAAAAATGAATTTTAAAATGTTCTATTTGATAATAAAAGCCTGTAGGTTTTAAAAAGCCAAGTAGGCCACAATTTCTAAAAGCGTTGCTTTAGCAATTGTTTCCTTGAATTTCATGACATTAAAATGGTAATATGGCCAAAAGCAGGGAGGGAAGACAAATTTAATTTTCCTCTTGGAGCGAAAGGATTTTGCAATACCATAACATGTTGATTTCAAAGAACTGTTTCATTAGTTTGTTTTCTGATCTAACCAATATTTTAAGAGTGAAGATTTGTCATGCTACAGAATTTGTACTCGTAAAAATGATGCACAGACATTTTATGTGTTTCCTTTTATACTAGGAAATGTCAAACCTCATTAATGTGAATATGTGCTTAACATGATCTGAAAAACCACTCTCCAAACTACATTTCGCTGAATTTTAAAGATATCATGAATTTCTAAAATTGTGAAGAATACAACCTTCTCATAAGCGTTTTTAAAGAGGTTCATATCCTATTTATGGAATATGTGATGATTTATTTAGAGGACACTCAAGGTTATTCCTCTAATTTTTTTTTATTCCATTAAAAGTTTGTAGTAATGTTAAACAATAATCACTAAAAAATATTTATATACATTACTTACAAAAATAGTTATACATATAGTTCTAATAATTAAAAGTTTAAAAAAAATTTTCGTTCTCTTCAATTTTATAAACTATGGTGTTATGTTTTTTAATGATTAATATTTTTAGAATTCTTAAAATTTAAGATTGTTTATTTAGAGGGGAACAAGATTACAGCAATCACATTAGCCATAAGAAGTATATTGATTAATATTGAATGAAAATAACTCAATATTGTGAAGCAGATATTGAGTATTGTTAAAAACGAACATCGAGCAGTATCGTAAAGCTAATATTGAGCAATGACAAAAAAAGCACATCGAGCAATATCGTAAAACTCTTTAAGCAATGTCAGAAAAAAATATTTATCAATGTCGAAAATCGATATTTAGCAGTATTGCCAGGAGGTCATTTTTACGCTGGGCAATATTGACCGACATATCGCACCCCGGCAAAAAAAAAGCAACAACTCAAAATTGCAGCATTTGAGAAAAATCAACTTTAAGGATACTATAAAACTTATATCAAAATATAAGTTTTAAGTAATTGTACAAGCTTCTTTTAAATTTCAGGCAAGTATGTATTGCGGTAAATTCTATTATATTCTTTCGAACAGTAATATAACACGCTGGGGCACACCTCGTACATATTTTTCAATGACAACCTCAAAATTTTCATTTGCTAACTGGGATACTTCTTTTGGAAAATTCTTAGGAAGCAATAATTTAAATTAATACCATGACAAATTCAAAAAATAGCTTTCGATATTATCTATTATTAATTGTATAAAAATGTCTTAAAACTACTATAATTATGCTTTTCTTATATAAACTGACAGACAAGCTGCCAAAACATTTACGTTCTAAATTTAAGGCCAAATTAGATTAATGCGCCAAGTTGGAAGCTTGTGTGACGTCTCCTCGAAACCTCTGCCTGCAACCCAACAGAAGACGGATCACTTACTTTATCCCTCTGCGAGGGCGGGGCGTCAGTGCCAAGAAACGTTGCAATCTAGTATACTTATCGTTCGTGTTTGTTTACTTGAATTATTGACTGCAATTGGCGACTTTTAAGTTTGCAACATTCAGCTGGTTATCGCACATCAGAAAGAGAAAATCGCCATGCAGGTGCCCTGCGAAACTTTTGTCGACGATTTAATTCAACAAGAACAGTAACGCAAATGCTGTGAAGGGGGTCTAAGAGACGACGTGGGAAACGCAAATAGTGTAAAACACAAAACAGTTGGGGCGGCCAAACCAGTCTTGGAATGTGGCTTCTGTTGGACTTAGTTGGAATGTACTGAATAGGACAGGGACGATTATCCACTTTAAGGGGTGGAAACGACCTGTCAAAAATGACTCGGGGTCTGTGAGACCCATGACAGCAGTTGAAGGTTATTTTGTTCGAGAAACAAAACAAAGTGGCTATTTTATTCTCTAGTATAAGTTTCTAATTTCGGGATCGTTGAAGATAGAGTAAAACTTTCAACGGATTTCAAATCAGCGTAAAATTCTATTCTAGATCGATATCAAAAACAGATTTATTATTTAATTATTTAGCATTTGATTACTTAATTATTTATTAAAAAATTGATTATTTATTTAAATAAATTCACATTTGAGGTAGCGATCTGGTGTAAAATGTTCCGCATATTTCATATCGGTTGAAATTTTCAATTCATCTTTAGCGATCCCGATATTTCACAAACACGAACGAAACAATACCAGTAAAAAACTTGTGTTTCTTTCACTTCCCTCCGCTCGATTCGTTTGGCGCAGGAAATGAAATATTGCCACTACAAGAGAAAAAACGTTCCCCAACTGTTTGAGACCGCTATGACGATCGTCATGCGAATGGCGGCTCCCTAGGAAACCAACGCAATCTGTTTGTATAAACAACGTTTTAGTGACGTCATCCACAGCTACATTACGGCTGCGAGATAACGGCTCCAATTTCATAGGAAACCGTAGCTTTAGGGGATTGATCCCGGATCGTCGTGTTGCTATAGTACGACGTCAATAACCGTCTTTGGTTAAAGCTTGAGGCACACTGGCCGACTTATGGTTGCCTTTTTTTTAAGGAAACGAGCATGCCCAGTACGCTACTCACACGAGACATTGTCACCAGGAAAGCTTACGTTGTGTTGCTCTCTAGTACGACGTTAATTAAAAATTACCAAATCACCATTACCAGGAAAGCTTAAGCAATTTAACGTTGATTGATACTTCACCTATTGACTGCGGCTATAGATATAACAAGCACGATTCATTTTTGGCGCGATTCATATAACTTTCAAAGTACAACTGCTGTACCGGCAGTAGTCTAAAGGTTAAGCAATCTTATGTAACTTCATGATTCAACCAAACATAGAAATATTCTAATGCTCAACCTTTACACTGGCGGCAGGTAGACAATTGTTACCGCTACAATTTCGTTTACACCAGCAGCATGGTATAGATCTGTGTGCGGTGAATGGTATCCCCCTTTCAAGTGACCGCTGGCATCGATCACTATTTACGAGCTGTCAGCTACAAACCTAGAGGATCCCCCCCCCATTTTTTCGGTACTCTACCCTGTCGACCGTAAGGTGTGTACGTTTTGGGGGAAAGGCAGAAGGTCGCTCGCCACACAATACTAATCAAACACAGTACAATCAATGTATATAAATAAGAATGGAGTGTTTGTTTGTACATTCAATATTTTCGACCCATTTCAAGTTTTCTATCCGTTTTGGACCCTTCTGATGCCGAATCCGCCTTTTTCTCGTTTGGTTGCTGTCTGTATGTTGTGCCCTATACACGTCCACGCGGTTTAAGATATTTTCATGAAAATTTGCATACAGTGAGTACTTATCTTCATTTAGTGAGTGGCATTGGTTGCGAAAGTCTGTCTGTCCGTCTTTCTGTTCTATGTTCGATTTTGTGTTTGTGTAGACATCATATGAATTGTATTCCAGATATTTGATTGCATTGTATTTTATTTTATACATTATCTATTAATTTAGTGAATGCAATATTAAACATTTCTTTATTGTTATATTTAGTTGAGTTTCATGCTAAAACACCTGAGTAAATATATACTTAAATCAACCATAATTTGGTAGTTTTGGAAAATTTGGAATGTCTATTGAATATTACGATTACTTCGATTGCTTTACCAGTACTGCTGAAAAAGTAATTATTCTTCAAAAAATTATTTTTTAAATCGAATTTTAGTTCTGATATTTAATTTATTTTGAGTCTTAATTTTGTTCTTTGCGCAATGAAAACGATTTCCGAATATATATATATTTGGGGCAGACGATATTTTTCAATAAAACGAGAATGAACAAGATCGCGCGAGCAGTGATATTTTTTCTGGTTCTTTCGCTCTGAATTAATTTTACATTTCTAAATTTTGTACACTTTTAGTTGTAAGTTGTGGCAACTGTGCGAGATCAAGAGATGAAATTGAATCACAAATTAATATCTTTAGAACAATTTTTTGCGACATCTTTTATTTTGTTTTACTTCGCTGTTTCCTGTTTTAAATATTTATTATTTTAATAAATGTGTTTTCCTTCTCATCACACGCAACAGCACCACAAAGTATTATACCTAAAAATGTTAGGTAAGTCAGTATAAATTTTCAGTAAATTTTAAGTGTAGTTATGCCATTATTGAAAGAATAATACCGTTATTTAAAGAATAATAATGTTTATTAATCCAAACTGGAACTTTTTCCAACATTAAAAAATTCGTTGTAATAATGACAGGAGAAGATTGCAAAATTTCACAATGTCGCATACCGGAGGCAAGAGTGCCACAAGTAAAAAAATATTGTTTTGTTGACTATGAGTGCGAGAGCACTCGCCGTAAATCGTAATTTTAATTAACTAGGGGGTCTGCCCCCTGCTCGCAAACGCTCGCCAACCCCCGGAGGATTGCTTCGCAATCCTCATTGGTTCGCTTCGCTCGCCTCAATGAAGACATGTGTCCTAGCATAAGGGATTGTTTACAAAATATGTTACCAAAAAAATGTTTTTCAAATCTAAATTTGCTGTATTACAGAAAAAATATATACAGTATCTCTAAAATCGGAATTCAAATGAAAACTTTGTGCAAATTTTGACTCGAAATGTGAGCGTTGCTTTGGAAATTGAATACCCAGCATGTTGTTTGTGTGTACATTTTCCCAGCACTCAAACGACCCACACTTTTTCATTGAGTTTGTAGCCGAAAGTTGTAGTGCAAACGTCTTGTTGAACTATAATTGTTGGCCCTAAAAAGGACCGTTTTTTAAATGGCCCTGAAAAGATCCTCCGCTTTCTTTGATTTCTATTATAAACTAACTGCAACAGCTCATTAAAATTTCCTTTTTTTTTTAAATAAAATTTCATTCGATAACGCTATAAATTCAATCGATGCGCGAGACTTCGCGATAAACAAACAATCGTACAGTGTTGTTAAAACGCAACTACAAATAACGTCTTTTTTGCGTGCCACGTAAGAGAATTATATATATAGATTGAGTTGAACATGAAAAGAACTTAAGAAAGGAATTCCAAATCTTCCTATAAATCGTCTTTTATAGTAGTAACCTTAGTATCACCTTTCGTCATTTTGTAGCTTTGTCATACAGCAATTGTGCGATGTATGTGAAATGTATTACATGAATGGATATGCATGTGTAGGATTTGTGTCCAAAGTAAGTTGTAGAAAATATAAAGATGGCGAAAGATGTTAAAATAAATTTTTATTCTACAAAAAACGTAAGTCATTATATATTTTGATTATCTCTTCAATCTAGAGTAAACCAATTCAAACCGAGTAAGATCGGGTATTTTGCTAGTAATTAATAAAATCTAAGCCCCGCTGCGTAAAGGTTAAACATCTGACCGTGGTTCAAAATTACGAGTAGTTCTCCGATCTTTTCCTTCGCCAATTGCCCACTGCGATTACGATTTGCCCACGATAATTAAAAATTCGTTCCTTTCATACCTCCCACTACAAAGTTTGGCCCCCTCCTCCAGAAATGATAGTACGGTATCTGTAATAATTAGGGCAACTTTTTGCAACAAATTCAACTTTTTTTTCACACGTTCTAAGCCTTATGTAAAATACTAAAAACAAAATTCCTTCTACATGGGGTGTATTGTGAGTTATAACAGCAACATGAATGCAACTTTCTACATAAATGCAACTTTTTGCATAATTAAAGCTTTTTACAATTTAGCTTAAAATTAATTTATATGAAATTACTATTTCATTTTTTTGCCCTCTGAATCAACCCTTCGATCACGTGTCTGATCTTGCGAACGCCGAAGTATTGCGGATCAAACAAGAAGTTCATGGAAAGAAGGTATTCGTCCTAATAGTCCTACTTGAGTGGTACACGTGTTTCACAACTGCAGAAAAAGTCCAATGCAACATCAGTCTCTGTTGAGCGGTTTTTCAATGTTAAAGAAATTACTGACCAAGGATAGGTCATTCAACGACATCAACGTTCTTCTGTATTTAAAAATATACAAATGTTTCATTTTTTCATTTTTTACTAATAATTTATTTTAGATTTTAGTGTATCAAAAATAAATGCAACTTTTCCCATTTTTACTGCAACAAAAAAGTTGCCCTAGTAATAATGCGTGCATTCTCTTTTATAGGTCTGAAAAGCATTGTTCTGCATTGAACGTCGTGAATCATCCCTACTTAGTTGAGTTGTGTACCGGATGACGGTAAGAAATGGCAAAGTAAAGGAACAAGATCTTTGGATTTCGCCACTACAACATTTATTCTAACATCCTACAGCTTTACAGATATGTGCATCAAAATTAGATATTTTGGGACAAGAAGGGTTCGGCAGAGGTAAACTAGTGTCGTCGCTCTCAGGTCTGGAATATTCCAGCCGCCTTTCAGCTGAAAAACCACCTGTCGATGGAATTTTGAGTGTTCTCAAGTGGCTTGAGATTTATGAGATCGTCATGTCAGTGTAACGTCAGATGAAGGGGGATTATGTCAAGTGCCTAGAACTTTATGATTGATCTAATGTCAAATGGACTGCTGTAACAGTACTTCTAGGGTTAGTTATGGACAGTTGATCACTTGAAATGAGTCTTATATTCAAGAATTCCCTAATTGGAGATCATGTCTGCTTGATCAGAATGCTGAAAGTTGAAACTTCTGCTTCAAGATGTCCAACGAGTGACAGCAGGTTACTCTGGTCTTGGACAATCAGGAAAACGGTGAAATGTCACATAGAAACACTAGCTTTAACTAAACTCAGAATTATTTTGAAAGAAGTTTGAATCTTGTGTGTAACTAAAGATATTTTAATAAACTATTGTGTCTGATTTAGCGTTTTTTCATTCTTTTTGTACACTCAGCTATTCTACTATTCTGATCGACAAGTTTCTAAGAAATTATAGATCCACGCAGCTGCACATCAACATGCGCGTGGACTTAGTCTATATTCTGTCATGTACGTCATCCGCCAAAATGGCAATTTCTTTATTGATGTGCACATTCTACCAAGTTTAGAACTAGTTCTTCGATGAATAGAGGACAGTAACTGGAGTTGAGAAAGGGAGGATTCTTTTTGGTGACCATGAGTTGGCTACCTTCGAGAACGCAAAATTTATTTTCTAGTCTAGTTACCGTCTTACACATTGGTGAAGAACTAGTTCTAACCATAGTAGAATGTGTTACCAACTCTACTCGTGAACACCAAGGAAATTGCCATAGCTGACTTTTGGGCTGATGACTGAATATAGAATTATGTACGTCATCAGCCAAAATGGCAATTTACTTGGTGTTTACAGAGTTGGAAAAGCATTATTCTACCATGGTTAGAACTAGTTCTTCACCGATTCCGATGTGTAAGACTGTAACTAGACTGAAGTTTTTGCGTTATCGAAGGTAGCCAACAGTCCCCAAAAAATCTCGATCCTCCCTTATTGATGAACCTGTGGCAACCTTTTCAACTCCAGTTACTGTCCTCTAATCAAAGAACTATTTCTAAACATGGTAGAATGTGTTGGCAACTCTGCTTTTAAACACCAAAAGAGAAATTACCACAGTTGCCATTTTGGCTGATGACGTACATGACAGAATATATTCTGACTAAGTCCACGCGCAAGCTGATGCCCTCGGGCGTGGACTAAGTAACGTGAACCAAATCATTAAACAAAAAGAGCAACACTGGATTGAAAATCACATTTTTATTCGAATTGGTATCTAACTTCTAAATTGGACAGGGTTTTACCAGATTGCATACTTGCAACTTTCTTCCAAAGCACGCACTTTAACACGGGCAATAACATCTTTACCGACACGGGTCACGAAATCAAGATTCTGAAGGTGTCATCACACTCGGATGAGGGTTTCTCTTCAGCTTTGCCTGGAAGCCATTTCACTCTGAAGTCCCAACAATTCTTTTTTGAAAGGGTTTGGCGAGAAAAAAAATGGGGAAGCCCACTCGGTTGTAGTTGAGGCATCCGATCTCGGTGCTTTAATTAGCGTCGCACTGGAGCAACACAACGGGTTATTGACGACAGTCGGTATCAATCCCCTACGGGAAAGATTTCGAACCACGGTCATATGAAGAGGCAACACCAGAACTGGTCAACCCACTCTCCTAACTTCCACACCAACTTGAGGACTTCCGATAGATTTAAGGTGCACCAGCCGCTTCTACACCATACACTGACCAGAATTCAAACGAAGAACCTTCCTATCTAGAGGCTAACGCCTTAACCATAAGACCGGTTGGTCGGCATGCAACACAGTGGACTGTTGTCGACGGTCGTTGGACTGTTGTCGAAGGGAAAGGTCCGAGGACAACACAAAGTAGTTTCGAACCACAGTCAGATACATGAGGTCACCCGATCTCCAAACTTCTAAACCACGCAAGCGTGATGAGATTTTGAGGCCATGACAGATTGAACGTGTACCAGCCTCCTTTACACACGACTGTCTGGTTGCTAGCGCGTTACTCTTCCAATCAGGCTAACATGGCCCTGCAACCGGTCTTGGATGATGCAATCAGAAGTCAAGAATCACTACCGCATACAGGATGTGAACCCGTTCCGTTCGTTTACCTGTAGAAAAGGAACATAATTAGATAATTTAACGAAACGTATTGAGTACATACACTATATGGACAAAAATAATTGGTGCATGTTTTTCAGAAAAAAGGCTTTATTATCCTATATAGTAATGGGTAGGCCCTCCGTTTGCCTGTATTACAGCTGGAACACGTCGAGGCTAGGAATGCGACATCGATGTCGATGTCGATGTTTTTTAACATCGGTATATTGGAGTCGATGTTTATACGTGTCGATGTTTTTACGTTGTCGATGATTTATTTTTAAATAAAAAAAGTACAGTTTTAAAAATAACCAAGTAGCATAATTTTCATAATCAGCAAATTGAACATACTTTTAGACCAAAGTGGTGAAGGATTTGAAAAGTAGGGATGCAACATCGATGTCGATGCTTTCAAAACATTGATGTATTGAAGCCGATGTCGCATCACTAGTGGCTTAACCAGTTTTAAGAAATGGGAAAAAAGTTTAAATACACTGAATTTTAAAAACATCGATAGTTTGGTGGCGATGCACTATCAACTATCACTATCGATGTTTTAATTTTGAACATCTATGCCTCAAAACATCGATGTTTTAATTTTGAACATCTATGTCTCAAAACATCGATGTTTTGCTGTCGATGTAGCATCACTAGTTGCTAAACCAGTTTTAAGAAATGGTGGGAAAAAGTTTAAATACTCTGAATTTAAAAACATCGATGTTTTTGGGGCGATGTATTATCAACATCGATGTTTCGCTGTCGATGTCGTATCACTAGTCGAGGCATACTTTCCACAAGTTCTCTAATTATGGACAGGAATAGCTCGCCTTACCTCTTGCAATGCTATGAGAAGAGATTGTTGTGAAGACGGGCGTGCGTTGCTCCAGTTCGTCCTACAAGTGCTCGATTGGATTGAGATCGGGGCTTTGAACAGGCCAGTCAAGCTAATTCCCCTCATTTTCAGGAAACCAGTCAGGCACACTTTTTGCAGTATGGCATGGACTTCGATCCTGTTGGAAGAAATAATATTTCCATAGTGTAGGCGAGGCCGAGTAGTCCAGAATGTCGAGGTACAAGTCATGGTACCAGGTACATAAAGCAAAGTGCAGAGTCCTAACCAGGTAAAACAACCCCACACTAAGATGGACCCTCTTCGGAATTTCTGCAGTATCAAAATACTTTTGTCCACATAACGTATATGTGAAACGATACTTAAATCTAACCACCTTTGAACAATTATCGCCAGAGATGAGACCCTTGACGTTACCCTTTTTTCTCATTCTTCGTCTCTCTAGACCCCCCATGTGGTCAATATATCACCAACCCCCTTTCACATTTGTACTCGTATCATCTCACTAACCTCGACTTCCCACGTATAATTTTCATTTATAATCGCTTGTGTAAGATCATATTCCTTCTTCATTAAACCACCGGCGTCTATCAATGAACTGTCTTGATAGATCCCCTGGTCCAATAACATTGCTCTTCACCTTTTCAAGAGCACCTTGGAATATAGGAAACTCTCAGACTTCAACTCGCTCCACCCCTTAGAATGTTACTAGTTGTTTATTGAAACAATAGAGAATTGTTACGAAACTTTCTGTCCCTCTCCAACTTGTGTCACCAACATTACACTCCATCAATGAATCCTGTTGCCATATACGACTGCACGCTCATTATTTGTGTTACTATGATAGACTATATACAGTGAAACCGCGATTTGACGAAACCCGCATTTAACTATTTCCCGAATATAACGTCATCTTTCATTGGTCCCAAATAATTTCCTATACCTTTCAACGTTAAAAAGTTCCATATTTAACGTCTTCACTTCGATATATTTCCCGCATTTAACGTTTTCTCAGCTGGGAGAACTCGAAGCGATTTTCTTAAAATAGTCAGATTTTAAAATAACAGTTATTTTCGTTTCCATATTGATACTACAAACATTTGAAAGAAAAAACAATAACTTTAAGAATGAGTTCCACCCGACATGACACTGGTATGTCGCAAATTCGCATAAAATTCGGACTACCTGAGGCATTGATTTGGTGTAGAATTTTCCGCAGATTTCTAATGCGTTGAAATTTTTACTTTACCTTTAACGATCGCAAAGATAGAAAACCTGAAATAGTCCATTTTGCGTTCATAATGAATATCTTCGTCAAATGCGTCAATTGCAAATTAGATATGCTAAAAACTTACAAACACTCATATCTATGGAGTATGTTGTTAATGATTTAGTTTTGTAAAAGCAAAAACGCAAACAAAAATAGCAGATTTCTTTAAACAATGATTGAAAATAGAATAAAAGTTATGTTATTTAAAATTATACTTTATTTCATACTCTATTGTTTTTCTCCGATCCCGATTTAACGTTTTCCCATATATAACTTTATTTCTTTCCGGTCCCTTGAAATATGTTAAATAAGGTTTTAGTGCATGTCCTGTTTTTTTTTTAGATTAAAAAAAATAATAATTAATGAAATTTTTTTTAATTGCAGCAGGAACAATATTGTGAAGTTAACGTTTTACTTCCAATACAGTGAATTCATTTAAAGTAGGGAAATTTTAGTTCAAATATTGATAAAAAAAATATTACAGTTCGAATTAAATAATTGCAAAGGGGTGTATATAAAATAATTAGAGGTGCAAAGTAGACCTACCTCGCCGTGATACACCCTGTGCAATGTTTTTACGGCAAAATGGTCTGCAGCTTCGGCAAGTTCTCGCATCGTCATCTTCATGGCAAAAGCCGGCGCTTAGTGCATCGTCCTCATCATAGCCAAGCAAGCCGGCGCTTGGTTAGCCTACGTGTATTGCAATGGAATGCTGGTGGCCTGTCTCAAGCAAAAAGAACGGATGTAATCAACACACTTTCAGAGAACAATATTAATATTTTTGCCCTCATGTAGGCAAGCCTCACAAGTGAAACTGTCAGATATTATACTTTTCCAGGTTATTCCCTTTACCTTCTGCCAAAATATCGAAAAGTTGCAAGTGGCATTCTGGTGGGTGTTAAAAATAGCCTAGTGACAGATTTTGATATCTGTAAAGAAATGGGAGAGTCTGAAGACAAAAACGAAATTGTTAAAATAAATGTTTGGAAGGAGCAAAATCATTTTAAAATTTATGCATTTTGTATACCCCAGCAAGCAAACCCAACCTGTTTGTGTTATCCATAGATCAAAAGACAATTGTCATTGGGGATATGAATACCCATTCTCTGTGACAATGTGAACGCCTCTAAAAAGGAACTCGAGGATCTAAATTCTCTCTCGAGATAATTTATGACCCCTCTAATCCATCTACTTCCTTACACTACAATGGTAGTGGTAGTGGTAGCACACCCGATCTGCTGTGTTTCCCTCCGATCTGAGTATTTATTCAAAAATAAAGGTTATTGAAGATCCAGGCTCTGAGCATAGACAAATTATTACTTCAATCGTTTTAATCAGGACATGGACTACAGTCAAATGTCTCCCAAAAAGGTGTCTTGGAATTTTAAAAGAGCTGACTGGGAGAATTTCTGAAAGCTGACCGAAGAAAAAATACATATGAAGAATTTCAACTTTAATTCCCACCCTAGCCATATTATTTCTGAAATAAACAAGACCATCTCAACATGTGCAAAACGCCCTGAGGGAATGTGGGGACTTTTAAATGTTTTGGGTCGAGTTAACTGAAAGAGATTAATGCAAAAAGATCGCTTTAGAAAAGCTGAATTGTCTAAAAAAAACCAAGAGATGTAATCCTCTGGAGAAAACAAGTGGCAGTATTTAGGAAAACTGTCTTGGAAGCTAAGCGTAAAGCTTTTACTGGTTTTATATGTAACATCAATTTTAAGCAGGATAGTTTGAGAACTTATAACTTTTTATCTCTCTCTCAACTCTTCAAAATAAAATATCTATCGCCAAAAGAGAACCAATTTCATTTCATGGAACTTCAGACAAAGATGTGGCAAATGTTTTTGGCCAAAGCTACTCAAAAACAGAGAAGGGCCCGAAAGATGTCAAGACAAATTAAAAAAGAATAATAAAGCTGCCGAGTTAAAATTGAACAACTCGGATGAGGTTCCTGATGTTTTTACTGCTCATTTCACAATAGAAGAATTAAAATTGAGCGTCTGAGCGTAAAGAAGTCTCCAGGAGATAACATCTATGCGGAATTTTTAAAACACATGGGTAAAACAGCTAAGAAAACCATTTTATCTGTATTCAACAGGATTTGGGAGACAGGACTTGTGCCTGCGCAGTGGAAGAGAGATGTGGTTATACATATCCTGAAGAAGGATAAAGACCCAAAACAACTCCATAGTTACCGCCCAATATCCCTTACACTAGGAAAGACTATGGAAAGATTAATAATAAATAGGTTCAACTGGTATTTAGAGGACAGGAATTTAATAGTCAGAGAACAGGCTGGTTTTCGAAGAAATCGTTCAACAGATCAGGTTGTTTTCTTCAGCCAAATTGTTAAGGATGCATTGGACCAGCGCAACATCCTAACAGCCGTGTATATTGGTTTTAACGGCACATACGATCTGATATGGAGAGAAAAACAGTATAAAAAACTACATGGCTTTGGAATTTGTGGTAAAATGCGTAAGCGGATAAAATCATTTACTGACTAACGTATTTACAGGGTCGATATGGAAATGACTACTCTAGATTTTATAATTTGCAAAACTGGATTACCACAGGGTGCAGTTAGTAGTTGCACATTATTTAATGTGTATATTAATGATTTAATTCCTTCTTTAAAGACTATAAGCGATGTTCATTGTTTGCTATTTGCCGATGATCTTGTCATTTGGACTCAGGCCCCAAAGCAAAAGGCAGAATATACTATAAATAATGTGACCATACGTCACGTCTGTTGTTAGGCTTTCCCGTTGTCCCCAAACACAGCTTCGGGACGCTGAAATGTCCCGTTTTCAGAGTGATCAACCGACGGTAACAATTTCAAAAAGAAACGCGAAAAATTAAAAAAAAATCCGACGGACATCATCTTTTTGCAAGCATTTATTGCAGATAATTCCGGAAAATAGTAAGCACAAAAAATTATTGCAAAAAAATTATTGCAACCAAATTATTGCACATGATGAACGATTTTTTAATTGGGGAAGATCGGGAAGACTTTTTTTCCTTTTTTGACAGAAGAAAACGAGATGATATTGGACTCAATTTTTAAAGTTAGTACTTGTAAACACTGTAGGCGTCTAGAATTTTGGAATACACATTGTAAAAGAACAGATTGTTATTTTTTCCCCATCCCTAATCAGAAACCTGCTAGCCCGCTCCTCGATTGAAAGTACGCGTAGACAGCTCGTGCATCTTTATTGACAATTGATTATTGGTTTTTTATCGACGTGTGTTATTGTAGTCAGTTTAAATTTTTTTGAACTTGAAACCTTCATTTCACAACAATGCCTAAACGCAAGTACACTTTTAAAGTTAACTTATAAACTATGTACCCGTTTATAAAATACAAAAGTAAATTTTTAGAAATCCTGTCAAGAATTTCATTTTTATTTAAAATCAACACCAAATATACTTAAACAAATTTGTTCTTCAGAATATATAAGACCACATAAATTATTTATTTTCACGTGTTCACACACACATTCCTGTTCTTTTCATTAATAAATAAAAACTATAAAGAAATACGTGTTTTCTTGAATACTCATTATTACCTAAAAATTAGTAGATGTCCCGTTTTGATGGGGGGGGGGGGGAATGGCTACGTTGATTATAAAATATAGAATAAATCGTGCACTTGACATACTTTCAATTTGGTGTACCGAAAATAATATGATTATAAATTTGGAAAAAAACTGCTGTTCAGTCCTTTTCGATTACACATGATTCGAAGACAACACTTCGTGATTTGGAACCACGTTCAGATGACGTTCTAAAGCAGCGTTTCTCAAAGTACTCCGAAAAACAATTCCCAGTGCTCAGCGAACAGGTAGGACGCACCAATCAGGTGAAACAGGTGACTATATAAAAAGGTAGTCGGCATTCAATGTGTCAGTTTCTCATCTGCCAGTCGACAAAACAAATTTACATCAAAAGGCAACACGGAACCAGACTGAGGCTGGACTCAGGCTCTGCTTTTGCAGAAACAGTTAGAAGCTTCGACACCTTTCCAGAATTATCGGAAAATTGAAGTTCATCTCTTGCGTTTGATTGATACTTTGAACTCGTATTCCAAAAGGATTGTATGAAAACAAAATAAAACGTTTGGGTTGTAGCACTACATCCAAAAAACCATCCTCTGACATCATAGGAATACAAATGCTTGATTTGACATCCGATGCAGCGATAAGATCAAAGTTTGAAACTGAGAAATCAATCTCATATTTTTGGTGTAAGCTAAAAGATTAATTTAAATTCCTATCAGATAATGCGAAACTATCTCTTGCCCTTCGCAACCACTTATTTATGCGAAACAGGATTCTCCGCTTACGCCGTTACTAAAACCAAATACAGATCGCGTCTCAATGCAGAGCAAGATATTCTGTTGCAACTATCCGAAATTCAGCCAGATATAATCTCACTGCAAATCAAAACAGCCTCATCCCTCTCTTTAAACTTCTATTTCACGAAACCAAGTAAAAATTTGTAAAAGATGTAATAAATTCTAAATTAATAAAATAACATTGTGGATATGCAATACTTGCCTGAATTAATTTTCAAATGTTCTTTTTTCATGTGTGTTTTCCGTCTGTAATGAGAAATTAGTGTAGAAAAAAAAATTAAACGATGAAATCTAATATCCTGCAAGCTTAAATGACGAAACTACCTTGTATCGTCAATGCTATTTTGTCGTTCTATTTACCAAACACAGTACATAGCAGCGAGTTTAAATTTTGTGCTCCGCGTTGAAATTCCAATTTCAAAGGTGCTCAGTGATTGAAAAATTTTAAAAACCTCTTGTCTAAAGTATCCAAAAAGGTAATATATCGAGACGTCAATATAAAAAGTAGGGCACAGAATTAATTTGGTAATTTTTTAGTTAACGTCGTACTAGAGCAACACAACGGGCTATTGACGACGGTCCGGGATCAGTCCCTTAAGGGGAAGATCCGAGGACAACACTTCGTAATTTTGAACCACGGTCAGATGACGAAGCAACACCTGAGCTGGCACCCCACTCTCCAAACTTCCACGCCAACCCAACGTGAGGACTTTCGGCCACGACAGATTTAAGGTGCACCAGCCGCCTCTACACCATACGTTTACAAACATCCATGCCCGGACCCGGATTCGAACCAGGAACCTTCCGATTTAGAGGCTAACACCTTAACCACTATACCGGTTGGTCGGCGGCACAGAATTAAAATGCATCGATGTGTAAATGACTTAACGAGAGGAAAAGAGGTAGTTTAAAACACAATTACCCCTTCTGAACTACCGTTTAAATGACGAAAATTACATATAACACACTAGAGTGTAGGCAGGACGCTGTCAATAGTACCATATTTTCATTTTTTTTTATCTATCTTAACATAAAGCATGGAATGCTTTTGTAAAGTAATTTTAACATAATTTTAAAATTTTTGACAACGGAAATTTTTAACTTCATACTCTTGCAAAATATGCATTTGGTTTCGTGATACTTAACTGAAAAATTTATTAATAAAAACATACAATAACAGGTATCTAAACTTAAAAAATGGTAGGTGTGTAGAGACACATGTAATAAACTGTTTTCAATTTACATACCTGCAAATACCATGGAGGAAACTATAGTTTCTTGGGAGTCAGCATTAAGCTGGCATGGTTGGAAATCTCGCGAGATGTAACCATCCGCCACGAAAAGTAGAGCAGAAGTAATATGCTCACCAGTTTCCAGTCACCGATTCTGACGATTTAAAACACTAGGACTGACCAACCGGACTGATAGTTAAGGTGTTAGCTTCTAGATCGGAAGATTCCTGGTTCGAATCCGGAGAGTGCATGGATGTTTGTAAGCATATGGTGAAGAGGCGTGTGCTGCACTTTAAATCTGTCGTGGTCGATTGGTAATAGGTAATTTTTAGGGCTATTTACGACGGGGAATTTCCCTTAAGGGAAAGGCCGACCAACCGGTATAGTGGTTAAGGTGTTAGCCTCTAGATCGGAAGGTTCCTGGTTCGAATCCGGAGAGTGCATGGATGTTTGTAAGCATATGGTGAAGAGGCGTGTGCTGCACTTTAAATCTGTCGTGGTCGATTGGTAATAGGTAATTTTTAGGGCTATTTACGACGGGGAATTTCCCTTAAGGGAAAGGCCGACCAACCGGTATAGTGGTTAAGGTGTTAGCCTCTAGATCGGAAGGTTCCTGGTTCGAATCCGGTTTCGGGCATGGATGTTTGTAAACGTATGGTGTAGAGGCGGCTGGTGCACCTTAAATCTGTCGTGGCCGAAAGTCCTCACGTTGGGTTGGTGTGGAAGTTTGGAGAGTGGGGTGCCAGCTCAAGTGTTGCTTCGTCATCTGACAGTGGTTCAAAATTACGAGGTGTTGTCCTCGGATCTTTTCCTTAAGGGACTGATCCCGGACCGTCGTCAGCCGGACCGATGCCGCTTTTCCTTAAGGGACTGCCCGTTGTGTTGCTCTAGTACGACGATAACTAAAATTACCAATTACCCTTAAGGGAAATATTAGAGGACAACACCACGTAATTTTGAACCACGGTCAGATGACGAGACAACACCTAAACTGGCACCACACTCTCCAAACTTCCACACCAACTCAAAGTGAAGTCTTTCGGCCATGACAGATTTAAGGTACAGCAGCTGCCTCTACACCATACGCTTCGCATACAAACATCCATGCCCGGACTCGGATGCGAACCAGGAACCTTTTCCAATCTAGAGGCTAACACTTCCCTTGGGGGATGGATCGCAAACCGTTGTCAATAGCCCGTTGTGTTGCTCAAGTAAAACGATCATTAATAATTACCAAAATCAAAATATTCAGATTTTCCTCGACAGCGAATGTAGATAATGCCACAAGTATAACAAAATTCACGGCCAATTGTAGCTATGTACTGATGATTTTAAACAAGCGCGGTAGGTAGTTAGGTATTTTATGTAACGTCGAACTAAAGCAACACAACGGGTATGGATGACGGTCCGGGATCAATCCCTTAAGGCAGTGCTCCCCAACCTTTTTATCGC
The DNA here is from genome assembly GCA_947359465.1 of Metellina segmentata. NCBI lineage: Eukaryota > Metazoa > Arthropoda > Arachnida > Araneae > Tetragnathidae > Metellina > Metellina segmentata. The sequence goes on along the minus strand of OX375880.1, from coordinate 7,740,249 downwards.
CGCGGACCGGATCAACGTTTGATAATTTTAACGCGGCCCGCTGAGGGTGGGGGGGACGTTTATTGTTTATATTTTAGATTGTTTTGATTAAAATTTTTAATTTAATTGTATTTAAACATGCCTTCAAAATAAAATACAATATCACCAAAAAATGAATATAAAGTGATTTAACATTTTAACTCACAAGAACGCTAAATCAATGAGAACCCTGAGCTTGTTTCTTTCCGACGAGACGGTTTCATCTGGGGGTAATAGGAGACAATGACACCCGAAGTGTGTTGCTTAGGTCCAGTATATTCCGTTGTTTTGGTTGCTGTCACTGCAGAAAACGCCTCTTCACACAGATAGGTTGTCGGAAATGGCAATAGGGATTTAAATGCTGTGGTGGCAATCTCAGGGTATTCCGCCATGACTTTAATCCAGAGCACCGGCAGAGTTGTTGTCTCGAACGTAGTTTAATGCCGCCTTCATTTTCAATCTCCAGCAGTTGATCTTCTTTCAGACATGCAAGAAGATCAACTGCTGGAGATTCGCCTAATTTTTTGACAAATGGGTCGCAGATCCATTCCTTATTAGTTCGTGGGTCTTTTGTGGTTGGGAAGTAGCGCTCGAACTCTTTTAAAAGCAAAGACAGGTGATCGTGCACCAACTGGGAGGATGAATGTTTAGGCTCAGTCTCGCCTAAAATCACCGCTACTGTCTGAAACATGTCCAAAATGCCTCTGTTCACATGCCGTCCCCACAACTTCAGTTTGGCTTTAAATGCAGCTACTTTGTCTGCCAACTTGAAAACAGCTGTCACATTTGTCGAAATTGGAAAATAGAGACATACAGAATTCAGAAATCATGATTGAAGCTCTAGTTACAGAACAAATTTCAAGTTATGATTTACCACCTCCTAATTTGTGTGGACATTTCATAGATAAGAACCGCACAAACCCGAGAGAAATACACCACAGTAAATAAAATGGAAATAATTTAATGTTCCTTGGGTGGCCCGGTACCATTTGATCCACAGACCGGGAGTTGGGGACCACTGCCTTAAGGGAAAGATCCGAAGACATCACCACGTTATTTTGAACCACGGTCAGATTATGATCAACCCCAAGGGAAAGATCCGTTAAGCTTCGGTTTCCTAAGAAAGCGTAGCCGTGATCTAGCTGTGGGTGACGTCACTAAAACGTTGTTTTTCTAACAGATGGTGTTGGTTTCCTAGAGAGCATTGTTTGAGAGCGTAACGAAAATGATCGGAGCCGCCATTTACATGACTGTCGTCATAACGGTCTCAAACAGTTGGGGAACGTTTTTTCTCTTGTAGCGGAAATATTTCATTTCCTGAGCAAAAGGATTCGAGCAGAGGGGAGCAAAACAAACAAACATTTTTGACTGCCATTGATTAGTTCGTTTTTGTAAAATCGGGATCGTTAAACACAGAATGAAAATCTCAACAGATTTGAAATCTATGGAACATTTGACACCAGATCGTTACCTTGAATGTGATTTTCTTTAAATAAATAATTAAATAATCAAATGGTAAATAATTGAATAATAAAACTGTTTTTGATATCTATTTGGCGTAGAAATTTACGCTGATTTGAAATTCGTTGAAATTTTCACTCTATCTTCAACGATCTCAAGGTTAGAAACTTTGAATAAGAGAATAAAAAACCCACTTTGTTGTGTTTCTCGAATAAAATAAACCACGACAGCCGTCTATGTTGCCCATTCTCCATCGTATTCTGTCCGTCTAAGTTGACACCTTTGGACTCTGTTTGGACGGCCGTCTAGTTATGCCCGCGGCTAAAGGACGTATCGCGGCTGTTAGATAACAGCTCCACTTTCTTAGGTAATAATTTGGTAATTTTTAGTTAACGTCGTACTACAGCAACACAACGGGCTATTGACGACGGTCCGGGATCAGTCACTTAAGGGAAAAATCCGAGGACAACATCTCGTAATTTTGAACCACGGTTAGATGACGAAGCAGCACCTGAACTGGCACCCCACTCTCCAAACTTCCACACCAACCCAACGTGAAGTCTTTCGGCCACGACAGATTTAAGGCGCAGCAGCCGCCTCTACACCATACGCTTCGCTTACAAACATCCATGCTCGGATTGGAACCAGGAACCTTCCGATCTAGAGGCTAACCACTTAAACACTATACCGGTTGGTCGGCACTTTCTTAGGAAACCGAAGCTTTTAATCAAACGCGAAAGCGGATCTTTGCTTGAATTTTGTCGAGTCAGCTGTTCTGGCAACATTGGAAAACTAATACAATGCCATATTTTACGTCACAGGTAGGTAGGTATTTTAAATAACGTTAAACTGGAGCAAAAGAACGGGCTATCGGGGTCGATCGAACCACGGTCCTATGACTAGGTCAACACACCAGCTGGCTTACATCTTCCACACCACGCAAATGAGGACAATTAACGGCACAACAGATTTTAAATGTACATATCCCATTTACACCACATGGACAGGACGATCTTCGGTTGAATCGAGTATATCGATCTCCCAACCCTTGGCATGCTAATCGTCTCTCCTTCTGCCGACCAACCGGTATAGTGGTTAAGGTGTTAGACTCTAGATCGGATGGTTCCTGGTTCGATGCCGGGTTGGATGTTTGTAAGCGTATGGTGTAGAGGCGGCTTGTTCAACTTAAATCTGTCATGGCCGAAAGTCCTCACGTTGGGTTGGTGTGGAAGTTTGGAGAGTGGTGACTAAAATGCGAACTGCGAATCTATCTCACGCGTGCGAGAACCCTTAGAAAAGCTTAACCAAGCTAGGAACCTCACTCGCCCGTGTAAGAACTGGAGAAGGGCTCTCCCGAGCCGGGTAGTCAACTTGGAGTCCCGAGGCCAAGAACAATTCACCGTGCTCGGAGAAATCAGTCACCTGGACTCTGTCTGCATATATACGCGACCTACATATCTGTCAAAACTGTTCATAATTGTTAATAATAAATATATTAGCTCAGAACGCTGCTAACGATCTCTTCTAGTAGACTACGCTATCATTTCCAACACGTCACAGTATCCTAGAAAATAAAAGCACACTTCCTAGGTGAACAGATTATGATAGTATCCACCAAATAGCGCTAAAGAAAGTATAGGACCTACACTTCTTAGTTTTCTTCAAAGTACTAATACGTGAGCAGCTAATTGTGAAAGTAAAACTTTGGATCCCTGTACTTCAAGTTAGGAGGGAAACTCACCCCACTGGTCTTGCTAAGGGGACATACTGTTTTTTAGATATGAAGTACTTTGAATAATCTGCGGCACTATGAAAATTAAATTTTCTCCCCCTAGATTGCGAAAATGACACTGTCCTCTAGTTGCTTATCCGTTGCGCTTCATCTGGGCCACGTTGGCGTGGTGTGGAAGTTTGGAGAGTGGGGTGCCAGCTCAGGTGTGAACTCGTCCTCTGACCGTGGTTCAAAATGACGTGGTGTTGTCCTCGGATCTTTCCCTTCAGGGGTTGATCCCGAACCGTCTCTTATAGCCCATTGTGTTTCTCCAGTGTGACGTTAATTAAATACCAACCTTCCAACTGGGCTACCGCGGCCATAGCACTAGAAGGTAAGGTAATTTTAATTAACGTACTAGAGCAATGCAACATGCTATTGCCGACTGTCCGGGATATGAAAGGGCCGACCAGCTTGCAAAAGAAGCAACAACCGGAGCAACAAACTTCCAAACCACCGCAAAACTACCCCCAAGAGCCATGCAAAACAACTAATGAAAAGAACAGAACTTAAGAGATGGCAGGAGGAATGGGACGAGGGAGAAGAACCTATTCATTCTTCCCAAAAGTCAACCCCAAAAAGGAGCGACACGGACCACATCTAACGGCATTTTACACAGGACACGGCCCTTTCCCCGGCTACTTCAACAGATTCCGTATAACAGCCACAAGCAACTGCATTTGTGGGCAGAAGGGGACTCCAAACCATTACGTGTTTGAATGCCCACTTACAGCCACAAACCACCTGCTACAGCAACAAATGAACACTTCAGGAAGTGGGCCAAAAACACAGCAAATAACAGCAAGACACATGCAAAGATAGTGCTAATCATGAAATACCTTATAGAGAACATCGACACAATCAAACAATAGTGCCACATGGCAAATGCTATCACTTCGCTACTAAAAACATTGAACTTCCACCCTTGCTCAAATCTTACCAGTGCTAATAACACATTGTTAATAATTATACAATAAGTCCCCCCCCCCAACAATTATTTTTTCTATTCTCATGTATACTTTGTCCAACCCCTGTATGTATAACGGGAACCCTCACCATGAGGAGCTCCTACAATGAACACAGATAAAGTGTGATTACACCTGCCCCCTTCATCAATAGGTGGTGGCCTCACTCCTCATGACAATTGACTAAAGCTCAATTTGACAGTCAAAGTGGAGCAAAACCAATACGTCCAAAATTAGCGACGCAGTTGCTGCTAGAGCAGAAGCGCACAGCCAAGGGTTCGCCTAAAGCAGTCACGTTCCGTTACGGTGGGCTCAAACCACTCTTTGCGCAGCGTGTCCATCACGAACCACTTTTACCTGTCCTATTGGACAGGTAAACCTGCGGTGTCTAAGCCTAGGGAAGGATCCGATGACTACACCATGTCATTTTGAACCACACGGTCAGACGACCTAACACGAGAAAGATTTTCATTGTATAAAGTCGTTTGAGCAAAAAAACTTTTTTCGTCTGTTTGATTGCTGTTGCCACTCTGCTGCGCCACTGCCTTTGTATTTCCTTGCAACAAAACGGGACATTTTTTGGCAGTTCGGTATGCAATTAACTTTGCACCCGCGCAACACAATGGGCTATTGCAACATTCTTTGGAATTTCGGAATCCGGGAGTGTCACCGCAACGACGTTCAGTTAGAACCCCCCCCCCCCCATTCACCCGCCTGCCTCCATTCCTCAACTCTCACCCAATCCAAAGCAGGAAAAAAGATCCCGCATCCTTCTGTAGCGGAGCGTCCGGTGACACGCAGCGGATCCGAAGTTGCGTCCTTGTTGCATCTCGGTTGCATTCAGAGGTTGATTGAGATGGAGCGGTGGAAAGTCCGCTTGACCTTCCACTCGTGCGGCCGTGACACGGAGGGGGTGCTGCCACCACGGCTTCGACCTTTGAGTCACGCTTTACTCCCAGCACTCGCCAGGTCGAGGGGCGGATTGGACTTATCGAGGATCCAATGATGCTGATTCGGGAGGAATCATTCTGTCCTTTACAGCCCCTTTGGATGTATCACGTTGACGTAGTGTATTTAGTTTGGAGAGTGGGGTGCCAGCTCAGGTGTCGCCTCGTCATCTTAAGCAGCGTTTACACACACCGCCAATTTTGTTTTCCACCAGGAGTCGGTAAAGATCAAAGAATTACAATAATTTCGGAGGATATATCTCCGTGACGAAATTTGGGGTGAAAAAGCTCCCTCTTCCCTTACGGTGTTAAGCCGCGTTTGCACCATGGTTGCATATACATTTCTCTCCCTTTTTGTGGCGAGGACGTTGTACGTTTCCCTATGCTGACCCCTTTTCTCGATCAACTCCGGTGTAAACGCTCCCCCAAAAGTTTCAACCCTTTCTTCTTTACCAACTCCTGGTGGAAAACAAATTTGGCTCTGCAAACTCTCAAAATCGCCACCCGGACTCGAGATCTTGACGATAAAATGAATGCCGTTTCTTGGAATATCATCGATGTTTAGCGGGAGAGAAGTTGTGCGAATCCGATGTAAACGCGGCTTTACCGTGGTTCAAAATGACGTGGTGTTGTCCTCTCAGTTTAGGATTGATCCCGAACCGTCGCCAATGGCCCGTTGTGTTGCTACCAATGTGACGTTAGTTAAAATACCTACCTACCGGGCCGCAAAAGCTTGGTTGGAAGAGTACCGGTATATAAATCGGAGGGTTGCGAGTTCGAATCCAGCCAAAGGCCGTCGTGTGCTATGGGGGCTGGTGCACGTTATATCTGTCATTGGTGTGAAAGTTTGGAGAATGGGGTGCCAGCTCAGGTGTCGCTTCGTCATCTGAGCATGGTACAAAATGATGTGTTGTCCTCGGATCTTTCGCTTAGGGCAGTGATCGGCAAACTCTCTCTCTCTCTCTCTCATTAGTCCCAAAAGAGCCAAAGATCAGCAGTACAGATTTCTTTTGAGATTTCTTTCCAAGAACCCCCTGTTTTTCTAAGTTGGTTTAAACTAGCTACAAACATTAAACAAAACCAGATATCACAGTAATAATCTTATTTATGGACCAAAAAAAATATTTTTTACATTCAAATAAAATTACGACAAAACACGCATTTAATGTGAACAATGACCTTGCATTTCCTTGGACAGTTTAGATGTGTGAGGTTTGTATGTCGTTGCTTTTAATTTCAAGCAGGATTCCAGGTTCTCGTGAATACGAAGATATCTCAATTTGTTTATGATAAGGTTCATGCTCGAAAAAGATTGTTCGCATGAATATGTAGAGCCAAAAGTAATGGTAATGGTAATTTTAGTTAACATCGTACTCGAGCAACACAACGGGCTATTGACGACGGTCCGGGATCAGTCCCTTAAGGGAAAGATCCGAGGACAACACCTCGTACATTTTGAACCAAGGTCAGATGACGAAGCAACACCTGAGCTGGCACCCCACTCTCCAAACTTCCACACCAACCGAATGTGAGAACTTTCGGCCACGACAGATTTATAGGTGCATCAGCCGCCTCTACACCCTACGCTTACAAACATCCATGCCCGGACCCAGATTCGAACCAGGAACCTTCCGATCTAGAGGCTAACACCTTAACCACTATACCAGTTGGTCGGCGTAGAGCCAAAGAGCGAAAGAACAGCAAATGCTAGTTTTTTTTTAACTAATCATATGTCAGGAATGCTATTCCAGGTGTTAAAAATTATCTCATGTCTTCCTTCTCCAGGTCTTTAAAAGCAGGCCAATTTTATTGGAACTAAGATCACATTTATTTTCTCTTTTTCCAGATCAGCATTATGGGGTTGAAATTTGGAGCTCCATAATTCTTTGTCTTGTAACTCCAGTAATTGCATTTTAAAAGCACCAATGTCTATATTAAAGGGAGAAAAATTCAACTCTGTTACGTCAACCCAGAGAGGTTTTCTAACAAAGGCTAACGTCTCTATGCTATTTTTGAATTCGAGAAACTTCCGTAGAAAAGCTTCCCTCATATTTAAAATTGTTGTTTTAAAATAATAAATGTTAATTTGCGAGTTATTTTCTTGACGATGTTTCACCAGGCTTGGAACATGAATTATAATGTTCCTCTTTCAAAATCTTGAGGAAAATGGGATCATTTCTTTTCGAATGAAATGACGTCTTCCAACATCGAACAAAATTGTGTTTCATTACCTCTGTAGTTTACGATTAAGATTATTTAGATTAGACGTAACGTCTACCATGGAATAAAATTTTTGAATCCACTGATTGTGCCTTAGTGCATGATAGTCAACACCCTTCTCAGAAGGAGAAATGCTTTAATTTCAAGTAATAAGAAAGCGAAACATTATAAAACGTTTCCTCTGAAAGCCAACGTACCTTAGTATGCAGCAGAAGTATTCACACTTTTCAACCAAAATTTCTTTACATTTGCGACAATAAAGAGCTTTAGCTACAATTGTGATGGCAATCTTGATCATCAATTCCACAACATTGCAAATTTTTTGGAAATGTCTGCGCACAAAGCGCTTCTTGATGAATGATGCCATGGTAAACAAGTATCTGGTGATTAATTTTTCTTTCAAAATAGAAGCAAAAACCTTTTCTCACTCCGGTCATACTTTTTGTCCCATTTGTTGAAATTGAAACAATTTTATCGAGTGGAATATGTTTCTCCATGACAGCATTTGCAATACCCTCGCCACGTATTTGGCCTTTCAGTGGTTATAAACCTAAAAGTGTTTTAGGACCCGCAGACGAAATAGATCGAACAAAGAAAGAAACTTGCGCTGTGTCATTTATGTCAAGATTCGTAACTTTTAATAAAGCCGAGACCAATTTAAGATATTCGATTTGTTAATTGGTTATATGCAAAGACATTTTGATTGTCCTGTCTTTTACTGATTTTGCAAACAGAGGTAAATCTATAATTTTTTGAATAACTTATGCCCTGTTCTTAAAATTCCGGAATAGCTCTTCAGATGCATTTATAAAACAACTTTTAGTGTATTCACCGTCTGTGTATGGTTTGTCTCTCTTAGCAATTTCATGACTAACAATAGAGCTTGCAATACATTTTTTTTTAATTTCCAATGGCAAGGCTGGGTACAGATTGCAAAGACAAATACAATACATGATACAATACAGTACAGAATTGACCGAAGTCATTGTAGCCTTATACAAGGCCAGAATTGATGGTCACTTGTGAAGGGGGCACCCAATGGGTGGACCATCATTGTCCCTAACAAAGGACAACACTATTTACATCCATGCCCTGACCCGGATTCGAACCAGGAACCTTCCGATCCAGAGGTCAACACCTTGACCACTAGACCGGCACTTGCAATATTAACATTGTTTGAAGATTGCAATCAATAATTAAATACAGAACTTGATTTTTCTTGACTCTTCTGAAGTTCCTCAACTGTTTCTTCCTCGCTTCACCATCGTGATATTTACTGCTAGCATTTAGTCGAAGTCGATTCGTGGCAGAGCCGCATTCAAGTGGCTAAAGAGCCGGGGGTTGCCGACCACTGCCTGAGGGGATTGTTCACGTACCGTCGTTAATATCCCGCTGTGTTGCTCTAGTACGACGTTAATTAATAATTACCAATTATATCTATCGTAGTCTCAAACCGCCTCACGGTGGCGTGGTGTGGAAGTTTCGAGAGTGGGGTGCCAGCTCAGGTGCTGCCTCGTCATCTGATGGGATTCAAAATTATGTGGTGTTTTCCTCGGGGTTGATCCTGGACTGTCGCCAATAGCCCGTTGTGTCTGCTCCAAACCAACTCTGATTACAATACCAAAAATACCAACCTACCACTCGATAATATTTTAAATTCTTTTCGTGGGGGACAGGTGTGACCCCTGTTCGCCAACGCTCGCCAACCCCCGGTGATTACTACGTACTCCCATTTAGTTTGCTTCACAAACTAACTACACACAGGCAACCCCGTGGTGCACTCGAAGTGGCTACTATCAACAATATAAATCAAAACACGCTAGAATCGGAAAACTTGGCATGGTTCCAAAGGCTTTAGGACCAAAAAACGCTTGTGACGTCAGCGGTCGAAAATCTCAAAATCCGTTCCTTCCTCTTTCGAGGTAGTGGTTACTTCAGGTTCCGGAGAGAAGAACGAAAGGTGAAAAAAACTAATAAATTAATTTAAAAATGTTCTAGATTTATTTTTAAAATTCTCGCAAAAATTAGGACTACCTGTGTTTCAAATTTAATTATTGCAAGTGCCATAGATTCGTCAGGACACTGCGTACAGAGACACATAGAAACACTTCCTTTTATAATAGTAGAGGTTTCGTTTGGAGTTAGATATCTTTTAGCAATACTAAATCACAACCTTGCCAAAAAAAGATTTTTGTGAAGAGAAAGCGTAAGAAAATGGTCGTGTATGTGAAGTATTTCAAGTAGATTGATGTAATATTCACTGACAAAAAAATAACTTATTAAAAATATTTTTCTAATATTTCTCACGTACATGTAGGTAGGTACTTATTATTTACGTCACACTGGAACAAAACAACGGAATTGGCGACCGTCCTATTGGTTTCTTACGGTTCTATATTTGGCCATACGGCGACTGTTCGGAGTGAAGGGAAAGATTCGAGGACATCACCACTTCATAATGAAGCACAGTTTCACTTTTGGGTGTGCTTAGTATTTGAATTCATGTCTCACTAAAGCAACACAACCTCTGCCTTCGGGTAATTGTAGCTAGAAATTACGGTACATTGAAGCAACGCAACGGGCTATTAGTGACAGTCCGGCATTAATCCCGAAGGGAAAGATTCGAGGGATGACACAACGTAGTTTTGATTCGCGTCAGATGACGTGGACAACACCAGAGCTGTCACCCCACTGTCCAAACTCCCAAGACATGTTGATTGATTAACACCGCACTGAAACAACACAACGGGGACAGTATGGGATGAACCCTCGAAGGTAAAGATCTGAGAACAACAATCCGAGACATACTGTATCAAGTAAAATATGTCTTGCTTCTATTTCTATTGTAATATTGTCTTGTGCCTATTTCTATTGTAATATTGTCTTGTCTCTATTTCTATTGTAATATTGTCTTGTCTCTATTTCTATTGTAATATTGTCTTGTGTCTATTTCTATTGTAATCTTGTCTTGTGTCTATTTCTATTGTTATCTTGTCTTGTGTCTATTTCTATTGTAATATTGTCTTGTGTCTGTTTCTATTGTAATATTGTCTTGTGTCTATTTCTATTGTAATATTGTCTTGTGTCTATTTCTATTGTAATATTGTCTTGTGTCTATTTCTATTGCAATATTGTTTTGTCTCTATTGGCTACATACACTATAAGTAATAGACACAAATTGACAGGTTGAGAGTTCGAAGCCAACCGCCGTGTACAAAGGAAATTGGTGCACGTTAAATCTGTCATGGCTCTAAATTTCCTCAAGTTGGCGTGGTGTGGAAGTTTGAAGAGTGGGGTGCCAGCTCAGGTGTTGTTTCGTCATCTGACCGTGGTTCAAAATGACGAGGTGTTGTCCTCGGATCTTTCCCTTAAGGGACAGATCCTGTACCGTCGTCAATAACCTGTTGTGTTGCTCTAGTACGACGTTAACTAAAATTACCATTACCCATGAGGCACGACGCCCCCTACTTCTCGCAGGTTGTTAGCACAGTGGGTATGCATACAAACACGGGGTGCGAGGTGATTGACTTCTCTTGGTCATTAATTCAGAGTCTTCTTTTATCATGCAGCAGTTCCCAAGCACGTCATCCTTTGGGAAGGTATTCATGTAAGGCCAGTGAATTAGGATGAGGAACGGCCTCTTTGAAGCGCGGCCTCGACCTAATGGAGGTCGGGGCGAAGATCCACTTTCTCTGGGCGACTCCCCGGACGCCGCCCTGACCTACACTGCAAGGAACTACTTTCCTCTGTGAAAGAGGTCGACCCCATCTCGGTGTCGAGGCTTCGGTCTCAGAAGACAAGGCGACCCGTCCGACGCCATCTTTGACCATGGTTCAACTCACCCGATGTGTTCCAGTTCAACTGGCCGACCATCCAGTAATGGCAATTTTAATAAGCGTTTGTAATAAAGCAACACGGTCAGATGACGAAGTCCGACTAACCGGTCTGGTGGTAAAAGTGTTAGCCTTTAGATCGGAAGGTTTCTGGTTCGAATCCGGGTCAGTGCATGGATGTTCGTAAGCGTATGGTGTAGAGGCGGCTGGTGCACCTTGAATCTGTCGTGGCCGAAAGTCAGAAATTTGGGTTGGTGTGGAGGTAATCGGTAATTTTTAATTAACATCGTACTAGAACAACACAACGGACTATTGACGACGGTTCGGGATCAATCCCTTAAGGGAAAGATCCGAGGACAAAACCTCGTAATTTTGAGATGAAGAAGCAACACCTGACCTGGCACCCCACTCTCCAAACTTCCACACCAACCCAACGTGAGGACTTTCGGCCACGACAGATTGAAGGTACACCAGCCGAATCTACACCATACGCTTACAAAGATCTATGCCCGGACCTGGATTCGAACCAGGAACTTCCGATATACAGGCTAACACCTTAACCACTATACCGGTTGGTCGGCCTTGTTAATAAGATGTACCCAATATGTAACGATGCTTCCTCCGTTTACTTCTCTCCCGAAGCAAAAGCCGACCAACCGATATAGTGGTTAAGGTGTTAGCCTCTAGATCGGAAGGTTCCTGGTTCGAATCCGGGCATGGAAGTTTGTAAGCGTATGTTGTTGGTGCACCTGAAAACTGTCGTGGCCGAAAGTCCTCACGTTGGGTTGGCGTGGAAGTTTGGAGAGTGGGATGCCAGCTCCGGTGTTGCCTTGTCATCTGACCGTAGTTCAAAATTACGAGGTGATATCCTCGGATCTTTCCCTTAAGGAACTGATCCCGGACTGTCGTCAATAGCACGTTGTGTTGCTCTAGTACGACATTAACTAAACTTACCATTACCATTTCCCGTAGTAAAAGAGCGATCGCACAAGTAGTTTCAATGACATCTATTGTTAAAACTGTTCTAATTCAACGATTGATCTATCGCAGTGTGTGCACCTTGTAGATTTTCTGCGGCGACGATTGTTTGGTCGCCGCGACTAGAAATCGCACGAGGAGTCCCCAAGCCTGTTTCAACTACATATCTTTCTTTTTTTTATTTCGAAAAATATTTCGAGACCGATTCATTTTTGATGGCGCAATCTCGAAAACCGCACAGCGGTGTTTTGAAAACAACCCGGTCGAAGCAATATATTTCATAAACCAGCTCAAATATTTCCTCCGCTTTCTTCTAAACATCCTGCACATACGTCTCCGAAGCTTGTTTTTTTTAATCATGTCGAGCGAGTTGTTTTCAAAACATTGCTCTGTGGTTTCCAAGAGCGATTTCGTTGACTTGCACCAGAAACCACGTGTTGCTTTCCTCCTCTCTCGAACGCAGTTCACCCTCCCGGCCGCCATCTCTTGTGTTTCTACACTTCCCTTCCTCCCTCTCTCTCTCTCTCTGGAGAGAGAGGAATCCCCGAACTTTGGGAATTCCCTCTCCATCATCAGAAGAGGACCTACCTCACTGGACGACTTCATCCATCCGTGACGTCATCGCGGCATATAAAGACGCGTGCCGTTTTGCTGGGCTCCGTTTGATAGAGCGGAGCGCCCATGCATTGGATCATTATCGTATGCTGCTGCCTGGGGGCGGTGAGCGCCGGCTACACCCCCGCGCCGCCCGGTGCCAGGCCGCCCTGTGCCGAACGGGGCGCCACCTTCTGCGAAAAAGTCGACCACTACCCCACGTGAGTCTTTCTCTTCTCTTTATGCTGTGTAGTTACCATATTTGGATTGTTGTCATTGGTTTGTCATGTTGTCACAGTCTTGTCATGTTGCCATAGGCTTGCCCTGTTGTCTTGAGGTTATGTTTGGTTTTCGTTTCTCGCGTCAAAAGCATCATGCCCCGCATAAACGATAGGGATGCGACCTCAACAACAAAACATCGATGTTAATAATACATCGCCCAAAAACCATCGATGTTATTAAACATCGATTTTTTAAAACTGGTTATGGTACTTTTCATTCAAAAATAAAACATCGACAACGTAGAAACATCGATGTTAAACAAACATCGGCTCCAATAAATAGATGTTTTTTTTAACTTTCCCAATGCCGCACTGTTTCCTTGTTGCCAAGAGTGAAACATGGCGGGGGTTCTGTGATGGTTTGGGCAGCCATATCGTGGTTTTCTGTGGGCCCCCTGATTACTCTGCAAGGGCACATTAAGGCCAAGGATTATGTGAACATTTTGGCCGATCAAGTCCATCACTTGGTACAAACTTTGCTCCCCAATGGTGATGGTGTCTTCCAAGACGACAAGACTCCTGTTCACCCCGCTCACATCGCCCAGGACTGGTTTTCTGAGCACGAGGGTCATTGTGGTCTACATTGGAAAGGAAAGAGCGGGATCGCTATCCACTGTCATCATCGTTACATGAACTTACCACCGTTTTGGAGGAAGAATAGTACAAGGTTCCCTTGGCAAGCATACAGGAACTTTATTTATCCATTTCGAGAAGACTACAAGCTGTTTTGAATGCCAACGGTTTTCCTACACAATATTACGCAAGGTTACATGTTTTTTTAGGTGTTTCCATATTTTTGTCCAACTTCTGTAGATTACTAGCAGGTCAGCGCGGCGTTGCCCGTGACAGTTCTTTTTTGTGTCTTTACTGATACTGAAAACATTAAAAAGAAAAAATAATAATTTTAAGAATGAGACAGACATGACACAGGCATGTCGCAAATTCGCACAAAATTTTGACTACCTGAGGTATTGATCTGGTGAAAAATTTTCCGTAAATATCAAATCCGTTGAGATTTTCACTCCGTCTTTAACGATAGCGAAGATAAGAAACGTGGACTAAAAAAAAAACTAAACAAAAAGTCAAAAATATTTGTTTTTGTTTTGCTTTGTTTGAATAGTTTGTGTTCAAGAAATGAAAGGAAATAAATAAATTTAGAATCTGTGAACTCTTCACCTTTGTTACCATTCTAAGGAAAACAAATAATACATAAATGCCAATAAATTAATTTTAAAATGTTCTAGATTAAATTTAAAAATTCGGGCTTTGTACAAATTTCGCATAAAATTAAGACTTCTTGTGTGCCAAATTTCATTACTGTAAATAGAGATAATAGCACAAAAATAATTGCAATAAATTCATTGTTGAGTTATCACTGTTTCTGAACAAAGCATCCGATTTCAAAAACAGTTCTTCAGAATGTGAGTTGAAAGTTTATGAACCATGTGTGTAATGGTGATAGAAACTTTCGTAGTACCCCTTGTAGCTAGAAAAGTATTCCGAACATTTACAATAACTTGGTACCGCTTAAAAGATAATTGGAAAATATTTTTGAAGCAATGAAAACAAAATTAATATTCTGGACAATTTTTGCGATTTCTACACTATACATACGCTATAATAACGAGGAATCTCGTAGAGGTAAAACGGGCAAACGGTGGTTATGGTGTTTGCCTCTAGATCGGAAGGTTCCTGGTTCGAATTCAGGTCAGTGCATGGCTGTTTGTAAGCGTATGGTGTAGAGGCGGCTGGTGCACCTTAAATCTGTCGTAGCCGAAAGTCCTCACGTTGGGCTGGTGTGGAAGTTTGGAGAGATTTTTGAATGCCAATAAATTAATTTTAGATGTTGGCTCGTCCTCTGACCGACGTTCACATTTATGTGGCGTTGTTCTCGGATCATTCCCCTAAGGGATTGATCCCGGACCGTCGTCAATACCTTTGTGTTGCTCTAGTACGACGTTAATTAAAAATTACCAATTAGGTAGAGGTAAAACTGCCGTTATACCAACGGGTCATGAAGATCCAAGTAGGCAAAACAGCCGTTACTCCAAGGGGTCATGAAGTTACAAGTAAGCAAAACTGCCGCTACTCCAAGGGGTCATGAAGTTCCAAGTAAACAAAACTGCCGTTACTCCAAGGGGTCATGAAGTTCCAAGTAAGCAAAACTGCCGTTACTCCAAGGGGTCATGAAGTTCCAAGTAAACAAAACTGCCGTTACTCCAAGGGGTCATGAAGTTCCAAGTAAGCAAAACTGCCGTTACTCCAAGGGGTCATGAAGTTCCAAGTAAACAAAACTGCCGTTACTCCAAGGGGTCATGAAGTTCCAAGTAAGCAAAACTGCCGTTACTCCAAGGGGTCATGAAGTTCCAAGTAAACAAAACTGCCGTTACTCCAAGGGGTCATGAAGATCCAAGTAAGCAAAACTGCCGTTACTCCAAGGGGTCATGAAGATCCAAGTAGGCAAAACAGCCGTTACTCCAAGGGGTAACTGTCGTTACTCCAAGGGGTCATGAAGTTCCAAGTAAACAAAACTGCCGTTACTCCAAGGGGTCATGAAGATCCAAGTAGGCAAAACTGTCGTTACTCCAAGGGGTCATGAAGATCCAAGTAGGCAAAACTAGTTGTCTCTCGACAAGAACTGGGGACAGTTTGGAACCACTACGAGGTAGTTTTCGACGCTAAACCAAACAGTGGAGAGGGTTAAAGTTGATCTTCGAACCCCTAAAAAAAGGCATTAACCAAGTCCGAATAATAATTCTCTGGGCCACCAATGTAGGAGGTAGGTAGGTATTTAATTAACATCGCACTGGAGCAGCACGATAGGCTATTGGCGACTGTACGGGAAGAACCCCCGAAGGGCTTTTGACTTAATAGATACTTTTGAGCCACGGTCAGATGACGTGGCAGCAACTTAGCTGGCACCCCACTCCCCACACCACGCCAATTTAAGGCCACGACAGATTCAACGTGCACTAACCCCCTTGGTACACGACCGACTTTGGTTGGAATCGAACTCTCAACCCTCCGGTTACTAAACCGTTACTCTTCAGCCGCGTTTACACCGGAGTTGTCAATACTTTTTCTCTCCCTTTTTGCGTCGAATGACGTTTTTCGACCCACTCCCGTGTAAACGCTTCGTCGACTTTTCCGACAACACATAGGCTTGAGCACTCTTCTCACCCCTTTGTAGAGAAGAGTGATCACCCCTTTGTGTTGTAGACAAAATACTAGCGATGTTAACAAAAACTCACAGAGAGCGAACAAAAGACGGCGTGTGTCACGGGGCCCCGAAGGGCAGAGGGTGATTGTCTACAACATCCATAGGAAACGAAATAGGGGAGCATTCTCACCCCTTATTTTGTCACGGCGAAATGTTATAATAAAACATCGATTTATTGGAGTTGATATTTTATAAAATAAAAAAAAAAAAACGATTTATATTAAGCCCCAATATTTTTTATTTGCAGGACATAAAAAAGAAGTTTGTGTTCATACCACACACCCATTAGTTTGGATAAATAATTTATAATAACTAACAATAATTATTGTTATGTAGTACCTACCTACTTATAATTATTAGTTAGTAGTACCTACATACTTATAATTATTAGTTAGTAGTACCTATTTCAAGTTGTAAATATTATTTTCTTTTGTATTATTCAATTTAAAAACAAAATATTTGTTTTTTTGGCTTTGTTTTGACAGTTAAAAAAAATCTTAGTTATAAATTAACAAACACGGCAACTGACAAATTAAATATTTGCCCCCGGGCTAACATTAATGTTAGTTATTAAACCAGTTTTAAGAAATGAAAGAATAAGTTAAAAACATCGATGGTTTTGGTGCGATGTATTATTAACATCGATGTTTACCTCGATATTTTGAAACATCGAAGTTAGTTTCCACCCAGGCCATCGCGTCCCCAACAGGGAAGTACATAAAAACAGAACGGAATGTCTCCCGGCGAAGGTCAAACGATTTCAGATTTGGTAAGGAGAGAGCTAAAAAGAGAGTTCCATCGGTTCGCTTTGACCGACCGCCTCGGCGGGGTTTTACCGATTGCAGCTTTCTCACTCTCGTCTTCGTGATCTTGCTCGTGTGATTCTTCTCGACTTGCTCTTTGAGGTCAGCGACCCACATTACTCTGTTGGGCGCAAAAGGGGCAACTCGTAAATCAAATGTCTCCTTGTCGTAAAAGATGTTAGGTGTAGCGTGCAAGAATGAATGTTTCGGCAGTAGAGACGCTGCTTGTGGAGAACAATAAATTGTAGGCGTGATTGAGTTATTCCAAGCAAACAGGTTTGCGGTGTCTGCAGTATTCGAAAGGATTTGGTGTTCTCCATGGAAAAATGGGGTGTAACGTCAGGGTTCCCCTTCTTCTCCCTTTACACTGGAGTTGTATGCAACTCTTCTCCAAACATAGAAGATATTCCGAGAAACGGCACTCATTGTATCGTCAAGATCTCGCATCGAGGTGTTCATTTGGCGAGTTTGCAACACCAGTTTTGTTTACCACCTGAAGTCGGCAAAGATCAAAGGACTGCAACATTTTTGTGGGTCATTCCTCCGTGACGAAACCTGGGGTGAAAATACTGCCCTATTTTGTTTTATTTTCTTGTTGCAGACAATCACCCGCTGCCCTTCGGCACCCCGTGGTCGCTCATGCCGTCTTTTGTTAGCTCTCTGTGATACTTTCCCTCTATCGCCAGTATTTTCTCTACAGGTGGGGGTGATCACTCTTCTCTACAAAAGGCTGAGAAGAGCACTCAGCCATTAGGTTTGTCGACAAAGCGTTTACAATGGGATCGAGAAAAGGTTCAAAAAAGGGTCACCAAACGGGGTTGTAAAACATCTTCCACGCAAAAAGGGGTGAAAATATTTGCAACTCCGATATAAACGCGGCTTTACATGAATTCGCCCTCGATGAGGGGTACGGCTGGCGAGTTTATGACTGGATGGGGGTGATAGAATGTCTCGTAGTCCCTCGTTTTCGAACTGTCAATAGTCGTAAAAACAAAACACAGGCGAAGTGTCGTCTTCTCGACAAAAGAACGTGAACGGACGCAGAGTTGGACTGCTCCGATGAAACAGTGGGACTGGAACCATTGTCTTTTACTCGTTTAGCCTCGAAAATTGCCTCTAAATTTGTAAGTACAGTACTACTCCGAAGTTACGCGATAGGTGGGACCAACATATCACGCTAAAGTCAAATTCGCATAAGTCGGGGTACAGCTTCTATCGATGGTAGAATCGTAATTGTGACCGTAGTGCAAAATTTCGCGAGAAAAGCGTCCAATGCCGTTTCAAAGTAAGAGAAAAAAAAATGAACTAATCAAGAACCCCGTAACTCTGAGTCCCCTTAAGTCAAGGTATATCTGTACGTTGAAATATCGAATTCAATGCGATGTATGTCTTAAAGCTGTTAATTTTGCCTTAAACCCACTCCTCACTTCCATTTATCTGACGACGTTACGAGGGGTGCTTCTCAGAAGACGAATCTTATACGAATTAGGCATATCCTACAGTAATCGTGATTTTCACATTCATGGACCACGGTGCCCCGGTTTGAATATTAACGGATTAGTAATACAAATACAAATATTGACGACAAGCTACAGGCTCAAGCCCAACAAGGCTGGTCCTTTGTTTATGAATTCTCCAATTCCCACTGACTATCCAATTGTGTCTTAAATTCGTACACTCCCTTTGAATTAACTATATTTTCTGGCAACGTGTTCCAATTGTCTATTACTCTATTAAAGTAGTAGTTTTTCCTTAAATCCCGATTCAAATGTGTCTTATTCAATTTATACCCATGGCCCCTTGTTCCCTATTGAAATTTAAGCCCTCTGTGTATGGCTGCAAATTCCAATCCAACCAAAGACCGTCCTGCACAAGACAGAGATGGTAAATTGTGTGGGCCTACCAACAAAAAACCACTGAATTTTTGCTAAAAGTAGGTTTTTGTACAAAATTTTTGAAATATTTAAAAAAAATTTAAATTGTAATAATTTATATAAATTGCAGGATTATACCACTGTTTCTAAAGTCTTACATTTTTGTGTTGTCTCTAATATTATAAAAGAAAGTGCTTGTTTACTGCGCGCTTCATTTGAGCGAAGAAGAGCAAAAGGCACGGGCAACGCCGGGCTAGCCAAACAGTGGCTTGTTTGTAATAAGTGGGAATGGTAGCAAACAGATTCGAATAACCTTCGTTTGATTCGAGATTAATTCAGTTTGATTTCATGAGAAACGGATTTGATACACGCAGGCCTCGAAATATATTTTTTAATACAAGTGCACCTTGTGCACCTAAGTTTTTAAATTAGGTGCATAGGTGCGCCTAGCGGGAAAAAATTAGGTGCACAATTTTATTTTCATGTGCACAGTGCACCCGGGTATTTCGAGCCCTGCACTAGAGGCATTACCAAAAATGTGTATACAAATTAAACCATAGCTTGGAAAATATATATATAGTTCATGAAGTCAAAGAAATTTACAATAAATGTATGATATACTATTTGGCATCCCCAATTGGGCCATATATGGACCACACGACAGTAACAACATGATATAGTATTATGAAAGACTGCCTTTTTATACCAAGCTTTTATTCCAACACACTATGACTCATCCATCCTTTCGTCGGCAAAAATTATTTAATGAACCTGCCTGGTTTTTTTATGTGTATTATGTTTAACAATCTTTTTTGTGGGGAGTGGGAGAAAAAAAGCAGAACCTCAAACCTTAAAGAAATACGTGATCACAATGCGTTCTCTCCACTCCAAAAAGAAAATTTATGACTACGCCTTTGGTTAGAGCATAAAATTATTAAAAAAAAAACTTAGCTGTTTTTTTTTTTAAATTTAAAATTGAAGGTAATTTATATTTTATGTCAAACATAAAAGGACAAGTAAATTTGAATAACATACGTATTTACAAATACCCTGAAAAACCCACTAAAACCCCGAAAAAACCCGGGCTGGCTGCACTGGTTCAAGAGAGTCTGATGCACGTTGAATCTGTCATGGCCTCGAATGTTCTCACGTTGGCGTAGAGTGGAAGTTTGTAGAGTTGGGTGCCAGCTCAGGTGTCCTGGTCATCTGCCCGTGGTTCAAAATAACGTGTTCTAGATCTTCTCCTTGGGGATTAATCCCGGACCGCCACCAATGGCCTGTTATCTTACTCCAATGCGACGTTTATTAACTACCTTTTCCCATTCAGATAAATTCAGATTTATAGGGCAGCACGGCGTTGCCCGCGGCAGTTCTTTTCGTGGGGGTCAGGTGTGACTACTGCTCACTAACCCCTAGTGATTGCTACGAATTCGAAGCCTATTGGATAACAGCCATAATGGTTACCCGTGGTGTTGGTTTGCTTCGCAAACCAGTTTTTTTTTTATCCAATGGTAATGGTAATGGTAATTTTAGTTAACGTCGTACTAGAGCAACACAACGGGCTATTGACGACGGTCCGGGATCCCCCTTAAGGGAAAGATCCGAGGACAACACCTCGTCATTTTGAACCACGGTCAGATGACGAAGCAACACCTGAGCTGGCACCCCACTCTCCAAACTTCCACGCCAACCCAACGTGAGGGCTTTCGGCCACGACAGATTTAAGGTGCACCAGCCGCCTCTACACCATACGCTTACAAACATCCATGCCCGGACCCGGATTCGAACCAGGAACCTTCCTATCTAGAGGCTAACACCTTAACCACTATACCGGTTGGTCGGCCATTATGAATATTATGAACAATTGTTTGCTCCGCAAACCAACACCAGAGGCAACGCCATGATGGCCTCGTCATTGTCAAATGCAAACAAATTCGTTAACAGTCATAATGAAGTTGCCCGTGGTGTTGGTTTGCTTCCCAAACCAATTAGGAATTCGGCGTTGCGTCACAATCTCTTGCGGAAAAAATATAAATATTTAATTAAAAAATTATTTATTAAAAGAAAATAAAAATGTATAAGGTATCTATCTGGTGTCAAATTGTCCGCAAAATTTTCAATCTTTCTTTAACGGTTTAGGAGATAGAAAAAAAGAACTACGTAACAAAAGTTAAAACTTTGTTTTCTATCGTCTGCTGGAAAATCATTCCTATTCGAAAATAAAAACGGAAAATATAAATTGAGAATCTGTTCTTTTATGCGGTTGCCATTAAAAAAAAACGTTAATAATTAAATTTCATTAAATTGTTTTAAAATGTTCTAGATTGCATTTTAAAATTCGCCGCGACCCTAAAATTGCAAAAAAATCGGACTACCTGTGTGTCAAACTCCATTACTGCCATAGATTCGTCATTACTTCGCGCAGAAAACAAACACTTCTTTTTATAATATTAAAGACTGTACTGTCTGAAGAATTACAAAAAAAAAATCATTTTCATAGTATTGCAGTTTTAAGGTAACTCGTTTGGCGGGGCAACGGATTTGAAAACCAGAGGGTTGCGAATTCGAATCCACAAAGACCGTCGTGCCCAAGAGGACTAATGCACGTTGAATCTGTCGTGGTCTCAAATGTCCTCACGTGGCGTGAAAGTTTCGAGAAGAGGGGACCAGCTCAGGTGTGGCCTGGTCTGACCAATGATTCAAAACGACGTGGTGTTGTCCTCGGAACTTTCTCTTCAAGTTTGACCCTTAAACGTCGCCAATAGGATAGGTTGTGCTCCAGTGTGATGTTAATTGAAATACCTACGTGATGCAAAAGAAGAAAACCGGTACGGTGATGCATATGTGCTTGGACTGTTTTAATCCTCCTTGTTTAGGTCTCAACGAGGTTTCTCCTCATTATCAAAACCGACAATATCTTTGATGTAAGAGAATTAACGTCCATCACAGCCTCTCGTCATCAAAAGTGCCAGATCTTGATGTCAACAGCATAAAGAAATCGGCAATATCTTGATGGCAAGTTATCTCGTTGTTAGCAAAATCGGTCAAATCCTGATGGACGAGATTTAGAAGCACTTTAGAGGGTGAGACGACCCATGTCACCGCCATATGTCGCTATGGAAACCCTGTGATTCTCAGAGGGTTAAAAAAAAACCTTCGTGGAACGCAAAGATGTGCAAAAATACCATTCAGTTGTTTCCCAGACATAAAATCCGACATCACCCGATCAAAAGTACCTTTGGAGGGTTAAGATAACCCATGACACTGCCATGTGTCGCTATGGAAACCCTGTAATTCTCAGAGGGTTAAAAAAAAACTTCGTGGAACGCAAAGATGTGCAAAAATACCATTCAGTTGTTTCCCAGACCTAAAATCCGACATCACCCGATCAAAAGTAATTTTCGAACATCGACCTTGGTTCTTTTCTTAGATGGATTTTCCATTCTTCGGTTCTGCGTTTTGTTCGAGGCCATCCATCATCGCGTAATGTATTTCCTGAAAATTCTAACTCCCTTAACTGTAACCAGACCGGAATGCGTTCGGAAGAATGCCTCTCTCCGGGGAATTACCCAGGCTTTCGGGAAATTCCCGATTCCCCTTGGTCTCGAAGCATTCTCCGCTTTTCCAGTGACTGAATCCGATAGCGGAGTGTTCGAAATCCATCCGTGCGTTCATCCTACAAAAGAGCGCGCGCCGCTCTCTGATTGGCGGAGAATCGAATCGCTCGCGTGTCGGGGGTTTGTTCATCTTTTATTCACGGATTATTTATTTCGTTTTTTTTTATAGCTATTTTGAGAAATGGCTGCTGTTGCGTTGGGATGAGGTTTAACCAGCCGTCGCTCCCCAAAATCCACTCTCGCAAGATTAAGTTGTTGTTCTTGACACAAGACCAACAGCATCGAGTTTTGGCTTTCTCACACAAGAAAAGGTTTTACAGACGCAGGAGGGAAATATTGGGTCGAGCAAAAGTTCGTCCCGGATTTTTTGTGATAAAAATTGAAGAAAAATTATTTTATACTGTCTGAAAAGGACATTGAATCAATTTCATATGTACCGTTTTGTTCTGTCATTTCTCCATCCCTCCGGTATCGGATCTTTTCCTTTGGGATTGATCCCGGACCGTCGTTAATACCCGTTGTGTTGCTCTAGTACGCTGTTAATTCTGTGCTCAGAGGGCAAAATGTAAAAGTCACTTTTTTTAATTTTTCGTGACAGCAATTTTAAGATTCAACTTGCGATTCTGTGGGTTTTGACTTATTACAATTTTCCTGCCTTTGATTTTTCATAAACTGAAAGAAAAAGACTTACAACATTTTGCCGCCTTCTAAACATGAACAAACCAGACTTCAGGATGGGACTTGCTCAATTTTTTGAGAAAAGTGACTTATTACAATTTGCCATCTGAGCTCAGAATTAATAATTATCAAATTTATTATTAGATCTTGATGAACGAGATCTCTGAAACAAATTGGAGAGTTTAGAGATTTTCTCAGGGCATTTTCACATTTTTTTACCTACATGATGTTGAGGTCGAATACATTGTATCTTAACACACGCAATCTTATTTTCAACAGGAAAGTCATCAAGAACCTTCTGCAGTCCAAGTCCCTGTCCATGGAGGACTTCTTCACGGACGAGAGCGAGGGATTGGACGAACCCCCGGACTACATCCTGCACGAAGACATGATGCTCCTGCCGGAGGAGGACAAGGGTCGGAAGGTCCGGTCCGTCCGGGACCTTCTCAAAGAGCGCTCCAAAGCGAAGGCCCTGACCAAGCGATGTCCGGTCCTGAGCAAAGAGGCCGTGCCCAAAATGGCGGCCAACGGAGCGGGGGAATGGAGGTTTATTGTGCAAGACGAGCAGGGCAGAGCCACTCAGAAGACACAAGTGCGCCTGTGCGAGTGAGTGGAGCTTTTTATTGCACTTCTATGAGTTTCTGTTTTATCAACTACTTGCTATTCGGTATTTTTAACGCCATCTGACCGTGGTGTTGTCCTCGGATCTTTCCCTTAGGCTAGGTATTCCCAACCGGTGGTACGTGGCAACGTTTCAGGTGGTACCCAAGAACTATACGAGCGACCCAAATATTTTACGAAGTTTGTTCGATTTTTTATTATGTACGACCACACGTTATAGGAAAAATGGGATTATATGAAATCAATTTCGTGATTAACATTTTTATTACACTAGGGGACCTGCCCCCTACTCGCTAACGCTCGCCAACCCCCGGAGGATTGCTTGGCAATCCTCATTGGTTCGCTGCGTGAACATATGCTCGCTTCGCTCGCCTCAATGAAGACACGTGTCCTAGCAGAAGGGATTGTTTACAAAATATCTTACCAAAAAAATGTTTTTCAAATCTAAATTTGCTGTATTACAGAAAAAATATATACAGTATCTCTAAAATCGGAATTCAAATGAAAACTTTGTGCAAATTTTGACTCGAAATGTGAGCATTGCTTTGGAAATTGAATACCCAGCATGTTGTTTGTGTGTACATTTTCCCAGCACTCAAACGACCCACACTTTTCCATTGAGTTTGTTGCCGAAAGTTGTAGTGCAAACGTCTTGTTGAACTATAATTGTTGGTCCTGAAAAGGAACGTTTTTTAAATGGCCCTGAAAAGATCCTCCGCTTTCTTTGATTTCTATTTTAAACTAACTGCAACAGCTCATTAAAATTTCCTCCTTTTTTTTTTCAATAAAATTTTATCCGATAACGCTATAAATTCAATCGTAGCGCGAGACTTCGCGATAAACAAACAATCGTACAGTATTGCCAAAACGCGATTACAAATAACGTCTTTTTTGTGAGCCACGTAAGAGAATTATATATATAGATTGTAATAAATGACGCTAACAGTAGCACATTATTGAAAGAGAAACTTCGTTGCTGATTATCTATTTCCATTCAATGGCTATCTCGGCGAAATTAAGTTCATATCTCTCCCTGTCAAATAGTTTCACGAAGAATTCCTTTATCTTTATGTATGAGAAATACGCATGGATAATTCGAGATAATTCGTACGAGATAATTATTTGTTTTTAAAACTGTGAGTAAAAATAAAACTGTAATTTTCAATAATTGTTTTATTTTTTCCTTTATTAAAACATCCTTTATTATAACGAAATACAAGTGCATTAATCATAAAATATGAAGCTTTGTTAGCATTTTAATTAAAATAAAACAAGCCATTGGGCACTTTTCTGACTTTAGATATATGTTTCTAAAAAAATATAAGACTGGTGGTAGGCCAAAAATTTCTACAAATTTCAAGTGGTACGCAGTTATTAAAAGGTTGGGAACCCCTGTCTTAGGGGATTGATTCCGGACAGTCATCAATAGCCCCTTGTGTTGCTCTAGTACAACGATGATTAAAATTAACTTATCTCTGTATTCTAAATTAACGTCACACTGTAGCAGCACAACGTGCTATTGGTGACGGTCCGGGAACAACCCCCGAACGAAAAGATCTGAGGACAACACCACGTAATTTTGATCCACGGTCAGATGACGAGGTCACACCTGAGCTGGCACCCCACTCTCCAAACTTCCACACCACTCCAGCGTGAGGACATTTGAGTTCACGACAGATTGGAACATGTACCCACCTCCTTTGAATACGGTGGTCTTTGGTTGGATTCGAACTTGCGACCCAAAAGTTGGTAGTCTGTTTCTCGTCCATCCGGGCTACCATGGCCCTTGTCAACTACTTGACCTTAACGCTTCCGGGGGTTACCAGAGGCAACGGTAGCCTAGTTGGTAATGCAACGGATTAGCAACCTGAGGGTCGCGAGTTCGAAACTCTATCCAACCCAACTCCGTCGTGAACGTGGAGTCACATTAAATCTGTAGTGGCCTTCCAATGTCCTCTTATTGCCGTGGTATGGAAATGGAGTGCCCTCTCTGGTGTTTTCTTCGTCAGACCGAATGGCGAGGCGTTCTCTTCGGATCATTCCCTTCAGGTTGGATCGCTGATAGCCGGTTGTGTTGCTCCAGTGTGACGTCAATCTTACTAACTACCACCTGGTTTACTTGGGCGTTTTAATTTATTCATACTTTGTCTTCCAGGGACAGCGAAGAGTGTAAGAAGCGCTGCATACAGCTCTACGCCCCGGTTGCCATGGTTTCGCTGGACGCCTCGGGAAAAGCCTCCAAAGACACTTTCTGGATGCCAAGTTCCTGCCGTTGCCAAAACGCGCTTCTAAATGACAAATGAAAGGACACAAGAACCGCTATCTATTATTCAAAGAGCAGCTTCCAATGTGCGATTGAGTTCTTTGAGTGATTTGAACAAGGAATGACGGTTTTCCAACACCCAAACGACACGTCAGGCTGCTGCAAAGATCAACCTCACAGGTGGTTTATATTCGCGTCGAGAACTGCTCTTTAGTGTTCAGCCCCGGGTGCCAAAACCTATTCCAAACTGTCCTCCGTTCTAGAACAATCCGTTCCGTCTTATCGCAAAACTGACCAGATCTTGGACGAGACATGTCGTCAGATCCACATGAAGGGCTGACATGAACAACTGCATCCGCGTTTCGATTGAGCTGTAAATTCTCTGGTTTACCCTTCAAATCATGACCAGCATAAGTCCCTTGATTCACGGCCCTATTCACAAGTGTCGAGTTAACTCGAGGATCTGTTGATCCGCGGGTCAGAGTTAAATCGCGGATCATCAAGAACCGTATTCTCAAACGGCGGGTTAAGTGATCTACGGATTAAAATTATACGCTCAATGTTATTGGCTACTATCGTCTCCTCTCGATCAATTGATATTGTTTACATTTGTTACGTCGCTCGAATCTGCATTTATACTGGTCAAACAAGTACTTCGTCGCAGAATTTATTCCAAATTGTGATTTAAATAGAACGCATACGCGCCATTTTAATTTGAGTTAGGATATAGAGAAATGAAAAGGTGTTTAACTTCAAATTAAATTTTTATGGAAACCTAAATTTCGCAAAAATAGAACTGTACATAATATTTTGACAAATAAATGTAATCCGATTATCTTTGTACTTGTCAGTATGGGTGTGTTTGAAAAGGAACTCGCATTGTCAGTTTTCTAACATTCGTAATTGATCAACAAATAATTTTCAATCCACGACGAATTTATATCTGTCATATTCTCCTGATCGATCTCTCATTGAGTTCTACTCTGGCGACTCAGAATATAGTTCAAACCAGAACACATCTGGGCATATTTTTTTATAGAAAATGTAATCACGTTCTTATTTTTTGTTCTGATTCCACATAAGATCAGTTGATTGCGCGTCGTCGCAAGAACACTGTAATTTAGCGCAAAATGAAGTGTGTTGTCCATTTTCTTTTCTTTACAGCAGGGCTCGAAATACCCAGGTGCACTGTGCGCATGAAAATAAAATTGTGCACCTAATTTTTTCCCGCTAGGTGCACATAAAAAAAGGGGGAAACGTGTTTTATGTTATTTTGATGTTTGAACAAAATATTAGTATCGACCTCTCTCGCTCTAAATATAAACGTAATTAAAATTCCTACATAAACACTATGCGAAAACAAAATCACTGGGCCGTAACGGGTTTATACAGGAGGAAGCTTTACTTGTGCCCCTGCCACCAGAACTTTCCGATGATGGAAACATTTTCCAGATGGCTCTGTTGAAGTGACTGTAGCGACAGCCGTGGGCCGGCGAAGGGCGAATTTAAATGTTTAAATACTTTAATTTACTATATTTACTATATATATACTAACTTATCTAAACATACCCAACTAATAAAGTAGTTTACATTACATTAATGCTCTTATACAACCTTTTATTTAAATGTGAACCTGAAATATAACCTGTGCACCTAATTTAAAAACTTAGGTGCACGAGGTGCATTTGTATTAAACAATCTATTCCGGGGCCTGCTTTACAGTACATCTCGCTTCCTTCGCAAAAAGATAGTACTACGCATGCGTAACTTTCAGCCAGGAGTTAGTTCGCCGATTTCGCAGGATCAAAATGCAATATCGAAACTGCGGTTTAAACCACGGATCAGGCATTGTGAATACGGTTTTTTCGATAACCCAGAGATTATCGCTGCTCCGCGGGTTAACTCGAACTTGTGAATACGGCCGTTAGAGTAACCCAGTTAATCTACCAACCCAGACAGCGACTCCCTTTGCTAAGCATGAATCCTCAGAAACTTAATTGTAGTTGTCTGAAAAGTTGAGCATTTCTTTGTAGTATCTTATGCGCGCAACAATGCATAATGACCAGCACTTTCAATCGACAACGATGGTTGCTAATCCTACTGGTGGTTTCGACGAACCATCTCGTCCATCAAGATCTAATCAATTTTGCGTGATGACTATTGCAACTTTTTGCAACAAATGCAACTTTTTTTCACACGTTCTACGCTGCATGTAAAGTACTAAAACCAAAATTGCTCCTACATGGGGTGTATTGTAAGTGTGCTATAACCGCAACATAAATGCAACTTTCTACATAAATGCTCCTGCAACTTTTTAAAATTTAATTTAAAATTAATTTACATGAAATTACTATTTCATTTTTTGCCCTCTGAACCAACCCTTCGATCACGTGTGTCTGATTTTGCGAACGCCGAAGTATTGCGGATCAAACCAGAAGTTCATGGAAAGAAGGTGTTGGTTCTAACAGACGAAAGTGAAATAAATGGCAAGAAGTACTTTTAACACATTCGTTGACATTCTTGATAATCCAGATGAAATTTGCGTAATCGACTGCAGAGTTTGCGAGGCGAGTGTCGATCATCAATATGTTGTTCGCCCTGTAGATGACGTTTTAAAATCTCTGAATGTTGAGCGAAAGGATTTGGCACTTCTGCTATCTGATACAGCACATTATATGACTGCGGCTGGCGCAGTTTCTCAATGTTAAAGAAATTACTGGCCATGGATCGGCCATTCAACGTTCTTCTGTATTTAAGAATCTGTTACAATACTGCTGTACACGACTAAAATTGTCAATATATTTAGAATTTTTTCATTTTCTACGAATAATTTATTTTAGAAATTAGTGTATCAAAAGTAAATGCAACTTTATTTCCATAAATGCAACTTCAGGGAATAATAAATGCAACTTTTCCCATTTTTACTGCAACAAAAAAGTTGCCCTAGTGATAAAGAGATGTAATTTTCATGAGATATCTCGTCATCAAGATAGTGCCGATTTTTTCTGGACGTGATCAGCTTTCGTCTAATGACGAGATATCTCGTCCATCGAGACAGGTCAATTTTCTTCTACTGACGAGATATCTCGCCCATCAAGTTTTGGTCAATTTTGTTAATGATATGACACCTTGTTGACACAACCACCAGGAAGCCTAATGGTCAACTATATTCATTTAAAAATGTGTACTCTTATAATTCATTTTTATTAAATCTTACAGAGGTAAATCTTCTTCCGAGTAAATACGTTTATTCACAATTTTCTCGAAATGTGATTGTTAACTTCCTTCCAACTTTCTACAATTTGCAATAGGACAGTTTAAAGATTACACTTGATGTGTAAACCACTGTGGATTAAGCCTGTTGGTAAGGATCCAAGAAAAATGTATTTCTCACAAAGAAGAAAACTATTCACAGGACGAAGCAGCTACTCTTCACACACTCAGGATCCAAAAGTTCTTCTTTGTTTCTATGCCAAATATAATTCGTATTTTGTTGCTGTTAAATGTTTGTTTCATCAAACAGTGATCGGAAATAGCTATACTCCTATGAAAGACATTCAGTTCCCTTGCTTTCTAGTGAAAATTAGTTTAATGGTAACTGGGAATCATAAATGTGGTTTTTCACCAGAACCGGATTTTACTGGCCCAGTATAATTTCTTAAAAAACTTTCTTACACAATTTTCTTATAATTAAGAGAAAGCTCCAATTATTGAATTTCTTATTAAATTTAATCTTACATAATGTTTTTTTTTTCAATGAATTTAAATCTTGCTTAAATAAGTACAAATCTCTCATTTGATAAAACTATGAAATTATATTATAATTGATTATATAATTATGTAAAATCGATACATTTTAATGTCAGATAAATTTCTTATGTAATTAAATAATAGCAATAATATCAAAAAATCTTATTCATTCGGCATTAAAGAATATCAAAAAGACAAAAAGCACTTAGTTATATCTCCATGACTACCTTATAGGAGATCTATATTTCCGATCATTACAATCATTGTTATGTGTTTTTTCACGTAAATAAAACAAGTTTTTTAACTATTCCATTTCATTTGATACATTTCTTTTGTACATAGCTGAAAAATAAAATGTTTTTTTTATGCAATTTTGTAAACAGTGCTTCTTTATTGTAGTTATTGAAATTGCGGGTTTCAAGTTCGATTTAACTGTTACAATTGATGAATATAAGAACTGCTTAGCCTTGAATTAATCTTGCACTATGAACAAAGGTGTTTTGAAAAGAAAATATGAAAATGTTTCATGAAAGGAATTTGATAAAGAACAAATTAAATTTTATTTGTGGTTTGGATTAATCAACTGCTAAGACTACTAAGCTTTTATTGAGCAAATACTAACCATATCTTATTTCCAAAGTAAAGAAAAAGTTATCTATTAAATGAATAGTAATCCTTGACACTTTATGACAACTATTTGGAAGGGTAGAAACAATTAAAGGAGGAGAGAAGTAACACACGCTAACTCTTCTAGATATTATAAAACAATATGAATAAAAAATGTGTACCATATATGTACTAAGAGAAATGTTAATAAAAAAATGAGGAGATAGAACGATATGAATCAAAACGACTATAACGAAATATTTTAGAAAAAAATGCAATATGTTCACTGCAAGATAGCATACATGCATCCAAAGTTTATACTGATTATGAAGAGTTTTTTGGCTTGTTACTTTATTAGTAACTTACACCACTCGTCTCACAAAAATGATTCGCAACTAAATATTTAGTCAGTTTTTTTTAAATTATATTTCTAAGAACTTTTTATGTTGCGCCAATGATTTGGTTGAAAATTACATACTTGCATTATTTTATTTCATACTTATATAATTAAATAATGCTACAAAAAAAACGTAAAAAATTCTGTAAATTTAGAAATTAATTAAATGGTTCAAAACAAAAAATATTTTGAATTTATCACCTGCATAATTGAAACACCTATAAATCTTCTAGAGAAAAAATTGGTAGATCCCTGTACCCTCTTTAACATGTTATAAAATTATTTAAACACATTTTTATGATCCCCTTTTTCGAAAATTCATCGAATGAAATTCACTCTATTGCTATTTGTGACATAACCAAAAGTAAACACTCATTTTAAAATATTGTTTATATATATTAAACATACTCACCCCCCCCCCATCTTCAGATCCATTTGTATTACCACTAATAATAATTAAGCAGTGCTGCCATCTGTATGTAAAATAATCAACAAAATTTAAATAGTATAGTTTACAATGTGGATGGCAGCCCTAGATATTTATATAAATTTCTCATGATTTAAGCTCAAGGAGACATTGTAGATTAAAATATGGGCAAGGAACAAAGTCTTTAGTTGGTAGGAATTTTTTTAATTAAAATTAACAATTTTTTGTTGTTGCTGTAATGTACCTAAAAATATCTTAAATCAACAGGATAAATATACTTAGTCACCTTCAATTTTAAAAATAGCTTTTATTTTAATTTTCGCGATCACAATCCTTATCACAAGGTATGCTGTAGAGCAATTACACAGCTCTCCTTGAGACTTTCTCAAAAGAATCAATGCAAAAAGAATGAATAGTCTGATTAAACTAAATAATTTTAATGGGTCATAAAAATAAGATATCGATCTGAAATTTTTGTAGCACTGAATTAAAGCTTTTTTTTTATGATAAAAACAGAACTAAAGCATTAAACTTCAAACTACAAAAGAAAACTTTTAATTTACTATTATCTTAGTTTGATTGGAACAAATCCAGTTACGGGTTACAATATCCTGACAATAAACTTGTGTTGAGTACAAAATTTTAATTTGTGTTTGGATAACAACAGTGAAGCAATAAAATATTGTTCAAATACATTTTTAAGAACATACATTTTAGTTCAAAGGCATAAATTGATTTAAAATTTCGCCAGTGTTTTATTTGCAAATGTCTTCACGTTGGCGTGGTGGGGTGCCAGCTCAGGTGTTGCCTCGTCATCTAACCGTGGTTCGAAATAATGTGGTGTTATCCTCGAATCTTTCCCTTTGGGATTTATCCCGGATAGTCGTCATCAGGCCGCTGTGTTTGCTCCAATTCGACATTAATTGAAAAATATTAACCATAATTGCTGGAACAAATACTTAATTGATTATTTCCTCAGAAAACCGTAAGTCTTTGACTTAAAATTTCCGTTAAGTTTTGAGTGTTTGGTTGCCACTAATTATAAAGCAGTGCTGCCATCTGTATGTAAAAGCGTCAACTAAATTTAAATAGTACAGATTTTACATTGTAGATGACAGCACGAGATATTTATATACATTTCTCATGATTTAAGCTTAAGAATAATTTTTTCTGCAGTACTTGTTTGCTTGTGATGGTTAATGTATTTTGATAAACTTTATTTGGTTTTTCTTTGGAGTCATTTTTTTACTAGACGAGCGCTATCATCCACTTTTTGAATCAATAGTGTAGGTAAATGCTTAAAATTTCTGCTAATTTATTGGATTTCTTATTGAAGCAAGCCGATTAGTCATCCCGCACTTTTCTTATTCTCTTTGTCTCTTTGTTAAATGCCTTGCTAAAATTAGTATTAATACTATTCAAAAGTTTTAAAAATGTAAGTGAAATGAGACCCCAAGTTTTCTTAGAGAGCTAAAGTCCATAGTATATATATAATACTAATTGTACTAATAATTCATTGTACAATATAAACATTGTACTAATTGGCCATTGGTCCTTTTAGTACATAGGTACAAATATAATAGACGCATTCTTTGGTTAACAAATATTTAGCTATTGAATTGTGTTCGACTATATGCGTTTCCGGTTACTTTAGAAAGGAACCTTGAAATATTCATTTTAAAGTATTTCCCGAGGTAATTTGTAATTAACTTCGTACTATAGAGCAACACAACGGGCTATTTATGACGGTCCGGGATCAGTCCCTTAAGGGAAAGATCCGAGGACAACACCTCGTCATTTTGAACCACGGTCAGATGACAAAGCAACACTTGAGCTGGCACCTCACTCTCCAAACCTCAACACCAACCCAACGTGAGGACTATTTCCCGAGGAGGCTCTGAATTAAACAAATATTTTCTTGAAAATAATCAGTTGATCTCGGCTCATTTTGCAAATCAAACTCAACTGTGTCCGCCTGAAACTGTCTATCTTTGAGGGCTCCAACCACTTTTCCGCAGTGTGTCCGCAAAAAACCACTTTTACCTGTCCCATGGATGGAGGGTAAGTCCCGGTTCACACATCCGTTTTTCAACGTGCAGCGCCACTGCGGCACCGAAGTCCAACTATGCACACATAACCGTGAAATGACGCACGAACTCATTTCGCGCCATTTGCGATAAATATTCTAACGAGGAAAACGTGTTTATTTCGCTTACTTGGTGTAAAAAAAGTATATTTTGAAATAGACGTTACTGGATACAACCATTTATTAATTATTATTTACATTTGTTTATGAAAACAAGGCACTTCAGAACGGAGACTCATGTGCGGCGACCGTGCGGCGCTGTGGGGAACTGCGGTACAAATTGCACGCAAGTTGGACGTGCGTCGCCCCAGCGGTACTGGAGGCATGTGTGTACTGCTCCATCGGATCTAATATATCTCAGACCGCACTTGCGTTGCGGCAGCGGCGCCGCAGGTTGAAAAGCCGGATGTATGCACTAGGGATGCGACAACGATGTCGATGTTTTCAAAACATCGATGTATTTAACATCAATGTATTGGAGTCGATGTTTTTGTAACATCGATGTTTCTACTTGTTGATGTTTTTACGTTGTTGATGTTTTATTTTTAAATGAAAAAAGTACCGTTATAAAAATTTTAAAAATAACCAAGTAGCATAATTTTTATAATCAGCAAATTGAACATACTTTTAGACCCAAGTGGCCAAGGGTGAAGGGTCTGAAAAGTAGGGATGCGACATCGATGTCGATGTTTTCTAAACATTGATGTATTGAAGCCGATGTCGCATCACTAGTTGCTAAACCAGTTTTAAGAAATGGGGGAAAAAGTTTAAATTCACTGAATTTTAGAAACATGGATGGTTTGGGGTCTATGTATTATCAACATCGATGTTTTGCTATCGATGTCGCATCCCTAGTGTGCAAAGGGCCTAAGGAGGACACCTCCGGTGTCTGACACTCTAAAGGAAAGATCGAAAGACAACGCATCCTAAATTCGACGGTCAGAAGACGAGGTCAACATCTGAGCTGGCACCCCACTGTCCAAACTTCCACACTGCGCCAACGCGAGGACATAGACGGCAGACAGATTGAACGTGCATCAGCCCTGGTGAGCACGATGGTCTTTGGCTGGACCGAGTTTTGAATTAGCAATTCTCCGGTTTATCCGTTGCTATTCCAGCTGGGCTACCTTGAACCTTTGTTAGAACTGGTGACAATACGGGTGGTTTTCGATGCGAAGATGAACCACTAAGGTACCCTCCTACACCCGCGATAAGCTGTATGTGCCAGAGTGACTACATACACCCACCTTACAGCTGAAGCCGACATTCATTCCGTGATGAATGGGAAATTAAGACATCAGAAATCATGCGACATTTGAATGCAGACGGCGTTCCTCCGCTGATAGATAACCGTTCCGGCACAATGGAATCGCTCGGAACATGCCTGAGCTGCGATAGTTCGTCCTGCCACCCCTACACAGTGGGTGGTAGGAAGATTAGGTTTCACGGATACACCCAATTGGGCCGCTGTGTTGAAGTTTTTGGCAGGGGTGGACTTCTCAACAGATTGGCAGGGAAATTTCAGGAAGGGGAAATAACTGCAAATTTAAACAAAGTGACGGTAGGTAGGTAGTTTAATTAATGTCGCTCTGGATCAACACAACGGGCTATTGACGATGGTCTGGGATCCATGCCTTCTCGAAAGATCCGAGGACAACACCAGGTGATTTTGAACCAGGGTCAGATGACGAGGTCAACTCCCAAGCTGGAACCCCACTCGAAATTCCCACTCCACCCCAACGTGAACAAAGTGGCGGTTTCTGCACGAAGGCAATGAATATGACAACATTTATTCAAGCGTCGAAAACATATTTAGTTGATTTCTTGAGAACGAAATGCTTTTTCTTTTTCAAAATGTGAGTCGTCAATAGCCCGTTGTGTTGCCCTAGTACGACGTAAACTAAAATTACCATTACCATTACTATTACCATTTTCAAAGTGTGAGCTGTTTAATTATAATAAATTGTCACGAGAGGTCGCCACTGTGAAAATGGTATGTATAGACGTTTTTGTCTGTTGCGAGTTCACAAGAATGAAGACGGCCTGGGAACGTCGTCTAAAATGTGATTACGGAGGGCCCGTGGGTCGATTGATATGTAAAGGAGCCACAGGATACAATGCGTATCTATAAATTGTAAATAAAGTCGTATAAATGTCCTATACACGACTTCCATCCACCGAGCTACCTATAAGGTAGCGACACTTGTGGCGATTCCAGCGCCACGGAGTTCTTCAGGCTGAGCGAAGGCGCTACAGAAAGAGCAAACTCACCAGCTGCTAAGCGTTCATTGACGCGTTCGTCTTGACGCCTCCTTTAGTTAGGCTTCAGAGCTGAAAGATGTAAAAGCAAATGTTTTAATACAATGTCATTGCCTATGAAATCGAGTTATTCTTATATCGTCATTCATCGAACACCCTAGACCACGGGTGGACAACCTTTTACATACCATGCGCTCATTTTTTTTTCACTTACGAGTTCAGATTCGCCATAACGCACGCATCTATTCCACCTTTTTAAGTTCATGATTGGGGTTGGAAAATAGAGATTGTTGTAGGATCGGCTTCACTTTGGTTAAACTAAATGAATTCATGTACGCCTGTTTAAAGGACACGCGTTTATTGGAGCATCAACATGCAATAGTGAGAGATGATCTCTTGGACGAGAGGGCGATCGCAGTCGTGGAACCTGCTAGTGAAGATAACTCAGGACCGCAGTTGTCGGATGTGACAAAAGAGAGAGAGAGAGAGAGCTCTGAGAGAGATGGAGCTCCAATAGCGAGATCTGGTTGGAACTTGGAGTCGATTCTGTTCTCTCTGCTCGCTAGAAGGAGTCCTAGTATATCCTTAATAACTTTTGTATAAGTATGCTTATAGACATATAAATATGTTTATAGACATAATCAACATTTGAAAAGGATTTAATTATTTTATGTATTACAGCATATAAACGTTACTTACCATTAATAAGACTTTTGAGCCTATTTCGATTTCGCTAGTCTTTTAATGTTTGGTGTTAAATTTGTTACAGAGAGCAGCAGAGAATTCTTCAAATTTGAATAAGGTCATTCGTGAAATCGTTTTGCTATTAATAAATTTCATGGATGAAAATGTCTGTTCATATCTGTATGTCGTTCCGAAACGACAGATAATTTTTTACAAATTTTCTTAGTTCTGGGAAATGTTTACGGGGTAATGAACGCTAGAAATTTATCAAGTCAAAAGCATTAAGATCTGTAAAAAGCTAATAAAATTTCATTTTCAATAGTGAACTTGTTTAAAAAAAATTGAGACGAACTGATGAGTAAGAAGGCTGCATGAATTGAACTGAGAGCACTCTGGTATTGAAAATATGAAGGTGGATTCAGTTATGACGCCTATTTCAAAATAACAAATAGGTGAAAGGAAGCAATATGCACCATTTGTAATCATCTAATGCTCCACAGGTTGGCCACCCCTGCCCTAGACTTACCCAACAGAACATATATGTAGATAGTATTAGTGAATTTTGGTGTTACCACACACATCCATCGAGACGCCTACGAAGAAGTTTGCCTGTCGTAAATGAGCGACAACAAAAGCTCATTTTTTAATATCAACAGCCATCATGGCAAGATTAGGTTGGTTAGTTTGGGTAGGAAGGTAGTTGATTAACGTCGCACTGGTGTGACACAACGAGTGAGTGGCTGATCCAAGACGAAGTGAAAGATCAAAGACAACATCTCGTGATTTTGAGCCACGGTTATATGACGTGTTTCATCAAATCACCACGCCGACACGAGGATGTTAGAGGCCTCGACAGATTTGACGCGCTCCAGCCACCACAAACACGACAGTCTTTGGTTGGATTCGAACTCGCAACCTCCTGGTTGCTAATCCGATGCTCTTCCATCCGCGCAACCACCGCTCCTGGTTCTTTTGAGATGGATGGTGGTACGTCCGACACTTTTCTTGAATTAGGATCTGAAGTTCGGTTTGCTGCTCGACGGTCATTTCTAGCAACACGAAAGCTGATTTGTCCGCGACCTCTAATTTAAACTAGATTTCCAATTACTACTAAAAAAGTAAATATAAATGAGCGTTCGACAGCAGACCTGTTGAACCAAAGGAAATAACACAAAATACTCGATCAGATAATTGGTAATTTTTAATTAACGTCGTACTAGAGCAACACAACGGGCTATTACCGACTGTCCGGGATCAATCCCGGACACCCAAGGAATGATGCGAGGACAACACCTCGTAACTTTGAACCACGGTCAGATGACGATCGATCAATAGTATAAGTAGGTAATAAGTTCGACTAACGTCACACTGGAGCAAAACAATGGGCTATTGGCGGAGGTCCGGATCAATCCCCAAGGAAAAGAGGCAAGGATAACGCCGTGTCATTTTGAACCAAGGTCAGATGACTAGGATAACACCTCAAACGGTTGGTTGTCCGGGGTTGGGGTGTTTTAT
Organism: Metellina segmentata; assembly: GCA_947359465.1. Lineage (NCBI taxonomy): Eukaryota > Metazoa > Arthropoda > Arachnida > Araneae > Tetragnathidae > Metellina > Metellina segmentata. The sequence goes on along the minus strand of OX375880.1, from coordinate 7,702,381 downwards.
GGCGCAGGAGCACACCTGAGCGGGAATCCCACTCTCCAAACTTGGACACTACGCTAACGTGTGGACAGTCCATGACAGGTTTAACTTGCAGCAGCCCCCCTCGTACACGACGTCTCTTTGTTTGGATTCGAACTCGCAACCCTCTGGTTTCTAATCCGTTGCTCTTTCAACCGAGCTACCACAAAACCTGTGCAACACTATGAAAAGGATTTTTTTTTGCAACTCTTTGGTAATGGTAATGGTAATTTTAATTAACGTCGTACTAGAGCAACACAACGGGCTACTGACGACGGTCCGGGATCAGTCCCTTAAGGGAAAGATCCGAGGTCAACACCTCGTCATTTTGAACCACGGTCAGATGACGAAGCAACACCTGAACTGGCACCCCACTCTCCAAACTTCCACACCCACCCAACGTGAGGACTTTCGGCCACGACAGATTTAAGGTGCACCAACCGCCTCTACACCATACGTTTACAAACATCCATGCCCGGACCCGGATTCGAACCAGGAACCTTCCGATCTAGAGGCTAACACCTTAGCCACTACACCAGTTATTCGGCCTGCAACTCTTTAGATAATACAGTCTGTAAGTAATAAATATGAATTTATCTGAATGGGATAGGTAGTTAATGAAGCAAGACAACGGGCTGTGGTGAGATCCACACCCTTTAAGGGTTACTGTCGAGGAAACCCGTGGGAAAGGATTCTATTGAAGCAGGCCGCTTCTTTGTGGACCATCTCTCCGATTCTACACTATCCACACTCGTAGGGAGTTTCTCGTGGGAACGGAATTTGTCGGTGAGTCCGGACATTTTTTGGACTGACCGACAAACGAGCCAGTCGATTCCTTTGATCCGTACCCTAAATAGAAGGAATTTGTCCCCAGCTGTGAGGTCAGCTATAAGAAGGGGACTGGAAGAGACTTTCTGAACTTTTGAGTCGGACTTCTGGAGAGAGCGTACGGTGTGCCTCTTTCGTATGATCTGTGATAGATCTCTGTGCATCTAAACGAGTGATGCTTTTCACTCTCCTCCGTTTTTGAAACAGCATTCCTTCATGTAAAATTGTATAAATTCTTTTATCTATCCAAGATATAATAAACTTATTTTTATTCTAAAAATATTCTAGGTTTGGCTGGGCATAACGTCACAGGGCTATTGGTGACGGTCCGGGATTAATACCCAAGCGGAAGATCCAAGAACACACCACGCCAACGTGAGGACATTGGAGTCCATGACAGATTAAACATGCAACAGCCCCCGGGTCACGATGGTCTTTGGTTGGATTCCAACTCGCAACCCTCCGATTGTTCTAATCTGTTGGACAACCCACCGGACTACTGCGGTCCCAACCCGTTTCGCAGACGGAAGACCAAAGCAATCGATCCCAAAACTCCCACACACGAACCTTTCTGTCGAAACCTCAAAAAAGAAAAAGGAGTGAAAAACTAAAAACCGTCCGACAGATTGCTCCAATTCCGAAACTCCGCGGAGACAATGGAGAGGAGGAAACCTCTTCATCCATATTCATGGAGTGGAGCCCAAATAGAGACGTCGTTAAGCGAACGGAAGCGTGGGCGTAGCGACAGCAGCGGCTATTAGCGGCGAATGCAGGGTCATCGTGTCGCAACGCACGACTACGCACCGACAGAAATAAGACGTTCGGATGGAGGAACGCCCGACGGTGACAAAAAGCGCTAAAAGCCGCGTTAACACCGGAGTTGCAAACAGATTCTTCCCCATTTATGCGTCGTTTTACAACCCCTTTGGTTGACCCCTCTTCGACCCACTCCGGTGTAAACGCTTTTGGTCTCCAACATAAAGGGGTGAGCACTCTTTTGTGTAGAGAGGAGTGATCACCCCTTTGTGTTGGAGACAAAATACTAGAGATGAGTGACCACGAGGTGCCCAAGGGCAGAGGGGAGCGGGTGATTGTCTGCAACACCGAAACGGGACCAAGCATTTTCACACTTAATTTCGTCACTGAGAAATGTCCTCCAAAATTGTTGCAGTCCTTTGGTTTTTACCCACTCCTGGTGGTGGAAAACAAAATTGGAGTCGCAAACACGCCATATCGCCACCCCGACACGAAATCTCGACGATAAAATGAGTGCCGTTTCAGGTGATGCAACCACTAGGAAGGTTAAGGCACGTTTACACCGGAGTTGCAAACGTCTCACACTCCAAACATCAAGGTTGTATTCCGAGAAACGGCACTCATTTTATCATCGATATCTCGAGTCGTGGTGGCTATTCGGCGGTTTGCAACTCCAAATGTGTTTTACACCAGGAGTTGGTAGATCAAAGGATTGCAACTTTTGGGAGGACATTTCTCTGAGACGAAATTGGGATGAAAATGCTACCCTATTTCGTCCCCTTTCGGTATTTCTTGAGAATCACCGCTCCCCTTTGCCCTTCGGCACTCCGTTGTCACTCATCCAGTATTTTGTACACTCATAGTCGCAGTTGACTCTCATCGCTTGCCTTGATCACATCTTCCGCCAGACTATCGGTGAGTGAACTATTATATAAAAATGGCGCGATGAATAGTGATCACTCTACTCTACAACGGGGGTGAGAAAAGTGCTCACCCCTTGGTGTTGGCGATAAAGTAGACAAAGTGTTTACACCTGACTGGGTCAAAAAGGGGTCAGTACAGGGGAACGTAAAACATCCTCGCCACAAAAAGGAGATTTGCAACTCCGGTGTAAACTCGGCTCTAAAGAGGTGGGACACCAGGCTTCCAACCCACCTGAATCACAGTGGGGTAACCGGGTGATGCCACCACTCAAGAGGGTTAAAGTGGTGGTACACCACGCGTCCAACCCACCTGAATCCTCATGGGGGTCACCAGGTGTTTCAACCAGGGGTTAACGCTCCAATTTCAATCGGACGCTGACGATCTCCTCGCCAAAAGTTTCAGAAAAAACGCAAATACGTCCACGTCATACAGTTCTTTCCATGAGTATCGAAATCGGACATCGCTCACAAGGCCTGGTCTGTCGATGCCTGACGGCCGCTCGACGATCAGACGTCAATCCGAAGCCAGCGGACACGTCATCCAATTTCCCTTCACGTCCGAACAAGATGTCGACAAGAGAACACACGTCCGGAAAATGTCCGTCAAATGTCCGTTACGCGGACATGAATGGATAGGTGACAGCGGCAATTACGAGAGCAGGCTATCAATCAAGAACAGGCGGACACATGAATGCGAAAGTGTTCGTGCCCTGAGGGGGAGCACGTCGTTTGCATATTAGGGCCGTTTTGAGATCGAAATACAAACTTGTTCTTAATCGATACACACCCGAAGTCCTTCTGCAACGCAACTGAGGGGCGGTTGCTTTGAAAAGATGAAATTCGCGGTTGCTTGTTCTTGGTAGTGTGGTGTCTTGGGGCACCACAGTAATGCCACCAGGGGCTGTAATGGAGGGTACACGGCGGTATACGCCGTACCTCCTCCAAAAAACATGTACACACATACACATGTATGTGTGTATGTACATGTTTTTTGCCCCCCCCCCCCCCCATCCGTGGAAAGTGTACGTAGTAAGTACATGTTTTGCCTCCTCATGGAAAAAATTCTGCGGGTATCAGAGTGTACCATACAAAGAGTGTATCATCAGAGGGTATACCATGGGGCCCCTGACTAGTGCAGGGGCCCCCATGGTATAGGGGATCCGGGGGGTTATTCGGGATCAGTCCCTTAAGGGAAATATCCGAGGACAACACCTCGTCATTTTGAACCAAGGTCAGATGACGAAGCAACACCTGAACTGGCACCCCACTCTCCAAACTTCCTATCTACCTGTATCAAAATGTCTTTGTTTTGCTGCTATTCTCACGCTCCAGATCGAAAACCGTTCTATACGGGAACATGTTCCGGTGGCAGCGGTACCTGTTGCTGCGTGCCTCGAGAGAAGGGCGCCGTTATGGAAGGGTGGGGGGAGCGAGGCGTACCGTGATATATGGAGCGTCTCCTCTTTTTCATGCTCCGAACGCATTTTCCAGGGAATCAAGGTTTCGGCCGCGGCAAGAAACGCCACGACCTTGGCGCAACGCGTTTCTCACACTCTTCCGAGGGTCAGCGCTTTTGGACGGAACACGCCTAATCGGAGAGAATTATAAAAACAAAGTTTTCTCTCTCTCCACGCACCGCCTCGCCGATTAGAACCTGACGACGAAGGCTGTTCCGCATACGGAAATCGAGACCGCGTTTCGCACTTGAAACTGACAGAGGATTGAATTTTAAAAAATTCTATTTCGGTCCTTTCCTTAGAATATAATCCTTTGGAAAGATTCTATGACGATGCTCCTTTCCTAATAGAATCCTTTGGAATTCTCTACCTATTCTTTCCTTGGATTATAATCTTTTGGAAATTTTCTATAAGGATGCTTCGTTTCTAATAGAATCCTTCGTAAATATATATTCTCTATTAGTCCTTTCCTTAGAATATAATCATTTGGTAAGACTCCATATGGATTCTCCTTTCCTAATAGAATCCTTTGGAATTCTCTATTTATTCTTTCCTTAGAATATAATCCTTCGGAAAGATTTGTTTGGGAAGCATCGTTTCTAATAGAATCCTTCGTAAATATATGTTATCTAACAGTCCTTTCCTTAGAATATAATCATTTGGTAAGACTCCATATGGATTCTTCTTTCCTAATAAAATCCTTTGGAATTCTGTATTTGTTTTTTCCTTAGAATATAATCCTTCGGTAAGATTAATTTGGTATGCTTCGTTTCTAATAGAATCCTTCGTAAATATACATTCTCTATTAGTCCTTTCCCCTTGGAATATAATCCTTTGGTAAGACTTAAAAAATCCTTTCCTTAGAATATAATCCTAAGGATGCTCCTTTCCCAATAGAATCTTTTGGAAATATATATTCTCTATTAGTACTTTCTTTAGAATATAATCATTTGGTAAGACTCCATAAGGATGCTCCTTGCATAATAGAATTCTTTAAAAATAAACATACTCTATTCGTCCTTTAATTAGGATTCTCTATTAGTACTTTCCTTTGGAAAGATTCTATAAGGATGCTCCTTTCCTAAATGAATCATTTGGAAAGATTCTATAAGGTCTTTTGCTAATAGAGAGAATCCTTTGGAAAAAGAAAAATTCTATAAGGATTACTCTCTTCCTAATAGAATCCTTCGGAAATATATAGTCTCTTTTGGTACTTTACTTAGAATACAATCCTTTGGAAGATTTTATAAGGATCCTTCTTTCTTTTTAGAAACATATATTCTCTATTAGTCCATTTCTTAGAATATAATTCTTTGGTAAACATCTATAAGGATTCTCCTTTCCTAATAGAATCCTTTGAAAATTTCTATTTGTTCTTTCCTTAGAATATAATGCTTCGGATTCTATAGGGATGTTTCGTTCCTAATAGAATCCTTCGGAAATATATATTTTCTATTAGTCCTTTCCTTTGAATATAATCATTTTATAAGACTCCATAAGGATGCTCCTTTCATAATAGAATTCTTTAAAAATATATATTCTTTATTAGTCCTTTCCTTAGAATGTAATCCTTTGGAAAGATTTTATAAGGATGGTCTTTTCCTAATGGAATCCTTTGGAAAGAAAAAAATTCTATAAGGATACTCTTTTCCTAATAGAATCCTTTGGAAATATCTATTCTCTATTTTAGTACTTTACTTAGAATATAATCCTTTGGAAAGATTTTATAAGGATGCTTCTTGCCTAAAAAATCTTTTGGAAATATATATTCTCTATTAGACCTTTCATTGAATAGAGTACTTTGGTAAGCATCTATAAGGATGCTCCTTTCCTAATAGTATCATTTGGAAAAATTCTAGAAGAATTCTCCAATCCTAATAACATTTTTTGAGTCCTCTATTTGTTCTTTACTTAAAATATAATCCTTTGGTAATATTTTATAAAGATGCTTCTTTCCTAATAGAATCCTTTGGAAATATATATTCTCCTTTAGTCCTTTTTTCCTTAGAATAGAATACTTTAGAAACCCTTGGAAATATATTTTTTAGTAGTCATTTCCCTCTAATAGAACCATTTAAAAAATTTCTATTTCAGCTTTCCTTGGAATATAATCTTTTGGAAAGATTCTATTGCCACTAAGGTCAAAAATGGTTTAAAGTCTTGCATGGAAAACTGCAGGGCCAAAGGTAGAATTATGTGAGTGAAAACTTCAGTGTTAGGCGGTACAGTTTTAGGAGAGCGCACAAATATTTTACTGTGTTTCAAGAGACAACATGGAATTTTAAATCCTTTTTGAAGACCCATTAATTCAATATTATATCACCCCCCCCCCTAATCTTTATTACTTTTGATAGGCATGGTTTTTTTAGACCGAACAGATCTTTTAACAAATTTTACAGGTATAGATTTGAGAGCACATTACCACACGCTTTCAAAAGGTCGAGATTTGAAGCCCACACATTATACTTATTGTGTTTAAAATAATTTTGGTACACCGCATAAGATTTTGAATGTTTCCAACAGAGGTTTAGGAGGTAACCAACATAGAATTTTCAATGTGGTTTGACAAGACTGTGAATCCCACAAAATTTCGATGGTTTTCAAGGGGTAGTTTTTTGGAGATAATACTTATACGCAGGTATATTATATGAAGACCATCTTTATATGTCAATGCTTTCTTTGAATAGAGAAAATAAAATATACTATATAACAAAAAAAAAATCGACACACCAAGAAGGAGTTGTCCAGGAGTTGTGCCGAGCTCGATCCACTTGCAGCGGCGCTGACTGTGTACGAGTGACTCTTGAGAAGTCCATGGCAGCGTGGGAATCCTGCCCTTACTATCGCACGCCACACATGCCTACAAAAGGGCAGTATGGTCTGGTGTGCCATTTCCTTGCATAGTCCTTTAGCAATTATTTCTGGCACACTTACAGCCCAACGGTACGTAGACGACATTCTACGACTCAAAAATTTAAATTAGTGGACTTTACCAGTTTAAACAACTTTTATTTTAGTCTTGAAAAGACAACACACTCAGGTATTGAAAATTTCGACTTGGTGTGTTTCACTTGCAATGACTTCTACGATTGGAGACTTGAGAGAGACCAATCTGAAATTCAAATTTTTTTAAACTAGTATTGCTTTTGGAGAACTCAATCAAGCAATTAAGAAATTTATGGAAAACATTAAGAACAATTTTAAATGATTTATTTCTATTTAGCCTTAATGTGTGATGACCCGATAATTGAGCCATCAGATTTCTGTCGCTCAATATTCCAGATAGACACGTAAGATAGTAGTTGAATAATGTCGTTATTCAATAATTATACCTACCTAGTTAATATTTCCAAAATCGAACGTACCAAGCAAATTTTTTTCGGTAAATCATTTTCATGTCCATAATCTCATATTTCAACGAAGCATTAAATAAAACGAATCAGTTTGTAAAAGGAATAAAATTTCCTCTGGAATTCATCACAATCAACAGGTAGAACATGTGCTCAACAATTATTCCGAGCAACGCAACAGGTTTCAAAAAAGAGATTATAGGAAACGTAGATCAATAAAAGAGTGAGGCAAGGTCATATTTTCTTAAGACCGGTCAAGCACTTTTATTTCCAGCGCATGGAGGCGAAAACCTCAATGCAAATGGGGGTGGTATCAGAGCTAACCCCCCTTCAGGGCTTGTTCGCGAAAGTTTCCACCCGAAAGGTCATCGAAGAAACGGAAGAATTCATGGATCGCCCATGACCCGATTGGAACGATGGGAAAAAGAATCGAGTGATTTGTTTCGGCAAAGAATCGAGTGAAAAGGCCGAGTGAGTTTTCGAGGTAATGGACAGTGTTTATATGTGAGGAGTCCAAACAATGGCGAATACTCAACTAGATACGAAGTGATTGAGTCACACAGGTGGTGTAAACGAAATACACCTCGAGCTTGTTGCCTGGTGGTATGACTGATGATTAATAAAAAGAACGTGACGAAGTGAATTAGAGGTTTGTGACAATATGGTAATTTTTAATTAACGACGTACTAGAGCAACACAACGGGCTATTGACGCCGGTCCGGGATCAATCCATTAAGGGAAAGATCCGAGGACAATTTATTGAAATTTCATTCCAATGTTTCAAAAGTAGTGACCTTGATTACAGTTGGTAACAGTAAATAGGTATGGTATTTTAATAAATGGTAGCAGTGGAGCAACTCAACAGGCTAATAGCGACGGTCCGGGATAAAACTAGAAGGGAGAGATTCGAGGACAACACACCACGTAATTTTGAACCACGGTCAGATGACGAGGTCACACCAGAGCTGATACGTCACTTTTTAAACATCCATTAAGTCAGTATACGTGAGGACATTTGAGGCCACAACAAATTTAACGTGCACCAGCCTCTTTGTACACAAATGACTTGGGTTGGATTCAAACTCGAAAACACACGGTTGTTAATCAGTTATTCTTCCATCGGGTCAATCGTGGCCCAATTTGCAATTCGGAACTACGAGTCATTGGTCATTTTTAACGTAGTACTTGAGCAGCAACACAACGGTCTATTGACGACGGTCCGGGATCAATCCCTTGGGTGCAAGATCCGAGAACAGCACCACGTCATTTTGAACCACGGTCAGATGTCGAGACAACACCTCAGTTGCCACCCCACTCTACAAACTTCCACACCAACTCAACGTGAGGACTTTCGACAGATTTAAGGTGCACCATCCGTCTGTACTCCATACGCTTACAAACATCCGGACCCGGATTTGAACCAGTAACCTTCCTATCTAGAGGCTAACACCTTAACCTCCAGATCGGTTGGTCGGCGGAAGCTATGACAGATTTGTATTGGTAGTATTTTAATTAACGTCGGACTGGAGCAACACAGCAGGTGATTGGCGAAAGACCGGGATCAAATCTCAAGGGAGAGATCCGAGGACAACAAACACCAAGTAATTTTGAACCACGTTTAGGCACGACAGAATCTTGTTTTCAAACTGCAGGTACTCAGGCCTTGATCCAAATGCAAAACAGGAACAGAACTTTAATGTCTTGATAAAGATTTCCGCACAGAGGGAAAACAACTGCTCCAATCGGGTTCGTTCAGTACAAAGGGAAGTTGTTCTTTCACTTAAACTCGACCCATTTCGATACGTCATTCTTCAAGAGATATTCTCTTAACTACCCAGCGTGCGGTCTGTTTTCTCTCTCGAGGGATAACGTGCCTCAGTCGCACACTGCGGAGAGGATATCTTGCTTAAAGATCGTTTGGATAGTTTTGTTCGAACTATATTCGTGACCCCCCCATACCTAATCGGGTGGCTGCAGCCCGGTTGGATCCGGACCACCGGAGGGTTGCGAGTTCAAATCCAGCCACAGACAGTCGTGCACAAAGGGGGTGCTCACGTTAAATCTGTCGTGGCCTTAAATGTCCACAATTTGGCGTGGTGTGGAAGTTCGGAGAGTGGAGGGACCTCTCAGATATTGGTTCGTCATCTGACCGTTGTTCAAAGTGACGTGATGTTTACCTCAGAACTTTCCCTTGGGAATTGATCCCGGTCCTTCTCCAATAGCCCGTTGTGTTGCTACAGTATGACGCTAATTAAAAATACAATACCTATTCAGTTATTTTATTCGTAATGGTAATGGTAATTTTAGTTAACGTCGTACTAGAGCAACACAACGGGCTATCAACGTCGGTCCTGGGATCAGTTCCTTAAGGGAATGAATCGAGGACAACACCTAGTACTTTTGAACCACGGCCAGATAACGTAGCAACACCTGACCCCACTCTCCAAACTTCCACACCAACCCAACGTAAGGGCTTTCGGTCACGATAGATTTAAGGTGCACCAACCGCCTCTACACCATACGCTTACAAACATCCATACCCGGACCCGGATTCGAACAAGAAACCTTCCTATCTAGAGGCTAACACCTTAACCACTTTTCCTGTTGGTCGGCGTAATTTTATTCGTAACTTGCATTTTGTGTTAAATAGCAACTACAAATTGCGAATTCAAACTTGGTCCAACCTAACACCGTCGTATACAAAGGGGGCTGGTGCATGTTAAATCTGTCGTGGCTTCAAATGTTCTCACGTTGGGTTTGGGCAGAAGTTTGGAGCGTGGGGTGCCATCTCAGGTGTGACATCGTTATCCGACATTGGTTCAAAATGACGAGGTTTTCTTTGGGATGGATCCCGAACACACATCCCGTTGTGTTGCTCCAGTACGACATTAATTAACTACCCACCTCTGTCTGAAAAATATAGTATGTAGATAGGTCATCAACATCACAATGCCAGGGGATAGCAAATCTCGACTTTAATAAACGTTGAAGTAAGCTAAACATATGTTTACACTGGAAAGAAGAAGAAGGAGGAGGAATTTGATTCAGCTTTTCAAGTTGGTAAAACAAGGGGACACAGAGGGCTTAAATTTCAATAGAGATAACAGAACAAGGGGCCATGGGTATAAATTGAATAAGACACATTTGAATCGGGATTTAAGGAAAAACTACTACTTTAATACTGTAATAGACAAATGGAATGCGTTGCCAGAAAATAGAGTTAATATAAAAGGAGTGTACGAATTTAAGATGCAATTGGATAGTCAGTGGGTAATGGGGAATTCATAAAAAAGGACCAGCCTTGTTGGGCTTGATCCTGTAGCGGGTCGTCAATATTTGTATTTGTAACATAACGGACTATTGACGGCGGTCCGGGATCAATCCCCTAAAGGAAAGATCCAAAGAGAACACTACGTCATTTCGAACCACGGTCAGATGACGAGAGGCTACTCATCCTGAGCCGACTACTGATTCTCCAAACTTCCACGCCAACGTTAAGGACATATGAGGCCACGGCAGATTTAACGTGCCTTAGCTCCCGTATACGCGACGGTTTGTGGCTGGATCTAGTTTCGCTACCTTCCGGCTGCGAACTCTGGATTCCTATTGGCACGAGAACTGGCACTTGCTGGTAAAGATTTATTCGAAAGGTTCGTAACCAGAATCAAGAGTACGACAGTAAATTCGTCCGAGATGAAAGTAAACACTTCCCATCAGCGCAAGACGTGTCGAGCTGTGTATGTCGCTGTGTATCGCAACCACTTAATCACACTCGGAACAAACACACGGCGAAAGAGTCACAAGAGAGACAAGACAAGGAGTTATTCACGCCGACGTTAAGCAAATAAAAGGATTTCGTTTAACAAATGAGCGTGGCGTAATCTCTATTTATGGGAACCTTGTGTTTGTTCTGAGATTCGAAATAGAACTGCCTGAACAGAGGAAGCGTTCTTCGCGACTTTGGGTCACCAACCCTTCCAACCAAAAGTGCGCTCTTGGAATGTCACTAGGGATGCGACATCGACGACAAAACATCGATGTTCAATATTAAAACGTCTATGTTCAATATTAAAACGTCTATGTTCAATATTAAAACGTCTATGTTCAATATTAAAACGTCGATGTTCAATATTAAAACGTCGATGTTCAATATTAAAACATCGATGTTAAAAATACATCGCCCCAAAAACATCCGATGTATTTAAACCTTTTTTTCTCCATTTTTCAAAACTGGTTTAGTAATGGTTCAAAAATAAAACATCGACAGCGTAAAAACATCTATGTGAAGCAAACATCGGCTCCAATAAATCGATGTTATTTTATAAAACATCGACATCAATGTCGCATCTCTCCTCGTCCCTTGTTATCCTCGTCCTTTTCAAACCTCGGATCTTTCTCTTAAGGGATTGATCCCGGACCGTCGTCAATAGCCCGTTGTGTTGCTGTAGTACGACGCTAATTAAAAAAATTACCAATTGCCAAATTACCTTTTCAGACCCTTCACCCTTGGCCACTTTGGTCTAAAAGTATCTTTAATTTACTGATTATGAGAAAATTATGCTACTTGAGTAGAGAGAAAATGCGGATATGAGAACAGGCGGAGCGGCGGAGCTAGTTGAGTTGTTTACCTCCTGGTGGTGACGTCACATGGAGGTGAGTTGTTTATGCACTATTAGTGACGTCACGTGGAGTTGAGTTGTTTTCCCTCCTGCTTCGAGTTGAGTTGAGTTGTTTGTTTTGGTTTCTTGAATTCCTTGGTTTGAGAGCAACAATGAGTTGAGTTGTTTTATGGATAAAGTTTCTTTACTACTGAGTGGCAACACCCTAATTTCAAAAACACGTGTTTTAGGCTTGTTTACATTTTTGAACTTTGATTTGTTTCTACCATTGATATGAGAGTCTAGTTGAGATGTTTGATGACTGCTTCTGATGGAAAACATTTAATCAGGAGTTGAGCTGTTTATTTATATCAAATATTTACTTTGAAAAGAAAGTTTCTTTGCTGTTGAGTGGCAACAACCTTAAACCACGTGCGCGTGACGTCACAAACATGTCCGAACCTGACTTAGCCGAAGCACAGTGAATTTCTTCCGCAACTAAGAGCGGAGGAATACAAATTGCAACTTGTTTAGGGGCTTATCTTGCAAAGGGGTGAAGGGGCAGTCTTGGCATTGGTTGAAGACAAGGTTGGAGGGATTTTCTGTGTCACGTGATTTTTGAATGCTTCCCTGATTGGTGGATTATGTGAGTGTTCCTGAGGAAGTACCTTATGCCACCATTTCAAGCACTGGCTGTAGCGTTCGTTGGTCATACGTTTTGAAGGAGTAATTTTACATTGAAAACTATGAAGCGAAATTCCGTTCAGCCTATTATTATGAAGAGAGCTCGGTTTGCTGAAAAAAGTGCATTGTCTACTCTTGGAGAAGAATCAATGCCTATATCTATGCCTGATGAAGAGCCAAAATTAACTATGGATTCTCTTCCTGATACGATGTTTCATCTTGGAGACAACATGTTCCTGCTTGTTAATAAGTTCATTGGTCTAACCAGAGTGCATATTCGGAAATACACAACGGATGAGAATGAAATCTTGCAACCCACGAAAGAAGGGATTTCGCTGTCTCCAAAAGTGTGGGATTCTTTCATCAGCAAAGTGAGTAAATTTTTCACCTTTGCTACTTTAGAATCTGTAAAGATTGTCGAAAGAGACCTGTGTATGTCCAAAGAAGTTGTTGGAGATATTACATTCCTCATTCTTCAAAGGTTGTTTCGCAAAAGTGACATGTCCTTTCAATTTGCATCCGATCGTGTTATGTTGTGTTGGGAGCATATCTTCAAAATTTGTGAAAACTATGAGCGTGTTGCTGAACTTATAAATAGATCCCTATTTACATACTCTCTATATTATTATGTGTGCCACGAACTTAAAAAATGTTCGACGTCCAATTCTGGAGAGGATTACAACGGTGACCCTGATAATCCAGAAGGGATACGTGAAATGAAATCAGCTTTATGTTCCCACCTTATGGAAATACTTTCAAACCATGTATTAAAAATTGTGGACTGTTTTGGATGTAAGAATGATATAGTGAATGACGTTGCACATACCTGTTTTGACACGAGTAAGGAAGATTTATTTTCTAACTATTTTACACTTGTTCTTTACAGTATCGATTGGCAAGATTTTGCTGTGACATTTGTACGAAAAAATAACATGTTGTTAAATTTTCAGTATTTGATAATGACAGGTGACTTTTTTGAATGTTTAAATGTAAAAGAACTCATAGAATCTGTACGAAAAATGTATGTAAATACTAATTGCTTCTCTCCATATTTCACATCAATGTAATGTTCTTTTTACGTTTAGTGCTTATAAATAAAATAATTTAGTTCATTCCCTGTGTGTTTTTTATTTTAAAATATTCTTTTTACTAACGTATTACTCTTCATGTATTATGTTTACCAACGTTTGATGTATTTAGTTTTCTAATTGCATTCATTATGACACAACATTTCTGAAACTATAAAGTGTGTGGTATCTAATTTTAATTATGAGATGCTGTTCTTGAAAGAGGGAGTGTATTAATAGAGTGAGGGGTATATAAACAGTGTTTCTTACAATTTCAACAGTCATTATGAATATCAACTTTAGATTAGATCACAACCGCTGCTGCAATGGAAGAAATTCTGAATCAGACGTATCGGAATCCCAAGTTTCCAGGCAGCTTCGGTGGTATCAATGCTTTGCAGCATGCTTTAAAAGGTCGCGTGAAAAGGAAGCAGATAAAGAAATGGTTACAAACGAAGGATTCGTATACCTTACACAAGCCTTTGCTACACAAATTCCATACAAATCGAGTTATAGTAAGAGGTTTGAATCAACAGTTTCAATCTGATTTAGTAGATATGCAATCTCTCGCCATTCATAACGATGGGTATAAGTATTTACTTACATGTATTGATATTTTGTCTAAATATGCATGGGCCGTTCCTCTGAAAGATAAAAAATCTACATCTGTCATGGCAGCTTTTGAAAACATATTTTTGGAACGCGTTCCCATTTCTTTACAGACGGACGCTGGGAAAGAATTTACTAATAAACTAGTGCAAAGTTTCCTTAAAAAAAATAAAGTTCACTTCTTCTCAACACATAATTCAGTGAAAGCATCAGTTGTTGAACGCTTTAATCGTACCCTTAAAACTAAAATGTGGAAATATTTCACAGAGATGAATACGAAGAGATACATAGACGTTATAGATCAGTTGATGTATAGTTATAACCACACCTGGCATAGTAGTATTAAGACTGAGCCTGTATTAGTAACATTACAAAATGAAAGAAAAGTATGGAATACATTATACGGGCAACAACCTGTAGTGATACAGAGCAAATCAGATTTAAAGATTAACGACACTGTTCGTGTAAGTCGGGAGAAAATGCACTTTGAAAAAGGATACGAACAAAACTGGACAAGAGAAATTTTTACAATTGATAAAATAATACCACGGGTACCTACTGTGTATAAACTCAAAGATTTAACGGGGGAAATAATACAAGGAAGCTTTTACAAAGAGGAATTACAAAAGATTTCGAATTCAGGATTCTATCCAGTAGAAAAAGTTTTCATGAAAAGAAAGCGTCAAGGGAAAACGGAATACTTTGTGAAATTTCAGGGGTACCCTGAAAAGTTCAATGCCTGGGTTGAAGATGTCAGAATGATATAAATAGATCTGTCATAGTACTTACCTTTTCATTTTCACAGTACAATGTCATTCTATATCACGCTTCCCAGCGACGGTTCTATCCAGTTTTATCCTGGCAATACAATGTCTCATTTCTACACGAAACTCTCCACACGTCTAGAACTCTCAGGTGAATGGGAAGTTGGATTAGTTGAAATTATTTATCCCAGAATGTGGAATAACATTATTGACGGTGAAAATTCTTTCGAATATGATTTAGGAAACGGAGTAAAAATTAATGGAAACGTAGCGTGTGGTTTTTATGATTCCCCGAATGACATTTTAAATACATTTCCAAAGCACATAAAAGTTCAAATGAAATATAATAAACACACTAAAAAGGTGGTGGTGCAACTCACTAACGGTGCAACGCTGCGATTGTCCAAGGGATTAGCTGAAAACTTAGGTTTTGAACCTAATCAAGTGATTGGACAAAATTTTATTCCAGGAAATGGAGGTCCAGATACAGTAATCACTGAAAGTCCTTTCGTCGCAGATCCTCATGTTGATTTACATTTGCTGTACGTTTACACTGATATCATTCACCCTGAAATTGTTGGTGGGATCTTAGCTCCTCTTTTGCGGACTCTAACAGTGAAAGGAAGAGATGGTGATATGATTCAGGAACAGTTTGAGAGACCTCATTATTTACCAGTTTCCAGAAAAAATTTTGACTCGATTGAAATCATTATAAGGACGCACACTGGTCGTTACGTCTCATTTGAACGTGGAAAGTTGATAGTGAAGCTACATTTTCGCTTGAAACAAATCATATAAAAGAGTGTTCCTTTCTGAATTGAATCCTTTTTTCATTCAAGAAAAGAAGTAACAAAATGTTGGTACCTTACACGTGTTGTACAAAAAAGTTTGAAGATTATTATGCAGGACAAATCGGAAATGGTCTGCCCTACTACAAAGGAGTTGTTTTTCAGAAAGGGTACGGAATAGGAGGATTTTTTGCAAAACTCTTTCGCAAAGCATTGCCTTTTTTGATTAGTGGTGCAAAAACAGTTGGAAAAGAAACTTTACGGACGGGAACAATGGTTGCTAATGACGTGTTATCGGGCGCAAATTTCAAAACATCGGTTAAAACGCGTGCAAAAGAAACTGGGAAAAAATTAGCAAGAAAGGCAGTTCAGAAAGCAGATGAAATGATTGGTCACGGAAAGTTTAAAAGGAAGCGCAAACCCTCCAAACGTATCATTTCATCTAAAGTTAGGAAGGCGCAAAGACGTGATATTTTTGACTTATGATATAATGGCATTTCTACTAAAAGATTCTCCAGAATGTGTAAAATCCGAGCTAGAATTATTCTCTTTACCTCCAACACAAACTGTCATCGAGAGAGGTCAGTGGGTTGAATTTCATCCCCTAGCCAATGTTTCTGATGGAAGCCCTGTTGAATTCAATGTCTCTGGAAGCGGAGACGAATACCTCGATTTGTCACAGACTCAATTATATGTTAAAGTTAAAATTTTGAAAAGTGATGGCAAACCAATCACGGCTGAAAGTAAAGTAGGCCCTGTAAATCTCTTCCTGCATGCTATGTTTTCGCAAGTAGATATCAGTTTAAACGAGAGACTTGTCTCCTCCAGCAATAACACATATCCATACCGAGCCATGATAGAAAAACTACTGAATCATGGTTATGATACTAAAACTTCTCAATTGTCTTCAGAACTCTTTTTTAAAGATACCGCAGGTCGTATGAATGTGTTTGATACAGGAGATACCCACCCTAACGATGGATTTAATCAAAGGACAGAAATGTTTAAGCTTGGTGCATCGGTGGATATGATTGGCCGTTTGCACTTGGATATGTTTCATCAAGAGAGACTCCTTTTAAATATGGTGGATGTGAAAATTAAGCTTATACGCAGTAAATCGGAATTTTGTTTGTTGGGGGACGGGGAATTTAAAGTTTCATTAGAACATGCTTCTTTGTTCGTTCGTAAAGTCAGAGTGAGTCCAGGTGTCGTTATAGGACATGCGAAAGGTTTGGAAAAAGCAGCAGCTAAATACCCCATTAACAGAGTACTCTGTAAAGCTTATTCCATTCCGGCTGGTAATATGAGCTTTGTTCAAGATAACATTTTTACAGGACAGATGCCTAACCGCATTGTGATTGCCTGTGTCGATAACGACGCGTTCAATGGACACTATAAGAAGTCTCCCTTTGAGTTCAAACATTACAATATTAATTTTATAGGAGTCTATGTGGATGGTCAGCCCGTGCCTCATAACCCACTCCAACCAAACTTTGAAAAAAATCAATTTGTTAGAGCATATCAAAACTTATTTACGAATGCAGAAAACAGAGGCCTATTCCTCTCAAGGTCAGAATTTTCAAAAGGTTATTCTTTATTTTGCTTTGATTTGTCACCTGATTTGTGTGACGGTTCACATCTAAATCTTATTCGTCATAGTAATTTAAGAATAGAAATAAAATTTGCCACACCCTTACCGCAAACAATTTCATTGTTAGTCTATGCTGAGTTTGAAAACTTGATCGAAATCAACAAAGCTCGTAATATACTTTACGATTTTGGAAACTGATGAATTCATCAGACATTTATAAAATCTTATCTCGTGATCCTATTTCGGCGAGATATTTTGTGGGTGTTTTCCCTTCGGATAAAATACCAATAATTAGACAGTTTCCCTCAGCTATGGTGTTGAATACTGATAAACATGATGAAAAGGGAACTCATTGGCTTGCCGTCTACATTCCAGATAAACATAGCATTGATTTTTTTGATTCCTATGGATTATCTCCCGATTCATTTGGACAAGATATAACAAGGTTTACAAAGACTTTTCAGTACGTTCATTGGAACAAGGTTCTATTTCAAAGTTTAACATCTAACGTATGTGGGCATTATTGCATTTATTTCATTATTAAACGATGCCAAGGATTATGTATGAAATTCATTCTTACTCAACTTAGTGTAAAGAATGATTTTAGAATGTTTCAATTTGTCAAGAAAAGATACGGTGTAACCATGGTTTTTAAAAAATAAAAGTTAAATTTTCAATGATATTGTCTCTTATTGTATTATTTTTTTTATTTAAAGCTATAAAAGGGTTTTTTTTAGTGAAAGCACCAGTTTATGAAAAGCTTAGAATGAAGTAAGACGCACAAAAAATGGCCAGCGCAACCATAAGAAATGTTTTAACAGCATTGCTTATATTTTCCTACATTGGTTTTTCTGTGTTTATTATTTGGACTTGTCTTAACTGGCCAAAACATGATTCGTACAGTTTAGCACAAAATAAAACAACGCTTGAATTGTATAAAATTTACCAAAAAATTGATTCAGTGGGATTTATTAAATGCAACGAATTTTCCAATCTGTTCTTCAGTCACTCAGTTTGTGGGAAAACAATATGCGATTGTGTTCACAATTCTTTAAATGTATTTGAAAACCACTGCTTGGAATTTACTCAAAATATTGTTGATTCAATCAGCGAGTGTGAACTCGTGGCACGCACAATTAAAGGTTGCACAGACATTGTCTGTAAAATATAAAAGCCAAACTTTTTTTAACTCAACGCATATTGAAATATGGAGCTCCCTAAGCTTGTTCATCCTTCAACGTGTCTTCTCAGTGGTCCTACAGGTTCAGGAAAAACCGTTTTTGTAAAAAAGTTATTAGATCATAAAATGTTTGATCCTATGCCCACTAATATTGTTTACTGCTACGGAAGTTATCAACCTTTTTTCAAATCAATGAAAAATGTCAGTTTTGAAGAGGGTCTACCATCTAACTTGAATTCTATTCGAGATGCTTTAATTATCATAGATGATTTGATGGTAGAGTTAGCTAGTGATACTAGGCTAAGCAATCTTTTTACGAAAGGAAGTCATCACCGAAATCTTTCAGTTATCTTTATAACACAAAATTTTTTTCATCAAGGTAGGGAAATGAGAAACATTCATTTGAATTCACATTACGTTGTACTGTACAAAAATCCTAGAGATAAAAGTCAAGTAATGCATCTAGCTAGGCAAATGTTCCCTAGGAAAAACAAAGCTTTTCAAGAAATTTTTGACGATGCTACCTCAATACCATTCGGTTATTTGTTCATTGATTTGAGACCCGAGACGGCTGAACGGTTGAGGTTACGTACAGGAATATTTCCTGGTGATAAACATTTCGTGTATGAACCTCGGTAGGTCTTCCCAAATGATTTCATTGCTGTGCTTTATTCAAAGAGGGTGTCTACGCAACCTATATAAAAGAAAGCTGGCAATCATGTGAAATCACTTAGATCCAGAATGCCTTCCGAGAAGGATGTAGAATATCTAAAACTTTTACAGAAAAGCAGTAAAAAAACAGCTGTATTGAAAAACTGCCCAAATTGTCTCATTAAAACAGTTTGTGATTGTGTTTTAAATCTTTTAAAGGGTAATCTTCCAATCAGTAAGTGTACCAAAAATCGACTTGCACCTTTTAAAAAAACTTTGAGAATACTCGCTCAGAAAAGAGTACCTATCTTTAGAAAAAGACGTCTATTAGTACAAAAAGGCGACGGATTTTTATCTCTAATCATTCCAGCAGCAATAACAGTCCTATCATCTCTTATCCATGGAGCATAGTAAAAAATTTGCCTTGGTACCAATTGGTCAAATACAAGAATTTGAAGAAGAATATTTGAGTGACTTAGATATGCAGATTCAAAATATTTTGAAAAGAAAAATGAGTGTCGAAGAAAAAGCCAAGCTGTATAATCAAATTTTACAAAAATACGTTACATTCCCATATATGAATGTTGCTTCATCACCCGAAAAACAGCAGCCTATCGAGAAAGGCCATGAAAGGAATCTGAACATAGAAAATAAAATTCTAGAATCTGTTCCTGTAAAACAAAAAAAATCTGCACAACAAATGATAGAGTTTTTTAAACAACATAAAATTTCTTGGAATCAGTACAATGAAGTCATACTGAACGATAAGGAGTTCCCTGACTCAGATATTGTACAACTCATAAATTTTCTATTGAGAAACAGAATTAGAAAACCAGTTGCTTTTGAACAGTTTGAAAAAACATTAAATGCTAATAATTTCCCTCAAAACTTAATAAAGAACAAATATTTAACTGAGTTTAAAACTATGTATGCAAAGCCTAAAAAAACCAAGGGAAGAAAATTGTCTTCGAACAAATGGTTGAATTTGTAACTTCTGTATTTTCAATAGTTTTAAATAAACATGATTGATATCAATAATTATATGGTGTTTGTCATAGTAAGGTAGCAATTAGCAGAGGTAGTAAAGAATGTAAATGGATTTCTATGTAAATCAATAAAGATGAAGCAAAATAATTACTGTCTACTCATTTATTCATGATTTAAAACACAAAAAAAAAATACATGTTATTTTCACTCTACATGTGAAACATACAAAATTCCTCTCTTGCTTTTTCAATATACTCTTTAACAATAATGGATGATATCAATTCTAAGTTTACAAATTCAGTCAAGGGGCGATCAAACAATGAATGAATAGGATACTTACACACTCGTTGGTGGAACTTTTCCATAACCATGAACAGATTCAACTTAAGCACTGAGGCGTTAAAGTTCCGTAGGTTGTTCTGGGCTAGCACTTGCTCATCCGTCTCTTCGTAAGGGTTGAACAAACCTTCACCCTCTGCTATGACGCTGCAGAAGGCCGATTTCATCAAGAAGCTGAGAGTAGAATCAACACATTCGGAAGGGACCCAAGTAGTTGTACACAACTTTCTCTTTGAAATAAGTTGGTACGGGTCCACTAAAGATATACCTTCAAATTGAAGGTTAGCAATCACAGATGTTACCGAATCCTTTATTGAAAAAAGTTTGTCCCACTGTTGATCGCTTATGGGCACAGTATATAAATAAATCCTTCCACTCCTGCATGTGATTTCGTGTTTTAGAGTAACGGATGTTTCATCAAATTCGACGAGGATTTCATCATCAGTCTCCTCATCACGAACGCCTGCACATCTCGCTGAGTAGATGGTTGTAGGATCCGCTTTAACTCTCCCAGATTCCTCTTTAGGGATGTCAAAGAAGTTGAGGACGCGGCTGCCATCGAGAGTCTTATTCTTCAACTGGTTGCTCTCCGTCAACGTCACGAATTGGAACGGTGTCAATGTCACAACCTCTGGGGACGGATAGTATTTCTCTCCAAACTTCTTGTATCGACGTATGTGAACCATAGCTTTTCGACGAAAAGCATTGCAGGTCACAAACACATCTACTCCCAGGGGAAAGGTATTCTCAGGAATCAATCCATCCGTAAAAGATCTGTGGATACTCTGCAATGAAAACAGTACAATGTGTAGGAGGGATTTAAAAAGATATATATTGCATATACGATGCTATAATACTTTGAATCAGAAAAAAAAAATCTATATAGAATGCAACTTACTTGAGACTCATTCAGCTTCCGCTTTAATCCAGACATCAGCAGCAACTTCAAAAGGAGGTAAAGTATTAAATAAAAGGTAATAGAGTAGGAGAATAGGTCTTGTGGTTTGTAGAGGAACTGGATTTGGAATGGCTACTAGTGCTCAAACTTGATAAGGCAGAGTTTCCCTCTTCAAGCTGATTGGTAGTGGGTTGACAAGGAAGGTGTTGTTAGAAGTCACCCTATTCTCCTAGGACCTAAGGTCCTATTCGTCAAAAGTATAGATAACGACATCCCCCCTTCCGGCATTGGTGAGAAGAGAGATAAAGTGAAGGGCAATAGTGGGCATTGCTTATCTCCCCAAGTTTACTTCATTAACCCCCTCCTCCTCTAAATCCAACAATTCCATCAAGTATTTACACTGGGTCGATAAGAAAGTAGTCAGTGATTAAACAGGATGTGTACGAACCACATGGAACGAATCACTGAAACGTGCACGCACATGTATATACATATAGAGATAAGAAATTAGTCAGCGATTAAACAGGACGTGTATGAACCACATGGGACTAATCACTAAAACGCACACACACACACGTATACATATAATTACACCAAATATAGTTTCTAAGTACATTTGCAGATCTAAAGTGGACACTTTTAGCTCAAATATTTACATTATAATTAATTAAATTTAAGAATGTGTGTGGGTACATGTATTTTTCCTCTACACACAATTAACTTCAAATATTTAGCATAGTTACAGTGCGATGTCGAGTATTTCGCTGGATACATCTTCTGTAATTCTAAAGTGACCGTATGCCAAACTACCTTGTCCATCTTTTAAAATATAGCGTTTATTGTCATAAGGACATAAAGTGGATTTATTGTAGTTCACGGTCTGAAGCCTATGATTAAAACTTGCTATTTTGAGAGCATATTCTAACCCCCTTTGTCTCTCCAGTAGGCAATTTCTGTAATCTGCGTGCACAAGTTTTCTTTTAACAATATTTTTTGACACCCCCTTTGCTGTCTTTTTTTCGAATGTTGTAGTACAGAGGGAATACATTTTAGGTTTTAACCCTACAAATTCCATAACCACTTCACCCGCAAGTTCATCTTTCATCTTTCCAAGAATTTTTTTGTTTAGATCGCTATGTAAGAAGTGAGTTTTAGGATAATCCGAAGTGTCGAATAAATGGATATCATCATTCATATCCGAATATATGTCATTTGTAATTATTCGATAGCAAAGAGAATCGGTGTCCGTGAACAGCAATTTTGCATTAGAACCAAATTTGGTTTTAATATAATCATAGTGAAACTCGTACATTAAAATTTTCGACAGGTCAAGGATTGAGAATCCTACATATATAGGTCGATTCAGAAGGAGTGAGGTTTTCTTCCTTTCAACCAACGCCAAATTCTCATTAACTATTTTAAATGAGTGAAACGCGGGTGAAGCAATTAATTTACGGGCTTTCTTCTTTTCCTTTACTATATCAATTTGGGTGCGATTTCTTAAATTTTCCATGGTTTTACCAAAGACGGCATTGTTGAGTAACTTGAAAAGGTCTTTTTCAAATGTTGATTTAGCATTTTTTCGTTGGGTGGTATTAAAATCAATATATTGCTTTAACCATGGACTTTGAGTAAACTTTAAAATTTTATATACCTGTTTAATTTTCATGCCTTTTGCCACATACTGCTTCAGATTTCTATAGTGCACTACATATTTTATTTTATCATTCAAGTTAGGAATTAATTTAGTCGACTCGGGTGTTCGCAGGTGAAGGGAGGCTGCTAGCTCTCTGCAATATTCGGATAGCATGTTTGAACTAACTGTAAACTTCTCGGGGGCTAGGGGATAGTCATTGTGCAGTTCATGTAAAATACTTGGATATTCTAAATCAACTTCTAGGATGTAACCATCTGGTGAATCGTCCGGAACAGATAGAACATCCGTGGAGGTATCCACCCATTCAAAATTATGAGTGGGTAAGCTTTGAGACATGGCCCATCCATAAAGGTTATTTGCGTCCAGGTACATGATATAGTTTGATGGGAGCGATGGATCATAACCTTCTAAATAGGGATTGTTGGCTTTCGCATATCGATGCGATATCATTGAGATGCCCCCTCGAATACCTTTTTCGATAAAAAGATGCATGTCTACGTCAGTTATAAGCTCCAACCTTACGTTAGACATGCGCAGACAAGCCTGCCAAGCCAAACCTGGTGCCGTGTATACGTGACAAGGATCAATTTTATAAAATGCCTGACAGATAGTGCGAAAATTTTCAAAAACATCGGCAAGGAGAAGGACATCAGTACATACATATAAATCGTGATACTCTCCTAAATTTGAAATATTAAATCTCTCCCATACATTTTGGGCGTGTTCATAATCTTCATCAGATACATGCTGCTCAGTTAAGGAGCTAAAAAAATCACTTTTTGGAGGGAGCTTAGTTTCAGTAAATCTATCGATGGAATCCATATACTCATATGGGTAACACCCCTTTCGAAGCATTAGAGAAGTATTTTGCCGAAAATATTCGCGAGTCATTATTGCTCTACTGGGGTCTAAATTGCTAACTAATTTATCCAATGAAGCGTTTAAAAATTGTAGAGAATCCAAAAATCTTAGAGAACCGAGGGAAAAGGAAATAAATTTTTCACTATTAATTGCAATGCATTCGATTTTCTTAGTTTTTAAATCCCCTAATCCCTGTATAATGAGGTGACTATCATACCCCTTCAAATTATGCATGATGATAGGGATATGTGTGGCAATTTTATAATTTAGGTTGCATTTATTGTGAGCAGCACCTCTATAGACACCGGTTAAGTGGTCGTGATCTCTCACTTTATCACTTCCCAAAGGCTT
Organism: Metellina segmentata; assembly: GCA_947359465.1. Classification (NCBI taxonomy): domain Eukaryota; kingdom Metazoa; phylum Arthropoda; class Arachnida; order Araneae; family Tetragnathidae; genus Metellina; species Metellina segmentata. The sequence goes on along the minus strand of OX375880.1, from coordinate 7,678,027 downwards.
TTCGCAAACATGACAATTTAATTCAGCTTCAAATTTTTGACAATCATTTTCTGTGAAATGCATAGGTATCACGGTCTTTATGATCTGTAGGATTTCTTTCTCCTCACGAATTAAACTAATTAAAAAATTATGAATAACATTAGGTCCACGGTATATTACTGGGGCCTTCGTTAATTTTCCATCAGGACCTACGATCACATAGGCGTAGCCACAAGGAATGTGATCCGCAATGGGGACAGTGTAGGAGTGTGATGGGTTTGGAAGGCAGGTAGATTTTTTTAAGAGAACGCATTCAAAGTCTGCATATATTGCAAATGGGACCTGCAAATTAAAATGAAAATTTTGAAAATGTAGCCATTTGTTTTCCTCCTCGGGCATTTTAACTTTTTGGGGGCCATATGCCTGGCAACTTTCAATGTGGGAAGTTAGATTTGCGGGAGAGGTAAACCTATGCAAGCAAAAATCACAATAAAAGGCCTTCCCTTTGTGCTTTGTCAGATCCATTAAAAGGGCACTCATATTCTTTATCCAGCAGTAATGCCTACTCTCCTCATTCGAAATGAGGAGTAAATTTACATGGTTTGTACATTTCTTAGTTGTGATGCGTAGAGGGAAGACGTCGTTTTCATATCCAAATACATTTACGGAAATATTATTCACTCGCTCAAATTTCTCAATCTGTGATACGGGAGTGGGAAAATCTATCCCAGTGACATTGAGCTCTTTCTCATAAATTTTGTAATTACTCACGCGGTGTGCATTATGGTCCGCAGGATGAAGAGCCGCCAAAACGCTCCATACCAAACACTTTTCATCATTATTCTGCACGTTGATTATAGCGCACTTCCGTTGCAGTTTTCTGGGGAGAGGAATGTATGAGGAGGCAGCTAAAGGTCTGTACGTTGCTGTCTTGAGCTCCAAGTTTAGAATTTCATCTAAAACCCATCCAGATCCCTTTCCTTCAAATTCCTCATAAGAAGAGAGTACCTTAAACAATAAAAAGAGAAAATTTATTTTAAATTATATAGATTATGAAAACAAGCAATTTTTGAAAAAGAATATGTAAAATAAAATAAATAAAAAAAAATTAATTAAAAAAAAAGATTTCTTACCTTCTCAATGGCTGATTCGATGTTTGGAGAAGTTCCGGGTAAAACAATTTCGCATTTGCTACGGAAATGGGAAACACATCGTTCGTCTTCATCCTCAGATATGCGACGAATGAATTGAACAGTAGCATTTAAGTAATATTTTATACCGTTTTCCGAAACGACGACATCTTGGATTCTCCGTTCCAACTCGGGTTGCACAGAATGCAGGAAAACTTGGAGATCCTGGTTGGTTTCCTCGTTTGAGTGAATACAATCAACATCGAACGTATCGAGACATCGCTTTTTCGATGGTACACCTCTAGACGTTGAAGCTTTCGACGATGATGGATCAGCGCAATTCCTTTTATTTGCACACTTTCTCTTCGCAGGGTTCTCGTTATCAGGGAGTTTCCTCTTCTGCGGCTTGTCATGGGTTTTCAAGTGTCTGCTTAAAATATCTTTACGCGTGAAAGTCGTATCACACTGAGGGCATCGATGGCTATCCTTCTCGTGTGTTGATATAATATGCCGCAGAAGATTACGGCGTTGTTTGAACTTTTTACTACACACTGTACACGTCAAATCGTCAAAAGGCTCAGGCAGCTGGGTTGAGTTGGCCTCACCAAAGTCTACAATTGTTGCCACTTCTTCGGTTATAGGTACATCAACTTCTTCAAATTCTTCTTCAAGCGACATTTTCTATGGGCTGAGAGAAAAACATGGGAGAGCTAGTCTTCTCGGGTAACTTCTCAAATGGGTGAGATATTAGCTGTAGAGGAGTCAAATCTAATTGTAGGTAACCTCTCTCTCAGCACTGATTGATATGGTAGAACTCTCCCCGTCGTAGACTATGGTAGCCCCTCCCCCTCTCATATCATTGGTCAGATTTAACCCCCAGGGTCGAGTCAATTCATTATCTTAATGTAAACACTCACTCATTACTAACCAATAAATATCAACCGTGGGGATTAGGGTGTTGCCAGGAGAGGTTCATCTTCATATTTAATTCTCTACAACCCAGGTATTCGTAGCTGAACGGTTATAGCATCTGACTAATCCTCAGCTACGAGTACCTTTTATCCGAGAGAGAGAGATCTCCAGTTCAAATCCGACAAAGATATCAGCTACTTTATATTTTAAATATTTTCAAATAGGTTATTATTTTCATTCAAAAAAGTGCTAACAGATGGCACCACGAGTAACAATGATGCGAAAAATCAAAGTCCAAGCTCCACGTGGTTTAGGGTGTTGCCACTCAGTAGTAAAGAAACTTTCTTTTCAAAGTAAATATTTGATATAAATAAACAGCTCAACTCCTGATTAAATGTTTTCCATCAGAAGCAGTCATCAAACATCTCAACTAGACTCTCATATCAATGGTAGAAACAAATCAAAGTTCAAAAATGTAAACAAGCCTAAAACACGTGTTTTTGAAATTAGGGTGTTGCCACTCAGTAGTCAAGAAACTTTATCCATAAAACAACTCAACTCATTGTTGCTCTCAAACCACGGAATTCAAGAAACAAAACAAACAACTCAACTCAACTCGAAGCAGGAGGTAAAACAACTCAACTCCATGTGACGTCACTAATAGTGCATAAACAACTCACCTCCATGTGACGTCACCACCAGGAGGTAAACAACTCAACTAGCTCCGCCGCTCCGCCTGTTCTCATATCCGCATTTTCTCTCTACTTACTTGTGGTTATTTTTTTAATTTTTACAATGGTACTTTTTTAATTTAAAAATAAAACAGACAAGTATAAACATCGATGTTAAAAAACATCGGCTCCAATACATCGATGGTAAATACATCGATGTCGCATCCCTAAATGTCACACGTCAGAAAAGTTAATGGTAGTAAATTAACGTCGTACTGGGGCTATTGCCGACATTCTGAGATCCATCCCCATAGGAAAGATCCCAATAACCCGTTGTGTTGGTCTAGCATGACGCTAATTTGCCACCTACCTAACCCCTGCAAGCTTAAGCCCGAACCAGGCTATAAACGTTAGAACAAATAGGTAGGTAATTAACGTTGCACACTGGAGCAACACAACTGGTTATATGCGACGGCCTAAAACTCATCTCAAAGGGTAAGATCGGAGGGCAAAACCTCGTTGTTTAAAACTATGGTCAGATGACATCGTCACAACGAGCTATTGGTGACCGTACGGGGTCCCGAAGGAAAAGATCCGCGAATAACATATCGTAATTTTAAATCACAATAAAATGACCTTAACATTTCAGCTGGCACCACACTCTCCAAACTTACAAATTTTGACTACGTGATGACGTTTGAGGTCACAAGATTTAACGTGCACTAGACCTAATGCACACGAGGGTTTTCTCTGAATCTAGATTTGAACTTCAAATCTTGTTGCCAAACAGTTGCTCTTCTAATTTGGCTTCCGCGGCCCTTTTTACACAGTATGTGCCGTATTTGGCCAAGCTGGCCAAACACAAGACAAACAACAGAGTTGAGGGTGGCAAAGGCAGAAGGGTAAGCGAGTGTAAAAAACGCAAGGGGGAACGACAGATCACTAGGGCACTTAGTGATTGCGATGCCCGCACACACACCTAAAGACGCACGGAAACAGGAAAATATTCAAACAAGTTGATCGTCACCCATGTTGATTTCACCCACGAAGACTGAGTAATTCAGTAGTGTTTTAATTAACGTCATAGTGGAGCAAAGTGCTATCGACGACTATCCGGGATCAATCCTATAAGGGAAAGATCCGAGGGCAACACCACGTCAGTTTGAACCGCGGTCAGATGACGAGGCTACACCCAAGCTGGCACCCCACTCTCCAAACTTCCACACCAACCCAAACGTGAGGACTTTCGGCTACGTCAGATTTAAGGTGCAACAGCCTCCTCTACACCATTCGCTTACGAACATCCATGCACTGACCCGGATTCGAATCAGGAATCTTCCGATCTAGTGGCTAACACCTTCACCACCAGTCCGATGGGCAGTGTTGCAAAGGGTGGAAAAAACCCGGTTTATTCCCGGGAATAAACCCGGTTTTTTGGGAAGAAAATTTTGAAAACTTCCATAAATTTTAAAATTTCGGGAATTTTGAAAATTTTTAATGTTTTGTCTGGAAAATTTTAAAGCGATAATTGTTTTTAGAAACTTCTTAGTAGTTCATAACAGCAACTTCAAACGTGTACTCTTTTGGCAGGCTCTAACAACTGTTTGCATTGACCATTTCAATTTTAGAAATTTTTCGTCTTAAATAAATAGAATATTATTTATGCCTAAATTTTGTCATCTTGTGCAATTTACAAAAATTGAAAGGTAAATAATAATGAGATTTTGTGGATATTACTAGTACTAATAGGCGCATGCGAAAACAATATTTTTGAGCTAAATCTTTTTTCTCAATGAACCATAAGAACAAACTTTTTAAGTGAATTCTTGTGTGTATTCAAACCTTTGCATAGTTCTGACAATATATATTCTGAACCTTTGAATAATTCTCTGGATTGGCTGTTTTCTATTTATAGTGTCATCGTTTTATGCAAATTGATCATCCCTCATAAAAGGCTTACAAGTGCCGGTGCCAAATCGAATCAACAGTAAAGTAGAGAGTAAATTGCGACTGCTTTATATAAAGATAATATGAAATGTTTACAAAAGTATTGTTTTTGATGCAAATATTCATATTATTTTTTGCTGCAAGGTCTCGGAACAAAACCATCACATCAACATTCATCTGGATTTGGATATAAATGCTGATGTTGTTTATACAATAAAAATAAACCGATACCCCCCCCCAAAAAAAAAAAATAATAATAATAATATTTATATTTTATTGAAACAATTTTCCAGGTTGTAGTTTTATATATATATATATATATATATATGGGATTTTCTCTTCATAGTTTTACTTATATAGCATCAAACAAAAACAAGCCACACAATGTGAAAAAATGGCTGGTTTAGTTTATTCCCAATGTTCCCCAAAGTTCCGGGTTTATTCCCCAAAATTTCCGTGTTTATTCCCCTCTTCCAAAATTCCCGGGTTTTTTGCATCACTACCGATGGGTCGGCACACGGAGATTGAGACGAGGGTGTAATGGAGACGGTGGTATTTTTTTCAAACCTGGGACGGCAGGTTGCAGCACGCGCGTCCGACACAGTGCAGACGTCTCTGAGGACATCTGGAAGCTGTCTGAGGAGGAGAGGAAAAAAAAGGGAGCGGAAGTATGATAGAGATCCGATCCCTTTCCGGACGGACAGTCTTTTCGGTCCATCGTCGCCTCTTTTCTCGAAGATTTTTTTTTTTGTCATTCGCATGCACCGACAAGAGAGTTTTAATCTCTCTCTCTCTCTGACCGCAAAAAGAAAATGGACGATTCCTTTTGTGGCGTGTTTGGCACTCCAGAATTTTACATTGGAGTCGGACTCAGTTGGGTGCCTTTACAAGTTTTTTATTACCACTTTAAAAGTCTCGATTTGCCAATAGGAAGACTATCTACAATATGTACATTGAACAATCAATGAACGAATGGTCATTCGGAAACAGTAAAAAAAAGTTTTGAACAACTATTAATTATTTTTATCATCGATGTTCGACTTCATCGTATAGCTGTCTTACGAGAGCTCTTCCTTCCGCCATTTCCCTCCAGTGGCTTCCATGTCTCGTCTCTCCGTTTATCTCTGGGGGGGGATCTGTCTCCCTTTTGGAATGTTGATTCTGGTGTTTTTCAATGTCCGATGATCGAAAGTCCTCACGTTGGGTGGAGTATTGACGACGGTCCGGGATCAGTCCCCCAAGGGAAAGACCCTAGAACAACACCACATCATTTTCAACCACCACGGTACAAGGACGAGGCAACACCCGAGCTGGCACCCCACTCTTTAAACTTCCACACCCACCGAACGTGAGGACTTTCGGCCATGACAGATTTAAGTTGCACAAGTCGCCTCTTCACCATACGCTTACAAACATAAACGCACTGATCCAGATTCGAACCAGGTACCTTCCGATCTAGAGGCGAACACCAACCCTCTAACGCCCAAGACGGCCGAAACGGCTTCACATGCAAAAGCCCAGCACCCGCCCGAACCGGCTTAAGTCATTAAAGCTACTGGCTATCCCCCTAACCCAGAGAAGGGCAATCCGTCATTCCCTCACTACAATGCCCCCTCCTTTCGCCTGAAGCAGTAGGGTAGTTTCCCTTAATGACAAACAACAAGTTAGGGATCGGCTTTTAACTGCGTCCTTTCACATACTTCTTCCAAGCTTGGTTTCGGACCGGACAGTTTTGTGTGGCTTTTGAATAGAGAATTTGGTTTCTTCACAATCGAACAGGCTCGTTATAGGAAAACATTGTCGAAAGAAGAAATAGAAAGAATTCTTTTAAATGATACGGATGAGTGGGATTTAAATTCAAGCGACGAAGACGATCTAACAAAATATGATTTGGAGAATTCAATCCAAGAGGATAGTGTCTCCGATAGTGACAGTGACGTAGATGAAGTCCCGGAAATTGAAAGAAACGATGATATTTTTTGAATGGGAATCGAACAATATACGGAACGATGATATATCCATTCCAAACTTTAATTCGCATGCTAGTCCTGTTCATGACTTGCCGCCTGGGTCTTCACCATTAAACTATTTGAAACTCTTTCTGACGGACGCGAGAAATCACATATTTTCACGGTAATTAATATCACAGAGTTATTTTCAAACCTACAATTTGGAAATGTAATTTTCTTGTATAGCATGTTAATAATTTTACTTAAAAAATGAAGCATTTTAGGAACATAATTATGTCAATGCTATTCTTTTAGCATAGGTTTCTCGGTCAAATTAATAATTCCTCTTTATGAACTGAGAATATCTTATAAAATGAGTATATTTATGTGAAACATAAAATAATCATTTTTCGCCCCTTATGAAAAGTTCTTACTACGAATTCCAATTTGGTTTGCTTCGCAAACCAACACTACGGCCACTGCATGGCAAGCACATGACAGTTCTTTTAGTGGGGTTTGTTCATCACGAGGTTGCCCGTGAGTTCTTTTCGTGGTGACGCATATCTCTTGCAAAAATGTTAAGATTTAATTGAAAAAATATTTATTAAAAAAAATCAACAACAATAATTCAAAACAATAATTCAATTCTAAACAACAATAATTCAATTCTAAACAACAATAATTCAATTCTATTAAATTAATTTGAAAATGTTCTAGATTAAATTTTAAAATTCGGGCTTCGTACAAAAATCGCAAAACATTCGGGCTTCCCTGTGTGCCAAATTTCATTCTAATAACTGCCATAGATTCATCAGGACAGTCCACGCACGCAGACAAACGCTTACTTTTATAATCGTAGAGATGAGTACTTTCAAATAAAATGTTACACACAAATATATAATAATTAATATGACTACACTGGATAGGAGAATTTTTAATAAAATTAATTTGATTTTTATACGAATAGCAAAATTATAACTATAACGCTAAATGTTCTACCGCAAAACATTTTTAATATACATAGGACTTAACAGACTTGAAAACGCTTTTTAATCGCATGCTTGCTTATGTATTAGACAGTCGGAGATACAAGAGAATTTTAAGATATACGTTATGATGAAGTAGCAGTCAAGTATTAGAAAATATATTAATTAATTTTTGTTCTTTAAAAATGTGTTAGTCTAATCAAAGATTGAGGAATGTATTATTTAGGAAAACCATATTTAAGTATAAAGAATTAACAAGTGATAAGATATAAATTGTAGTCAATTATTTTTTGCTATATTTTCTTCACAACTAATAAAATGCGTGATAGATACATATAAGTAACTAATATCCAATACCCAATGCGACTTACAAGTTGAAACAAGCACTTCATATACACCCCCTTACAAAGCACGGGACGTCCCGTGCATTAAGAAAGTACCTAGATGACCATAGATGATGTGTAAAGGGGGAAGAAATTATTCGATTTTCCTAATGGTTTCTCGGCCGTTCTGGGTTTTTGAAGACATCGTCTTGAGACCCGTGTGGCCGCTAGAGGGTTAAGGGGGAAACCAGTTTAGACGGTTCGAAAAATCGATTTTTTTTTTCTATTCCAATAATTGTTAGTAAAACTCTTCAAGAATATGTTGCCAAAGTTTCGTAACAAAATTCCGATTTGTTCCGATCCTATGAGCACTAAAGGGACTGCCCGTCGGTTCAGGGAGGAAGCAGATGTCCCATTACACCCCGACGTTCAGAAAGAAATTCTTCCAATATACGAAGATTTATCGAAAGATGATTTGCTGACGAGATGTTTAGGCTGTCATACGCAGAATGCTAATGAAAGTTTCAATTCGACGGTTTGGCTCCAAAACACCTACATTCTGACCTGAAAGTAGTCGAGGTTGCAGCATTCTTGGCTAATGCGTTATTCAATGAATGAAATTCAGCCCTTCTAATGCTGATGAACGGACTAAAACTTGTAGTTGGCTTGCAGAGCTTCAATTTTACCCAGGAAATGAATGAGCGGCGCGAGAAAAGACAGAATAGACGCAGCGCGTTGGAGACCAAGGAGGTTCGTCAAGCTCGTTAAGAGGAGATGCAAGCCCGAAATGTTGCGTTCGAAGAAAAAGAAGGGTTGCTATATGTTGCTGGAATAGCTGATTAACTGGTGAGCAGTGTGTGTTCATATAATTTATTACTGCCCTGAATTTCACGTTTTCGGTTCTTTGTTTTTTCAGATGCGTTTTCTCGAAACTACTTTTTTTCAACTCGTGGGAATTCTAGCTCGAAAACTTATTGACCAATCGTTCTGAAAATTTGTCTGAATATTCTTTATTCAATTACAATCCATATGTACTAAACTCTGGGATGATATTATTATCTAAAATATTTTTTTAAATGCAAAAAAAGGTGAAAAAACATGGTATAAAAACATGACATTTTGTTCAAACACCTCAAAAATATGCAATTTTTAACTTTTTGATCAGAGTTTAGTCCATATTCTTAGAAAATATGTTGCTAACGTAGAAAAGAAATAGTGATGATTTTAGATAAAAATTGTGACTGCCGCGGATTTCCCACGAGCAGCAAACTCTGATGGCGACCGTCCATGGACAGCAGCTTCTAACTCCACTATTTCCGGCGGAAATGACTTGAAAAAATTACAACGTGTACTTCAAAACATCAATAAAATATCCTCCAAGTTTAAACAAATTTTGATTATTCCTTCTTTGTTAAAAAAATTCACGAAAAACACGAAAATTCGGCCTTCTAAACTGGTTTTCCCCCCTTAACCACCAGACCGGTTGGTCGGTGAATATTTACAAGGATATGCAAACTATCAACATTCCAAAAATCGGTAAATAACTGACGAAAATACTCAGGTCTCAAACCTGACACTCTTCCATTTTAAGTCCTATAATCCTGCATAGGTAGTGTCTTGCAAGTGAGAGGAAAGAGTTGAACTTAAAGCCGATATCATGAGTTTTCGTCGATAAATTACAGATTCCATAAATGTCGGTCATTTTCAAACAGTAGCACGGAAATCGAACCCACCTCCGATCTGCATAACAAACTGCCCAATCAAACTTCACAAGCGGAAGAAAAGGAGCCACCCCAAACCGTTCGAAAAACACAAAGGCATTTATTTGCGTATGCATACTTGCGCCAACATTCATGGCCATTCCCGTCGAAGCCATGGAACAACAAAAAAACGTTCCAATCTCATACGATCGAATGCGCATTCCACCCGTTTTCGTGCGGTGCGGCTGAAGGCACTCGTGACGCGAAAGACGAGCAGCGTTGGTGACGTGACCGACGCCCGTTAGCCGCTCGGTGTCCTTTATAAATATGGAGCTCCCTCCGTCGGGTGTCGCTGCGTGGTGGGCTGTGGGCAGAGGCAGGAGAGGGCCGTTAACCGAAATTTATGGCGGCAGGTCGCCCGCAGGAATGCCGCTTCTCAATCTCGCGGGTCGGACGGGAGGTGCTGAGCACGCGAGGAATGGGGAAGGCTCGAGGACTCGTCCTCGCCTTAGGAGGCGGGTAGGGAATTGGATGTCGTACTGGAGCAACAGGACGGGCTATTGGTGACGCTCCGGGATCACACCCGAAGGGAAACATTAGAGGACAACACCACGATCAGATGACGAGGTCACACCTGAGCTGGCACCCCACTCTCCAAACTTCCACACCACGCCAAAGCGAGGAGGCCCCGTCAGATTGAACGTGCACCAGCCCCCTTCTTACACGACGGTCTTTGGTTGGATTTGATCGTGATCCAAACTGTTTGAAAGCACTGCAGGAAAGACACGGGGGCTTGCGAGTAGTGATACAAAGGGTGGAAAAAAACGGGTTTATTCCCGGGAATAAACCTGGTGGTTTGAGAAGTAAATACTGAAAATTTCCGGGAATTTTGAAAATGTTCAATGTTTCAAGAATGGAAAAATGGCTTATTTATAAGTATCTCATCGCATGTATCTGGCAACTACTGTTTACAATGATGGAATTTCTAAACATTTACCAATCTAACGCTTTAATTTCTCTGGAGTTTAACATCATGGAACGAAACATTTAATTTAGAAGTTGTATGTAATTCTAATCCGTTTCGAATTTTGTTGTGAATAAATGCAAAATGAGAAAAAATACGTTTTAAACATGATATGAAGCAGGACATCCTTTAAAATATTCTATTAGTTCCATAAAGTTTGTATCTATGCCCAGGGCACCAAGTCGCCATGGCAACTAAGGAATTTGGTCTGGCGCCTAGGTTTTCTGTTTCTGTAAAAAAACGTTTATTTTTCATGAAAAACAATTTGATTTTTTAGGCCATAAAAGGTTAAAAATGGAGCAAAAGGTCTAATGTAGATAATAAAAATGTTTTTTTTTTTTTTTTTTTTTTTTTTTTATTGCCTCAGTTGCACTATAAATATCATATTATTTACTGTAAAGGTGCACCTTCAATGAACCAGACCTTAAAAAATCTTCAAGAATGTGTGTGTGTGTTTATTACAAAAAAAAAATTTCCTTTTCAAAATTTTCAGCTGCTAGTTAATTACAAGTTTTCTTGAATATTCATTTACTCTGTATCATTTTCATTTTTGTACTAGCTGTAAGTTTATTAATTTAAAAAATAATCGATGGTATATTCACAAATATTAGTTGAGGTAAAAATACGAGAAAATTCTATAAAAAAAGAACGATGTGTAATAAGTATGTGTAATAAGTTCTGCGATATACTCAGCGTTCAAAAAATAATAATAAAAAAGTATTGCAAGGGTCCTGGCTCCTAAATTGTTTTATTTTGTCATTCCCTAATCTGTGCCATTTTTGTTAGGTTATTCCACCAAAGAGAAAGTGATGCACGGTTCATAATCTCGAATGAAAACTGTAGCACAACCCTAAACAATTGGTGTAAACACCTCATAAACGAATTCTTTCTTTAAAATTCAGCGGAAAGGATTTAACTAAAAGGTTATATTGTTCTACTGGAAATATGAAGATTTACAGAATAATTAACAAAATAATAATTTAAAACTATCCAGAAAAATTAAAAACTTACAAAAATTATACTTTTAATGTATTATATGTTTTAGAAATTTATATTCTGTTGCCAAAACTCTTGTCTCTCATTCACCATAATTTCTCCCAAACATAGTTGCTGCTATAGTTTCTTAAATGTGTTATGAAATCTGCATTTGTTAAAGGAAATCAGTGACCCTCTTAGACTACGATGTTCATTCCTGTATTTACCAGTTTTCCCTTCTGGGATTGGAAATATTAGTTTTAGACAAAAGCCAACTCTGGTTGCTACACACTGGTTGGGAATTATTGATCTAAATATTTAATCGATGTACAACATATAAAACATCCACAATTCGAGTACCTTATACAGGTAACCCTCGTGTAGCACGGTACTACTGTCACAATGATTCTCTATAACACGGTACCGAAATTGCGGCATCACTCATATAACACGGTTTACAATAACAATGATAATCTATATAAATAAAAATGGCGTGTTTGTACATTGAATATTTTCGACTCATACCAAGTTTTGTATCCGCTTTGGACCCTTCTTGCGCGTCTGTCTGTCTTTTCTGTTCGTCTGTCTTGTATGGTCTATCTGTATGCGTTGTGTGTGCCCTATACACGTCCACACGGTTTAATATAGTTTCATGAAAATTGTGGTTTCCAAATAACACATATAACAGTCATTTGGTTTCCATATAACACGGCACGCATTATCAAATATAAGACCTCTGAGTTTCGTATAACACGGTTTCTATATAGCACGAGTTTCCTATAACACAGTATTCCATATAGCACAGTACGCAATATAAAAATTTGTGGGACTTGCTTAGTTTCGTATAACACGGATTCTCTATAGCACGAGTTTCCTATAACACGGTATCCCATATAGCACAGTACGCAATATAAACATTTGTAGGACTTGTTTAGTTTCGTATAACACGGATTCTTTATAGAACGAGTTTCCTATAACACGGTATTCCATATAGCACAGTACGCAATATAAAAATTTGTGGGCCTTGCTTAGTTTCGTATAACACGGATTCTCTATAGCACGAGTTTCCTATAACACGGTATTCCATATAGCACAGTACGCAATATAAAAATTTGTGGGACTTGCTTAGTTTCGTATAACACGGATTCTCTATAGCACGAGTTTCCTATAACACGGTATTCCATATCACAGTACGCAATATAAACATTTGTGGGACTTGTTTAGTTTCGTATAACACGGATTCTTTATAGAACGAGTTTCCTATAACACGGTATTCCATATAGCACAGTACGCAATATAAAAATTTGTGGGCCTTGTTTAGTTTCGTATAACACGGATTCTCTATAGAACGAGTTTCCTATAACACGGTATCCCATATAGCACAGTACGCAATATAAACATTTGTGGGACTTGTTTAGTTTCGTATAACACGGATTCTCTATAGAACGAGTTTCCTATAACTCGGTATCCCATATAGCACAGTACGCAATATAAACATTTGTGGGACTTGTTTAGTTTCGTATAACACGGATTCTCTATAGAACGAGTTTCCTATAACACGGTATCCCATATAGCACAGTACGCAATATAAACATTTGTGTGACTTGTTTAGTTTCGTATAACACGGATTCTCTATAGAACGAGTTTCCTATAACACGGTATCCCATATAGCACAGTACGCAATATAAACATTTGTGGGACTTGTTTAGTTTCGTATAACACGGATTCTCTATAGAACGAGTTTCCTATAACTCGGTATCCCATATAGCACAGTACGCAATATAAACATTTGTGGGACTTGTTTAGTTTCGTATAACACGGATTCTCTATAGAACGAGTTTCCTATAACTCGGTATCCCATATAGCACAGTACGCAATATAAAAATTTGTGGGACTTGTAAGTTTCGTATAACACGGATTCTATACGAGGGTTACTTGTATACACACTTCACTGATTAAAAACTGACATTATAAAAATGGTTGCTATAGTCACCCCTCAATATTTCCGAACTTCCGGGTTTATTCCCCAAAATTTCCACGTTAATACCCCTCTTCCAAAATTCCAGAGTGTCTTTTGCACCACTTGTTGCGATCGAACCCCTCCTAAGGTGGAGCACACCCCAGAGGAGAGAGAGTCCGGTTGGAGGACGCCGGGTGGAGAAGCGACCTTGAGGCGCTAGGTGATGTGCGAAAAGAGAGAGCGAGTCCGCACTCAGCCCACAGCGCCCAAACGAGGAACTCGCACCAGCTCACGCTCCTCGGAAGTGCTACGACATGAAGCCGGTGACACAGGTGCGTGCACTTTCCCTTTCCTACACTCTCTCTCCTACACTGCGCTATTACCGGTTCCGCGGATAGGGTAAAACAATGATGTTGATAATACATCGCCCATTGGCCGATATTTTTAAACAACAGTGTATTTAAACTCCCCCCCCCCCATTTTTTAAGACTTGTTTAGTAACCTCTAACATTAATGTTCGTCCGGGAGGGGTGCGATTGAATGTGCCAGCTGTCGCGTTTATCAATTTATAACTGAGAATATTTTTAATTGTCAAATAAATTTATACGAACAATTACCAAATCGTTTGTCTTCAGATTGAATAGTACAAAAGAAAATATTTGCAATTTGAAGTAGGTACTACTAACTAAAAGTATTCATGTTTCAACGTGTTTGTTTCCCCATTTTTTTAAAATTTGCTTAGTAACCTGTAACATTAATGTTTGACCGGGAAGGGAGAGATAGAGTGTGCCATTTGACGTGTTTATTAACCATTCTTTGCATGATTTTTTCTTTATTAGTGAAATAAATCAAGGTGATAGAATTCATGTTCAAAATTAAAGGAAAAATGGTTTTAAAAATCTTAGTATATATTATGTTATAAAAATAGTATAAATTTAGCAAAAAACAATAGGATGGTATCATGTGGTATTTTTTAAATTAAACGCAAACTTTTTCAGAAATGGCTCTAAAAATAACAGAAACACATGTTGCAAACCTTTCTTCCACTCATTTTCACTTTTTTAGCAATAGAAACTCAACTATAATAAAACAAAATTAAAAACGAAATCATACGTTTATTGCAACTACAACAAACAGCGGAATGACAACTTCAAGCTCGTTTTACTGATAGTGACACTTGCTTATTTTTGACAGCTATGTTTTTTTATGCAATGGACATTAAAAAGGTATCCAGACACGATCAACTTAAAGTGAACTTGTTCTTTTATATAATTTTAGGGCATTCAATGTTATGATGGAAATTTCCACCATTATGCAAAGAAGGGTTAATCTATAACTAAGATTTGTTTAACTGTGAAAAAAATTAATAAGACAATTAACACATCGTTTTTTTTTCCAAATTGAAAAACAAAAAAGAAAATATTTGCAACAATTTGAAATAGGTACTACTATTATATATGTATAAGTATAGATATAGTAAGTAGGTAGGTACATAACGATAATTATTGTTAGTTATTATTATTTATTTATCAACCTTATGGGGAAAACAAACTTTTTTTTGAGTAAATAAAAAATATTCGGGCCTTTATAATCATTATGTACCCAATATTTGTTATTTAGTGTGTAAATAATGAAATTTGTTAACATTCTCCCTTAAGCCAACTTCTTTTTTCACTAACTGTCCCACCAGTTTGGGTAATGGTAATGGTAATTTTTAGTTAACGTCGTACTAGAGCAACACAACGGGCTATTGACGACGGTCCGGGATCAGTCCCTTAAGGGAAAGATCCGAGGACAACACCTCGTAATTTTGAACCACGCCCACCAGTTTGGGAAAAAACTCTATCTGATGGGACGGATGTCGCCATCATTGACAAATATTTAGTTGCACGGTTATTTTTAAAATTTTTACTGTGGTTCTTTTTTTATTCAAAACTAAAACATCGACAACGTAAAGACATCGATGTTAAACAAACATCGGCTCCGATAAATCGATGGTAAATAAATCGATGTTTTGAAAACATCGACATCGATGTCGCATCCCTAACCGGAAAAGCACTTTCTCCCAAGTTAACGCATAGATCGTTTTGTTTACGAGCGACACTGGCCAATACGCCATTCCCATTAGACCCTCCCGGGGGTCATTTGGACGAGATATCTCGTCGACCGGAAAACCTAATCAAATTTCGATGTGATCATGAAAACATAAGCGGCAATATCTTCAGAACTCTGCAATCATGATGCAGAGGTATCTCGTACTTAGCGTAACTGGTATTGTCCCCGAATCTTTCCCTTCGGATTGGATCGCCAATATCCCGTTGTATTGCTCCAGTGGGACGTTAATTACAATACCTACCTCGTCCAGAATGAGTCGGATTGTGATGGAGATAGATCGTTGCAACTGCTCGGAAGATTGAAAACATTGCGTTGTAAATACAATAGTAACACCTTGTTATGTCGCGTTTTAGGCTTTCTTGCTAGGGATACGACATCGATGTCGATGTTTTTTTAAAAAACATCGATATATTTAACATCAATTTATTTAACATCAATGTATTTAACATCGATGTATTTAACATCGATGTATTGGAGTCGATATTTTTGTAACATCGATGTTTATACTTGTCGATTTAATGTTTCATTTAATGTTTTATTTTTAAATGAAAACAGTACCGTTGTAAAAGTTTAAAAAATAACAAGTGGCATAATTTTCATAACCAGCTAATTGAACATACTTTTAAACCAAAGTGGCCAAAGGGTCTGAAAAGTAGGGATGCGACATCGATGTCAATGTTTTCAAAACATTGATGTTTTATACAAAACATCGATGTGTTGGAGCCGATGTCGCATTACTAGTTGCTAAACCAGTTTTAAAAAATGGGGAAAAAAAGTTTTTATTCACTGAATTTTGAAAACATCGATGTTTTGGAGGCGATGTATTATTAACAGCGATGTTTTGCTGTCAATGTCGCATCACTATTTCTTACTCGTCCTCCCAATGGCTTTTCAGCCCTGGAAAATATCATTGAGTCTAGTAACCTTCGGAATATTTTTTTGACGTCTCATGTGCTGATGTTATGATATTTGAGCAAGTAAAAAAATGGTTTTTTTTTGCTATATAAGATCTCAAAGCAATTTACTTCTCCCTATTAAGGGTTTACGGTAAAACAAATTTCCTACTTCGTGTAACTGCCAAATACAGAGACACCCCGATTTAACGTAACCCGCATTTAATGATTTCCCGCATATAACGTCATTTTTCATTGGTCCCGAATAATTTCCTATACTTTCAATGTTAAAAAATCTTTTATTTAACGTTATCACTTCGAAATATTTCCCGCATTTACGTTTTTTCAGCGGGGTGTGAACTCGGATTTTCTTAAAATAGTCAGATACTAGCAAGCCAGCGCGTCGTTTCCCGTGACAGTTATTTTCTCATCCTTAATGATACTTAAAACATATTAAAGAAAAAATAATAATTTTAAGAAAATGAGTCCCACAACACCCGACATGGGCATGTCACAAATACGAATAAAATTCGGTCTACCAGAGGTATTGTGTAAAATTTTCCGCAGATTTGAAATCCGTTGAAATTTTTACTCGATCTTAAAGGTAAAATATCTTTAAGGTAAACTATCTTTAAAGTAACTTTAAAAATCCCATTTTTTCACAGTAGGTCATTGGTTTATGCTTAAAACCATTTCAGTGTGAAAAAAATTATATTAAACTAATTATTAATTAAATAATTAAAATATAATGAGGTAATATATCTTAATTCTAATATGATATCTCAAATTCTAATATGCCTAGAAATACAATTCTAGTTCGAAATTATTTCCAATATTATTCTTCATTTTTTGACCCTGAATCAAGTTGCTAGAGATAAAAGTTTTTCTGTAACAACTTTTTTCGCCAAGAATGCTTAAAAAATCAAGATTTTTTCTCGAAATTTAGGATTTAAAAAATTTAATTATTAACAAATAACTTTGATTGAGGGTCAAAACATCTATTGTGTTATATAGACTATAATGATACAAATATAATTATAATAGATTCTTTTATTGTTGAGTTATAACTGTTTGAATAAAGCATCCTATTGCAAAAACTTGTTTATTCAGAAATTGAGTTTAAAATTTTGGAAAGATGCGTGTTCATGGTGACAATACCTAACGAAAACCCTTATAACTAGAAAACTATTTCGAATATTTGCAAGATCTTGACATTGTTTGAAAGCTAAAGAATTAAAAGAATATTTTAAAGCAATAAAAGAATTAGACTTCTTGTTTGATTTTCAGGATTTCTAGTGTGTACATACGCCTTAACGATCGAGAAGATAGAAAACATCAAAGGGTCCTATTTGTGTTCGTAAAGCATATCTTCGTCAATTGCGAATTACATGTACTAAAAAACTCATATATATGGAGTATGATGTTAATTATTAAGCTAGTAAAAGCAAAACGCAAACCAAAATAACAGATTTCTTTAAACAATAATCTATTGTGAAGGAAGAAATAAAAGGCATTTTACTTAAATGTTAGTCTTTATTTCATGCTCTATGTTTTGCTTTTCTCCGACCCCGATTAAAACTTTAAATCAGGGTTTCACTCTATATTCTTTCGAGGTTGTATTTCTTCTGTGTCAGTAAGATGTTCACAGCATAAGGCCCTTAAACCACATCGTTTGAGACGACTCCATATCGACGGCCAACCGGTATAGTGGTTAAGGTGTTAGCCTCTAGATCGGAAGGTTCCTGGTTCAAATCCGGGTCCGGGCAGGGATGTTTGTAAGCGTATGGTGTAGAGGCGGCTGGTGCACCTTAAATCTGTCGTGGCCGAAAGTCCTCACGTTGGGATGGCGTGGAAGTTTGGAGAGTGGGGTGCCAGCTCAGGTGTTGCTTCGTCATCTGACCGTGGTTCAAAATTACGAGGTGTTGTCCTCGGATCTTTCCCTTAAGGGACTGATCCCGGACCGTCGTCAATAGCCCGTTGTGTTGCTCTAGTACGACGTTAATTAAAATTTACAATTACCATATCGACGGCGAATATATGTTTTTGGAATACAGTCATCCAAGAAGATCTGACCCATTTTCACAACGACGTGGTACCTCGTCATCAATATATATATTTTTTGATTATTATAATAATTTTTTTTGGTAATTTTTAATTAACTTCGCACAGAGCAACCCAACTGAGTATTGACGATAGTTCGGGATCAATCACCCAAGAGTAATTGGTCATTTTTAATTAGCGTCGTACTAGAGAAACACAACGGGCTACTGACGACGGTCCGGGATCAATCCCCCAAGGTAAAGACTCAATGACAACACCACGTCATTTTTAACCACAGTCAGATGACGAGGAAACACCTTAGCTGGTACCACACTCTCCAAACTTCAAACTTCCACACCAATCCAACGTCAGGACATTTGAGGCCACGACAGATTTAAGATGCACCAGCCACCTCTACACCATACGCTTACAAAAATCCACGCTATGACCCGGATTCGAACCAGGACCCTTCCGATCCAGATTGGTAATTAGTAATATTTTAATTAACGTCGTACTAGAGCAACACAACGGGCTATTGACAACAGTCCGTGATCAATATCCCCAAGGGAAAGATTCGAGGACAACACCAAGTCATTTTAAACCACGGTCAGATAACGAGGTAACACCTGAGCTGGCACCCTACTCTCCAAACTTCCGCACCATTCCAACACGAGGACACTTGAGGCCTCGATAGATTTAAGGTACACCAGCCACCTCTACACCCTACGCGTACAAACATCCATGAACTGACCCGGATTCGAACCAGGACCCTTCCGATCAAGAGGCTAACACCTAAACCACCTGGTCGGCTATTTTTCGATGAAGACGAGCCCAAGGCTTAGTCAGTTTTCTTTAATTGACGAGATATCTCGTCCATCAAGATCTGGCAAGTTTTGTTAATGACGAGATACTTCGTCCAGAGAACCAGCGGGAAGGTTAAAGCCGCGTTTACACCACAGTTGCAAATATCCCCCCCCTTTTTTTTAAGTCGCTGACGTTTTACGACCCCTTTGGTTGACTCCTTTTCGACCCACTCCGGTGAAAACGCTTTGTCGCCTTTCGTCGACTACATAAAAGGTGTGAGCACTCTTCTCACCCTTTTGCAGAGAAGAGTGATCACCTCTAAAGTGTCATAGACAAAATACTAGAGGGATGGGAGCAGAATGTCTCAAAGAGCGAACAAAAGATGTCGTGAGCCACGGAGCACAGAAGAGCAGAGTGGAGCGGGTGATTGTCTGCAACAAGGAAAGGGGAGGATATAGAGGGGCATTTTCATCCCAAATTTCGTCTCGGAGAAGTGTCCCTTATAAAACCCCTCTTGGCCCCTTTTATTGATCCCGGAGTAAACTCACTGTCGACAACACAAAGGGGTGAGTCACCACTTTGTAGAGAAGAGTGATCACCTTTCATTACGCCATATTTAATCGAATAAGTCACTCACTGACAGTGTGGCGGGAGATGGCGTCAAGGCAAGCGATGAGGGCAAAATGTCACAATGAGGAAACAAAAGACAGCATGAGCGACCACGGGGTGACGAAGGGCAGTAGGGAGCGGATGAAATAGGGGAGTATTTGGACCCCAAATTTCGTCATGGAGAAACGTCCCCCAAAAATGTTGCAGTCATTTGATCTTTACCAACTCCTGGTGGAAAACAAAATTGGCGTTGCAAACACGCCAAATCGCCACCCCGACTATATGATTTTGACGATATAAGGAGTGCCGTTACTCCGAATGTATTCGATATTCGGAGGTGGGGGGGCGTGTGTACACCGGAGTTGCAAATATTTTCTCCCCCTTTTTGTGGCGACGACGTTTAACGTTCCCTTATGCTGACCCCTTTTCGACCCACTCCGGTGTGATGGTAATGGTAATTTTAGTTAACGTCGTACTAGAGCAACACAACGGGCTATTGACAACAGTCCGTGATCAATATCCCCAAGGGAAAGATTCGAGGACAACACCTCGTAATTTTGAACCACGGTCAGGTGACGAAGCACCACCTGAGCTGGCACCCCACTCTCCAAACTTCCACGCCAACCCAACGTGAGGACTTTCGGCCACGACAGATTTAAGGTGCACCAGTCGCCTCTACACCATACGTTTACAAACATCCATGCCCGGACCCGGATTCGAACCGGGAACCTTCCGATCTTGAGGCTAACACCTTAACCACTATACCGGTACCACTCCGGTGTGAGCGCTTTGTCGACTTTAACGGCAACACCAAGGGGTGAGCACACTTCTCACCCCTTTGCAGAGAAAAGTGATCACCATTACTCACTCCATTTTAATTGAATAGGTCACTCACCGACAGTCTGACGGGAGATGTGGTCAAGACGAGGGGTGAGGTAAAAATGTCACACTGAGCGATCAAAGACGGCGTGAGCGAGCAGCGGAAATGACGAAAAAATCGAACCGAATATCGATGCTTTTTTATTGCTTCAAACTATTTTCGAACTAAGCTTTCAGGGCCGCGGTGGCACAGTTGGAAGAGTAACAACCGGAGGATTTCGAGTTCGAATCCAACAAACACCTTCGTGTGCATAGAGGGTAGGTGCACGTTAAATCTGTCGTGTCCTCAAATGTCCTCACGTTGGCTTGGTGTGGAAGTTCTGAGAGGGGGGGGGGTGCCAGCTCAGGGGATGCCAGTTCATCTGACCGTGGTTCAAATTATGTTGTGTTGTTCTCGGATCTTTCCCTTGGGTGATTGATCCCGGAACGTCGTCAATAGCCCGTTGTTAACGACGTTAATTAAATACAAACCTAACTTAGCTTTCAGACGATGCCAAGATCTTGTATGTGCGAAGCAGTTTCTCCTAGTGAGAAGGGTCTTCGTTAGGTGCTGGCAACCTGTTACCCTAACTTAGGGATGCGACATCGATGTCGATGTTTTTAAAAAACCTCGATGTATTGGAGTCGATGTTTTGGTAACATCGATGTTTATACTTGTCAATGTTTTTACGTTGTCGATGTTTTAATTTTAAATGAAAAAAGTACCATTATAAAATTTTTAAAAATAACCAAGTATTCATAATTTTCATAATCAGCAAATTGAACATACTTTTAGACCAAAGTGACCAAGGATGAAGGGTCTGAAAAGTAGGGATGCGACATCGATGTCGATGTTTTCTAAACATTGATGTTTTAAAAAAAACATCGATGTATTGGAGCCGATGTCACATCACTAGATGCTAAACCAGTTTTAAGAAACGGGGAAACAAGTTTAAATACACTGAATTTTAAAAACATCGATGTTTTTGGGTCGATGTATTAGCAACATAGATGTTTTAATTTTGAACATCGATGTTTTGCTATCGATGTCACATCCCTAACCCGAACATGTTTCCAAAACTTTAAACATTCCGAAGAATCGTGTTATGTTCAACCGATAATCATTCAACAACGAATTGATCTATCACAATTATTTTTCTGCTATTACAATATGTTTTTTCTTTGAGTTATTAGTTAAGAAATTAACTTTTTTTATTTTCAAATGTAAACAATTCTAAAAGAAATCGAAATTTTTTTTAAACATTTTCTTGGTGGAAAAAAAAATTGGTTAAAAAAAACTAGTCCCTCTACAAACTTAATTGAGGGTCAACGCACGAAGAATGATATTAGGAATTCCATCCAACGGGAATTGTGCTTCTGAACCCCCCCCAAATTAGAATACGATAAATTACTGTTATAAAAAAACATACTTACTAGCTAATTGTATCTCCATTAAATAGATTACTAGATCTCCATAGAATTATTAGCTTAATCTGAATGTTTCACACTCAAATGAGTTTAAGCACAAAAAAACGATCTAATGTAAAAATAACTGGATTTATAAAGTTATAATACACCGTAAAATTCTACCAACCCAATCAATTTTCGTTTTGCTTGCAGAAAATTAAATCACGACCTATTTATTTGGAATTGGGAGTTCATTCTTTTCAAGTAATTACCCTCGATTGAATTGGTATAAAAATATTTAAGTGCATCGACGACCTGTAGAAGAGGGAAAGAATTTACTTTCATTAATATTCCTTCGTATTTAGTTTGTTAGGAAGGAATATTTTTTTTAATATACTGTACAAGCTTTGGAGACATTCAAATCCATTCCTAAATTCGTATTTAGTTTCATATAATGGTTCTCTTATTAGAAGTTTAGATTTTTGTTGTCATTTTTTAAAAATTATTTTCATCTTTAGAGAAATAATTTACTTTTATTAATATTTGTTATTTAGTTTCTTGTGAAGGAGTACTTTTAAAAATACTTTGTCCAGACTTTGGAGACATTAAAATCCATTCCCGAATTCGTACTTTGTTTCATATGAATAATTTACTCTCATAAGGATAGTGACTTTTTGTTATAGTTTTTTTTAATTGTTTTCATCTGTAGTTTAATTACGATGCTTTAATGTTATCATTCCACTGTGTTTCTGTTGCGTACTGAGGTTGGTTGGTTGATTGATTTGGGTTTTATGGCGCAAGATCCAGAAAAGCATAAGTTGCGCCCAACATAAAATGGAATGGAACTCAGTGAGAGGTTAAAATATTTAAAATAGTCAGACCAGTAAATAAAAGTAGATGTCAAATTTCAACTGAGAGTAAAATACAATGAAAGCAACTAAGATTGAAATATCAATTCAAAAAGGGTAAAAATGAAATTATATCATTGGTAATATTGCAACTGATGAAGATGTTGTGTGGTATAAAAAAATAGATAAAAATGTTTGTATGAAGTTTAAAAATCCATTGAGGTATAAGACTTTAAATAGATTGGGATGGGGTTATTCTCCAGAGTCTTGCAAGTTATAAATTGGATTGTTAGATAAGTGTTTCGACGATGCTGGTTAAAAACTGGACGATTGTTTTAAATACGAACGGTAAAAGGGAGCACACGCACAGGGTCACTCTCTCCTAGTTGTATATTTAGGCTAAGGACGTTTGACTCTATTGCCCTGTGGCAATATCAAATTTTTGTTTCATTTCAAAATGTTCCAGCATCCATTTTATGTTTAAATTGTAGTTTTACGTAATTTCAATTTTAAAACGTGTAATTTAGTGTACAATTTGCACCTTCCCCCTAACAAGCACGCTTTTTGCCATCAGCGATGTATTGTTTTTTTTTCTCCGTATTCTTCAAGCCTGTGTAAAGGCAAAGTGTATTATAAATGATTTTTCCTGTTTTTTTCGGTACTACAAGAAACGAAATTAGATTCTATTTGTGGAGATCTCGATGAAATTATAGCATGATATTAACCCTCCAATGGGTTCACACGCAACCTGCAGTCTTCCCTGCATAACATCTAACCAATTTTCACCTTCTTGACGTATAGAATCTTTCCGTGGGAATCTATTCTTAGGTAATGAACAAGTCTTTCCAAGGGATCCTATTCTGTGAAACAGAATTATTCCAAAGAATCTTATTCCAAGAGGAATAGAATTATTCCAAAGAATCTTATTCCAAGAGGAATAGAATTATTCCAAAGAACCTTATTCCAAGAGGAAAGAGGAATAGAATTATTCGAAAGAATCTTATTCCAAGAGGAAAGAGGTATAGAATTATTCCAAAGAATGTTATTCCAAAGAATCTTATTTCAAGAGGAAAGAGGAATAGAATTATTCGAAAGAACCTTATTCCAAGAAGAATAGAATTATTCCAAAGACCCTTATTCCAAGAGGAAAGAGGAATAGAATTATTCGAAAGAATCTTATTCCAAGAGGAAAGAGGTATAGAATTATTCCAAAGAATCTTATTTCAAGAGGAAAGAGGAATAGAATTATTCGAAAGAATCTTATTCCAAGAGGAAAGAGGTGCAGAATTATTCCAAAGAATCTTATTCCAAGAGGAATATAATTATTCCAAAGAATCTTATTCCAAGAGGAATAGAATTATTCCAAAGAACCTTATTCCAAGAGGAATAGAATTATTCGAAAGAATCTTATTCCAAGAGGAAAGAGGTATAGAATTATTCCAAAAATCAAATACTTTCAAGGGATTCTATTTAAAAAAACAATAAAATATTTCTATAGGTAGGTTCAAGAATGCTTGGATTCTTTCACTTCACAGATGTAGTTATTTATTCATCATGTGTTGAGGTAATAGTAATACTCGGAAATATCGTATAATTCAGAAGATTTCAAGGTTCTGCCATAGATTTTGGAAATCAGGAGCAATCACCAACATCCATGTGCTGAAAAGCCTGGTTTCGAACCCGAGATCTACAGAGTGGTAGATAAACGCTAATAACACTTTTCTGGTGTGTTTCTGGTCAATTCAACGCCGTGGCCTACATTAAAATTTTGGACAATCAGGTTCTTCCTACGCTCTGTAAATTTTATGGAATGAACGAATGTTACTTCCAGGACGACAACGCTCCATGCCATGGTGCAGCTTCTGTCGAGCATTAGTATCGAGATATGGATGTAAAACGTCTTCCCTGACCTGCTCAGTGTCCAGACTTGATCCCCATAGAACATGTGTGGGATGAGTTAGAGCGACGCTTACGGACCAGGGAACCCCGTCCGAAATCTACAGCTGAGCTGGCGACATTCGTACATCAGGAATGGACACAAATACCCATAGCTGTGTATCCAAACCTTGTTGAAAGTATGCCCAGAAGGGTTACTAGTGTCATTACAGCACGTGGGGGACCACCCCCCTATTAAAGCATGTATTATTTTCCTTATACTTTCACATTTTACTGTCTGGTTCATTATTGTAGGGTAGGGTATGAGTTAGTGTATAGTATATTTTATTATTTCGGAGTCTTTACCTTATAAACGTTAAGGGATTTATCAGTAGCATATTGTTCCTTATACCCCACAACATGGGTGAATAAATAACTACATCTGTTAGTTTTAGAAGTCAACGGATTTATTTACCCTTTGAAAATTATTTTCTCTTCGTTATAATAGAATCAACCGGAAAGATTCTACTAGCTCTTTCTCCAGAATACAATTCTTTGGAAAGATTCTATTTTTTCTTAGAACAGAATCTTTTCGAGATTCTATTCCAAGAAAAATAGAATATTTCCAAAGAATTGTATTCTGAAGAAAGAGCCAATAGAATCTTTTCTTTTCTCCTTTCCTTTTGGAATAGAATCCTCTGGAATAATTTTACTTAGCCATTACCTTGAATAGGTCCTTTGGAATTGTTCTGTTTCTCCTTTCCTTATAATATAAAGCTTTGGAAACATTCCATTTCTCCTTTCCTTAGAATAGGATTCCTTGTAATCATTTAAACAATCTTTCTAAAGGATACTTTTCTATTAAGTGACTAAAATAATCTTTACTAAGGATTCTACTCTAAGGAAAAGATCAATTTCCAAGAAAAGAGGTGAAACCGAATCTTACCAAAGGATTGTTTTCTAACTAAGTGACCAAAAGATTCTTTACAAACGAAATCTAACGAAAGATGCAGCATAATCTTACGAACAAATTAAGTTTAAAGAAAGGACCAATAGGATATTTCAAAATGTTTCTTTTCTAATTAAAGCATCTACAGAATCTATCCAAAGATTTCTATTAAAAGGAGAGTAGCAGTATAAATTGTATTTATGAAGCTGTGCCAAAACAGCTCAGAGGGAAAATACACTTTTAATCCTTTGGAGCTCTCACGTATATATCCTTTAGTCTTCTCAGCATGCCTTCTAATCAGTAACTTCTTTTTTACCAATAATCTTTCCCAAAATCCCTTCAATCAACAGATGCGGTAATTTAGTCATTATGTGTCGTAAGCAATAACAGACTACTCGCATATGTCCTGACGTACGGAGGTTAATTATAAGTACTTAGTACACATATTTGTGTTTGGTCATTCAACCTGGTATCCCGGGGACCAAGTGGTGGGACTGGTGCGAGCAACGTATCACCCAAGTGGGTCACACACATGTACTATTTTCATCCTGTGGTTTTAACTGCATGACTTCCAACACGTTTGGACTTTCTTGACCATTCGATTGTTTCCCTGGATTCTGTCAACTAAAAGGCGTGGTTATTTACCCATTATGCGTGTTGTCGGGTTATGAAAGTTAACCCTCTAAGAAGTTCACTGAATGCAACCTAAGTCTTTTACAAAGCAGTATTACATTGCAAAATCTCAAGACGCTTAAAGGGCCCGAAGCAATTCCAGTACTGGTTTCGAGTCCAGTGAAAGAAAATCAACTCTTAGAGTTAAAAAATAAACGTTGCACTTCTCTCTGCAGAACTATGATTCAGAACTATTTAACATGTATTACGAAATTGAATAAAAACTTAAATCGTGATGATGGTAGTCAGGTATTTTAAATAACCTTTAGACTATACGACCGGTACAGCAGTTGTACCATGATCACGCCAAGAGAGAATTTAGACAACGGCTGTTACAGCAGTTGTACCTTGATAATTATAAGAATTACGCCAAGAGAGAATTTAGGCAACGGCAGTTACAGCAGTTGTACCATTATCACGCCAAGGGAGAATTTAGATAACGGCAGTTACAGCCAGGCCCTGATTTATCATTAGGCCCGTGAGGTACGGGCCTAGGGTCCCCATAATTTAAAGGGCCCCTAAGTTTCCAATGTATCTAAAAAAATTTAAAAGTTTTTAAGTAGTTTACATAAATTATTGGGTATTTAAGTAAATGTCCGTCGACCGTTTCCCCCACTATCACATTCTTGTAATTACATTAATCATCTAACTATTATGTTTTTAATTTTCATCTGATTTATTTTGTTTTGCCAAGAGTTGTAAGTAATGTCACGATTTTCTCAAACTTTTTGGTGACATCTGTGAAATGGTCAACAGTCAAATACGCAAGTACCAATTATTGTTATAAAATTAGTTTTTGTGATCAACAAATAACATGGGGGCCCCTTCCTGCGTGTTGTGCCTACTATACCAAATTTTCTAAATCGGGCCCTGGTTACAGCATGATGACGCCAAGAGGTAATTTAGATTAAGGCAGTAATAGCAGTTGTACCATTAACATGCCAAGAAAGAATTTAGGCAACGGCAGTTACAGCAGTTGTACCATTATCACGCCAAGAGAGAATTTAGACAACGGCAGTTACAGCATGATCACGCCAAGATAAAATTTAGACTATGTCAGTTACACCATGATCGCGCCAAGGAAGAATTTAGACAACGGCTGTTACAGCAGTTGTACCTTGATAATTATAAGAATTACGCCAACAGAGAATTTAGGCAACGGCAGTTACAGCAGTTGTACCATGATCACGCCAAGGGAGAATTTAAACAAAGGCAGTTACAGCATGATGACGCCAAGAGATAATTTAGATTACGGCAGTAATAGCAGTTGTACCATGAACATACCAAAAAAGAATTTAGGCAGCGGCAGTTACAGCAGTTGTACCATTATCACGCCAAGAGAGAATTTAGACTATGTCAGTTACACCATGATCACGCCAAGAAAGAATTTAGACAACTGCTTTTACAGCAGTTGTACCTTGATAATTATACGAATAGCTCCAAGTAATGATTTAGACTACTGCAGTTTCAGAAGTTGTACCATGATTACGCCAAGAGAGAATTTAAACTACGGCAGTTACAGTAGTTGTACCATGATTACGCCAAGAGAGAATTTAGACTTCGGCAGTTACAGCAGTTGTACCATGATCACGCCAAGAAAGAATTTAGATAACGGCAGTTACAGCAGTTGATAACCTTGATAAACCTTGATAGTTATAAGAATCGCACCAAGAAATAATTTAGACATCATTTACAGCAGTTGTAACTTGGAAGTAAAAAGAGATGCGCCAAGAAAGATAATTATATAAAGAGACGCACCAGTTACACCTATAGCCGTAGTATGGGATCAAATAGATAACTGCTAGTTAAGACGGACACTTTATTATGTAAAAGGGACATGGGACAAAACAGTTAACAGTTAAAACAATGAGGAAGAAACATCGGCAATTAACATCGTCACATAACATTCAATAGAGCTCGTCATAGCTCAATAACTTAAAGCGCGAAGCTCTTGCTTCCGCGGCTTATACTACGTTCACACATGAAAAGTTAAACTAGTTTAAGTGCTAATCTAGCTTAAGTCGAGCATGTGTGAACGAACTGTCTTAGATTTAAACTAGCTTAGCCAAAAGAAACTCTCTTAACTTTAAACCAGTTTCCCAAACTCACTTAAGTGAGTTCTACAGTGACGCCACCTAGAGGTGTCACACGAACTTCATTCCGCGCGCTTTTGTTGACGATCTTTCATTCTGTTCGCCGTGTAATCGTTTGTGATGGAGCTTAGCCCTACCCCTAGTTTAGAACTTCCAAAAAAAAAAAGTTAAAGAAGGAATAGAAACTGGTCCACTCAAGAAGTAAAATGTTTATTATCCATTTGGGCGGACAAGTATGCGGATCTGACAAGAATCAAAAGAAACAAAGAGATTTACGAAAATATGGTGCAACAATTAAAGGAAATGGGAATTTCCAGAACCCATGCCGAAGTTCAGACGAAAATTAAAAATTTGACTTCAGAATACAGGTAATTTTATTCTTATTGGAAATTTGTTAAGGATAAAAGAATTCTTTCTCCACATTATGTCCTATCCATTTAGAATGAGAAAATTTAAATGTCACCAACGGCATAACTTTGTTTAATTATAACTCCTTTATTTAACCATTTATTATAATAAATTTACAAAGTAGGTTACTTTTATCATACCAGAACATAGAAATAAATGGATTTTAGTAGAGGATATTAATATAATATATCATTCAATTATCAAATAATTCATGAGCAATTGATACTGCAGCATGTCTGAAATTTTGTATGAATTCTTTGTATCAGATGTATAAAAATACTTCCCAATTTTTCTTGCACAAATTAAAACTTTATAATTTGTTGATAAATGTTATTCTAATCTATCTATTAGGTCTGAGAAAACATTACATGGATGCACAGCAACTGGCACTAGTCCTTCGGAGTGGCTTCATTTCAGGGAAGTGCATAAAATCATTGGGAACTCCCACCACCATTCAGTCGATGTCATCATCGATAAACCGATTTAAGCTAGTTTAAAAGCTGCCGTAGTGTGAACGCATAAAAATAAGATAGCTTAAGTTAAGATAGCTTAAGTTCTCTCTTAAGTTAAACTAGTTTAACTTTTCATGTGTGAACGTAGTATTACATTCAGCGTCTGCCTAGGTACTATGTGATGCGGCGCGTCACCGCTAATGTATACATACGCGTAGAATGGGAACCGACGGGACTATTTTCCCACAATCGGCCATCCGACAACGCATGCGACCTCGCATGAAAGCAATATAACACAGGGAAATAAAGCACTTCATGGGGAAAATATAACATCAAATAGAAAAATTAAACAAAAATAGAATATGGCACTATTAAACATATTTGACACATTTGACTCACTAACATATTTGAATAATTAGCAATAAATTCAAAACAGAACATAATAGTTTTGAAGGTCAAATTATAATGCACAAAACAGTAATGTAAATGAAAAGTAGTAATCAAACATTCTAAATGAAGCATATAGAACATGAAAATTTAAAACAAAACATCATCAAAAAAATTCTATACGTAACCTTGTATGCAAAGTAACAGGGAAAGTACAGTTATAAATTTCAAGGTTTTTATAATGCAAAAGGTAATTAATTGCACACAGAAATAGAGAATCAAATCTGAGAAGAAAATTAATGAGTTAAGAAAAACAAATAGATATTTCAATCAAAAGAATATATTTTAAACACAAATGGAAAAGAATATTTTTCATCTTCATACATTCACATTTTGTAAAAAAAATTAAGAAAACATAAAATCTACAATAGACATAATGGAAATAAAATAAAATGTAAGATGCAAAAATATTAAGTGAATGGCTTAATATATTCAGCAATGGTGGAGGTAGTTTTGGGTCCATCGTTTCCACTAATTCGTGTAACATCATATGTATGATTAGGTTTTACTTTTGTGATCTTGTATGGTCCGAGATAGTTTGGTAGGAACTTCTGTCCTGGTGCAGTTTGAGTACGTTTAATAAGCACAAGATCATTGACGGCGTACTGTTGAGGATGTTTGCGACGTAAGTTATAGGAATGTTTGTTTTCATGTTGGATTTTCAAAATTTGTTCTTTAGCACACTTTCGCAGTTCGTCACGATTTGTTTCGAAGGCACGACGCATTTCATCAGATAACAATTGGAGAAGTTGATGATCACTTTTAGTTTTCATTTTTGCACCTATGAGCAGTTCGAACGGAGTTGTGTCAATGCTTCGATGATAAGTGGAATTGATAGTCTGTTGTACTGCAGCGACATGCTTGTACCACGTCGTGGGATCAGGTTGGGACAACTTTGAAATCACAGCGATAATACTGCGGTTGAGTCTTTCGACCTGTCCATTTGCACGGGGCAAACCAGTAGTTACGTGGTGCAGTTGAATGTTTTCATTGGCACAATATTGCGTGAATTCATCAGATGTGAAAGCGGAACCACGATCAGTGAGAATTCGGGAGGGATTACCAAAAGTAGTTTTTTGCACTTCAAGCTTAGCAATAACTTCTTTGGATGTGGTTGATTTACACGGATAGAGCCAACAGAACTTGGTGAATGAGTCAATCACAGCTAAAATATGACGATAATTTTTGTTTGAAGTTGCTAACGGTCCAAGATGATCGAGATGGTATGTATGTAGAGGAGTATCGTCTTTGGGAAGAGGATTTAACAGACCCTCTTGCTTGCCGGCTTTTTTGT
This sequence comes from Metellina segmentata, assembly GCA_947359465.1. NCBI lineage: Eukaryota > Metazoa > Arthropoda > Arachnida > Araneae > Tetragnathidae > Metellina > Metellina segmentata. The sequence goes on along the minus strand of OX375880.1, from coordinate 7,646,707 downwards.
TTGAGAGAAGGCAAGGTATACAAGTTGATATATACTGTTCGATCTTTTGGTGTAATTGAGGAATATAGTACTGCTGCTTAATGAGTTCCTCTGTTCTTTTAACGGCAAAGTGACCTCGTTCATGAGCACTACGAATTATATCAAGGTGCATCGATTCTGGTACAACAAGAATGTCATTGCCATTGACGAATTTGTAAAGAACACCATTCTTTGTAGTAAAGTCATTATAATTCGATTTTGATGCGAGTTCACAGATGGCGCGAAGAGAAGCATCTTGTTGTTGAGCACGATGTATACGAATAGTAAGTGGATCAGGAGATACGGAAACAACTTGCACACGACTCAAAGCATCAACATGAGCCATTTTTGTTCCTGAGCGATGAACGATTGAATAATCAAAGTCTTGAAGAAGTAAAATCCATCGAGCAATGCGCGTACAGACATCTTTTTTTGTCATTGTCTTAGTGAAGGCATCACAGTCGGTCACTATTGTGAAGTGTTGACCTAGAATGTACACACGGAATTTACGTAAGGCCTCGACGATTGCAAGGACTTCGAGTTCGTAACTGGAGTATTTGCGTTGACTGTCGTTTGTTTTGCGACTGTGGTAATACACGGGATGGAATTTATTGTCAGTGTCCTTCTGAAGTAGGATACAACCGAAACCATCTATTGAAGCATCACAGTGCACTTCAGTTTCAGCATTTTGGCGGTAAATGGCCAAAACGGGATTTTCACATAAAAGTCGTTTGAGGTGAAGAAATGAGGATCGTTCGTTTGCGTCAAAATGGAATTTACAGTCTTTACGAAGCAGGTCACTAAGAGGTTTAGCGATGAGTGAGTAGGACGGTATAAATTTACGAAAATAACCGGTCAGTCCGAGGAATTTCTGAACATCTTTCGTGCATTTGGGTTCTGGATAACGGGTGACAGCATCAGTTTTAGAAGGCGAAGGAAAAAGTTTTCCAGACTCAACGATGTGTCCTAAAAATTCAATACGGCGGTGAAAAAATTGGCATTTCTTGAAGTTAATCTCAAGTCCATAGTCCTTGGCGACATCAAGAACTAAACGAAGTCGGGACAGAGCTTCAACATCATCTTTGGCAGGGATAACCAAATCATCCATATAAGGTAGAACAATTCCCTCGACTATCAGGTCACGAAACACAGTATTGATGAAACGTTGAAACACAGCGGGGCAATTCACCATTCCAAAAGGCATACGTTTGAATTGGTACTGTCCACGATATGTGACAAAAGAAGTGTATGGACGACTTTGTTCTGCAACTGAAACTTGATGGAAAGCATTTTTCATGTCCAAAGTACTGAACACTTTAGCATCTTGCAACTGATCAAGAATATCCTCAATGAGTGGTAGGGGATATCGATCTTTTTCAATCACTTTGTTAATTTGGCGATAGTCAATAACGACACGGGGATCACCATTCTTTTTACGCACAACAAGTGTTTGACTTGAGTACGGCGATGAGCAGAGCTCAATGACATCATTGGCAAGCCATTCGTTGACTTGTTTTTCAACTATGTCACGTTCCACAAAAGGCAAACGGCGAGGTGAATGATAGATTGGCTTTTCGTCGACCAAAGTAACACTCAGTTCGACATCAGTTGATTTAGTCTTTTTCGGCAAGTAGGATTGGAGTAATTGTTGAACGTCATCACGGATTTTTCTGGGAATGCTGTGGTCCACATCAAACTCTGGGGTATCGTCCTCGATGTGCAGGATGAAATTTTCGGACAAAAACGTCGAAGTGGGGTCAGTTTTTGTAAATTTTATTCCATCCGGGGCAACAGTCATGGTTGCTTGATGAATAACATCACAGCCAATTAGGATGGGGTACGTCATGGAGGAGTCGGGTACAACACGAAAAGTTGTATCAAAGTTAATTCCATCAATTTGGATGGAAGAAGTAAATGTACCTATCACTGGGGTCTTTGCTGAACCAAATCCAGTAAGGAGGGAGGTATTGTGCGTCAATTCAGGAGAACCAATGAATTTCCATATACCATGCTGCATTAAAGTTACGGGACTTCCAGTATCAATTAACGCAGAGTATTTGGTATTTAAAAGTGTAATTACTTTACATGTGTGCGGAGTAATTTCTTTAATGGAACTAACAACATCGGGTGATTTCTGAGACGCGGTTTTTAGGCATTGTGATGAAATATGACCAAAATTTTTACAAATTAAACAGCGTTTTCCACGATTTTTATCTGGGCAGTTTCGCGAAATATGGTTTGTACCATTGCAGTTATAACAAGTTAAATGTTTGGAAGAAATCGAAGTTTGGTTTTGTGATTTAGAATTTTGAGGATAATGATGAAGTTTAGAATCAAAAGTGCGACTAGTATTTGTTTCATTATGGGTACGAGAATGATTATTAGAAAAACGATTTTTACTCTGAAATATCTTTTCGTAAATATTAAGCTTTTCTTTGAATTCTGTCATCGATTTGCTACCGTATAATATCATTTTATTAGCCTTAGAATCATTTATTCCTCGTATGCAGTAATCTATAATTGAACTTTCATCAATTTGTGCATCAGATCTAGCTGCTATCTCGCGGAGTGCTATTAAATATTCGGCAAGGGATTCTTTTTCATCTAATTTGCGCCTACTTAATTCGACATGTATTTCGCGGGAGTTAAATCTTTGACCAAATTCATTTATCAACGCGGTTTTCAAGGAAGAAAAGGTTGTTAAGGCGTTCTGACTCTGAATGAAAGTTTTTGCTGCACCTATCAACAATTTTTTACATATTAGAAGTTTTTGCAACTCAAGAGTTACTTCATACAATGAAAAGAAATTTTCGACATCCTTAATAAATGAATAAACAGAATAAGAATTTAGACCTGAGAACGAACGTTCTTCGATTAACACATCTTTCAGAAATAACCAAGAAAAACGGTCAACAACAGCTGCATTCGATTTAGACGAATCATCAGAAAACGAGAATGTTTTAACACTGAATGGATTTGTTTGGATATTTTGTTCTTCTGGCGTCGGATGGGATATGTTTTGACTACTGGGGGAAGCCACCTGCGATAACGGTTTAGGGGAAATTTCCGTTCCTTCTTTTTCGCGCTTACTACTACTATAGGCTACTTCCTGTTCTGTTTCATCATCAGAATTTGAGTCTAACATTTCATGCAATGATTTTAAATCAGAAAGCGAAAGTAAAATTCGTTCACACAATTCTTCAGCGGAGCCCTCTACATCTAAATTTAAAATATCACATATACAGATAAAGTTAGTTAAAGATAACTCTTTCAGCAAGGATTCCTTAGCGTTTTGCAAATTGAAATCAGAATCAAAACCTGCGAAAACACGAAGTTTTCTTCGACTAGTGCGGTCGTAAATTTCGTTAGGGTAAACTATGGAAAATAATAATTTAATGTTCCGAATAGATCCATTTTTTAAGAAGTTTGAAAGAAAAGGTATGTTATCCAAAATTAAGGAAGTCATAATTGCGAACTTACCATGGACAACTGGAAATTCAAAGTAATCCAAAAGCACAATTCTTGAAAAAAAATATTCACATTCACACTTCAGGAGATTGGTTTTTGTTGCTAGGGGTAATTAGGGTGACCAGGAAGAAAGGCCAGAGCCCCCAATTATGGGATCAAATAGATAACTGCTAGTTAAGACGGACACTTTATTATGTAAAAGGGACATGGGACAAAACAGTTAACAGTTAAAACAATGAGGAAGAAACATCGGCAATTAACATCGTCACATAACATTCAATAGAGCTCGTCATAGCTCAATAACTTAAAGCGCGAAGCTCTTGCTTCCGCGGCTTACATTCAGCGTCTGCCTAGGTACTATGTGATGCGGCGCGTCACCGCTAATGTATACATACGCGTAGAATGGGAACCGACGGGACTATTTTCCCACAGTAGTCAAAAGGTTAATTAACTATGCTCTGGAGAAACACAACTGGCTATTGGCGACGGTAAGGGACGAACCCCAAAAGGGAAAGAACCGAGGGCAACACCACATAATTTCGAACCACGGTCAGATGAACACCGGAGCTGGCACCCTGCTGTCCAAACTTCCACACCACTCCAACGCGAGGACGTGCATCAGTGCCCTTTGTACACTACGATCTTTGGGGGGATTCGAACTCGCAACCCTCCGGTTGCAAATTCATTGCTTTTCCGATAGGAGGGTTAAAATGTGAATGCTTTTGTGCAAATTTGAAGCGGCTTTCCGCGTGAATCCTCGTTTCTGTTCGATCGATTTTCGAGGTTGCGGGGGTCGGCGACGAATGGCTACGTGTGAAATTCCGGTGTTGAGAACTTGTTTAGAACCGATGGCTGAACTTTGGAGAGCGTGCACTCCCTCCATAAATTTGGCGCGTGCGAAATAAAACGAACGCATGACCTTGCGCAATGTGGGTTATTGTTGTATATTATAAACGTATCTGCTGTTTGTAAAAAATGCAACACCATGAAGGAGTCATCAGAATTAAATGAAATTTTATGCACAAACGGCTTGTATTGGTACAACTAAATGAATAAATTTTCAAAGCAAAAAAACAATATTAAGTGTCCGAAATCAGTATTTGGTGTAGCCACCACGTGCTGTAATAAGTGCTGCTACACGACGTGGCATGAAGTGAAATAGATGTTGAATGTCTGCTTGTGGAAGAGAATTCCATATTGTTTGTATGCGCACCCAAAGTTCGTCTATTGAAGCTGTATAGGACGCGGATCACGAGCGAGACGCCGACCAACCAAATCCCACACTTGCTCGATAGGCGACATATCCGACGAATAAGCAGGCCAAGGAAAAAGTTGCATGTGTTGGGCTGAAAAGAAGTCTCGAACATTCCTTGCAACATGTGGCCGTGCATTATCCTGTTGAAAGATAGCTCCAGGGATGCCTTGAAGGAAGGGAACAACTTCGGGCTCTAGCACTTCACGGACGTACCTGTTGCTATTCAGATTACTCTCAATTTGTAGCAGCTGAGATCGTCCATGACACGAAATCGTACTCCAGACCATAACTCCGGGTGTTCGGTCACTATGACGTTCGATAACGCACTCTGGAAGGCAGCGTTCACCGGCATAGCGTCTAACACGAATGCGGCCATCATGGATCCACAAATTAAAGCGGGATTCGTCAAAAAAGACAACTTGTTGCCTATTGGGCCCGCCAGGCTCTGTGCTCATGAGCCTATTGCAGTCGCAGCCGTCGATGGTTTGGCGTGAGGGGATCCTGTATAAAGGAATCCTTAAACGCAATCCACGGTGCAGCAGATGTCGTTGAATTGACGAAGCCGACATTAGTACACCTGTAGCAGTAGACCAAAGTGCTTCCAACTGCCTGGAGGAAGCTGCACGGTCATTCACCGCCATGTGGACCAGGTGTCTATTATCGCGTGCTGACGTCACCTTCCGTCGTCCACTCCCAATTTTTCGAGTTGTCCGATGCTTGTCGGTCCACTTCTTCCTAACTCGCATCACTGTGGAACTGTTCCGCTGCACACGAGCTGCTATTACGCGATAGGAAAATCCTCCTTAGGAAGTACAGGAGCATTTTCACCCCAAATTTCGTCACGGAGAAATGTTCCCCGAAATTGTTGTAGTTCTTTGCTCTTTACCAACTCCTGACGAAAACAAAATTGGTGTTGCAAGCATGACAAATCGCCTCCCCGACACGAGATCTGGATACAATTCGTGCTGTTTCTCGGAAAGACTTCAATGCTTGGATGTTGGAGAACACAACATTTTTTTTTTACCACGGTCAGATCACGAAGACAATAACCTGGCATTGAAACATTTAGTGCAATATCATCTCGTTTTCTTCTGTCAAAACAAATGAAAAAAAAGTCTTCCCGATCTTCCCCTATAAAAAATCGTTGACCGCGAAAACGATGGCAATAATAATTTTTTGTGCTTAAGATTTTCAGGAATTATCTACAATTACTTACAAAGAAATGAGGTCCGTCGGTTTTTTTTTAATTTTTGCCTCTTTTAGAAATTATCACCGTGGGTTGATCACTTTCTGAAAACATAAGATTTCGGCGTCCCGAAGTTGTGCTTGGGGACAACCTCCCTAAAAACGGGACGGTCCCGTTCAAAAACGGGACGTAAGGTCACATTACCCATACCCCGGTGCTCAAGTGTGACGTTAATTAAAAATCTCACTAACGGTCCGCCAAGTAGTATCCGGCACGATTTTCGATGCGGCCGGATTGACACAAATCGGGTTGGATCCGACCGGATTGGAAATTTGTTAATACGTCTATCTAACCAGTATGTATTTTTCCAAAATCGGCTGAGTGAAAGTAGGTAAAAAGGATATTATTCCAAATTGACGAACAAAACGTTTATTTTAGCATTAGGAGAATCAACTTTATTAATAACTAGCAAAATACCCGACCTTGCTCGGTTTGAATTGGTTTACTCTAGATTGAAGAGATAATCAAAATATATAATAACTTACGTTTTTTGTAGAATAAAAATTTATTTTAAGACCTTTCGCCATCTTTATATTTTCTACAACTTACTTTGGACACAAATCCAACCCATGCATATCCATTCATGTAATACATTTCACATACATCGCACAATTGCTGTATGACAAAGCTACAAAATGACGAAAGGTGATACTAAGGTTACTACTATAAAAGACGATTTTGAGGGAGATTTGGAATTCCCTTTCTTAAGTTCTTTTCATGTTCAACTCAATTAATTAAAATTACGATTTACGGCGAGTGCTCTCACACTCATAGTCAACAAAACAATATTTTTTTTACTTGTGGCACTCTTGCCTCCGGTATGCGACATTGTGAAATTTTGCAATCTTCTAATGTCATTATTACAACGAATTTTTTAATGTTGGAAAAAGTTCTAGTTTGGATTTTTAAACATTATTATTCTTTAAATAACGGCATTATTCTTTAAATAACGGCATTATTCTTTAAATAACTGCATTATTCTTTAAATAAAGGCATTATTCTTTAAATAACGGCATTATTCTTTCAATAATGGCATAACTACACTTAAAATTTACTGAAAATTTATACTGACTTACCTAACCTTATTAAGTCTAATACTTTGTGGTGCTGTTGCGTGTGATGAGAAGGAAAACACATTTATTAAAATAATAAATATTTAAAACAGGAAACAGCGAAGTAAAACAAAATAAAAGATGTCGCAAAAAATTGTTCTAAAGATATTAATTTGTGATTCAATTTTATCTCTTGATCTCGCACAGTTGCCACAATTTACTACTAAAAGTGTACAAAATTTAGAAATGTGAAATTAATTCAGAGCGAAAGAACCAGAAAAAATATCACTGCTCGCGCGATCTTGTTCATTCTCGTTTCGTTGAAAAATATCGTCTGTCCCAAATATACGGAAATCGTTTTCATTGCGCAAAGAATAAAAATGAGACTCGAAATAAATGAAGTATCAGAGATGAAATTCCATAAAAAAAAATAATTTTTTGATGAATGAGTACTTTTTCAGCAGTACTGGTAAAGCAATCGAAGTAATCGTAATATTCAATAGACATTCCAAATTTTCCAAAACTACCAAATTATGGTTGATTTAAGTATATATTTACTCAGGTGTTTTAGCATGAAACTCAACTAAATATAACAATAAAGAAATGTTTAATATTGCATTCACTAAATTAATAGATAATGTATAAAATAAAATACAATGCAATCAAATATCTGGAATACAATTCATATGATGTCTACACAAACACACAAACACAAAATCGAGCATAGAACAGAAAGACGGACAGACAGACTTTCGCAACCAATGCCACTCACTAAATGAAGATAAGTACTCACTGTATGCAAATTTTCATGAAAATATCTTAAACCGCGTGGACGTGTATAGGGCACAACATACATACATACAGACAGACAGACAGACAGACAGACAGACGGACAGACGGACAGACAGACAGACAGACACCAAACGAGAAAAGGGCGGATTCGGCATCAGAAGGGTCCAAAACGGATAGAAAACTTGAAATGGGTCGAAAATATTGAATGTACAAACAAACACTCCATTCTTATTTATATAGATTATCCATAGGTAGGAAATCAGTCACCAACAATTAATTATAGTAACTATTAGTACTGCTAGTAGTAAGTATTAAACGATTGATTATGATCAGTCTTACTAGTTCCACCCTAAAAAACATCAGCTTGTTTAAAACGTAGTACTTTTCTATTTATCTAAAATTAAGTAGTCTCTATCTCTAATGTCGCTGAGCAAATGACATATAAATTGTTCCTAACCTTGCCTCATACTAATACAAAAATCTAATGTTTTGCAGTATTTGGTCAACATAACAAACAAAGGAACTCTTAATTCTTCTTAATTGCTTAAATCGAAGTTATATAGTAATCAATTGTGAGTTTGAAAGAACCATCTAAGGAAACAAATCGTATTAATTGTGTCATCCCCCAACCAACTTCTTTGAACTAAAAAACTAATAACGGAAATATAACCAGCGGCCGAGAAAAGGCCATCTCAGCTTCGACACTATTTGATTTAACCGTCATTAAGTAGTCGTACATAAGAAACAAATATTTTCCTTTGACTCCATATCATATATATGTAGTCATTTCTTTCTTCATTATTTTCTCACAATCTGTTTCTTTTCTACAGTTTGTCTTTTTGCAATAGTCTTTATTTCCTTTCAGAATTTGCTTTTCTAATTCATCTTTACTAAAAAAATATTATTGATAGTTTAATTTATTATTTTTTACTAGAATTCTCCAAACTGATGATTGAAAAATATAAAATCGATTCATTCACAATCGATTGCTTAATAAACGATTTTGCGACTTTAAAGTTGAGTTTGAATAATCGAGTATTTAATTAAAAAAAAATTCGGGTTTATCGGATCCGATAGATGTTGCCGGATCCGGTAGGTAGCTAAATGATGTCGGATCCGCCGGATTACCGGATTGGATTGCAATCCCTATTGCCGAGTCAGAAATGCGGGACATTCTCAAATCAAAGGAGCCTGTCGCTGCGATTTCAATCTGTCTCGCACTTCCTGTTCCTGCTGTCATCGAGTCCGCACAAAGGCAGCCCCTCCCTCCACGGAGGAAGGCCTTGACGACGGCCCATAACACACGCCGTCTCCACTCCCTCCTTCTTCTCGATTCCTTTCTTTCTGGAGGAAGGGCACTCGTGTCGGGCGTCACGCCCAGTTGCGTCCAAAACGGAATGGTCCTAATCGCCCCCACTTAAAAGTTTCAATTGAATGGAGGGATTTAGCCTACCGGCATTTACCGTCCCGGGAGGTTTGGGCGTCGGTAGCCCAGTTGGATAAGCCGCGTTTACATTGCTCTCTCTTTTTGTGGCGGGGACGTTTTGCGTTCCCCTATGCTGACCCCTTGGCGTCTATTTTTTCGACCGACTCCGTTGTAAACGCTTTGTGGACTTTATCGGCAACCATCGGAGTGTACTCTTCACACCCCTTTGTAGAGAAGAGTGATCACTTTTCATCAAGATGTCGAGTTCCTCACCCATTTCATTCCAGGCATTGTTTTTATACTCGGGTGTAGTTTGGTCCCAGAGGGGACAGGCCTCTCTCTAAATAGTCTATTGATGTCATAACCAGCTCTTTGGTCCACGAATAGGTCACTCACTGGGAGTTTGGCTGGAGATGGGGTCAAGGCAAGCGATGCGGGCAAAATATCACACAGAGTGCGAACAAAAGAGACGGCGTGGGCGATCACAGGGGGCCGAAGGGCATAGGGGAAAGGTTATTGCCCAGCAATCGACTAGGAGAAATCTCCCCCAAAAGTTGCAACCCTTTGATCTTTACCGACTCCTGGTGGAAAACAAATTTGGCTCTGCAAACTCTATAAATCGCCACCCCGACTCGAGATCTTGACGATAAAATGAATGGGCCGTTTCTCGGAATAGTTTCGATGTTTGGAGGGAGAGAAGTTGTGCCGGTGTAAACGCGGCTTTACGGATTGGCAGCCGAACGGTTGCGCGTTGGAAACTTGGTTCAACCAAAGATCGTCCTGTACATGGGGTCCGGTGCGCGTTGAATCCTGTCGGGGCCTCCAATGTCCTTACGTTGGTGTGGGGATTCGAAGAGTGGGGCACCAGCCCGAGTGCCAGTTAAGATTAGCAACCGGAAGGGTGGGAGTTCGAATCCCACCAAAGACCGTGTACAAATGGGGCTGGTGCACGTTCAAAATGTCATGACCTCAAATGCGTGGTGTGGATGTTTTTAGAGTAAGGTGCGAGCCCGAGTGTGACCTCGTCACCCGACCGTGGTTCAAAAAGACGTGGTGGTGTCCTCAGATCTCTTGAACTGATCCCGGACCGTCACCAATAGCCCGCTGTGTTGCTCCAATGGGACGTTAGCTAACTATCTTTGTTTATTTTCGTTCTGAACTTTGGAGAGAGCGTGCACTCCCTCCAGAAATCTAGCACGTGCGAAATAAAACGAAAGCATGACGAGAAAACTCGTCATTACCGGAGAACGTGTAACAAACTGTTGGAACAAATTTAAAGAAAACAACAGTCCGTGCAAAAGTACGAGAGAAAAAAAAATTCCACCGAATGACAAATCCTCCAGACGAAATGGCTCCTGGTGACTGACGGAGGAGAAAGTGATCCTTGTAACGTTTCCGGAGAACTTTTTCACGCACGCAATTAAATTGTCACGTGCAACATTCTGTCTGTCGCCACTCCCTCCAACTCCATCCTCCCCCTACAGCGCATGTCAACGCTTTTTTGCAATGTCGGCCTTCGGACGACAACAACGCGCATGCCCGGAGGACCGACTGTTGCCACTCCAGACGGAGAAAAACAGCGTCTCATTGAATAATAGCTGGGTTGTATCGAACCGGAGCTGGTAGAGTTTGGATGTCGTATCGCGTTCAATTTTCTTCGAAAGAACAAAATTAGAACTAATTGCGATCCGCGCTAACCCGGTTGGAAGAGTAACGGATTAGCAACCGAAGCTTTACGAGTTCGAATCGAGTCGTCCGTGGTATACAAAGAGTCTAGTGCATGTTAATTCTGCCGTGGCCTCAGATGTCTTCACGTTGGCAAGGTGTGGACGGTGAGGGAATGGCATGCCAGCTAAAGCCGCGTTTGCATCGGAGTTGCAAACACACGATACCCTTCAAACATTGAAGACATTCCGAGAAACGGCACTAATTGCATCGTCAAGATCTTATGTCGGGATAGCGATTTTGCGTGTTTGCAACACTAATTTTGTTTTCCGGTTGCTCATATAGCCTTGGGGCGCATTGAACGAGCACTACTCTTAACTCGTTTTGGACAGGTGTCCCGTTTGGAAAAGCAACGGATTTGCAAACGAAGGGTTGGCAGTTCAAAACTCGGTAAATTGGTAATTTTTTTGACGTCGTACTAGAGCAACACAACGATAGAGAGACTAATACCTTAACCATTAGACCGGTTGGTCGGCTTGAATTTGTAGAGGACTTTATTTCCTATTAGTTGAATAACCCGGCGTTGTTCGGGTTTCAAATAGTACCGAGACAGCTAAAATATGACCGCGACATTTCACTGTGTTAACTCAAATACGCAAACAAACGTAGTGGGCCGAGTGGTGTGCCTTTCTACAAAATGAAACAGCCTAGTTTAAAAATAACTTGCATTTATTTTGCAAAGAATTATATTTGCACTTTGTACACTAGAGATTTGCATCCCTATGACATGGGTGGTGTGAAACAGGCAAAAAGTCAATGGACACGGCCTCACCAACGAGCACCGCAAAACAAAAAAAAAACCTCCGCTTCCCTCGAGTACTGCAACCGATCTCCTTTGTCGGCAGACCCCTCATTCCCCCAGCCACAAATCACTGGCACCCCAAAACAAACGGGACAGCTGTTGCGACATTCATCAGCAGGGCTCGGGCATATGTTTCAGGAATTTGGAATCAAAGGTCAGTGGCGGTGTCTGCGACGTCACAGTACACGTCCATGTCCATTTATTGCAGAAAAAAACCCTTTAGATTTTAAAATTGGGGCTTCGAGGAGCACTTTTAGGACTAGCTGTGTGCCAATTTTCATGGCTATAGATGGGTCTGAAGACAAGAAATAAATAGACTATGTTTTCCGTAGTGTTCTAAAGTATTAGTGTACAAAATTTGGTGTAGATTTGTGTTGAAAACATTCACACACATCCTTTTTTATGTAGATAGATTGAATGATACCTTTGAATTCGCCCTATGGGATGCTTTCTTAATTGGAAGAGCACTCCTTATCCGAAAAGAAAGGAAGCGGTTCGTTTTTCTTCCGCGACTGTACGTAGGGACCCCACTATCCAAACTTCCTCAGAACTGGAGGACATTTGTGGCCACGGCGGATTAAACTTTTGAGAGACACGGGCGTATTCAGGCGAAGCGAAAGGCTCCCACATCCTGAAATTCCCCGAGAATAAATCACTCCGCGTTTCATCGTGCGTTATGTCTCTGACAGAAGAAGCGATCGGAGGCAATGGAACGCAGAGGATGAATCGGAGGGGGTTATCACCGACCTAATCGGAACAGTCTGAAAACACTCACACACGATCTTTATTGAGGATCCATCCGTCTCCATTTGTAAACCTCAGACAATGGCTGATGACGGATCCACTTCGCCGAGGTTCGCTGCCCACACCTCGCCTTGGAAACGTTAACCGTTAAATTTGTGGAAAATGGTCCGATTCAAGGCTCACAGCAGAGTATTAAAAAATGCCCTTTTGGAGTATTTGTTTTAAGCCCAACGACGTATTGCACGCGGGCTTTGAAACTGACATAACCCTGTGTCGTTTGGGGGGTGGATCTGTTGGGAGAATAACGGACTAGCAACCGAAGGGTCGAGAGTTCAAATCCATGCAAACACCCGTCGCGTAGAAAGGGGAATGATACACGTTCAATCTGTTGGGACCTCATATGTCCTCACATCGGTTTGGTGGTTGGCACGCTTTGAGACTGGTGCTAGATCAGGTGTACTCATCGGAGCGTGGTTCAAAATGACGTGGGGTTGTCCTCGATTCTTTTCCTTCGGGGCTTCATACCTGACCCGGAACACCGACCTACCATGTATCCTCTTCCGACTAAATCTGAATTGGAATGGGTAATTAGGTAATTTTTAATTAACGTCGTACTAGAGCAAGACAACGGGCTATCGACACAACGTGATCAATCCCTAAGGAAAAGACCCGAGGACAACACCTCGTCATTTTGAACCACAGTCAGATGACGATGTCACCACCTAAACTAACACCCCACTCTCCTAACACCCACCCAACATGAAGACTTTCGGCCCCGACAGATTTAAGTCACTAGCCGCCTGTACCACCATACGCTTACAAACATCCCGGAACCTTCCTATCTAGAGACTAACACCTAAAACCACCAGACCGGTTGGTCTGCGATGTTTTGATGTTTCATGCCGCATATTTGGCCTGGTCGTGCCAGATACAAGACATACCTACAATAGCAAGCGATAGATACAAACAATAACAGGTTTCTGATACAGAAAACAGAAATACACGCACAATGGAAAGTGCATGACAGGAATCAAATCTACGTTGCCTACAACTCGAGGCTTGCAAGCGATCATGCGCGTTAAATCTGCCGTGGCATATTTCATGACGTCGACAAGTTTGGAAGTTTGGGGTGCTATTCTAGTCATATCACACCGTGGTTCGAAGTTACGCGCCGTTGTCTTCGGGTCTTTCCATTCGAGATCGATTCCGAACCGTCGCCAGTAGCCCGTTGCGGCACTCCAGTGCGTCGTTAGTTAACTACCTATCTACCTTTTATTCCAGACATAAACCTCGGTTAAAAATTATAATTGGACATGTGCGAAGAAACGGCGCAGATCGATTCTGAGTTGAACCGATTTCCGAACCGTGGACGACGAATCCTGAAGTTCACCGAAGTTGTCACTACTGTTTAGCGATTGAATTTGTCATTTCTATTCCAGACTCGCTTCTGCGACCTTGGAAGAGTCGTTTTCCGAAAGGTCAACACCTCTTGCGGTTAACCGCATGCTGAGACTTCGGCGTTTCCCCCAATTCGGATCTTTTGTAATATTGTACTAGCCACTACGAGGCTAGCCCAGCGTTCCCGTGCCAGTTGCTTTTGTGGGGTTAATGGTTTGCTTCCTAAACCAAATTGGAATTCGTAGCCTATTGAATAACAGCCATAACGGCGTTGCCCGTGGAGTTGGTTTGCTTCGCAAACCAAATGGGAATTCGTAGCCTATTGGATAACAGCCATAACGGAGTTGCCCGTGACAGTTCTTTTCGTGGAGGTCACATTGCCCGTGGTGTTAGCTTGCTTTACAAACCAAAAAATATAAATACAATAGAGTCCCGATTATCCAAGTTAATGTGGACCAAGACTGACTCGGATAAAGCGAAAATTGTAAATAGAATAAATCGTGTAGGTTTAAATCTATATTTTAACAAATACAAAAGATATACAGATGCACCACATGCAATTTATATTGTTACGATAATTAAAGAGTTATTACTTAAAAAAGTCCTTAATTGTTTTTTTGTTTTACGTTACTTTGGCGTTTTTCTGTAGCAATGTTTCGACATTTTTTAAGGTTAACAGGATTCCTGGTGCGCCTCTTCTTGTTGTTCAATATGTCGATGTTTTATAAAAAACACCGATGTATTGAAGCCGATATTTTTTTAACATCGATGTTTATACTTTTCGATGTTTTATTTTGAAATGAAAAAAAGTACCTTTATAAAAATAACCAAGTAGCATAATTTTCACAAACAGTAAATTGAACATACTTTTAGACCAAAATGGCTAGGGATGAAGGGTCGGAAAAGTAGGGCATCGATGGCTTCAAAACATCGATGTTTTATAAAAACATTGATGTATTTACCATCGATTTATTGGAGTAGATCAGGCCTCGAAATATATTTTTTTATACAGGTACACCTAAGTTTTTAAATTAGGTGCACAGATTATATTTTAAGTGTATATTGAAAAAAAAATGATGTAAGAACATTAATACAAAGTAAACTATTCATTAGTTGAGTATGTCTAGATAGGTTAGTAGTAGATAGTAAATAAAATATTTAAACAATTTTATTTATCAGCGAAATTATTACTTGCAAATATTGAGTCCCCATCAGACATTGGTGGACAAAAAACACATAAAAAGTACAGTATATTTTAAGAAGATAAAATCGGAATTTAAAGATAAATAATGAAAATATTTTTTTAAGATACGCAGTGGCCAGACAATTCTCATGAATTCCTACGGCTTTACACTTCATTGAAACACGAGGTGTTTACAGAAATGTGATATGCCTATGGTCAAGTAATCTAAATTCTCCCTTCTCCGGCTGTCGCGATAGTTGCATCAACAAAGCCATCTGAAAAAAGTTTCGATCATCGGAAAGTTCTGGTGGCAGTGTTACAAGTAAACCTTCCTCCTGTATAAACCCGTTACGGCCCAGTGATTTTGTTTTTGTATAGTGTGTATTTAGGAATTTTAATTACGTTCATTTAGAGCGAGAGAGGTCGACACTAATATTTTGTTCGCACATAAACATAACATAAAACACGTTCCCCTCACTTTTTTTAACGTTAGTTGCACGCAATGCACCTAGCGGGAAAAAGTTAGGTGCACAATTTTATTTTCATGTGCACAGTGCACCTGTGCATCCGGGTATTTCGAGCCCTGGAGTAGATAGTTATAAATTAATAAACATGGCAAATACAAATAAAATCTGCCCCGCCCCCTCCGGCGAACAAACTAGTTTGGGTTTGTTTTAGGCGGTTGCTAAACTAGTTTTAAGAAATGGGAGAAAAAAAGTTTAAATACACTGATGCTTAAAAATATCGACGGTTTTCGGGCTTTGTATTATCAACATCAATGTTTTAATTTTGAACATCGATCTTTAGCTGTCGATGTCGCATCCCTAGTATGGGGTAGGATTGGATCTCTCCACCCACCTATTCCGAATCCGTTACTCTTCCAACCGGGCTACAATGGCCCATCAAAGATTACGAATAATCCATATTTGAATTTATGCCACGGTTTGGTTTGATAGGGATCCGTTTAGAGTTAACGTAGACACGCGTTCCGTACCTTCTAAACTCACTTGGAAAAGTTCTTAAACGGTGTTCTCCGCAGCACATTCTGTGTTCTTCAGAGTAAAGCTGAATGCCAACAGGTTGGTTACGTTAGGGTGTTATGACGCAGGGGCCAAACTTGACGATGTTGCGCCAGATACAAGACACACTATATAAAGCAATAGACATACACCCAATGAAAATTTTACTGACACGGTAGAAGGAAATACACACCCAGGGGAGGAATGCAACTGTCAGGAATCGATCATGCACCGCCTAAAACTGGAAGGTTGCTAGGGAAGTGGACATACCCACTGGACCTCTACGACCCCGAATTCACGAACCAATCTCAGCGTTATCACCACTCGCGCCTGCACTTGATTGGTCTGCGCGCGTCGTGCACTTTCGATTTGATTTCAGTGCAACTGTGCACTCGCGACTGTTCGAAGGTTTTTTTTAAATTTAAAACAAAGATTGGTATTAAATTCGGCGCGGTTAACACGGACACTCGGTCAATCGGTGTTCGGATAATCAAGGTTCTACTGTATGCAGAGAAAGGAAAGAAGTCGCTGTGGGAGGAATAATCGAGTCCCCAATGTGACCGCTTTACATTAGGATCAGTTTCTTCCCATGGGAATATCTTTCCCCCTTAGACAGCTGTCACTCCTAATTGGTCTACCGTTATGATAATGTCTACTCTTCAGTATTAATTGAAAGCCTCTGATGTGATCAAGGCTGGTAGACGGGACATAGATAGAAGACATTCATATAGCCTTGGAGCGCTTTGGAGGAGTTCTACCTCTTAAGGTGTACATATACGCTAGAAGATTTTATTTTTAATTTTGACTTTAAAAATCCAGTTTGTTTAGTACTGGTAATTAGTGTATTTTTAAAATCATTCTAGGGAGAAAAAAAATAAGATTGTGTAAATAATTAATTATCTAATTAAGATATAATTAGCATTTTTGTTTTAAATGTGATATCTCAAATTCTAATTCTTTCAGTAAGACGATTCTTACTGGTTACAAGTTAAGAAATATATTTTTTAATAATTTTTTAATCAAGGAAACGTAAAAAAGGCAACATTTTTTTTGGAATCTCAACATTTTAAAATTCAATTAGACATCCATTTCTTAACCAAATATTCTGATTGATGTTCAAAACAATCACTGTATTATATAGATCACAATGATGCAAAAACAATTATACTAGGGAAATTCTCATTGTGGAGGTATCACGTTTTGAACAAAGCATCCTATTGCAAAAACGGAGTTCAGAAATCGAGTTTAAAGTTTTGGTAAAAGTCTGTTCATGGTGACAGTACATAACGAAAACCCTTGTAAGTAAGAAACTATTTCGAATAGTTGCAAGATCTTGGCATCGTTTGAAAGCTAAAAAATTATTCCGGTCGATTTTCGGGATTTCTAGTGTATACACATACACTTTAACCCGTTTAGTACAGGTATTCCGTTTGGAAGAGTGCCGACCAACCGGCATAGTGGTTAAGGGGTTGGCCTCTAGATAGGAAGGTTCCTGGTTGGAATCCGGGTCCGGGCATGGATGTTTGTAAACGTATGGTGTAGATGCGGCTGGTGCACCTTAAATCTGTCGTGGCCGAAAGTCCTCACGTTGGGTTGGCGTGGAAGTTTGGAGAGTGGGGTGCCAGCTCAGGTGTTGCTTCGTCATCTGACCGTGGTTCAAAATTACAAAGTATTGTCCGGATCTTTCCCTTAAGGGACTGATCCCGGACCGTCGTCATTTGCCCGTTGTGTTGCTCTAGTACGACGTTAACTAAAATTACCGTTTGAAAGAGCAAATTATTAGCAACCGGAGGGTTTCGAGTTCAAAACTTGGTCCAACCTAAGACCGTTGCTTACACGGGGGCTGGTGCACGTTAAATATGTCGTGGCCTCGAAGGACCTAATGTTGATGTTGTTTGGAGAGTGGGGTGAGAGGTCAGGTGTGACCTCCTCATCTGGTGGAAGTTAAGTGCTGTCGTCCACGGATGTTTCCCATCCGGGATTGATTTCGGACCGTCACCAGTAGCCCGTTGTGTTACTCCAGCGAGGCGTTAATTAAATGCCAACATTTTGCACCATTTAGGATACGATATTTTAATATTTTTTATTGACTAATCGTATCTACTTTTGACGTTTAACTTTATTCAGATGTCGTTGTTACTGATCTGCGAAATGTGTAATTTGACTGGCACTGACCAAGCTGTAGTTTTAACTACGGGTTTCGATTAGGGATGCGACATCGATGTCGATGTTTTATGAAAATATCGATTTATTTACTATTGATTTATTGGAGCCGATTTTTGTTTATATCGATGTTTTTACGTTGTTGATGTTTCATTTTTGAATAAAAAAAACAAAACGTGCAATTAAATCTTTATCAGATATGGCGACATCCGTCCCAACAGAAAGAGCTTTTAGCCTGACTGGTGGGACACTTAGTGAAAAAAGGAGTCGGCTTAAGGGGGAGAATGTTAACAAACTTAGAATTCTATTTTTACGAACTGTAAATAACAAATATTGGGGGGTATATAATAATAAGCCCCAATATTTTTTTATTTGCCTATCATAAAGTTTATGTCCCCCCCCCCCTTATAATTTGATAAATAATTAATAACTTACAATAATTATTTTTATGTATCTACCTACTTATACTAATAGTTAGTAAAAACCTATTTCGAATTGTTGTAAATATTATTTTCTTTTGTATTATTCAATTTGAAAACAAAATATTTGTAATTGTTCTAATTAATTTTGTAGTTTTTGACGGTTAAAGAAATTTTAGTTATAAATTAATAAACGCAGCAAATGATACATTCAATTGTACATTTCCTAAGGTTTCTATTCTAAGGAAAGGAGCAATGGAATTTTCCCAAAGTCTTTTGCTTTAGGAAACGAGCAATAGAACCTTCAAAAGAGTTAGATGCTTACTTTTTAAAACGAAATACTAATGACCTTCTGAATTGGTCGGTTGAACTTTTTTGACTACTAGATGTGAATTTCTAGTTTTGTTTCTATTTACCTTATTGTTCAATTTCGAAGAATTTTAATTAATGTGTTTGTGGCTGAATTTTTCACGGTATTTAGCTTCGAACGAACTTATAAACTTGTTTTAAGAAAACGAACACCATAATATACCCAAATGGTTCTGTTCTAAGGAAACGAACTATTCAATATTCCCAAAGGGTTTCGTTCTATAAAAACGAGAAAACAGAATCTTCCCAAAGATTTCAGTTCTAAGGAAACAAGTAACAAAATTTTCCCAAAGGTTTTATTCTAATAAAATTAACATTGCAATCGTTCTAAAGGATTCTTTTCGAATAAAGGGAACTATAGAATTTTCTCAAATAGTTCTCTTCAAACGGAAGGAACAAGTAGGATCTTCCCAAAAAGTTCTATTCTAATGAAAGGAACAACATAGTCGTTCCACGGGATTCTATTCCAAGAAAGAGACCTATGGAATCTTCCCAGACAGTTCTATTCTAATTAAAAAGCAATAAAATCTTCCCAAAGGGATTTATTCTAAGGAAACGAGCAGTGAAATCTTCCCAAACAGTTTTATTTTAATGAAAGGGGCAATAGAAATCTTCCCAAAGGGTTTTACATTAGACGGAAACGAGCTATAGAATTTTCCCAAAGGGTTTTACATTAGACGGAAACGAGCTATAGAATCTTCCCAAACAATTTCATTCCGTTAAAAGGAGCAATGAAAAGGTCCCAAAGAATTATACTCCAAGCAAGGGACCTATAGAATCTTCCCAAACAGTTGTATTCTATAGAAACGAGGAAGGAAATCTTCCCAAACAGTTCTTTTCTAATAAAAACAGCAATAGAATCGTTCCAAAGCATTGTACTCCAAATAAGGGACCTATGAAATCTTCCCATTCATTTCCGTTCCAATGAAGTGAGAAATTGAATCGTTCCAAAGGGTTTTATTCTGAGGAAACGGAGCAATAAAATCTTCCCAAAGGTTTCCGTTCCAAGGAAACAATTAACAGAATTTTCCCAGAGTATTTTATTCGAAGGAAACCAGCAATATCATCTTTCCAAACAGTTTCAGGAGCAATGGAATCGCTCCAAAGGATTTCTTTCCAAGAAAGAGCCCCATAGAATATTTCCTAAAGCAAAAGAATATTCCATATATTCGTTCTATAGAAATGAGAAAACAGAATCTTTCCAAAGAGTTCAGTTCCAAGGAAACAAGTAACAGAATTTTCTCACAGAGTTCTATTCTAATGAAAGGAACAATATAATCGCATTGTAGTCCAAATAAGGGACCTATGATATCTTCCCATACATTTCTGTTCCAATGAAATGATAAATTGTATCGTTCCAAAGGGTTTTATTCTGAGGAAACGGAGCAATAAAAAAATCTTCCCAAAGGGTTCCGTTCCAAGAAAACAAGTAACAGAACCTTCCCAGAGGATTTTATTCGAAGGAAATCAGCAATATCATCTTTCCAAACAGTTTCATTCCAATCAAAGGAGCAATGGAATCACTCCAAAGGATTTCATTCCAAGAAAGCGCCCCATAGAATATTTCCTAAAGCAAAAGAATATTCCGTACATTTGTTCTATGGAAACGAGAAAACAGAATCTTCCAAAAGAGTTCAGTTCCAAGGAAACAAGTAACAGAATTTCCCCACAGAGTTCTATTCCAATGAAAGGAACAATATAATCGCATTGTACTCCAAATAAGGGACCAATGAAATCTTCCCATACATTTCTGTTCCAATGAAAAGAGAAATTGAATCGTTCCAAAGGGTTTTATTCTGAGGAAACAAAGCAATAAAACTTTCCCAAAGGGTTCCGTTCCAAGGAAACAAGTAACAGAATCTTCCCATAGGATTTTATTCGAAGGAAACCAACAATATCATGTTTCCAAACAGTTTCATTCTAATTAAAGGAGCAATGGAATCGCTCCAAAGGATTTAATTCCAAGAAAGCGCCCCATACAATATTTCCTAAAGCAAAAGAATATTCCATATATTCGTTCTATAGAAACGAGAAAACAGAATCTTTCCAAAGAGTTCAGTTCCAAGGAAACAAGTAACAGAATTTTCTCACTGAGTTCTATTGTAATGAAAGGAACAATATAATCGCATTGTACTCCAAATAAGAGACCTATGAAATCTTCCCATACATTTCTGTTCCAATGAAATGAGAAATTGAATCGTTCCAAAGAGTTTTATTCTGAGGAAACGGAAATAAAATCTTCCCAAAGGGTTCCGTTCCAAGGAAACAAGTAACAGAATCTTCCCATAGGATTTTATTCGAAGGAAACTAACAATATCATCTTTCCAAACAGTTTCATTCTCATTAAAAGAGCAATGGAATCGCTCCAAAGGATTTCATTCCAAGAAAGCGCACCATAGAATATTTCCTAAAGCAAAAGAATATTCCATATATTCGTTCTATGGAAACGAGAAAACAGAATCTTTTCAAATAGTTTCATAAAGGAGCAATGGAATCGCTCCAAAGTATTTCATTCCAAGAAAGTGTCCCATAGAATATTTCCTAAAGCAAAAGAATATTCCGTATATTCGTTTTATGGAAACGAGAAAACAGAATCTTTTCAAACAGTTTCATTCTAATTAAAGGAGCAATGGAATCGCTCCAAAGTATTTCATTCCAAGAAAGCGCACCATAGAATATTTCCTAAAGCAAAAGAATATTCCATCTATTCGTTCTATGGAAACGAGAAAACAGAATCTTTCCAAAGAGTTCAGTTCCAAGAAAACAAGTAACAAAATCTTCCCAGAGGATTTTATCCGAAGGAAACGAGCAATATCATCTTTCCAAACAGCTTCATTCTAATTAAAGGAACAATGGAATCGCTCCGAAGGATTTTATTCCAAGAAAGCGCCGCATAGAATATTTCCAAAAATTGACAAAAACCACTTGCACTCTCAACCAATAGACACGGAGTCACGAAAAAAGAGACTGGAGAAAAAACAACACTACAGTGCTCTGAAATCTGTCTAGGTTCTGAGGATTACTAACCGCTCGTTTCGAAATGACGGATCGGTCTTATCGCTCTCAACTGTTACATTCTAACGAAAAGAGCACGACACCGGCAGCGCTATCTCTCCCTGTCCGCAGACGTATCGCTTCATTAGGATGATGGATGTCTGTAAATAAACCGCGGAGCCAAAGACCCACTAAACTGGAAAAGGGTTAATCCTCCTTTAACAGCGCGCAGGTTCATTATTTTTTTTTTCGAGGTCCCTCTTTATCGCCGCCTCATGTTCCCGAGGGTAAAGTGATGGCGCTTTTCTTTTCGGCCTATGGCGTGTTTTTTCTCGTCATCCGTTGACCTCTTCTGCCATCGCGGCTTTGATCTTCGTCTCCGACACCCGCTCTGAGAGGTCATCCAATATTTGGAGATCCTTGCGATAAATCCCAGGAGGTTCTGTGGGCGCGAGTTATTGTTTGTGTACACTTAAAAGCAGGTTGAAGGCTAAGCGTCTTCGGAAGAAAAAAATGAGTCGGTAAAGACCCTTGTGAATTGGGTCGGATTTCGGAAGATATTTCGCCATCGGTTTTTTTTCCCTCTCATCTGCAAGAGTCTCTAGAATGGACTTTCATCACTCTTGCCTCTAATCCTTGAAAGGCTCCAAACTGAACAATCGGAAAAGAAATCTATGAAATGATCCAACAACCTCACCTTTTATTACGAATAAGCCATTTATTACTGTTTTGACCTTAGACGGTCCATTATTTATTATAATTACGCAGACTACCTTTGCTCGTGCGGGTAGGTACTTACTGTACCATCGTACCTCGAATTTGCGTGTTCGAATCCCACCAAAGACCATCGTGCAAAAAGGGTACTGGTGCACCTTCAATCTGTCGTGGCCTCAAATGTCCTCATGTATGCGTGGTGTGGAATTTAGGAGATTGGTGTGCCAGCTCAGGTGTGACCTCGTCAACTGACCGTGGTTCTAAATTACGCGGTATTGCACTCGGATATTTCCCTTTGCTATTGTTCCTTAGCCCGTTGTGTTGCTCCAGTACGACGTTAATTCAACTACCTACCTACTTCAGTAACTAGTGAGTTAGTTTTTTTTCTTTTAGAGAGGGCAACATGCCAAGAACAAAAAGAAAAAAATAATACTCTGCCCTTTTTTGCTGACAAGTTAAACAATTTGTTCACACAAAATTTCCCTTCACTCATTGCCAAAATTGCTACAATTACACTAGTAATCCTTTTGGGCATACTTTCAACAAGGTTTTGATACACAGTTGTTGGTTGGGTTCTTTCTGTTGCTTCCAAAGTCGTAGTAAGTCAAGCCAGCAGTTCTTAGTCCAAAGATAATTTATTACATGAAAAGGGACGCGATACATAACATTTAAATTACATGACCAGAAATCATTGTGTCATAAGTAACGACGGTAGCGCAGATTAACTTAATCCGGAAGAAAAGGCAATCGGTCTCTTCCTGCTCTTCTTTCTCAAGACTCTCCCTGTCATCTTGGCAACCCTTCCGTGGATCGTCGCGCTTGTCACTCACCAATCTCTCCACTTGGCGACAGTTTCCTGACAACAGTTATGGGTATTTGTGTCCATTCCTGCTGCAAGAATGTCGCCAATTCAGCTGTAGATTACGGACGGGGTTCCCAGATCCGTAAGCGTAGCTGTAATGTGTCCTAGAAATGGTCTATGGGTTTAGGTAGGGACGTATCAGGGAAGACGTTTTACATCCATATCTTGATACCACTGCTTGACAGAGGCTGCAACATGACACGGAGCGTTGTCGTTCTGGAAGTAACATTCGTCCATTCCATACAATTGCCAGAGCTTAGGAAGAACCTGATTGTCCAAAATGTTCATGTAGGCGTCGGCGTTCAATTGACCAGCATGCAAAGGTCCCAGGTCGTAATTGCAACCCTTCTGTCCGATACCATGAAAAATACCCCCAAACAAGAAGTCGGATTTTATGTAAATCCGCTGGCGTCCGGTCCATTAGTGTCGGGTAGTGTATATTTCAGTTAAACGCGCTTTTCCTACAAGTTCCCAGAATTTGCGACCAAAAGCAATTAGCCGAAAAACATTGATATATTGGGTTTTCTTTCTTAACAGTTTGTACAATCCTTTCTCTGGCATAAAGACATATCTGACATTTTGATTTACTTAATTTTCTGTAAAAGTCTCCAAAATTGTAGTGTCGTCGCCCCAAACAGTAGCATGAAAACAGTACGTTTTTTGAAGAACGTAAGAATATGTAAAATATTTACATAAAAGCATTAATTACAGCACACAAATACATATCAGTATTTGTTTCCAGAGTCCAGCGTAGCCACCACCATCTCTCTCTCTCTCTCTCTCGTCTCTAGTCTCTAGTCTCTGCAACCGTCGTTCGTCAGCAGTTCAAAAAGAATCCAATGGTAAAAGTAGATCCAATCAGAGGTATTCTGGATGAACACCACCTGTTCTACTCAATTCTTTGTAACAGCAGATGAGGTGGAATAATGATCAGTCAGAATATATTCGGCATTCCGACAGGTGTGAGAAGGTAGTGGGAAAATCCTTACAACATATCCGAATAGTGTAGTGTTGCTTTTATTCCATAACACACTTAAGAGCTCTTAATATCCCCATCTTGCTTCATTATTTCAACCTTTAGGAAGATGTTTGATTGCTCCTTTTCTTAGAATAGAATCTTTTTTGGTTACTACTCAAGTGTTAGACATTTTTGGGTACGACTTCCTTGGAATAGATCCTTTGGATAATTTCTAAGATTGGTACTCCTTAATACAGAATTTAAATTTATTTGTCAATCTGTTTTATGTATCCCCCTGTGTACGTTTAAAACGACATTTTCAACCAAATTTTTCAAATTCTACATATTATGCTACAACTCTTTAGCTCCTTCAAATCACTTCGAATTGTACTCCTACGACCGTTTGAACTACAGATAAAAAAACTTCAATAAGAATTGAAATCTATATTTGATAGGGCGTTTAGATTGCTTTTAGCTTTTCCTCGCAATGCTATTTTCGCTAAAGATACGGTTTCCTAAGAAAGCGGAGACGTTATCTAGCAGCCGTTATTTAGCTGTGAATGACGTCACTAAAACGTTGTTTATACAAACAGATGGCGTTGGTTTCCTAAATAGCGTTGTATGTGAGCGTAACAATTAGCAGAGCCGAAATTTGCATGACGATCGTCATAGCGGTCTCAAACAGTTGGGGAACGTTTTTGCTCCACCGTATTCTATCCGTCTAAGTTGACACATCTGGTCTCCGTTAGACGGCCGCCTAGTTATGCCCGTCGTATCATGACGTATCACGGATTACAGCTCCGCTTTCTTAGGAAACCGTAGCTTAAGCGTTACTATCCGCAAAACACCATATCTCAGAATGTATCAATTGAATTATTTTGAAATTTTTTCTATACATGTTCTGAAGATTATAAAGCAGGGTTGGAACTATTTTTTTCAAAATATATGCATTCTTAAAAATTAAGCAGAAATGTAACCCGATAATATTTTTAATATTTTGCTATTTTTCATGTATTTTCGAGGGATGATTGGCGTTCAAGTTCAGTTATTTTAAATCTAATATAGCAATGATAGTGATTAAAAATCAGAATCAATGTTTTTAGAAGACAATTCGCTTTACAAATTGGAAAAATACTATGTAATTTTTAAAATGACTCTTAGCAAAAATGTTATTTATGGTTGTTTGTTTCACATTTTTCTCCATTTGTACGAAAAAATAAATTTTGAATATAAAATTTCTTGGTGGAAACCAATAACAAAATCTACAAAAAAATATCCAAGTTTCGCAATCATTTAAAAAAACAGCCTCCTCCAAGTTATGCACATTAAGAACGAATCGATGGTCGGTGTTTTCAAAACATCGATGTTTAATTTAAAAAAAAGCGATTTATTTAACACCGATTTATTGGAGTCGATGTTTGCTTAACATCGATGTTTTTACGATGTCGATGTTTTATTTTTGAATAAAAAAAAAGGACCGTAGTAAAAATTAAAAAAAAATAACAATAACCGTTAAACTAAGGCCGAGTTGACATGAAGCGTTTCAACGCGCGTATGGCGAGGCTAGCGAGATCTCGCCATTAAATTATGTTTATTTATTCCTGATTCAAGTATATCTTTGCGACCTTGAAGAGCGGGACCCTGACATGCTCGCCAAACGCGCGTTTTACGCGCCTCATGTGAACGGGGTCTATGTATTTATCAGTGATATGAACATCCGTCCCATTAAAAATAGTTGTTTCCCTAATAGGTAGGATAGTTTGTGAAAAAAGAAGTCGACTTAAGGGACAGAAGGTTAACAAACTTCTTTTTTTTTACAAACTGTAAATAACAAATATTAGGGCAGATAGTAATTCTTGGCCCCAAAAGTTTTATTTACAGTAATAAGAAATAAGTTTATTATGTTTTCCTCACAAGTTGATAAATAATTAATAACTAGCAATAATTATTGTTATTTATGTACCTACTTATAGTTAGTAGTACCTATTTCAAATTGTTGCAAATATTATTTTCATTTTTATTATTCAATTTGAAAAAAAAAAATTGGGTAATTGACTTTGTTTTGCCAGTTAAAAAAAATCTTAGTTATAAATTAATGAACACGGCAACTAACAAATTAAATATCCCCCGGGCTAGAGGTTACTGAACAAATATTTAAAAATGGAAAAAAATTTAAAAACATCGATGGTTTTTGGGTGATGTAGAAACAACATGAATGTTTCAATGTCGAACATCGATGTTTTGTTGTCGATGTCGCATCACTAATGCAGATACCTCAAATTCTACTCTACTTCCTGTAGCTCCGCTAATTAGCATTTCCGATTACTTATTTGTCAGCAGTTTCAGACAAGTTTATTCCTTATATTTGTAGGACACGATTTGAATATCATGTTTTCTTTCTCAAACCCACTCTTCCTAACGTTCCCGCGTAACTGTCCCGCGATTACAGCTCAGACAAAACATCCCAGAACATATGCAAATTCTAATCGAAATAAGCTGACGGATTCTTATCTCCTAAAGACACGTTGCAACAACCAAGTTCAGAACCTACACCCATCGTTACTTCAGTACGGCGACAAGAAAAAAGTGGTTTTAAACTATTTTATCGCGCGCATTCTTTTGATCGTTTTTTTTTTACTGTTGCCACACGAATTCTTTTTCGGTTCCGTGTTTTTTGGGGTTGGGTGTGTCAATGACGCACCACGTGGGACTCCACCTTCAACCTTCATCGGAACTGGTTCAAGAATCCGAAGCGTATTTGCTCGCTTTTCTTTGAAAAATGAAAAATCTCCCTCTTAGAACAATCGAACTCCCCAAACACAGGTGCGTGACATCGCAGAGGCGTGGAGGAGGGGGGGGGAGTTGCTTGCAGCGGTTGCAGTTACGCAACGCGTGAACGGATGATAAAGAAAGACCACTGACCGTTTTCCGCGATTTAAAAGGAGTAACGGATTTGTAACCGGAGGGTTGCGAGTTCGAAACTAGGTCCAACTAAAGACTGTCGTGTACACGGGGGCTAGTGCCATACCCCCTACATCAATCTGCGGGCCCTGTTGCCAGCTGAAATGACGGGCCCCTCTCCCACTCCATGTCGCTTTTACACTTTTTAAGTTTGAATACAGATACATTTTGACTTTTTTTTATACCATAGTTTAATCCATAAAGGTTTATAAGAGTGACATCTACGATATACTCCTCACATACATCGCTCACTCCTTTCAACAATGTCACATCTTAAAAATCGGCTATTTTTAGTTACGCCTGTTTTCAGAATGTCCTGAAAGAATAGTATATCCCTGCAAGATCGTCATATCTCACCGCTAAATATTTAGCCGCTAGAGAGCGGACAAAATATTAATATTTAATGCTAGTAGGTTCGCTCCCGATGCTCGCCAACTTTGACACTTAATAAACCCTAAACTAATAACCGCATCGGAAAAAGATCTTTACAATTGTCCAGGGAACACGATGAAGAACAAATCATGCTAATTTCATATTTTTCTGATTCGCACTTTCTCGAGAAACCATCTAAGAATCGAGCTAAAGTACACATTTTTCAATCCTGCGACAGTGGCGGCGGTAATTTTTTTTTAATATAGAGAGACATATCAATCTACTTTTAAACTTTAAAATCACTCTCCTGAAAAATCACTTTTTTTTTGTAATATGACGTTGTTCAAAGGAGTGAGCGATATAACAAACAAGACATTCAGGTAAATAAGTTATGCACAAAATAAACATTTGGTCAATAAAAACATAGTTAACTAGTAACATGCAGTTTTAATATCCGGAAAATCAAAATGCTATTTGTGTATGTACAATTCTACAATTGAATTTAAAAATCAAAGTAACTGATTAAAATAAAATTTAAACTTTTTAGTAATACTTAATAGAAAAAGTACAAGTGTCCTCCTTGAAAATAAACATGAATAAATATTATTTTACATTTTTCTGGGTTTCATACACATTTTAGTGATTTTTACAATTTAATTCGACCTGTGAAAAAGTTATTTTTAACATCGTCGCCAGTGTTATGAGTTTTTTCTAGCATTTTTTTGCCTCGTTGTTATGACAACGACAACACCGCACATGGGGGGGGGGGCCTTGGCTGGAACACGTTAAATCTGTCGTGGCCTCAAATGTCTCCACGTTGGCGTGGTGAGGAAGTTTGGAGAGTGGGGTGTCTGCGCAAGAGTGTTGACTACGTCATCTGACGAAGGTTCAAATGACTAGACGGAAATTCCTTTTAGGGATGGATCTCCCAGGCACAATAGCCCATTGTGTTGCTCCAGTACCTACCTTCTCCAAAATTCTATGCAATAATTTGTAGATTTATTTCATAGGAGGGGGGGGGGAGTTATTTTAGTGCAACCGAGAGGTAAGTAAAAATAAGTATTTTTTGTAGTTTATGGCATGGGAAATAAGTATGCTGGCTTCGAGATAAGTGTAATAAAAAAGTATATGGAGAAATACGCATTTTCTGTCAATATTTCCTGTACATTATCGGAAGGAGACTTCACTTCTTTTGTTTTTCGAATAAGATTTCACCCCCTTGTCAATAAAAATTCCATAGAATTTATTCTGAGTACATATGGAAGATAGTTTGATGGTCCGACAAAAATTATTCGGTAGTTATTAGGGATGCGACATCGAAAGCAAAACATCGATGTTCAAAATTAAAACATCGCCCAAAAAACATCGATATTTTTAAGCATCAGTGTATATAAACTTTTTCCCCCATTTCTTAAAACTGGTTTAGCATTTGCCGTGTTTATTAATTTATAACTAAGACTTTTTTAACTGTCAAAAAATTAATACGAACAACTAACAAATATTTTATTTTCTAATTGAATAATATAAAAGAAACTAATCTTTACAACAATTTGACATAGTTACTACTAGCTATACGTATAATTAGGTTGGTACGTAACAATAATCATTGCTGGTTATTATTAATTACTATCAACTTATGGGAAGGAAAACGCAACAAACTTATTTTTTTATTTATTGTAAATAAAAAATATTGGGGCCTATAATTATTATATGCCCCAATATTTGTTATTTGCAGTTCTCCACCTTAAGCCGACTTCTCAATCTCTCACTTTTTTCACTAACTATCCCACTAGTTATGGACAAATCTCTTTCTGGTGGGACAGATGTCGCCGTCACTGACAAGTACCGGGCTACCGCGGCTCTTTGCCGAGTAGTGTAGAATTGGCTTTACACCTCAACACACTTACTAAGTAGTCTAATAGTCACTTCTATAACTAGATAGGCTCTTTCAGCTCATAGAAGTGATTATGTGTGTGTTCTCTTTCAACCTTTATAAATATTCGATTGACCCTTTCCTTGGAAAAGAACCTTTTGGAAATATTAAATTGTTCCTTACCTTATAATAGAACCGTTTGAATGGTTCTACTGCTTTTTTCATTGGGAATGAATTATTTGGAAAGATTCGGTTGGACCTTTTCTTCGAATGGAATCATACAGTAAGATTGTGTAAGTCATTGCCTTGTAATTCAACCCTATGGAAATACTCTTTGGTGTGTTTTAGGGATTTTATGGCGCAAGGACCATATCTGGCCATGCTGCGCCAGACACAAGACATGCCATACCCAGTAATAGACAGACACACACAATGAAAGTTTCACTGACACGGTAGAGAGAAATGCACCGGACAGATATCGCAGCCTGCAACTCGCGACGGAAAGATTCTTTGGATCTGTACTACAAAACTTTAGTAATTCATGGGTGTTTAGAGATGAAACAGGTTGGAAATTGTTGCTCTATGTGTTTCTACGAATGATTCCCTTCTCTATGATTGCACAACTTTTGGGACAAAACTTTTTTGGGGCATCACTACCCTATCTATTTGGGTTGCTTGGTTTAGGGTTCTAAGGGCGCCAAACACAATACAACAGGGAGGTAGCGAAATAAGAAAAATATAAAAGGGTTAACCAGGTTAAAATAGAACGATGGACTAGATCATTCGGGAACCTCGGGGGTTGCTATGCCACACACCTAAAGTTGTATCCATTTGGGCGGAAAAGGGGGTGAGAGAGGAGACGGTTCGTTTGGGAATCCTGGGAACGCGACCTCTGAAGTTGGGCCAGGGAAGATACACTCTTCTTCACAGGGCATAGCCCATTCCTCATCCTACCTAACGAGGTTTAAGAAAATCAAGTTCGATAGCTGCTTTTGTGGTGAAATTGGCACACCTCTACATTACATCACAATTTGCCCCCTTACAGTCTCATGGCATATGAGAACGCCTGTTGACCACCTTAAAATTGCATGGCTCAGGAACATTGCATGTAAATTTGCATGTGTTAAAATTATTAACGTGGTGAGATACATTGAAAATCACCAGGACTTGATTATCCTAAAAGACTAAGAAAAATGTGAACTCTTTTTTTTTTCTTACCTTGCATGACGTAGATATATATTTATAATGTAACCTAGTATAATGATTTAATGTAAATACTGTATAGATGTAAGGATGTATATATATATAATGTGCTCTAACATTCTGGGCAGACATGTCACCTTTGGTGGCATGCTATACTCATCCAACCACACTTATTGAAACTGGTACAATGTCTCACGACACTAAGCACGGGAGTGTGAGTTCGTATTAGTTAGTTTATCAGAGACAGTAGAGTATACCCCATGAACAATCCCTGAATAGATCATGAATAGATCCCTGGGGGAATTTCGGGTTTGTATCAGCCACCGAAGGGGACAGTATTCGTTCTGTAGATTCTATTTCCCCTTTCCTTAGATGGGCTATCGTGGCGCAGTAGTTATGGCCACTGCGCTAGCAACCTCCGAGTTGTAGGCTGCGCGGGTTGGATTGCTGTCGTGTGTATTCCTCCCTGAGTATTGGACATTCCCCCATTGTGTGTATGTCCATTACTTGATGTCTTGCGTTTGGGGCAGCATGGCCAAATATGGCCATATAACCACCCAAACCAATCATCCTTTCCTTAGAACATGTCGACCAACTGGTCTGGTTGTTAAGATGTTAGTCTCTAAATCGGAAGGTTCCTGGTTCGAATCTGGGTCAGTGCAAGGATTTTTGTAAGCGTGTGGTGTGGTGATAGCTGGTGCACCTTCAATCTGTCGTGGCCTAAAGTCCTCACGTTGAGTTGGCGTGGATGTGTGGAGACTGGGGCGCCAGCTTAGGTATTGCCTCGTCATCTGACCGTGGTTCAAAATGACGTGGTGTTGTCCTCGATCTCTCCCTTGGGGGATTGATCCCGGAGAGTCGTTAATAGCCCGTTGTGTTCCTCTTGTACGACGTTAATTAAAATTACCAAATTACCATGATTATTTGGAAAGGTTATACAAGTCACGAAGGACCAAATGGGTTAGGTAATGGTCACGGTAATTTTAATTAACGTCGGTACTAGAGCAACACAACGGGCTTTTGACGACGGTCCAGGATCAATCCCCTTAGGAAAAGATCCGCTTTCCGTTGGCCACAAAAAAACCGCTCATAACCTGCTATTACAGCAAGGACGAGAGGGCCACCTGCGGTGCCCAAATCCAAGGGAAAGATCCGAGGACAACACCGCGTCATTTTGAACCACGGTCGGATGACGAGGTCGCACTTGAGACAGCACCCTACTCTCCAAACTTCCACACCACGCCAACGTGAGGACTTTCGGCCACGACATATTTAAGGTACCTCAGCCTCCTCTACACCATACGCTTCACAAACAACCATGCACTGACCGGATTCGAACCAGGATCCTTCCGATTTAGAGGCTAACTCCTTATTCACCAGCCGATCAACCGATATAGTGGTTAAGGTGTTAGCCTCTAGAACGGAAGGTTCCTGGTTCGAATCCGGGTCCGGGCATGGATGTTTGTAAGCGTATGGTGTAGAGGCGGCTGGTGTACCTTAAATAGCTTAAATCTGTCGTGGCCGAAAGTCCTCACGTTGGGTTGGTGTGGAAGTTTGGAGAGTGGGGTGCCAGCCCAAGTGTTGCTTTGTCTGACCTTTGTTCAAAATTACGAGTTGTTGTCCTCGGATCTTTCCCTTAAGGGACTGATCCCGGACCGTCGTCAATAGCCCGTTGTGTTGCTCTAGTACGACGTTAACTAAAATTACCAATTACCTTATTCACCATACCGATTGGTTGGCTCAAAATGGGTTAGAATTTGGTAGCTATTTAAGTAATAACGGTAGTGAAGCATTTACAACGAGCTGTTGACGACAGTCTCCAAGGGAAGGATTCCAGGACAACTCCGCATCATTTTGATCAGAAGCAATGCGGTATGCCGCGCGTGTGCATCCCTCCGAGAGTTAAAGTTGTCGTGTTTCATCTTGTGAATGGGCGTGTTGTGTGTTTTGCAGGTGTGCCGGATGATGGCCGCGCTGCTCTGGATCCCTCTGATCGTCTCTAGTCCGCCCCGTTGGAGGGCCTACACCAGCAGCAGCTACTACTACACGGACTACACATTCCCCAAACCGCAATCCAAGCACAAGTTCATACCTGGGCCACAGTACTGTCCGGACACAGGGCGCACCATCTGCAAGGGCGTGCGCAACTACCCAGAGTAAGAACAACCCTTTCATTTTTTTCTTTTCTTTTTTCCCCTTCTTTTTTCTTTTTTTCTTCTTTTCTTTATTTTTTCTTTTTCTTCTTCTTTTCTTTATTCTTTTTTTCTTTCTTTATTCTTCTTTTCTTTATTCTTTTTTTCTTTCTTTATTCTTTTTTTTCCATTTCCTTATTCTTTTTTTCTTTTCTTTCTTCTTTTTTCCTTTTTTTTATTTCTCTTTTTCTTCTTTTCTGTTTGCCTTTCTTTTCTTTTGGTCTTTCTTTTCTTTTTTTCTTCTTTTGTCTTTTCTTTTCTTTTTCTTCTTCTTTTCTTTTTTTAAGACCCTCGGGATCCATTTTCTTTGATACCCTTCAAGTATTCCGCTGTAGCCTAATTGGTAGAGTGTCGGATTAGCAACCGGAGGTTGCGAGTTCGAAACTAGGTCCAGCCAAAGAGCGTCGTGCACACGAGGGAGCTGGCTAAATCTGTTGTGAACTCCGATGTCCACCGGCTGGCGTGATGTCGAAGTTTGGAGAATGGGATGCCAGCTCACGGGTTGACCTCGTCAAAATGACGCGGTGTTGTCCTCGAATGTTTCCCTTCAGCCGGACCGTCGCTAAAAGCCCGTCGTGTCACTCCAGTGGGAACTTAATTCACTACCAACAGACCATAGAATGCAACAGTAACGACATGTTATTTACGCAGATACGGCTTGTTGCTGCAGTGTCTGGCAGGGCTGACCCCCTGTTGAAAGGCCCTTGAACCCGGTGGTAGGTAGGTACTTTGATTAAAAGTCGCAGAATCGAAGGACAGAGGGCTAATGGGCGACGGTCCGATCAATCCCGAAAGGAAAGATAAAAGACGTAATATTGAATCACGGTCAGAAGACAAGGTCAACGAAGATCTGGATGAAATGAATCAAAAACCACCTGTCGAATCCAATCTTCATTACCTGCCTCGACGGCGAACGCGACGGAAGGCGGGCAGAGATGCCATTAATCACGATCCACGGGTTTTCCCCTCCGAGTTATGAAATTGCTGTCGGGTATAGCTCTACTCCAGCTGTCCCAGCAAAGCCCAGTTGGCAGCTGTGGAGTCCAGAAAGCAGATAGCGATACCTCGCAATTATGCATTTAAAGACGACCCTCTCGGTTTCGCTAATGCGAGTCACGTGCCATGCCCTGGGCTCTTCCATCGACGCGTCCATTGATAAGAGCATTCCAAAGAGGGGTGATGACGCAGGAAGAATGGGTCACATTACGATGATACCGTCACTTTCTCTGTCGGCTGTTGTAAGCTCCGCTTAGAAGGGTAGGTAGGTAATTTTAGTTAACGTCGTACTAGAGCAAAACAACGAGCTATTGACGACGGGATCAATCCCTTGAGGGAAATATACGAGGACAACACCTCGTCATTATGAACCACGGTCAGATGACGAAGCAACACCTGAGCAGGCACCCCACTCTCCAAACTTCCACACCCACCCAACGTGAGGACTTTCGGCCACGACAGATTGAAGGTATACCAGCCGGCTCTACACCATACGCTTACAAACATCCATGCCCGAACCCGAATTCGAACCAGGAACCTTCCGATCTAAAGGAACCTAACCTTAACCACTCTACCGGTTGGTCGGCCCGGTTGGAAGGGCAAAGGACTAGCAACCTGTCATAGCGTTCGAATTTAACCGTCGTGTGTAAAAAGGGGCTGACGCATGTTAAATCTGTCGAGGCATCAGATGCCCTTACGTTGGTGTGGTGTGGAAGTGCGGGTGCCAGCTCATGTGTCACACGCGTCATTGGACCGTGGTTCAAAATGACGTGATGTTGTCCTCGGATCTTTACCGTTGGGGGTAGATCCCTGACCGGCGACAACAGCCCATTGTGTCGCTCCAGTTTGACGTTCATTAGCATTTACGCTGAGGCAGGAAGACACTTGTTACCACTAGAATTTCGTTTACACCAGCGGCATGGTATAGATCTGTGTACAGTGAATGTTATCCCCCTTTTAAATGACCGCTGCTACCGATCACCATCAACGAGCTGTCAGCGACTAAACTTCTAGAGTATTCCTCCTTTTGTTCGAATCCCTACCCTGTCGACCGTGAGGTGTGAACGCTTTGGTGGAAAGGCAGAAGTTCACTCGGTGATATCTATCCCACACCAAACGATACGCCACACAATACTATAAAAGGAAAGCGACTGTCGCAGTAAATGCCCATCATGGCTCTATCACTTATCTCTACTATTATAAAAGGAAGTGTTTGTCTGTCTGTTTGTAGCAAAATCCTGACGATTCTATGGCACTTACAGCAATGAGATTTGGCACATAGGTAGTCCAAATTTTTTGCAATTATTGGGTCGCGGCGAATTTTAAAATTCAATCTAGAAGATTTTTAAATGAATTTCATAGTTTTATTCTGCATTCAACATTTTATACTCAGGCAACCTTGCAGTCAGGGTTTGGATTCATGCCAAATTTTTTTCATCCGCAAAATGCGGGGAAAATTATTATTTTTTTTGTTTCCACTTTGATTTTGCGCGATTGATTTCCCAACCTGACGATAAATCTTTAAACTGAAGTTAAAGTTCCATTTTCTATCTCCTAGACCGTTAAAGATAGAGAAAAAATTTCAACGGATTCGAAATCTGCGGAACATTTCAGTTTAGATTGATACCTAAACATATGATTCTCTTTTAACAAATAATTTTTTAATTAAATATATCTACAACGGATTTGAAATTTGTGGAAAATTTTACGCTTGCTTAATACGTTACTCCACGGGCACGGGCAACGCTGTGCTAGACACGCAGTGGCTGGAGTTAGATAATTAGGTAAGCGGGGTCGGATATGCAGGCAAAAGAACCGTTCCTGGAGGCGATTGAAAAAAATCTAAGAGCCGCAGCGTACAGGTTAAAATATACCAATACCGACATTGTCCCCGGTGCTGTATTGTGCTTTAGTTGTTGGAAGAGCTAGTGTATGGGAGTGTTTTTTAATGGACGGTCTGGACACTGGTCCAACACGATGGATTGTCTGCTACGGTCCTGGATCCATCCCCGAAGGAAAAGTAATTGGTAATTGGCAATTTTTAATAACGTCGTACTAGAGCAACACATCGTGCTATTGACGACGGTCCGAGATCAATCCTTTAATTGAAAGATCCGAGGACAACACCTCGTCATTTAGAACCACGGTCAGATGACGAGGTAACACCTGAGCTGGCACCCCACTCTCCAAACTTCCACACCCACCCAACGTGAGGACTTTCGACCACGACAGATTTAAAGTGCACCAGCCGCCTCTACACCCTACACTAACAAACATCCATACCCGGACCCGGATTCGAACCAGGGACCTCCCGATCCAGAGGCTAACACCTTAACCACTATACCGGTCGGTCGGCTATACCCGAAGGGAAAGAGCCGAGGGCAGCACTTGGTTATTTTGATCCTCGGTCACATGCCTATGGCAACATTCGGTTAAGTAACGAAACCCTGAAACTGAGAAAAAACTTTACCGGTTGGTCGGCGCTCAGAAAAAGGTGTTATCCAAGTCTCTCTCTTCGGGCCTGGGCCTGGTCCTAGCCCGTCGCCAATAACCCGTAGTGCTGCTCCAGTGAGGCGTTATTTAAACTACCTACCTACCATTCATAAATATTCATTTCTTTCCAAACGAGAATGCTTTTCCAAACAGCAGGTGGGAATTTCCCGCACCGAAATCAAATCAAATACCTGTGGCAAGAGAAACGAGCTTCGATGAATACTTCCCCGGATCGAGTCTCTTCACGTCACTTCTTTTCAATGGACTCGGAATCGTCGAACTATTATTCTCTTTACTCGATCAAGGTCATGACCACGCCCTCGACGGGCCGCCGCATTTTTTCTCCATCAGCGTCCGAACGAGATCACCGCGAGGGACAAGATGAAAAAAAAAAACACCTCCCAGATTTGTATCACAAAAGAGAATTTCGTCTCTTCACTTCCCAACTTCGGGGCGGTGGGACCTCAAGTGGTCGCTCTCACGGCCGTCCCGGACAACAATGGGCGTGATCGCGTGCGTCATACGCGTTTGAGGTGGTGGAATGATTGGACAGTTTTGGAGCACTTTGAAGGGCACACCGAGGGAAAGCAAAACTCTGGGTAACGATCCATCACCTCTCATGCGAGGCACTTTTTCTCTCCACCTTCGCACGAGTCGCGGTTGCAATGGTAATTTCAATGAACGTCGTACTAGAGCAACACAACGGGATCGACAATGGTCTGGGATCAATCCCCCAAGGGAAAGATCCGAGGACAACAACACCACGTCATTTTGAACCACAGTCACATGAAAAGGCAACACCCGAGTGGGCACCCCACTCTCCAAACTTCCACAACCACCCAGTGTGAGGACTTTCGGCCACGACAGTTTTAAGGTGCACCAGCCGCCTCTACACCTTACGCTTACACACATCCATACCCAGACCCGGATTCGATCCAGGAACATTCCGATCTATAGGCTAACACCCTAACCACCAGACCGGTTGTTCGGCGTAGCGGATTAAAGTAATGGTAATTTTTTAGTTAACGTCGTTCTTGAGCAACACAACGGGCTATTGACGACGGTCCGGAATCAGTCACTTAAGGGAAAGATCCGAGGACAACACCTCGTAATTTTGTACCCACGGTCAGATGACGAAGCAACACCTAAGCTTGCACCCCACTCTCCAATTTTCAACATCAAAATAACGTGAAGACTTTCGGCCACGACAGCCGCCTCTACACACTACGCTTACACACATCCATACCCAGACCCGGATTCGATCCAGGAACATTCCGATCTATAGGCTAACACCCTAACCACCAGACCGGTTGTTCGGCGTAGCGGATTTAGAAAAACTTACACGATTCCGCATCGTGCAGATTGGTTTGGGTTTTATGACAGGTAGGTATTTAATTAAATTTGGACTGGAGGAATACAATGGGTTATTGGTGAGGGGCAGGGATCAGACCCGAAGCGAAATATGATGAGGTCGAATATGAGCTGGCACCTCACACTCCAAACAGTCATAACGTCAGGGTTTGGAGAGTGGGGTGCCAGCTCAGGTGTTGCCTCGTCATCTGACCGCGGTTCAGAATTACGTGGTGGTGCTATTGTATTTTTCCCTTAGGGGGATTGATCCTGGACTATCCGCAGTAGCCCGTTGTGTTGCTCAAGTACGACGTTAATTAAAAATTACCAACCGGGATGATACCGTGGTTCACATCATTCAGGGAATCAGTAAGTAATTTGGTAATCTTTAATTAACGTCGTACTTGAGCAACAAAGTGGTATTGACAATGGTCTGGGATCAATCCCCTAAGGTAATGGTAATTTTAGTTAACGTCGTACTAGAGCAACACAACGGGCTATTGACGACGGTCCGGGATCAGTCTATTGAGGGAAAGATCCGAGGACAACACCTCGTCATTTTGAACCACGGTCAGATGACGAAGCAACACCAGAGCTGGCACCCCACTCTCCAAACTTCCACACCAACCCAACGTGAGGACTTTTGACCACGACAGATTTAAGGTGCACCAGCCGCCTCTACACCATACGCTTATGAACATCAATGCCCGGACACGGATTCGAACCAGGAACCTTCCTATCTAGAGGCTAACACCTTAACCACTATACTGGTTGGTCGGCCAATCCCCTAAGGGAAAGATCCGAGGAAAACGCCACGTTATTTTGAACCACGCTTAGATGGCGTGGCAACACACGAGCTGGCACACCAGTCTCCTAACTACCACAGCAACCCAACGTTACGACTTTCTGCCACGTCAGATTGAAGGTGCACCAGCGACCTCTACACCTTAACCTCACAAACATCCATGCACTAACCCTTATTCTAACCAGTAACCTTCCGATGTAGCGGCTAACACCTTAACCACCAGACCGTTTGATCAGTAGAATCAGTAGGAGCTCAACAAAGACTCGCACTGAGTATACGGCAGGCCTCGAAATATATTTTTTAATACAGGTGCACAAAGTGCACCTAAGTTTTTAAATTAGGTGCACAGGTGCGCCTAGCGGGAAAACATTAGGTGCACAATTTTATTTTCATGTGCACAGTGCACCCGGGTATTTCGAGCCCTGGTATACGGTACAGCCGGAACGGATTTCCGACGTCCGATGAGTGATTGTTAAGATGTTAATGACGAATGTTGGTGAGAAAAGCGCAAATCCCTTAGAAAATACCAAGAAAGACGCAACGAAGCTAATTGAGAAAGAGGCAGCTGTAAAAAAAAAGTTACGAAATCGCTCCAGATCTTTCTTTTTTTGAGGTGTGAATAGCGAGAAACGATTACCTTAAAGAGAATCGAATTGAAGACCGTTAAGAAAATAAAAAATTACGGTCAATGACAAAGATGTCCGAGACTTCGCGGAGGATTCAGTCCCACACATCGACCTCGCTGGAGAGGAAATGCAGTTAACGCGGCAGTTCTTTTTTTTCCAATGGCGGGCACTGTGCATATAATACACTTGGTACCATGCACTGGACACCATCCTTGGCCAATAAGGCCGGGAGTGTTAATGGTCACTATCACACCTCACTCCCTTTCTCTACCTCTATATCTCTGGTGAGTGTGACTGTGGTTCGTTTCATCTACTGGAGAGGGCAACACTTCATAGATATCTTTTCCATCTATTTATTCTGACATTTCTTGGTTACATAGGAATATAATTCAATACAGTAAAAAAACAGCAGCAGAGAGACCCTCACGTTCGTTCGCTCCGGTCTCCGTGGGTCGAATCCCCTCTTCCTTTTTCCTCTGCCCTTTTTCTCCTCCTGACCCGGGTGACCTTTTTCAGACACCCCAGCCAACGTCCCTAGAAGATGTCTCGTCCCCCCTGCCATACATTCCTCCCTGTGTTGGCCGGAGAACCTCCGAACCTCACAGTCACTACTTCCAATAGTGTTCTTGATCGGTGAAAACAAAGAAACGGTTAAGTTTTGTGTTTGTGTAAAGCTGTAAGAACCGCGGTAGCTCGGTTGGAAGAATTAACGGATCAACACCCGGAGGGTTTTAAGTTCGGATCCAACCAAAGTCCGTCGTGTACAAAGGGAAGGCTGGTGCACGTTAAATCTGTCACTGCCTCAAATTCCTTCTCGCGTGCGTGGTGTGGATGTCCGGTGGCAACGTCTGTTCCTTTCCAATCACGTTCAGACGAAAGAGAACGTGAAGATCAGGTGAGCACCTTATATGGTACCCCACTCTCCACACCAAACGAAAGTTGGCCGAAGGACAGATTTAACGTGTACTAGTCCCCACGTGCTGGATAGTCTCTTCTGGACTGAGTTCCGAACTGACAACGTATAAATTGCTCTTGCAAGTGGGCTACCCCGGAACAGCTACACTCTACATTTATGAGCGATGGCAACGGTCTTGGCGATTTTTTTGGCGAACTTCTTAAGTCGCCAAGGAAAAAATTATTTCTTAACTCTTTTTCTGTCACAAATTTTTTTTCTTTTTACAATGCACTTTTTAAACACTTTTCAGAACGTTTTGAAAAGTATATTTTTTAAAAAGTTCACAAAAAGTAGTAAGTTTAAGCACATATCAAAACACATTTTTGAACCAGCAGAGAAACTAAGCTACGAATGTTGGGTAAGAATTCCCTGAAACGTATCAATTACACTAAGTACAGTGGGCATGTTGAAAAAGATTAAGATTTACAAAAGAATAAAAAAAAAGCAAGAAATAATACAACCTGATAACGTCAGAATTCTTTCGTAAAAAGTAATGAAAACGAAAATGGTCTAAAAAACAAAACTCTTTATCCTTTTGTGTAAACTATTATAATAAAATAAAAATTCCACATCTGTCAAAATACAAATAAATGGACCAATGGTATCACATAAAACGATCTAAAAGGACCCATGCAATCAAAGGATATTTTAAAAACAAAATAACCAATTGGAGGAAAGAAAAAATTTCAAACGAATCAATGAAACGACTTTAACGGATTTTGGAAGAACTTTCTAGAATATTCAAAATGGAAAATGAAAATTTTCCGTTTGCCAAGGTTGCCATGAAAACCACAACAACGGTAACGAAAGATGGG
Source organism: Metellina segmentata (assembly GCA_947359465.1). Classification (NCBI taxonomy): domain Eukaryota; kingdom Metazoa; phylum Arthropoda; class Arachnida; order Araneae; family Tetragnathidae; genus Metellina; species Metellina segmentata. The sequence goes on along the minus strand of OX375880.1, from coordinate 7,605,459 downwards.
TTGCCTTAATTTATCTTAACTCGCTACTAAAAGTGCGCCAAAAAAAAATCGCGAAGCCGTTGCCATCACTCATAAACGTAGAGTGTAGCTGTACCGCTACCCCGAATTGCCGTCGCGCGACAGAAATCGGAGCACTGTGCGGCCTGCCTGATTGTTTTTTTTCCCCATTCTTTGCAGCGAGCACATCTACCAGATCGTGAGCAGCACCAAAACACGTCGCTTCAACTTCAGTACGGTGTTCGCGGACGAGCGGGAAGGGGACGTGGAGCCCAACAATGAACTGCTGCCCGAGGGGCCCCCCAAGGTGCAGCACGATGGGTACGTCGTGTACCAGACGGCCGTGCACTACGACTACCACCTGCCGAGCGCCTCCGTGCCGTGGCGCTATGCCGCGGCACCGGCGGCCGCCATCAACACGCAGACGGTGCACCGGAGGAGGAGGTGAGAAGCTCCCCAATCCTACTTCCAATTAACAGATCTCGATTTTTCTGATCCCGGATCGGAATTCGATACATGCAGGGGCGAACCCGGGATATTGATCTGAAAGGGCCTGCATTTGAATCGCATCAGCTTTATTTAGATGTGATTTTAAAATTAAAAAACGTCTTTGAACTGTCGAGTAGCTTTAACTGTTTAACCAGATATCAGAGTTTAGTAGTGTGTAACCTACAGACTAGGTTTAGAGTGTTAAACGAGAATAGTTTGGGAATGTTACCTAAAGTGACTAGTTTGGGAATGTTACCTAAAGTGACTAGTTTGGGAATGTTACCTAAAGTGACTAGTTTGGGAATGTTACCTAAAGTGACTAGTTTGGGAATGTTACCTAAAGTGACTAGTTTGGGAGTGTTGCCCAGAGACTAGTAGGGAAGTGTTACCTATAGTTTGGTTTAGGAGTGGTACCTAGAGGTTGGTTAAGGAGTGTTACCTAGAGGTTGGTTTAGGAGTGTTACCTATAGGTTGGTTTAGGAGTGTTACCTATAGGTTGGTTTAGGAGTGTTACCTAGAGGTTGGTTCAGGAATGCTGCCCAGAGCCTAGTTTTAGAATGTTACCCAGAGGCTGGTTTGGGAGTGTTACCCAGAAACTGGTTTGGGAGTGTTACCCAGAGGCTGGTTTGGGAGTGTTACCCAGAGGCTGGTTTGGGAGTGTTACCCAGAGGCTGGTTTGGGAGTGTTACCCAGAGGCTGGCTTGGGAGTGTTACCCAGAGGCTGGCTTGGGAGTGTTACTCAAAGACTAGTTTGGAAGTGTTAGAAACTAGTTTGGGAATGTTACTCAAAGACTAGTTTGGAAGTGTTAGAAACTAGTTTGGGAGTGTTATCCAGAGGCTGGTTTGGGAGTGTTATCCAGAGGCTGGTTTGGGAGTGTTACCCAGAGGCTGGTTTGGGAGTGTTACCCAGAGGCTGGTTTGGGAGTGTTACCCAGAGGCTGGTTTGGGAGTGTTACCCAGAGGCTGGTTTGGGAGTGTTACCCAGAAGCTGGTTTGGGAGTGTTAGAAACTAGTTTGGAAATGTTACTCAAAGACTAGTTTGGAAGTGTTAGAAACTAGTTTGGAAATGTTACTCAAAGACTAGTTTGGAAGTGTTAGAAACTAGTTCGGAAATGTTACTCGAAGACTAGTTTGAAAGTGTTAGAGACTAGTTTGGAAGTGTTAGAAACTAGTTTGGAAGTGTTAGAAACTAGTTTGGGAATGTTACTCAAAGACTAGTTTTGAAGTGTTAGAAACTAGTTTGGGAGTGTTATCCAGAGGCTGGTTTGGGAGCGCTTCCCAGAGGCTGGTTTGGGAGCGTTACCCAGAGGCTGGTTTCGGAGTGTTACCCAGAGGCTGGTTTCGGAGTGTTACCCAGAGGCTGGTTTCGGAGTGTTACCTCGAGTCCTAAAAGACTAGTTTAAGAGTTTTTCATCTTCACACTAATTTTAGAGTGTCAACGAGACACTAGTTTGAGAGTTTGTAACCTTGTTTTAGGTGTGTTACCTAGTATTCGAGTGTGTTATCAAGAGACTAATGTTAGATTGTGTTACCAGGAGACTGTCTTGGGAGTTTGTTTCCTAGTTTTGTAATGTATTTCCAAGGGACTAGTTTTAGAGTGTCAGCAAGAGACTAGTTTTATAGTAAATTACTAAGAGATCAGTTTTAGAATGTGTTCCCAAGAACTATTTTCAGTGTCTTAGTTGGAGACAATTTTTCGTTTTACTTAGGGACTAGTTTTATACTGCTATGGAGAGATCAGTTTTAGAGTGTTACGGAGAGACTAGGTGGAGGTCATAGCACGAAAAAAAACCACAAACAAGCAGTCGGATTTTAAGCACATTTTACCATTATTGTATGGTAGTGTATATAAAAAAATGTATGTGTGTATATTCTCTATACAAAATCCACACCGTTCGACCCATTCACACCCAATTTGGTACACTTATACTTTAGAACACTGAGGGCTATTTCTTTCCTGTCTTCAAACCCATTTTTAGCCATGGCAATTAGCACACAAGTCGGCCTAAAAGTGCTTCTTGAAGCCCCAATTTTAAAATCCAAAGTTTGTTTTCCTGCAATAAATGGACGTGAACAAGTAAACGCGTTCTACGGGGTTTGTGTACGAGTTAAACACAGGAAAACGTCGCGGTCCTATTTTAGCTTTCGCGGTAGAAAACACGTTCTACAGAGTTTGTGTATTTGAGTTAACACAGGGAAATGTCGCGGTCATATTTTAGCAGTCGCGGTCATAATTTAAAACCGAGCAGAGGCGGGTTATTCAGCTAGAAAGCAATGAAAGAGTATGGTGAGAATAAGAATAAAATATTACGGTGTAGGCGAAACTGATTGAGAAGTTACTGTCTGTCTGTCCTTTAGGCCCATCATCCGGAGGCAGCTGGAGAACGAAGAGAAGCCGGTGTGTCCTGCCAGGACAAGGTTTGTGCCACCCCAGGCGGCCCTCAACGACAACTCGGAGTGGAAGTACATCGTCAACGTCCAGAACAAAGACGTTCGCTTCAGACAGATCATCAGAGTGGACGTCTGCGAGTAAGTATGCAAACTGTCTACGACTCATTGACCACTTGCGCGTCAATACGCTGTTATCGACGGTAGCAACTGGAGGGTTGCGAGTACGAATCCTACCAAAGACCATCGTCTACAAGGGGGGGGTGCACGTTCAATCTGTCGTGACCTCGAATGTCCTCACGTTGGCGTGGTGTGCACGTTTGGAGGGTGGTATTTTAACCAACGTCGTTATTGATGAAGGTCCGGGATGCATATTACCAACCTTTACTTGAATAGAAGACATGGGGGAAATTTTAAGTTCGCTGATTCGTTGGTTTCAATTTTAAGTCCGCTGATTCGTTGGTTTCTCACCCCGTAATCTCTGACGTCCATCACTCACTCAGTATTTACTTGCGATGTTTGCGAAAAAAAAAAGTTGAAACTGCTTCGACCGAATATAGAATACTAATAAAAAAGAAAGCGACAGCTTGAGATGATTACCAAGCGACAGTTTAACGGTTTGTGCCATGTACTCGTAATTGTGATCGTAAATACTTTGTGTTTAAATGCATTATTAATTCCAGTGCATGCACAATTTAAAAACAGTCCATTTTTGAACTTTACAGGACACTTGGGTCCTTGAACAGAACAGAAAACGGAAACGGGAGTTTTTCATTATTACTGCGGATTTGTTGTTGGGATTCGTTATTTATGTTGCAGAGGTTTTGCTAAGTGGATTTTAAGAGAGTTAATTTTAAGATCGTGTCTTATTTCGGTATTTCATTGAAACCATCTGGCTTTGACAATGAGTGTGGTAGATTGGTAAAAAAAAATTGGTAATTTTTAGTTAACGTCGTACTAGAGCAACACAACGGGCTATTGACGACGGTCCGGGATCAGTCCCTTAAGGGAAAGATCCGAGGACAATAATTCGTAATTTTGAACCACGGTCAGATGACGAAGCAACACCTGAGCTGGCACCCCACTCTCCAAACTTCCACACCAACCCAACGTGAGGACTTTCGGCCACAACAGAATTAAGGTGCACCAGCCACCTCTACACCATACGCTTACAAACATCCATGCCCGAACCCGGATTCGAACCAGGGACCTTTCGATCTAGAGGGTAACACCTTAACCACTATACCGGTTGGTCGGCTGTGGTAGATTGGAAGGTGGTAATGGTAATAGTAATTTTAAATAACGTCGTACTAGAGCAACACAACGAGCTATTGACGACGGTCCGGGATCAGTCCCTTGAGGGAAAGATCCGAGGACAACACCTCGTAATTTTGAACCACGGTCATATGACGAAGCAACACCTGAGGTAGATTGGAAGAAGTAGAAACAAACTTCTGCCCCGAGTCCACGTGAAGCATCGCCTCTAATGACGATGTCACGTAGTGACGTCATAGTCGACAGTTTGAAACTAACGAATCAGCGGTCTTAAAATTTCCCCATGTCTTCTGTTCAAGTAAAGGTTGTTAATATGCGTCCTCTCGAAGAGAAAGATCCGAGGACAATGCATCGTAGAGAGGGGTGTGCCTGCTCAGGTGGTGACCCCGTCATCTGACCGTGGTTCAAAATTACGTCATTGGGGGTCTCGCGGATACAAACACGTGTATCGGGGTGTACGTTAAATATATCGCGGCTTCGAATGTCCTCACGCTAGTGTGGTAAGGTTTATTTAATTAATTTAGATTAATTGTCGTCGGACAACGGACCATTGGTACCGACCAGGGATCCTACCCTTTAGATACGATTCCCAAGAAAGCGTAGCCGTTATCTAGCAGCCGTAATGTAACTGTGGATGTCGTTATTAAGCGTTGTTTATACAAACAGATGGCGTTGGTTTCCTAGAGAGCCTTGTTTGTGAGCTTAAGGGGGTCCGGAACACATACAAAAAAAAATTTATTAGTTAATTTAGAATTTTGTATTTTTTTGTACTGATTACCCATCTATATAATAAGCGAAATCACAACACAAAATTTTTCCAAAAGCTTTTTAAAAAATTTTTAATTAAAATTTTTTGAAAAAAGAGGGGTTATTTTAAATTGCTAAAATTTGAAATATTCTTGATCCATTTTCAAAATTCTTGCAGTAAATTATTCACAAATTCATAAACTTCAATTTTGATTCAGCAATTTAGAAAATATTAATTTAATAAAAAATAAAAAAATATTTGAATGAAAAAAATTTTGATAATTTTAAGTTACTTTTTTTTTAAAGTTGTATTTTTAAAAGTAAATATTTGTTTCAAACTTGCTGAATCAAACTTAAAGTATACTGTTTGAAAAAGATGTTTTCCAAATTTCAACCCTTAAACTTTATCGGTTTTCGACTTGAATTAGGAAATCTTGAAAAAAAGTATCATGGAGAAAAACGCATTTAAAGTTTTAAAGACAGATGTTGTTGCCTTGACAACAACTGTCAAGAGTGTGAGATTTTCAAAACAACGCACCACAAAAATTATTATATCTCTAGTTCTAATTAAGATAGAAACATGATTTAGACGTCATTTTAAGCAGAAAAACACAGAGAATTTCTTAAAATAATAATAAAAAAATTTCGAAAATGTGACGATTTTTGTGTCCCGGATCCCTTTAACGAAAATTAGGGGAGCCGCCATTGGCATGACGATCGTCATAGTGGTCTCAAAGAGTTGTGGAAGGTTTTTTTCTCTTGTAGCGGCAACATTTCATTTCCTGAGCCAAACGATTAGAACGGATCGAAGCAAATCAAAACCCAATTTTCTGACTGCATTGTTTAGTTTGTTTTTGTAAAATCGGGATCGTTAAAGATTGATTGAAAATTTCAACGGATTTGAAATCTGCGGAACATTTGACACCAGATCGATACCTTAAATGTGTTTTTCTTTAAACAAATTATTAATTACTTAGTAAATACTATATATATATATATATATATATATATATATATATATATATATATATATATATATATATCTGGCGTAGAATTTTGAAATCCGTTGAAATTTTTCTCTATCTTCAACGATCCCGAAGTTAAGAAACTTGGACTAGAGAATAAAATAGCCACTTTGTTTTGTTTCTCGAATAAAATAAACCACAACAGCCGTTTGTATTGCCCAAATTCTCCACTGTGTTCTTTCCGTCGAAGTTGACAACTCTGGTCTCTGTTAAGACGGCCGCCTACTTATGCCCGTGGCATCATGACATATCACGGCTGCTAGATAACGACTCCACTTTCTTAGGAAACCGTACCTTTAGGGAAAGATCCGAGGATGAACCTGAACCAGGGTAAGATGACGAGGTCAATACATGAACTAGCGCCTACAAACTTCCACTCCGCAACAGCGAGAGTACGTTTGAGACCAGGAATGATTCAATGTGCACCACCAGACCCTATGTACACGACTATCTTTGGTTGGCACGAGTGTCGAACTTCAACCCTGCGGTTGCTAATCCGTTACTCATACAACTGGGCTGCCAAGTGCTAAAACGTATCAGGTATGTGGGTAGTTGAATTAATGTCCCACTGGAGAAACACAACGATCTATTGAGACTTTAATCTTTCAACCGTGTGGGAGCCATTGGTTGGTTGGCTGATTGGTTTGGATTTTATGGCGAAAGTCCAATAGTGGACAAGCTGATTGGTCATCAGAAGTTAACAGCTTGCATGGTTTGCAGTTAGATTGCCTCCAGCAAAGAGAGTCTACTACACGCATTCTTTGAGAACCCTGGTTTACCCCTCGTTTCATTGAATATTCACGCCGGCCGCGATTCAATAAAGAATCCCACATCCTCTCCCACCGTCACGAAATCCGACTCAAACGTGACTCCGGCGTTTCATTATTCCATTAACGGGAGGATATCACCAACAAGGAACCTCGGCGAACGGTAATTTCCCGACACACTAATATGCTAATTGCGAGAACCATAAATTACTCTATTCTAATTACTACTTCGTGGATCAGTGGCGGAGACCTTGCGTACGAGCTTTTTTTTTTCGGTCGCCCGTAGCAACCGAGGTGGTACAGCAGAAGGACGGGCTACCGTGCACGGTAGGTCAAAGTCGCTGCCTTTTGCACTGGTGTGAAACCGATCGCCTTGAGAAGGGTTTGGGAGCTGTTTTCGTCTGTGCCGGGACCGCTGTGGCCCAGTTGGAAGGTGAGGTAAATTAAATTAACGTCGTACTAGAGCAACTCAACGGGCTATTGATCCCCCTAGACCAGTGCTCCCCAACCTTTTTATCGCTGCGGACCGGATCAGCGTTTGATAATTTTAACGCGGCCCACTGAGGGAGGGGACGTTGATTGTTTATATTTTAGATTGTTTTGATTTAACAATTTTAATTTAATTGTATTTAAACATGCCTTCAAAATAAAATTTAGTTGCACCAAAAATTGAATATAAAGTTATTTAACATTTTAACTCACTAGACCGCTAAATCAACGAGAACTCTGAGCTTGTTTCTTTGCAACGAGACGGTTTCATCTGGGGGTGATATTTTTGATCCAATTTTGACAAATGTGACAGCTGTTTTCAACTTGGCAGACAAAGTAGCTGCATTTAAAGCCAAACTGAAGTTGTCGGGACGGCACGTGAACAGAGGCATTTTGGACATGTTTCAGACATAGCGGGGATTTTAGGCGAGACTGAGCCTAAACATTCATTCTCCCAGTAGGTGCACGATCACCTGTCTTTGCTTTTAAAGAGTTCGAGCGCTATTTCTCAAATACAAGACATCCACGAACTAGTAAAGAATGGATCCGCGACCCATTTGTCAACAAATCAGGCGAATCTAGCATGTATGTGCAAGAAGAAGATCAACTGCTGGAGATTGCAAATAAAGGCGGCCTTAAAACTACGTTCGAGTCAACAACTCTGCCGATGTTCTGAATTAAAGTCATGGCGGAATACCCTGAGATCGCCATCACAGCACTTTAATCCCTATTGCCATTTCCGACAAACTATATGTATGAAGCGGGGTTTTCTGCAATGACAGCAACCAAAACAACGGAATAAACTGGACATAATTTAATGTTCCTTGGGCGGCCCGGTACCATTTGATCCACGGACCGGTACCAGTCCGCGGCCCGGGGGTTGGGGACCACTGCCCTAGACCACGCTCTAAACCTAACGGTGAGTGGGTCTAGTAGAACGGGCTATTGACGACGGATCAATCCACAACGTCATATTGAACCACGGTCAGGTGACGAAGCAACACCTAAGCTCGCACCACACTCTCCGAGCTTCCACGTCAACCCAACTTTAGAACTTTGGGCCACGACACATTGAAGGTACACCAGCAGCGTCTACACCATTCGTTTACAAATACTGCACTGACCCGGTTTCGAACAAGGATTCTTCCAGTCTGGTAATGGTAATAGTAATGGTAATTTTCGTTAACGTCGTACTAGAGCAACACAACGGGCTATTGACGACGGTCAGGGATCTATCCCTTAAGGGAAAGATCCGAGGACAACACCTCGTAATTTTGAACAACGGTCAGTTGACGAAGCAACACCTGAGCTGGCAACCCACTCTCCAAACTTTCACACCTACTCAACGTGCGGACTTTCGGACACGACAGATTTAAGGTGCACCAGCCGTCTCTACACCATACACTTACAAACATCCATGCACTGACCCGTTTCTAACAAGGTTTCTTGCAGTCTGGAAACCAACACCTTAACCACCAGACCGGGTGGCCGGCAGCACAGATGGAATAACAGCGCGTTAGGGTTGAGAGTTCGAAACTAGGTTCAGTTAAGGGGGGTGGGGGAGGCTGGTGTGCTTCAAATCTGTCGTGGACGCCAATGTCTTCATGTTGGCATGAGAGTGGGGTGCTTGTGTTTACCTCGTCATCTGACCGTGATTTAAAATATCGTGGTGTTGTCTTCTGTAATTTGGTAATTTTTTATTAACGCAACGGGCTCACACAACGGGCTCTTGACGACGGTCAGGAATTAATCACCTGAGGGAAATATCCGAGGACAACACCACTTCTTTTTGAACCACGGTCAGATGACGAGGACACACCTGAGCTGGCATCCCACTCTTCAAACTTCGTAGGACCGAGAGATTCAGATTGTGATTCTATGTTTGCCGGAAGTTTAATTTTAAAATAGCGTAAAAAAAATATTAATTAAAAAAAAAAAAAACACGCAAAGTAATATTTAAACTGAAGGTAAGGTTAAGTAATTTTAATTAACATCGCACTAGCTTACTTCGAAGACGGCACTAAAATGCATCAGGCTAGAAAACCTGACTGAGAAACATCTTACTCTGCCGTAATAAAACTTCTCTTTTGAATAAATGAGCACCATTTTTGTAGGTGGTGTTAATTATTTCTTCCAAGAATAAAATACACAAAATTATGTTTTGAGTGGGAATTGTCATCAGGGTTAGAATTTTCATCATTTCTACACATCAAAACAAAAGCCCACAATCGCTTAAATGCACGTGACAACTTACGAGTGGCTCTTTCAGAGAAAGATCCTCGATTCAAAAGTATTACTGCCGACCAACCGGTATAGTGGTTAAGGTGTTAGCCTCTAGATCGGACGGTTCCTGGTTCGAATCCGGGTTCGGGCATGGATATTTGTAAACGTATGGTGTAGAGGTGGCTGGTGCACCTTACATCTGTCGAGGCCGAAAGTCCTCACGTTGGGTTGGCGTGGAAGTTTGGAGAGTGGGGTGCCAGCTCAGGTGTTGCTTCGTCATCTGACCGTGGTTCAAAATTACGAAGTGTTGTCCTCGGATCTTTCCCTTAAGGGACTGATCCCGGACCGTCGTCAATAGCCCGTTGTGTTGCTCTAGTACGACGTTAACTAAAATTACCATTTACATCAAAAGTATTACTATGAATAAACAACAACGTAGCCGTTAGAAATTCAGATAATTGCATTGTATGTACGTATATGTAAATCTGTGTTTTGTTTGTAATAGTTAAATTGTCTTGCCATACATGTTTTTTCCTAAATATAGAAATATAAACCCATTTTTCAAGAGGGTGCGAGTACTTATTTATAGAATCAAGGATGTGCCAATCACTAAAAAGGTTAAGAACCACTCTATTTGAATAAAGACTTACCTTAATAGTGATTGTTGGTGTTCTAAAGGACTTGGTGAGGTACAAGACTCAAATGTGCGGTGTCCAGATCAACTACTGTAGGACGATTGGCCGCTTGACTTAAGTTCGTTCCGAGAAGAAATCTACGAATGCAACTCAGTCCACACTTAGTATGCGTTGTTGCGAGATCATGGAGACAGTTCTTTGTTTTTCACTGTTAAGATTAGTCAGCAATGTGAACAATCTCTAAATCGCGAGATACATGTGTATTTTGACTTCCAAGTCTATGTTTTTATTTTATAGCGCCGACCAACCAGTCTGGGGATCAATGTGTTAGCCTCTAGATCGAAAGGTTCCTGGTTCGAATCCGGGTCAGTGCAGGGATGTTTGTAAGCGTATGGTGTAGAGGAGGCTAGTACTCTCGTTGAGTCGGTGTGGAAGTTTGAAGAGTGGGGTGCCAACTCAGGTGTTGCCTTGGCATCTGACTGTGGTTCAAAATGACGTGGTGTTGTCCGCGGAACTTTCCCTTATGGGATTGATACCGGACCGTCGTCAATAGCCCGACGTGTTGCTTAAGTACGACTTTAATTTTAAAATTATCATATTTTCAAGCAGGTAGGTAGGTATTTTAATTAACTTCAGACTGGAGCAACACAACGGGCTATTGGCGACGCTTCGGGATCAAACCCAAAGCAAAAAACGACTACCCGTTGTGTTGTGCCCAGTTTGACTTTAAATGAAACACGTAACTACGGAAAAAAACCGGGACGCGCGTGCCGGTAGACCGTTTGGAAGATTAACGAATAGACAACCGGAAGATTCCTAGTTCGAATCCAACAAAAGATCGTCGGGTACAAAGGAGGCTATTGCACGTTAAATCTGTCGTGGCTACAAATGTAGTCTCGTTGGCGTAATGTGGAAGTTCGAATGCTTGCTCGGGTGTGACCCCGTCATCTGACCGTGGTTCAAAATTACGTAATGTTATTCTTTCCCTTGGGGATTGATCCCGACCGTCGCCAATAACCTTTTGATGAGCTCCAGTGTGATAGGTAGGTATTTTAATTAACGTCGTACTGTAGCAACACTACGGGCTATAGACAATGGAACGATATCCCTAAAAGGAAAGATTCGAGGACAATACCTCATAATTTTGTATGAACCACTGTCAGATGACGAGACAACACTTGACCCCACTCTCCAAACTTCCACACCAACCCAACATTAGGATTTTCGGACACGACATATTTAAGGTCCACTATCCGCGTATTCGCTTACAAATATCCATGCAGTGACTCGATAATGGTAATTTTAGTTAACGTCGTACTAGAGCAACACAACGGGCTATTGACGACGGTCCGGGATCAGTCCCTTCAGGGAAAGATCCGAGGACAACACCTCGCAATTTTGAACCACGGTCAGATGACGAAGCAACACCTGAGCTGGCACCCCACTCTCCAAACTTCCACGCCAACCCAATCGCAGTGACTCGGATACGAATCAATCCCAAAGGGTAATGGTAATTTATAGTTAACGTCGTACTAGAGCAACACAACGGGCTATGCTATTGACGACGGTCCGGGATCAATCCCTTGAGGGAAAGATCAGAGGACAACACCTCGTCATTTTCAACCACGGTCAGATGACGAGGCAACACCTGAGCTGGCACCCCACCATTCCCAAAGGGAAAGAAACGAGGACAACGCCACGCACATTTTGAACCAAGATCAGATGACGAGCTCCAGTGCGACGTTAGTTAAAACAGTGACCTACCTACACTTTTGTTGCGAATACGTTACTTTTCTTGTGGAGCACCTGGGTCTTAAGTCCTGTCTCCAGCAATTGAGTCCTCAAGACCCAGGTGCTCCACCAAAGAGTAACGAATTAGCAACCAGAGGATAGGTAGATAATTGAGGACTCAATTGCTGGAGTAGATCTGTACAGCAGCTGATTGCATTTCCGTTTGCCTTGCAGGTCTCCCGGCCAACCCTGCACCCGGGAAATCTCGCTGCCCTTCGGCTACTCGAGCCAGTGCAAGCAGAAGTTCATCAAGAAGAAGCTTCTGGCCCTGGACGCGGACGGACAGGGGACGTCGGTCGAGAACTTCTTCATCCCCTCGTGCTGCGTCTGCCACGTGACTCGCGCCACGCAGCGCCGGTGACGCTGCCAACACCGAATACTTCTGTGATACGAAACGCCGACACAGTCAGACGACGAAGAGGGTTGCACGGATAACAGTCAGACACGACGCAGGTCTGACGACAGGACACATCTGGGGCGATTCATTCCACACGGAGAGGGAGAGACTTGGTTGTGACGGACGAGTTGTGTGTGTGTTTGTGTCAGCTTGTCCGCATTCGTCCGACCATAATCGGAGAGAGAGGAAAGACGTGTCCGGACCAATATTCGGGGATTGAACTCGGAACTCAAAAATCGGGTGGTACGAGACGTGTCGGTCCTGTAACTGATACCCGAAAAAATCGAATGGTCAATCGATCGAATAGAGGCTGGGTCGGTCACTCGATTCGATCGATCTTCGGAGATAGGGGTGGAGATGTGTAAAAAAAATCCAACGAAGCATTAGGAAGTGAAGTGAATTGAATATTCGGCAACATAAAAAAAATGTATTAAAAGCAAAAATTATAGTTAAAGCGCGTCCCGATAAATAATTCAGGGATAAAACAAATTAACTGATGATAAATTCAATATATTTTCCAAACCCATTCACGAAGGGCCCCTTGGAGTGTGTAGGGGGCCCCATTAAGTTTAGGCCTGAAAAAAGTGAGGGCCTTGAGGGGTCGTTTCCGAAAGGGGGAGTGTCCTCGGGTCCCTCGCCACAAGGTAATTGGAATTAAAGCACTAAAAACGGAACACACACTGAAACTTTGCGAAACAGCGAAAGTCGAAGTTCGATCCACCCTCCTTGTGGTTGTTATGCTGAGGTATCTCATCATTAACGTATCTTGATGGACTAGATATCTCGTCGAAACCACTTGCAGGGTTGGTCACACAGGTGGAATGCGTGTCTGGAAACAGTCTGAAGCCATCTCTAAATTCTCACAATACAGCAATTCATGTTTAGGAAAGACGGAGGAGAAAAGATTCGCCCCCACCTGTGCCCCCTCCCTCTCTTAAATTATCTTCCGAATGCGTGGAAGGCTCCTATGGATAGAGTGACATTCGAATTTTGAAGAAAGTTCGCGAACTTTTTCTGATAACTTAAGAATTGTCGTTCTTGAAGAACTCTTGTTGGTGAAATGTGTGCTATGTGTATTAGTGTAGATTCAACAAGAGGAATCTCGGTTCTGTATGTCTGAGTATATTTATATATATATATATATATATATATATATATATATATATATATATATATATATATATATATATGATTCTATATAATAAAAATTCCATAAGAATACTTTGGACACGAGTGCTTTTGTAGCAGATGTTAGACATTCAAGTGGCCAGAGACAATAAAGTGGTGTAAGAAGAAACTGGATTCTAATTCTATACATACAAGACAAGAAACAGCGTGTATTAAAAATGACCCACATTTATATATTTTTCTAGTGAAAATAGCGAACTAGATTCATTGTTTACAGCTTCACTGGCAACAAGATCATACTGACATTGTTCCATTGCGTTTCGAAATATTTTAAACTATTTCTCAATTATTCAACGAGTGAATCTTTCTGGATTTGTAAATAATGATTATTGTAGCTATTGTTTGATTGTGTGTTGTATCATTATGCCTAAGACTTGTACCAAATAAATATTCAGCTATTAGCTTTATGTCATTGTATTTTTAACACTCTGAGGGGTTCGCACGCATTACTCAGCCTTGCTTTCAGCACCCCCTACAATCCAATGTGCTAAATTTCTATTAACCTAAAAGCATACATTGACTCTGAGGGGATTTGCCCAAAGATTCTGCATCAATCTCTAGTGGAAGGTAGGGTCACGCGTTAAGTTCGTATAACCCCCTTAAGGGTTAACACGCATAATTCCACCTTGCAAACTGCCCGTCTTCTCTGCCTAACTCCCAACCAATTTTGAGCGGGTTGACCAATACAATCTTTCCTAAGTGTTCTATAATGAGGAAATAGATAATACAACATTTCCAATTCTATTTTAAAGAAAGGGACAACGGAACTTTAACAAATGATTGTACTTTGCCGAAGGAAACAATGGAACTATTGATTCTAAAAATATTGATAAAATCTTTCCAATGTATACTATGATTTAATGAAACTCCTACAGGTGGTGGTGCCGCTGTAGCTCTGTTGGAAGACCAGCGGATTAGAGCATCCGCAGGGTTGCAAGTTCAACTCTAGGTCTAGACCGTCGTGTACGAGAGAGCTGGTGCACGTTATATCTGTAGTGACCTCAAATGTGTGGATGCTTGGAGAGTGCGGCGCCAGCTCAAGGGTTGTTCTCGTCATCTGGCTGTGGTTCAAAATTACGAGGTGTTGTCCTCGGATCTTTTCCTTTGGGCTAGATCCCGCATCGTCGCCAATAGCTCGAGGGATAAATAGTATAAGTATACAGATTATACCCATATATCACTACCTATCTCTCAGGCCAACTTATTCATCATCTTGAGCAGGTTCTTGAAGAACTCAAGTTTTCATAGGGTAGTAGACTGGATTCAGGGTTTTATTTATGACTAGGGCAACTTATTTGTTGCAGTAAAAATGGGAAAAGTTGTATTTTTGGAAATAAAGTTGCATTTATTTTTAATACACTAAAATCTAAAATAAATTATTCGTAAAAAATGAAAAAATTCGAAGTATATTGACAATTTTAGTCGTGTCCAACAGTATTATACCTCAAAAAATATAAACGAATGTTGAATGGCAAATCCTTGGTCAGTAATTTCTTTAACATTGAAAAACTGCGCCAACCGCAGTCATATAATGTGCTGTATTGGATAGCAGAAGAGCAAAATCCTTTCGCTCAACATTCAGAGAATTTAAAACGTCATCTACAAGGCGAACAACATATTGATGATCGACACTCAACTCGCAAACTCTGCAGTCAATTCCGCAAGTTTCCTCTGCATTATCAAGAGTGCCAACCAATGTGTTTAAGTACACGAACACCTTCTTTCCATGATTTTGTTTGATTCGGAATACTTCGACGTTCTCTAGATCAGACACACGTGATCGAAGGGTTGATTCAGAGGGCAAAAAATGAAATAGTAATTTCATATTAATTAATTTTAAGCTAAATTTTAAAAAGTTGCAGGTGGTTGCATTTATGCAGAAAGTTGCGGTTATAACTTACTTACAATACAACCCATGTATGGGGAATTTTTATTTTAATACTTTACATGCAGCATAAAACGTGCGAAAAAAAGTTGTATTTGTTGCAAAAAGTTGCCCTCTTTATGACAAATGGGATCAGTAACTGATATTATCTGTACATTTGTAATATTTATCCCTCAAATTGTTGTAAGGGGATGACCTCAGTCATAAAAAAATCTGACCCCAAATGTATTCGGGTCCTTAAAACTTTGTTCTGAAAAGGCAGCTAAGATAGCTACTATTGTATTGACTGGACTGGATATACGACTTACGGTAATGGTGGTTAATGAACGTCGCACTGAAGCAACACAATTGACTATGGTGACGGTCTGTTATCTATCCCGAAGGGTAAGATTTGAGGACAACACCAAGCCGTTTTAAACCATGGTCAGATGACGAGGTCAGCGCCTGATGTGGCACCCCACTTCCACCTCATGCCAACGTGGGGACATTCCAGGTGACGACAGATTTAACATGCATCACCCCCCGAGTTCACGACTCTCTTTGGCTCAGCGACCTATTCACACCAAATGTCACAGTTGTGATACCACATATTTAGAGACTCTCATTAAACTATAAGGCTGTAGATTGAGTCAGGGAATCCAGATTCGAATCTAAAAAGAACTTAAGTTGACTGGTTTTGGTTCTATGGCGCAAAGTACTGGAAACGGTCAAGTTGGTTCCAAACGAAGGATAAAATTCGATCCAGTAAAATTTATTAAGCAGTCATAATAGTCAGTAATAAAACCCAGTAATAAAATATTTTAAAACTGCTTTGATTACCAAAAGAAAAAATAATTATAATACCAAATAAATTAAAAACAACTAACAGACGGATAAACTTCGAAAATATGAGGTTATCGTTGTTATCGGCATAAAAATAATTAAAAGTTTCACAATGAATTGACGTAGTTGAAATTTTTAGAAAGCGATTGACAAAAAAGTCAGTTGAACTATCAGAAGTTTTTAATAAAAATGTTGTGTGGGGGCCTTGTCTTCATTGTTCAGTCCTGGCAAGGTATATCCTTTGTTTACCTTTAAAACACCATTTCCACACCTGAAAATTTCAAATTTTTTAAATATTATGCTATTACTCTTTAGCTCTTTTATAATCCTTTCAAATTTTACTTCTACCATATTAAAACTGGAGACATAAAAATTTGATAGAAGTATTGACATCTACGTATATTTGATATGGGGGTTTATATTTTTTCACCTTTTTCTCAAAATGCAACTTTTGCTAGAGTTACTCTCCGCAAAATACACTATCTCAAAATGCATGAATCGCATTCTTTAAAATTTTTTTATTCATGGTCTAAAGATGATTAAGCAGAGGTTGAACTATGACACTATTAAAAAATACGCATTAAAAAAATTTAGCAGGATATAATACCTGAATGTTTTTTTACATTTTGCTTTTTTTTTTCAGGGTATATTTTCGAAACGTAAATTTGCGATAATAGTATTTTTGAAAGCATTTACATTTTTTTACTCCATTTTAAAGAATCAAACTTAAAACTCCGGCATCAGATGCTTTTTCTAGTAGAATCAATCGAGTTCCGTGTTAATTTCAAAAAATTGCCACCGAAGGTATACAGATACCTTAAGCAATTTTGTTAATGACTTGGGGTCTCCGCCCTCTGCTCGCCAATCCCCGGGGGATAGCTACGCTATACCATTTGGTTTGCTTCGCGAACCAACGCTCCTTTCGCAGAGTCAATCTCCTGTGCAACGACCGTAACTATCATAATAATTTGTTTAATCCTGATATAACTTTCCGGGCCATGACGTCAGAGCAAGGGCTTCGCCCTATGCTCGCAAACCCCTGGTGATCACTACGTAATTTAATGAAATGTATGCTCCTGTGGGAACTGAAAATGTAAAAAGATCATTGTCGGGAAAGTAGGTAAACGCAGAATGGACTTTCTATTTCTTTCATTAGAGTTTATTTTTTCCCATATCCACTAGATGGCGACACGACATTTTAGACTTGCTGAAGTTCCTGAAATGGGGGAACACTTATGTACTTTCTTTCTTTCATGAGATATTGCTTTTTTATATTTATACCAGATGGCGCCACGATATTTCAGTTTAGCTGATGTAAACACACACTTGCTTTTAATAAATCCCTCAAGTTGGTGGTTTTGACTTTTATGGCTCTCTTTCAAGGTTGCGCTAGACCAGATAAAGTAATAAGAGTTGAATAAAGGTACGGCAAACGAATGAATATGAAAAGCAGTTTTCCAAACATTTAGCTTTGCCTCTGCATTACTGTTCGATGGCTCCTCTTTTTTTCAAGTGATATTTCAAAACACATTCACTGAACATTATCTTAAATCACTTGAATACAATGGTTTTCAATTATGTTTTTTTATGGGTCCCTTAAGCATCGAAATGATTCATCTCTTAAAATTATCTGACAGTAAGGTGCTTCAAATAATAAGCTTATTAAAGACCTTTATTTTTGCTATATGTGTTCATGCTTTAAGTTTTTTTTATTTCAAGTATTTTTAATTTAATAGCATTCAGCAAATGTTGATGTATTAAAGAAGTTCATAAAGAAGGTTTGTTTCAATAATTAATCAACTTATGGACCAATTTGAAGTGTACTTGGATGATAAAATTTCACGGTAAATATATCAAAGGAAAAGTCAAATATAGATGAAATGCTTCAGATAATAAAATATTGCTATGTGAAAAAATAAATATCTTTGATTTTATCCATAAATTAATTTCAGATTCTCTATTAAACTTGTAAAATTCTCTCTAGAGAAATTCCTTCGTATTGAGAATCACAACTCTGCAAAGAATTGGTAAATAGTCTATATACAAATAAATTAGTCGATGATCTAATGTTAATAATCGAGAAGTTTCAAATTATTTCAGGGGCTTCCTCAGGGTTCTGTCTTGAGTCCTACTTTGTTTACGTTCTTCTTTTCAGGTATGGGCTTATTTGCGGATGATATTGGTCTTTGGGACTCGGGCACGGACTTGAAGAAACTGGAGAGTAGCATTAATCACGTCCTTGGAGACATGGGCTGTAAAATGGGGTATGTCATTTAATGTAGGGAAATGTCAAGTTCTGCATATGGGCTACAGGAACAGTGGAGCCGAGTACTGTCTGCAGGGAGTAAAGGTAAAGGAGGGAGAAACAGTCAAGGATCTTGGGGTGATAATTCACAGGGATTTTAAAATGGGTCACCAATGTTCAGCTGCGGGTAAAAAGGCTAATAGGTTATTGGGGTATATTAAAAAGACTGTAACTTCAAGGGATAAGAATATAATCTTGCCATTATATAAGGGTTTAGTAAGACTACATCTAGAATATGCTCTACAATTCTGGGCTCCATATATGAGAAAGGACATAGAATCAATTGAAAGGGTTCAGCACAGAGCTACAAAAATAATAAAGGGGCTAGCAAATTTCGACTATAATGAACGTTTAAGTAAGCTAAACATGTATACACTGGAAAGAAGAAGAAGGAGGGGGGATTTGATTCAGCTTTTCAAGTTTGTAAAACAAGGGGACACAGAGGGCTTAAATTTCAATAGGGATAACAGAACAAGGGGCCATGGGTATAAATTGAATAAGACACATTTTAATCGGGATTTAAGGAAAAACTACTACTTTAATAGGGTAATAGACAGTTGGAACGCGTTGCCAGAAAATATAGTTAATTCAAAGGGAGTGTACGAATTTAAGACACAATTGGATAGTCAGTGGGAATTGGGGAATTCATAAACAAAGGACCAGCCTTGTTGGGCTTGAGCCTGTAGCTGGTCGTCAATATTTGTATTTGTATGGAACTTTGCTGAAATCTACAAATTGAGTTTTTATCCCACTGTCTACGATTGGTTTCTTCATAACCAATAAAAAATTATATGGCTTTCGCCCTATTCTTTTATTGAACCATCAGCCTCTTGCCGTGGAAAAACACCCAAAATATTTGGGTTTTGTACTGGATCTTGATATATTGTGGACAATAAACAGTGATTCTGATATATTGGACACATGGACCATCTTGTGTTGACGGCAAGGAAATGCCTAAACATCCTAAAGTATATCTCAGGTCGCGAATGGAGAGCGGATGCTGGTACTCTTTTAGAAATACCTATATTTAACTTATTAGACCCATTTTGGAGCATGGATATCCAGTTTACAGTTGTGCCTCTGACACAAATCTACAGAAATTTGAGAGGGTCCAGCTTAAATTGAAAAAATTTCATCGAATGGATTATGATGTGTCTCCATTTTTTTGCAATATCCAGCATTTGAAATATCCTCACCACGTGATGAACTTTCACTGGTAACAATCCTAAAAGTTCTTTCGGGCCCGAAAACGAAATAAATCGAACAAAGAGTCGATTCGTTGCCGTTAGTTGTCTCTGAGTCCAAACGCTGTTTGTATCGTTCTATATGCTTTTCTGATGCCATGTCTCTTAATAATTATTAATTGTCTTGTTGGACTTGGAGTAACACTCTTATTTCTTCATTACAAGTCATAACATATTCAAATTAAATTTAATATTTAATCTACCTGCATTCGTAACCCTCCAAGTGGTTTCGACGAGATTTCTCGTCCATCAAAACCTGATACATTTTGATAACGACGAGATATCTCGTCCTCAAGACATCGCCGAATTTTTGATAAAAGACACGATCAGGTGCTGCTCGGTTTTCTAATGAAGAAATATCTCGTCACTCAAGATCTGCTAAAGTTTTTGCTAGTAACGAGATATCTCGTCAACCATTAGGAAGGTTAATAAGTGTATCATTTTGTTTACACGAACAATTTAGCTAGTATTTAACTATTATTATTATTTATTATTACACTATATTAGTTACTACAATATATATTTAATTTAATAGTTTAACTTAGTATACAAAAACTTTTAAAAGCGGTAACTAGTGTTCACGAACGAAAAAGAAAACAAAGAAAAAATCATTTCGAATGACACTATTTTTTCCAAAGTGGTAAGATACCTGATTTAATGTCGTACCGGAGCAACAGAACAATCTATTGGCGACAGTCCGGGATCCATACCAAATTGAATGATTCACGGACTCATTTTGGAACACGGTCAGATGACGTCACACTTGAGCAAAACACTCTCCTAACGTTCACACCACGCCAAAGTGAGGACATTTGAGGCCACGGGAAATGTAACGTGCACCAGCCCGTCGGCAATAACGCGTTGTGTTGCTCCAGTTTGACGTTAATTACGATGCATGCCTACCATATATTAATTCAAGACATTTTCCATCGAACGGTGTTATAAACTTTTGAAAACGGCTATAGATATAACAATTGCAATTCTTATAACTTTCGAGGTACAACGGCTTTAACGGTCATAGTCTAGATTATTTCTTAGCGCGTTCCTTATAACTTCCTAGGTACAACTGGTGTACTGGCCATTGATTAAATTCTTTCTTGGCGCAATCCTGGTACAATTGCTGTACCAGCAGTAGTCTAAAGGTTGAAGGTACAACTGATGTACTGGCCATTGTCTCAATTCTTTCATGACAAGATCATAGAACAACTGCTGTACCCGCTTTAGTCTAAAGGTTAAAGGTTCAATTGATGTACTGGAAATTGACTAAATTCTTTCATGATGCGATCATAGTACAACTAGTACTGCCCGTAGTCTAAAGGTTAAATTTATTGTACTGTAAACATTAACTGAATTACTAAGTTGTGATTCGTTTTATAAAGCATTTCTACCAATAGAATCCGTTTGAATAACTTTTTTCCTTATTCAACAGGTGAGAACCTGGGTTCGGGAAACCGTACTCAGCGCTCCAACCGTAGAGCTCAGAGCCTCAGTGGTGGAAAACTTCATCTTGCTCGCATGGAGACTCTACAAGCTGAACAACATCCATTCAGCAAAGGCTGTGGTGGAGGGTTTGCAGTTCGAACCCATCCTGCGTCTTGCTTCAACATGGAAGGTAACTCTCTTGCCAGACTAGAGCATATTTCTCAAACTGTTTTATGGTCCGCGAGTAGGTACGTAGGTAGTTGAATTAAGTTTTCACTGGAGCAAAATACCGGGCTACGGTGTTGACGTCCTGGAATAATATTCGTTGAACACGACGTCATTTTGAACCACCGTCAGATGACGAGGTCATACCCGAGCTGGTACCACAGCTTCCAAACTTCACCACCACGCCAACGTAAGGACGGTCTTTGGTCGCATTCGAACCCGCAATCTTCCGGATGCTAATCCGTTACTCTTCCAACCGGATTAGCCGACCAACCGGTATAGTGGTTAAGGTGTTAGCCTCTATATCGAAAGGTTCCTGGTTCGAATCCGGGCCCGGGCATGGAAGTTTGTAAACGTATGGTGTAGAGGCGGCTGGTGCACCTTAAATCTGTCGTGGCCGAAAGTCCTCACGTTGGGTTGGCGTGGAAGTTTGGAGAGTGAGGTGCCAGCTCAGGTGTTGCTTCGTCATCTGACCGTGGTTCAAAATTACGAGGTGTTGTCCTCGGATCTTTCCCTTAAGGGACTGATCCCGGACCGTCGTCAATAGCCCGTTGTGTTGCTCTAGTACGACGTTAACTAAAAAAATTACCAATTAATCCAACCGGATTATGGTTGAAAAGAAATTTGTTTTTGAAATAATTATTTAATTGGCGATTTTAAAAGTGCGCCAATCCCCCCCCCCAAAAAAAAATCGCCCACCTGTTGCCATCGCTCATAAACGTCGACTGTTACTGTACCAGCGTGTGCAAGCGTAGGTAAGGTCCTTCCGTCGATTAACGATAGAAATGTTTACATGTTATTTCTTTAAACATTAGTGTGGGGTCTGTTTTCACTATCTTGACGGATGGTTTGAAAAATTATCCTTTGTATCACACACAACACACTCTGACTCCTGAGCTAAAAGAATATCGAATTTCCTCATGCAAAGATTTGACTGTCGTGGTCAATCAGGATCCAAATATTTTGCTAAATATTGTCATCAGAGATAGGACTTTGTGTCTCGAGTACGATCTAGAGACAAAACGCCGAAGTTCTGAGTAGAAAAAAGAGACTGCCAATGAAAATTCGGGCTTCAAAAACAAAAACGATGCTGATCACATTTTTAACAGTCGGGGGGCATCATTCATCCAGAATTTCTTCGTCAAGGTTCCCCTGTGACAGGGGCATTCTACAAAAATGTTGTGGATAGGCGTTTGAAACGAATGTGGCGTGTGACGCCTGATTTGTTGGACAGTGGAAATTGGTGCCTTTTCCACGACAATGCACCGTCTCACAAGTCCATCATTCTGCAGCAATTTTTGGCGAGGGCAGGTTGTGAGCATCGACTCCCCCTATAACTATTTTTTATTTCCAAGTTAAAGATGAAGGGGCAGCGGTTTGATACAATAGAGGTGAGTGAAGCGGCTGTGACATCGCAACTCAATAGTGTTAGAGCGGAGAGGTTCCAGACGGTTTTTACGGACCTTTACACTCGTTCCAAGCGTTGTATTGAATTGAGAGGAGACTATGTAGAACTTTACTATCAAATAAAAGTATATCCTCAGTGTTATGTGGTCTGTGTACGATCAGACCTGGAATGTTTTGAGTACACTGTATTTTCAAAACCTCAATATTTAACGTAAGAAAGTAAAATAGGTGCTTGGATTCATATGCGAAAAACAATTGGCCTATGGTGTGTAAAAAGGTGCCCCCCCCACCCTGATCTAAACAGAAAATTGAACTACTCTAATAATGATTGGCAACAATGTATGTTCCTCCCAAACAGTTACATTTAATATTCAAATAATAAACTCTTAAACATTGTTACGTTTACAATTAATACATTGTTACGTATAACAATGGTTTTTCTTATGAGTGCAATCCCATGCTTTGTTTCGTCCCATTTATCGAAAAGTTTTTGAACTGCTAGCATTCAAAGAGCGAACTTGGAATATTTCATTTTGAATTTGGATCTATTTCCTGCGATTTGAATTCACTTCGTGTTTTGAAGTAATCAATTTACAACTTGCGTGTTCTCTAGAGCTGTTGGATTTCTTTGAAGATGACTCGACGATTTTGGAAAGGATTAAAGAATTTGTAAGTAATCTCAAGTCAGTTTCGAAAACCTTTAAAAAAAGATGATTAGGGATATTGCCAATTGCCAAATAACTTTAGTTTTGTCTGAGCGTTTACTAGCCTAATTTAAATTACTTAAATCAGAATATTGTCTTTGGAACTGATCGTGTTAGACTATTATTTCACCTAGGTCATAAAGATAATTTTATGTACCATTAGTGTAACGATCAGCTATTTATCTATCTATTTGATCATCTATTTATGTTTTGGTACATATCTATTTTTACCTGAACAATAATCTTGGTGGAGTGGTCGTTCACGGTAAGACGTTTGTCGCCAACTAATTTTTGTCGCCAAATCAAGATGGCGGCCGAATTCCGTAACAGCAGATAGGGTTGCCATAACAAAACGGCAGATGTGAAGAAAATCCGCAAAAGGTGAAGGTTACCATATTTGGCGACAAATCGCCTTCCTACCGTGAACGACCACTCCACCATAATCTTCTATAATTTAATTATTATACAGCTTTTAAAGGATATGTGCCCAAACTATTGTACTGTAACTACTTTAATTTGGTATTAAATTTTTCTGTGAAATGTACGGACCAAAATCGAAAACATTTTAAATTTCTTAGTGGTTTTTCTCAGCTTTTTATATTTTATGACTCTTTGTACTTAAAATGCTAAGGCTTTTAGTGTAATTCATGTCGGGATGTGAAACTTTTTATTGTTTTTTTTTATTACTTTGTATTTGAAGACTAAGTATGGCAGAAAGATTTGGTAAAATAATTATTTTTTGAAAATAATTAAGATTTTTGTTTTGTTTTTTCACAGCGTTTGTTTAAAACATATTAATAAAAAAATAAGTAATTATGGTAAATGTAATCCATAGCACAACTTTGTGGGATACACTTATAATGGAAGGTAAATAGAAAAGGTACTTCAAAACAAATTCAAACTTGCAGATATGGAGCATGAATTCTAAATTATTGAAATAAATTTTTAAGAAATTGAATTTTTAATTATTGTGATTAAAAAAGTGTTTTTTTTTTCGTTTGGTAATGTATATTTAAAGAGTATTGAAACATTTTATTGTGATGATGAAAACAATAAAAAATGTTCAAAAGGTACTGCATCCCCTTAATTTATGTAGTTATGTAAGTAGTTAATTAACGTCACATTGGATAAACACTCCGGACTATTAGTGACGGTCCGGGAATAATTCTCATGACAGAGTTAACGCGTTAAAGTTCTTTGGTTGGATCGAATTTCTCAATCCCAATCTTCCTGTTGCTAATTCGTTACTCTTCCAACTCGGTTACCGCAGCCCTTAATTGGTATGATATTTATAAAAAAGGAGCACAACCCCCACCTCTTTTCTTTTTATAAAAATTTCTACCTATTTCCATTTATGTACAATAGTGATAATAAGAAGACAAACTGAGTAACAAGAATGTGTGTGTGTGTGAAGTTTGGGTAGGTAGATAGGAATTTAATGTCGTACAGGAGCAACATAACGGGCGATGGGCGAAGGTTCGGATCAGGAAAGATCCATATAAAGATTGGAATTGACTGTTAGTCAACAGGTTTTTGAGGAAAAAAAGATAGCTTTAGCTCACAGTTATTGTGCTATAAGGGAAGTAAATCCCATAATTAAACATTCACTACCTCATTTCTGCTTCACCAGCAATCCACCGATAGTGCGATAATTTTGAAATAACGACTACAACATAGTCCAATATGGGTCAATGCCAATGTATGAATATCTTTACTTCTTTCAGTTTCTCCAATGATTTCGGTGACTATTATCTGAATGAAACGGACGATGTCTTAGATATTGTAAGTACAACCTCACCTTAAATCAATCATTCCGTGTATTATAATACTTCCCGGTGTTGCTCGTGTTGAATTGTTTGTAATTCATCGTAATAATGTCATTTCTGTCATTCAATTTAAAATTGTTTTGAACTATTAGAACAACGATGTTTCGTGCTGACCAACTCAATTTCTGGCAGCGCCCTCTAGAACGGTCGGGCAGCGATTACATCTGCAAGGGAAAGTAAAAAATTATCCGCTCTTTGTTTTTACAATGTATTTACACATATGTCAGGGTTGAACAAGTTTGTCATTTCCCCACATTGTCTCCTTCCTTTTCGATGCTTTTGGATGCACAAGCTTACAATTCACTCCAAGAAGAAGATTTTAAAAGGGTCGCCCAATCATTTAAGCAATGCTTCTCCCACTTCTTTGTCCGTCTAACCTGCAGAGAACACGCTACAGTGCCTCTGCTGGTTGCTACTCACCGGACCAAGTGCAAAAATATATTCAGTGTTCTGTAACACAACTCCATGCAGCTGCAATTGTTCCGCAGGCATTTTGTTAGAATTTTGAAAACTGCTGTCAAATCAAAAAATGACGTAAAACCCAGGTATCGGCTCAATATGTATTACATATATATAATAAAACATCAAAATTAATTCACTTACTTTATTTAAAACCAAGGCATACTTTCAGAATTTGAAATTCTGTCGATCACTTTTAAAGTTACATATTTTGTCATTGACATAAAAGATGTGTTACTCATAAAATGTTGGTGGTAATTTGGGTCGGTAAAGGGAAATTATTCCGTAGCTCGAAAAGAAAAAATGGTAAGAAAAGGAGCGCGTTTTGCACTGCAGAAAGTCGGCCAAAATTTTGATAAAATAAAGAACAAATTGTTCTGCAAAGACTTTTTTTGTCTGTTTGAGCTGTTTGTCTGTCGCACTTTTATGAACTTTCTGCACCCGTGCTCGTCAGTTTGCCAGAACCATTTCTCGATCGTTTCTCCGGTGGTGGAGGTGGACGGCCGTGCTGCTCCTTTTCCGTGCATTACGCGTGAAGCTTCTCGATCCACTCATACACACTTCCTTGAGGTAGTGCACTGTACCTGTATTGTTTTATAAGCGCACGACGATTTTCATTACCGTGGGACAACTCTCTACCCTAGAAATGTAGAAGTGGGATCACGGATCTTTATGGTGCACTCTGCTAGCGGAGCAGCCATGTTTACACTGATGCAGAAGCAAGAGAATTGACACCATCCAGGTGAATATTAGGTTACGTGGCTACAGAAGTATCAAATCTAAGCACGCATGCCAGGAAGGCAAACATATAGAAGTGTTATTGCGAAAGTGTGGATACTTTTTGACACCCTCGTATATGTTCCTATGTAAATATGGTTTGTGTTTGTATTTCTGAGCTATACGTTTAAAATGTGTCGGAAAACCTTTTGAATCATCCTGTATACATTAAAGTCTGGTTAAAATCAAGACTGATTAAAGTGTCTTAGTTAAAATTTTTTCATGCTTCTTCAAAATTTGTTTGAATGAAATGGGCTTTTTTGTCATTCATATCTGCTTCTATTTCAGGTATATCTTCTTTTTATAAAACTTTCGTAAAAGATTCAATATTTTTGTCAATTTTTTACGTTATTTTTGTGTAGTTTTCGGGTTAGATACAATTCTTATTGGAACTGTTCTGCCAAACTTCAGGTCATCGAAATCCCAGCTCATAGATATATTATGCATCATATTCTCAAGCTTAATAAGCGAGTGAATTATTCTCTGTCCTAGAGTCTAGAGTTTCTTTAAACTTTTATCAAATTTTATTTACAGGAGAAACACCTACCGATTCCATCTGGCGTAAATGCATTCCTGAGCTACAAGCCAGACGACATTGCGGTAAGTTCACTTCACATACAGATGATTGTAATTTATTGTCTTGTTCGGTATATGTTTCATAATTTACTGACATGGCTTTTCCAATTAGAAAACTTATCAAAAAGGACGGTAGCGTTGTTTTGCTACAAATTGTCGCAAATAGTAGCACCAACTTGGGGAAATTGTTCAAGGATGTTTTCTGAACTCTTTTTGTAACCCGTTTTTCAATGGGAGACTGTATGGCAAAGGCCATACTTATGCAAGTTGCGCCAAACACAAGAAACATAACATCAAGTAATGGAGGTAGATGTTTTAATTGATGTCGCAGAGGAAGCAACACAACTCACTTTTGGCGACGGTACGGGAACAAGCCCGAAGAGATCCTTACAGGACATGGCCCGTTCTGGGCCTACCTCAATAGATTCCATTTCAAGGACACCGATAAATCGTCTGTGGGGAGGTAGGGGACGCTGATCACTACCTATTCGACTGCATATTCACACAGGCAAACCATACTACAAGACCAGTTAACGAGAATAAGGCCAATTGGCTTGAAGGTGTTCTGGGTAATAAAATGTCTCGCGCAAAAATCAAGTCCTGTGTGAAAACAGCGATGGGGATGGTGCCCCATCGCTCCCTCCCCTAGGTCAACAGACACACCCGAAGCGATCCCCTCTTTTAAACTTTTGAAATTTTAAAGTTTTAATCTTTTAAATATCATGTAGGATCATTCTTAATAATATTTTTAAAACATGACACTCTTAAATTTTGACTTATTTTAAAGCATGTTCCATTTCACAATATAATATACTTATTTCATAGCAACATACCCATATTACGTCATAATTTATTTATTTCACCTTTTATTTGTAAATAAACATAATCACATTCACTATATTCACAGCTCATATTCACAATCGTGTTTTACAGTTCTTGTTTCAATTTTATATATTGTTCTATAAATTCCACTAATTTGATTTTGAGTAAACGATTTTTTTTAATTAAAATTTTTTATATGTATATATATATATATATATATATATATATATATATATATATATATATTATTATTTTTTTTATTGTTTCTTTTCTCAGTTCTGTTCGGTTATTCTCAATACTCCCGGTGTGCCACCGGCTCATTGTTCTGTTTTGCCCGGATTTTCCGAGGGTTTGTTTACTTGTTAGTTTTAAGGCCGCTTAATGCGTGCATGATGTAACTCCAAATCGGGGAATGTAACCTGCCCCATAACATTTCTCTTTGAATCAATAAGTGATCGATCGGCCGGCATGGGTCCCTATGGACCTACTTGTGCTGCTATAGATGTCGCCCCCCTTTCCCCCCCGGATCTTATTACACTCTAAACCTAACGGTGAGTGGATTCGGGGAGGGTCTTAAAAAAAAAGCCCGAAGAGAAAGATCTCAATAGCAACTTCACTACATTTAGAACAATAGAACAGATGACGAGGTCACACTTGAGCTTGCACCCCTCTCTCCGAACTTTCACACACGCCAACCAACAGGTCTGGTGGTTAAGGTGTTAGCCTCTAGATCCGAAGGTTCCTGGTTCGAATACGAGTCAGTATATGGATGTTTGTAAGCGTATGGTGTAGAGACGGCTGGTTCACCTTAAATCTGTTGTGGCCAAAAGCCCACATGTTGGATTGGAGTGGAAGATTGGAGAGTGGGGTGCCAGCTACGGTGTTGCCTCGTCATCTGACCGTGGTGTTGTCCTCCGATCTTTCCCTTTGGGGATTGATTCCGGACCGTCGACAATAGCCCGTTGTGGTGCTCTAGTACGACGTTAATTAAATTACCTTACAAACTTATACACCATGACAACGCGAGTGAATTTGAAGCCACGACAGATTTAACGTGTATCAGCCCCCTTGTACACAATGGTCTTTGGTTGGATTCGAACTCTCAACCCTCCAGCTGCTAATCCGTTACACCACCAACCGGGCTTCCGTGGCCCCAAACATCTAGTAATAGACATACACAATAATAGACACACCAGGAAAGTTTCACTGGTACAAGAGTGAGATATGTATCCGAACAGGAACCGATTCCAAGCATCTTACATCAAGCATCTTAGTTGCTAGCCCAACGAAAAAACACATTGATCCACGGCGACTGCTCCAGACTCTCGGACGCAGATAAAGTAGTCAAATGAGAGATAATCTGCCGTATTTAGTTACTCGTATTATCTTTAGATTTGTTGTACTTATCCTCCCTGCTTCAGGATATTCAACCCCGACCGTATAGCTATCAGTTGACTCCAATGGGTTTTAGAAGCTCTGGTGTGAGCGTTTTGTTTATCCATCGGTAATAGTTTAATATTTAACCCTCCCGTTTGGGGGAGGCGGCCACGTTTGTAGAACTATCGTGTAACAATTGTTAGAACTATTAGGAAATATTTTAAGACAACACCTAGTCATTTTGAACCAGGATCGGTTAACGAGGTCAACACCCGAGCTGGCAACTCACTTCTAAACCTCCACGCCACGTGTACCCGGCGGAATGAACGTCCACCACGGTTATTTGTAGGATCGAGTTTTGAACTCGCAACCTCAATTTCGAATCCACTACCCATCCAGCAGGGTGTGGCGTTTCGTATACCACAGCAGTACAATGGATTTAGACTAAGCGGATTACCTTTTTTTAAGTTATTTATTTCACTTAAGGGGATACGGGACCCAAAATATTATTTTTTTAAATTACCAACAGATTTTTTCAATTTTTTGTACAATTATTAAACACAACATTTGTATTGTACTTGTGAAGTTTCATCAAAATTAAACAAAAAATTTTTTAAATATTGAAGTTTAAAAAAATTTAGTAATGTAAATTTAAATTTGCTCCTTGCGATTCAAATTTTGATAAATTTGTTCTAAATAATTTATAAGGATTCTTAAATATATTTAAAATAATTTGACACATGCTTTTTTGCATACAATGTATACTTTTTGAGAAAAAAATTTCTAAAATTAGCAAACAAATTTTTTTTTAAATTACGGGTAAAATTTTACAACATCTGATGAATTAGGTAAGAAATTATGTAATCAGAGTAAAATCCATGTGTCATTTTCTTTTAAATATGATAAACAAAGTAAATACAAAATATTAGAGAGATCTATTGATATTTGAATCGCGAGGAGCAATTTGAAGTTAGGAAAACACAGAAAATTTTTTTATTGAGAAAACAGGATTTAAACATTGGGAAAGAGATGTAGCAAAATAAATGAATACATACAACTTTAAAACTTTCCAGCTCCATACGTAACACCTTCAGCCTTAATTTTACAGTTCTCAGTGTCTATTTTAAGTCTTTTTAAACGTTGTTTTGCCAGCTGCATCCGTTTATCACTTTTACGTCTGGAATTTAAAATCCTACGTTTATCCACTTTTTGTCCAATTTTAAATGCCGATTCACAAGTAGAAGTTTTTGCCAAAGCATTCATCATTCTTATAGATGCAGTGCAGCCCATATTAAAATGGCTGACTGCTGAAATTACAGCTATGCACAGTCGTTTCTTGGAAACAAAAACTTCCTTCGAGCAGCGCGACCAGACGACACTGTGCAAACTTTCGTTGTTGTTCTGTGTTTTTCCTCGGCTACATCTTTTCAACAGGTCATCTGATGCAAGCCGTTGGTAAAGAGGCATAATTTTCTCGACCACCAACTCATTTAATGTTATTTTCATCGCATCATGCTTTTGAGGAGTTTCACCTTTCGCGACAGCTCGGTTGAAAAAACACCACGAATCTGGACCTCCTGGACATTTTTGATGACGAGGACTTGCATCTGTTGACATGCAATGTTTCAGTGTTGCAAAAATTGCACTTTTTGTCTGCACAACATTTGGCATATTATTTTTTATTGCACATCGATAGTAATGTTGCAGTTTTTTTATTGTTGTTTCCTTTAGACTGCCTTTTGCACGACCTCCCAAGGTAGTCTTTTTCACCTTCCATTCTTTCACAATGTTTCGTAAACCCGTTCCGAGTCGTTTAGAAACATGGTTGAGGCACTCTTCTTTTTCGATTCCATGGTTCCCATAAACGTTCAATTTCTGCACATGCTGATAAGCTTTGGAATCTCCATCAGATAGAACTACAGTGTAGCGCATTTTACACTTGTTCTCTGATCTTTTCCAGAGAATTTCAGCAATTTGTACTTCCATAGAGTTTGAAGAACTGTCATAGTTTTTGTCGCATGACGGTTTATGACCTTCAAACCAAATTTTAAATTCAGGAGAATTTTCGCCAAGGTCAGCTTTAGTTTGAGTGCAGATATGGCAGTATTTTGACAACAACTTGTAGTCGATCACGAGACCAGTCAAAATGTCAATTACAAAGCCAATTCCATATAAAGAGGAATGACCACGTTTTTGCCACGTCCCGTCATACGAAACAGCAATGTCGAGAACGTCCTTTGTTTTGAGGTTCTCGTCAACGGCTTCATGGGCTTCTCGAACAATTTTCCTCGCTTTTTATAAAACTTCCTCTTTCAATTCTTCTCCTTCGACTGCAACTTGCTTCATGTGGCTCGTAAATGTTCTGGTGTCCATCGTATCCATGCTCATACCCAGTGAAAATTTTTCGAGAGCGGATGAACCTTTTCCAATGCTCAAAAAAGAATTCACCACCCTTCGATTTATGTCAAATGATTTCTTACCAGGTAGATGTGGAGAGGAATACGTGGAATTGTGATGCGTTCCACATGAAGTTCAGCAGTGAAGTTCAATTTTGCTGGCAAAAGCATTACGTTGGGAAAAATGGACGTAGAGGCTTTTTGCATAGCAGTTACTGCAACAAACATCTTTTAGGAGATCTGCCCAAACATTCTTGTGGATCACAGAATATTGCACACTATCTGCAGCTTGTAGACAGTCACTTCCATTCTGGTTGAATGCATCCAGCTTCTTTTCACTTGTGGAAAAAGATGTGGCTTTATCATCAACACTGACAACAGTTTGGGTTGAGGAAGAAGAACTTGCAGATGTACTGGAAAGATGAGTTGGATGCAAAACAGGAACTGCAATAATGTTTGAAGCTGCATCTGCATTATCATCATTATTGGCTGGAACATGAGATTTCCACCTCTTCTGACTGAGGTTTCTTCCTTTGTTGGAAGATTTAGATGGCCGTTTTTTCAAAACACGTCCACTTGAACGAGGTGCTTTGCACTTTTCCATCACAACAAAAGAAAAGTTCTGTTGAACCTTGAATTGCTAATCTAGTGGTACTTCACAGCAGCAAAATAGTATTATGCAATGAAAATCGATCAAAACTAATCGAACAATCAAAGAATACTTGGTGTAGCAAATCAACAATATTTCGAAAACGTAAACTTTTGTAAAAAACACGAATACTGAAAAATCGAAGTAGCAAAATAAACGTGTTATTCGCTAGCTGAATGTAAACAATCGGCTAAGAACAACAATTTCAGTTGCAGTTAACTACTGTGTTGCCAATTGAACCGAAAGAAATAAAAATTCTGAATAAAATAAATGTAAAGGCTCTTTTTTCACAATGTAAACAAATGTCAGCTGTTTGAAACGGCCACGCCCCCCTCGATAAAAATGCCTATAACTATTTTAAAAATCATCAGAATTCAAAATTTTTACTTTTGATGGGTGCAGAATAGAACAAACATTTTTTTAAATCCAAGTTGTTTTTTTCGTCCTATTCAAATTTCTAAGTCTTTTTTTGGGTCCCGTATCCCCTTAAAAGGTTTCAATTAACCAATGGGAAAATTATTTACAAAATACTGGACGATCGATGAACGATTACAAATACACTGGACAATCGATGAACGATTACAGATACACTGGACAATCGATGAACGAATGTTCTTAAATAACAAAAAAATCTCATCGCAGTTAGTTTTAGATCGGTGTTTAACCTCACCGTATAGCAGTCTCGAGCGCTCTATCTTCCACCACTTTCCCCCGTGGCTTCTGACTCTCGTATCCCTTTTCGTTTTTCCTGGGGAGCCGCCTCAAATTTGGAATGTTGACAGGGTGTTTTCCAATGACACCTGCAACACTCGTAGAAATGTCAACTCCACGCTCGCGTATCCCTTCTTTGTTTCTTGGAACCGTTATAAAGTGATGTGTGACACCAGCAGGTGCAAGAATTCGGATTAACCAACCGACAGACTTACTGCCTTTATTTCCTGGCCTGAGTTATTTCAAACTGTAACGCACGTAATCTTTCTTTTTTGGGGGGAGGGGCCGTCTGCTCCCTTCTGGTAGAAGCTCCACGATAATCTTCGTGTCGAAAACATTTCGAATTGGGTCTAGATCATTTGGTTGGTTGGTTTGTGGGTTTTATGGCGGAAGTGCCATGTTTGTCCATGCTGCGCCAGATTAAAGACATACAACACCAAGTAATAGACACACAGACACAATGAAAGTTTTACTGACACTGAAGAAAGAAATACAACCAGTGAGCAACGCAGATCATTTGGATATTAAAACAAACACGTGAAAAGGGGAGTCGTGACTCAGTGGTTATGTCCACTGTGCTGACTAAGGCCCGTTGCACACATCCGGTTTTTCAACGAGTTGCACCGAAGCCCAACAATGCACACATAACCGTGATAATGACGCAATTACTCATTTTGCGCCATTTGCGATACATATTCTATCGAAGAAAACGTGTTTATTTCGCTTACTTGGTGCACAAAAAGTATAATTTGAAACAAAATAGAAGTTACTAGATACAACCATTTATTTATTATTTTTTATATTCCATTTATTAATGAAAACAAGGTACTTCAGAACGGAGAAGCGTGTGCGGCAAGCTTCGGCGCCGTGGGGAATTGCGGTACAAATTTCACGCAAGTTGGACGTGCGTCGCCGTTGGCATGTGTGCACTATCCTTTGAATCTAATGTATCTCAGACCGCACTTGCGTTGCTGCAGCGGCGCCGCACGTTGTAAAACCGGATGTGCGCACAGGGCCTAAGTCGATCTGCTACAGAGAAAACTCCAGATCTTATAATCAATAACACATGCGCTCTGCTCATGACTGGGGTAACAGTGTGGTATCAGAACCTGGAAATCAGTAAATTCTCAGAAAACCTTTTAATTCTTGAAATATCAGGAAATTTCACAAAAAATCAGGCAAATTTTGATAAATTAAACGGCAACTATTCCCTACGTACATTAGGCACGTTTGTTCCATTTAGATAGTGCTTTTGAGAATAGAATAAATCGTATTCGCCGAAATTGTAATTAGAATAAAGAACACTGGCGACGTAATTTTTGAACACCGCGAAAACAGCCGTCGCCATTTTCCGCGTCTCGTCGCCGTGAGGCCGGCGATACTACTTGTGGTACATAATTTGAAATTCGTATTTATTATGATGTTTTTTTTGTGTGTTAAATAAATAGTTGTTGCTTGCAATTATATTTTTGTAGAATTTTTTATGTATATTTGCATTTGTTTTCGATGTATATTATGATAATGAAGGGTCATATGTAATAAGCTCATAATCACAATATTCTGTATTTTTTCTATTCAGGTTTTCAATTCCTATTGCAAGATTTCCATTAAGGGTCCGACTCTTACAATATCCATTAAAATATCTGAAAAGGAAAAATACAAAACATAGAAAAATTGCATATCGATTCCAATCACGGATTCCAACATTTATTAAGAGAATTGTAAAATCAGGGAAATTTTTGTGACGCTATCAGGGAAATACCAGGGAACTTTTGTTCGAGGATTTTGTTGTCTCTCACCCTGAATAAGACAAAATATAAGTAAAAAACATACGTCTAAATTTGGGTACACGACATATAAATCGGGCCATGCAACCTGGAGCACATTGCGTGCTATTTTCTGAATACGTGCGTAAACTCATTGCGATTCATTATTTTACAGGAGCAAATTACCCTGATGGACTGGAAGGCCTTTAATGGTGTCACACGTGAGGTAAGAGAATATGTTTCAAATCTTCGCTACACCCCCATTTTTGATTCGTTGACTGGTCGCATATTAAGCGTCCCCACAATGTTGTAAATCAAGAGTGCTTGCACTCCTCACTTATCCGTGGACGACCTTGCCAACCTTCAACCTGACATATCGCACCCTTGCAAGAAAAGTGACTGAGGTCAAAAAACAAAAATTTTGATGTTATATCAGTGAAAAATATGTATGACGTGAACCAGCGTGTTATATAGCTATTCTATAGAATATAATAGAAGTTACCACCATAAATACTGACCGAAATTTTAAAGGAAGCTTTTGCTATTTCAATGTAAGTTTTATAGTATCCTTTAAGTTGATGCTTCTCAAATTCTGCAATTTTGAGTTGTGTCACTTTTCTAGCCGGGGTGCGATATGTCGGGAGGTAAAGGGGTCACCTGAGGTGACAAAAATGACAAAAAGCGTCCACTTCTGAATAAGCTTACCTCAGAACATTTCTTTAACTCTCAAGCGGTTTGGACGTAATATCTCATCCACCAAGTATTAGTATTGTGGGTATTTTTAATTAACATCACACTGGAGCAACACAACGGGCTCTTGGTGGCGGTCCAGAATCAACACCCGAAGGGAGAGATTCGACGACAACACCACGTCATTTTGAGCAATGGTCAGGTGACGAGGTCACACCTGAACTGCCACCCCGGTCTTAAAATTTCCACACCCGCCAAAGTCAAGCCATGACTAATTTAACATTCATCAGCCCCCTCTGTTCACGATGTCTTTGGTTCATTCGAACTTGCAGCCCTCCGGATGCTAGTCCGTTGCTCTTTCAACGGGGCTAATATAGCCCTCATTTATCAGGATTTGTCGTTTTTTTTATGAAGACAAGGTCACGATCTGATCGGTTTTTGTAACAACAATATATCCCTTCCAACAAAATGTGGTCAATTTTGTTAATGACAAGATCCATCGCCGAGACAACCACTAAAAGTGTTAAGGGATACGAAATTTGAGAATTCTATTAGGAGCGATATGTTT
The DNA here is from genome assembly GCA_947359465.1 of Metellina segmentata. Classification (NCBI taxonomy): domain Eukaryota; kingdom Metazoa; phylum Arthropoda; class Arachnida; order Araneae; family Tetragnathidae; genus Metellina; species Metellina segmentata. The sequence continues at coordinate 7,569,417 of OX375880.1, read as the reverse complement.
GCAACAATACTTGACTATCGTTACTTCTAAACGGTCGTCTCAAAGTCGGTCCCTCACCGGATTTGCGTCCCCCTCGTTATTTGACCGTAATTAAAAATTACAATGGGTTGTCAACGAATCATTACCTTTGGGTTTAGACTAGGTGACCGTCGTCAATATCCCGGTGTGTTGCTTCAGTTGAACGTTAATTAAAATACCTACCCACCGGAATATGTCCACCACCATCAGGATCGAAAAGGATCTTTTGGTTGTGGGTAATTTTGTTGCAAGGCAAATAGCTATTACCGTCACACTGGAGCAACAGTACGGGTCGTTGGTGAAGGTCCGCGATTCATATAGAAGAGATATATCCGAGGAAAACACCTAGTAATTTTGAAATACAAGCACATGACGAGGTCGACACCTGAGCTGGCACGCTACCCCAGATTACGCCACGACAGATGTAATGCACCCTAGCCCCCGTCGGATTTAATGTACCGCGGACCGTCAATTGCATTCGTATTGCTACCCTTGTTAATTCAGTTTCCAAAGCTTTTACATTATTTCTTATTATTCTGACTAAGGTTTTTTAGTATTTACTCTGTCTTCGTTTTTTAATAAAATGTGTTTCCGATGTTTCAGGAGGTAAAACACTTCTTGGAGAGAGATTTTCAACCCATTCCTAACATCTCTAAGATGCTGAGAGGATATACTTTTGTGAGTAGATTTTTCAGACAGTTCTTTCCTAACTCTTTTAGTTTTTGACTCTATACCTGAACTCAAATCTTATGTATATGAAATTTTATTGTTTTGCATATTTTCTTCGAGTGTTTTATTATTGTGTTTACATGAATACGTATAAAGGAAAGAGTAATGTAACCTCATTTCTTTAATGCAGTGGTAGGTAACATCATTAGTCCAAAAGAGCCAAAGACGAGCAGTATAATGAATAAAATTTCTTTTCAAGAACTATGTTTCTAGGAGGCGGTTCAAAATAGCTACTAACGTTAAATAAAAATCAAGATATCATACAAAAAATAATCTTATTCATTGAGAAAAAAGTTTTTTTTTCTTTATTTTAAAATAAAATATGACAAAACACATATTTAATGTGAACAATAACCTTGCACATTTCCTTGGAAAGTTTGGATAATTCAGGTTTGTATGTCGTTGTTATTAATTTCAAGCATGATTCCAGGTTCTCATCAATAAGACAATTTCTAAATTTATTTTTGATACATTCATGCTTGAAAAAGATTATTTGCATGAATATGTAGAGCCAAAGATTGAAAGAGCAAGAAATGTTAGTTGTTTTAACTGATCATATGAGTCAGGAATACTATTTCATGCATTGAAAATTATCTCTCATGTCTTTCAAAGCAGGCCACGTTTTCTGTAAACTAAGGTTAAATTAATTTTTTTCCAATTTTTCCATATCAGCATTAAGGCATTCAAACTTGGAGATCCATAATTACTTCCTTTTTAACTCCAGTAATTGTGCAAATGTCAATATTAAAGAGAGAAAATTTCAATTATCTTACGTCAACCCAGAGAGGTTTTTTAACAAAAGCCAACGTCGCTATGCTATTTTTAAATTCCTGAAGCCTCTGTAAAAAAGCTTCCCTCATATTTAAAATTGTTGTTCTGAAATAGTAAATGTCAATTACCAAGTTATAAAGCATTTGTAGCAATAGAATCCGTTTGAATAACTTTTTTCCTTATTCAACAGGTGAGAACCTGGGTTCGGGAAACCGTACTCAGCGCTCCAACCGTAGAGCTCAGAGCCTCAGTGGTGGAAAACTTCATCTTGCTCGCACGGAGACTCCACAAGCTGAACAACATCCATTCAGCAAAGGCTGTGGTGGAGGGTTTGCAGTTCGAACCCATCCTGCGTCTTGCTTCAACATGGAAGGTAACTCTCTTGCATGACTAGAGCATATTTCTCAAACTGTTTTATGGTCCGCGGGTAGGTACGTAGGTAGTTGAATTAACGTTTCACTGGATCAAAATACCGTTGACGTCCTGGAATAATATTCGTTGAACACGACGTCATTTTGAACCACCGTCAGATGACGAGGTCACGCCCGAGCTGGTACCCCAGTTTCCAAACTTCACCACCACGCCAACGTAAGGACGGTCTTTGGTCGCATTCGAACCCGCAATCTTCCGGATGCTAATCCGTTACTCTTCCAACCGGATTACCGTGGAAGGATGAGCTTGGAATTGTGTTTCCAATTTGTGTATATTAGGCTCTAGTTTCGTTTGCATCCTTACATCTCCATAGTCAACTATATGGTTAAGGTGTTAGTTAGCATCTTATTCGAAAGGTTCGTGCATTGAATCCGGGTGAGTGCATGGATATTTGTAAGCGTATGGTGTTGGGCGGCTGGTGCACCTTAAATCTGTCTTGGCCGAAAGTCCTCAAGTTGGGTTGGTTTGGAAATTTGGAGAATGGGGTGCCAGTTCAGGTGTTGACTCGTCATGTGACAGTGGTTCAAAATGACGTGGTGTCCTCGGCTCTTTCCATTAGAGGATTGATCTCGGACCGTCGTCAACAGCCCTTTGTGTAGCTCTAGTACGACGTTATATAAAATTAACTTACCTTACCTATCTAGAATATAGACGACTCCACAGAAATTCAATTAGAATAAGACTCTAAATATTGGCGTATGTGCCTCTTTGGGGTTGATTGCGCCATTTTGCACTTCCCCACAGACGCTCAGCAGTTTGGGTATTACCTTTTCCTTCCCATCATGAACGAAGGCCACAAAACCATTTCGGCTTCGATGTTTTAATTTCATTAGGCGGTTATTCGAACAAAATATTTCTTTGTGAACAATATTTTTTCTCAAAGAAATGGCATTTACTGCTTGTTAATCTCTTGGCGAATCCGAAATAAATATATCCATTGCACTAATAAAGGAATAAGCTAAAATATCACCAATAAACAAAGCTGGTATATACAGGGTGTTCGTGAAATGTTTAGAAAAAATTGAAGGGGTATAGTTTTCATTAAAACGACCCAAATTTATAGTGGAACATATGGTCGCAATACACTCAGAGTGTCAGAAAAGCGTAAAGTAAACTATCCCCGTTGAAGTTTCAACAGTGAGAAAAGAGATGTAACGAAATCGTAAGTTAAACAATCTCGCGCAGATCAGCGAAAGACTCAAATGAGATGGACAAAGCGACGTCCAGGGGTTTCAGTGAACACCTGTGAATGAAAGATTGTCGCACCCTCAAGTAGATTCCTGGTGTCGTATTCATCTTGTCTGCTCTACAAGGATTCTTGCGACAAAATCTTCCACAGAGTGTGCAGTTGTCTCGTACACCAATGATTCCACGTGGCCCTACAGAAATTCCAGCGGATTTAGGTCCGGTGAACGCGGAGGCCGCGCCACAGGCACACCATGTATTATCCACCGTATTTACTGTGATGTTATGGAGAATCACTGCTTCTCTGGCAAAGCAGAATTGACGTCAGAAGTGAGGACTTGAGATGGTTGGACGTGTTTCTAAGTTTCACATTTTGACACTCTCAGTGGATTGTGACAATAGGTTCCATTCTAAATATGGGTCGTCTTGACGGGTAGTATGACCCCTTCCATTTTTTCTAAACTGTTTACGAGCACCCTGTATAGCAACAAGAAATAAGCAAAGAATGCCCCAAATTAGCACCTATTATTTATTCGTATTTAATAATTATAATTATTTATTCTACAACGGAAAAGTACCACAAATATAGTTGTGGCTCTCGAATAATTTTTAAATTATTGTGATGGACAGGTTTGACTGTTGCATCTCAAAAGTTTGCCTTTACCCTAACCTTTCGTGGCTTTGAAATAATGTCGACGATATGCTGATTAACTGATATATTTGACGCGTTTTCTTTCTTTCCAGAAAGTGTGCTCCAAAACAAAAAGACACCACAAGAAACTCGTAGGGGTCTACTCCTTTACCAAGCAGATCGAATACAAGATGTGGATAAACTGGGATGTTTACGGTCCGAGATGTATCCCTGACATCGGTAGGTAACAATATATCACAAAAGATCTTTGAATGTATTTTTGTCCCAGCAAGCAGCATCGAACGAACCGATTGATACACAACGTCTTTATTAAACTGAAAGAATTGATAGGTAACGTCGTGGACACAAACCGTAGTTTCGACGCGAATACTTGAGACTGATATTGTATTGTGGAATGAATGAAGGAGGCACAGGGAGTTCCAACAATTGCTTGGTTTATATAGTCAAAAATGAATTTATAGATTGTACGTTTAAAATTCAGTTTTTATATCATTATTGAAGGATTTATTTATTCATTAAAGGCCTGATAATGTGTAGGACAGATTGGAAACTTTCGAATACCACCTCTTACTCAATCCTCTCTCCCAAGCAATAAAAAAATACACTAGCCCAGAGCTCGTACAGCTCTATGGAATTGCGACATATTGCCATTTTTCAAAAGGGTACCATACCCTTCAGCCATAAAACTAAGTCCAACCAAAAATAAGCCTGCTCTTTTTTTATTTTGTTTCGTAAAATGTGTGAAGTTCTCACTGTAAATCGGGTAAATTTAAAAGTATCTTCTTAATCCTCTGAAAAGCTCACGCACATAGCCCTACATTGCAATCTGCGGTCTTCTCTGCATGACTTCTAAGCAATTTTAACCTTCTTGATCAAAATAATTTTCCCAACGTATTCTATTGCAGAACGGGCCGACTGAATCTTTCCTAAAAATTCTATTCCATGGAAAGGACCAATACAATCGTTCCAAATAATTATTTTCTAAGGAAAGGACCAATATAATATTTTTTTAAAGGTTAACAGAATCCATGGATTCTAAAGAAAGATGTGATTGCTTAGTCTTTAAAATATTGCAGTAAAATAGCAACACTACACTACTTGCAAAATTGGGAGGGTTAACATTTATTTGAAAAGGGACTTGGTCTTTTGTACTAACGAATGTTTTGTAAAAGCGATCATTGTTGCAACAAGGAACTAATCTATAGCTATTTTTCTTTCTTTCAGATCACGTGTTCAAATATATGATAGACGAAACCAGCATTGATTTCTATAGCTATTTCATCGAGTACCTACAGACATCAAAATACGGTAAATATTATTGCATTAATTTCTTTTAAACAAAAAATACTTTCAAGGTTCTGACAAAAAGTGATGTCCATGAGGATTTGATTCAGTTTTGATGCAAAATTACATTTTTAAGGGCTTAGTGTAACATAGTAAGCATTTGATAGTCAACTAGCCAGACCCGCACGTAACACATGCGCTTAGCTTTCTTAATTGCATTTTAATTTCTTGCATTTCATACCTCATTTCAAAATATTGATGATGAATATACTATCCATATTCACATAAATGTATTCTTTGTTTCTAAATGAAGTACAATTATCTGAAATATTACAATTATTTTTCGCTAACCGTAAGCATGCCACCTTTAATCGTCGAAGCATGTGGTACCATTTTCTTAAAATTCCATTCGCCATTTGTGTTCGTTCGTATGCTTCTGTGCGAGGCAAACGAAGTTTAAAAAATAACTCTACGATTTTATGATTCAAGACCGGTTGGAGAAATTTATACTCTGCGGATGATAAATGAAATTTAAAAAAAATGGCTCTGGATATTCAAATCACAAAGACGTTGAAAATAAAAGCTTGCTTTTAATCACATGATGTAAACACAGAAACGGAACATGTAAAATCAAAATTTCATACATTTAAAAATTACGTAACTATCACAGTTTTTCTAAACATTTGGCAGCAAGTTTAATTAAATACGTTTATTAAACCAATTTCACCAAACGTAATATATATAGGAGAACAAAATGTAAAGCAAAACAGAAATAATTTTCCGCCATTGATTCTGTGTTAATCTAACTGTTCTACGATTTTTTTAAATGGCCTTGTTGCGAAATAAGTGAATGTAGGAGATACACGGAAATACAGGAAAAAACAAAAACAAACAAGGCTTTTATTAAAACTATATCTGACAACTATATATGACTATATCCGTCTGCTCTCAGAAACACGAACTTCTGAAAACTAAAACCTCCCCTTTGTAATGAATGTTCTTCCAAAACAGAATTCCAATTCCAGTTAAAAATAACATAAAAACTGGGGAAAGTTAAACTTTAGGGCTTTATTCAATTAAAATAAAATGAATTGGAAAAACAGTCTCGAACTTGCTCGATACAACAGGTAATGGTGCCACTGTACGTTGGAAGAGTAAAGGTGCGTATACATTTGGAAGCCGCTCATGAAATTATTTCCACGACGAGTTTCCAGCGATCCATGGGAAAGGAAGGAACCTACCGCGAACCACGAGGTAGTCATTTGTCAGCAGCTACCGGTAGTGACGATGGAGCCTGGAGGTTCGCAAACACAAAGAAAAGCAACGAACTACTCACGACGCTGTCCTAATCTGAACCGAGAACGCCTTTGTGTTCGTCTAAAAACCGACAGGACGCGGATAACCACGAGCGGTTCACGATCCGCTTGTTTGGCGCCCAAAACCTCGTTCTAATCATGACAATTAGAGGCTCGGGTACAGTTCGGCTCTCAAATGTATACGCGGCTTAACGGATCATCAACCGTAGGGTTTCGAGTTTGAATACAACCAAAGACCGTCGTGTAACTAGGAGGGGAGGGTGCACTTTAAATCGACCATGTCCTCAAATGTTCTCACGTTAGCGTTATGGGAAGGTTTGGAGAGTGGTGTTCCAGCTCAGGTGTGACCTTGGTTCAAATTTACGTGGTGTTGTCCTCGGATCTTTCCCTTTATGTTTGATCCCATACCGTCACCAACAACCTGATGTGGTGCTCCAGTGCGAGGTCCATTAAATTCCTACTTACCAACAGGTAATGGTAATTAATCTGTACGTCACACTGGAGCAACACAACGGGCTATTGGCGGGGGTCCTCGATCAAACCCCAAGGGAAGGATCATAGGAGTACAAGTAATTTTACAGCAGGGTCAAATGACACATGAGTTCGCTCAAAAAAAAAACTTTATTGTTTTTATACAATCGCTTCTACTAAACGTACTCATTTATACTTTTTCAGGTAACATCGTTGAATTACCAGAGGTACAGGAATATGTAGTCAACATAAACTACACGGCAGCGTATATGAGGAGTTTCGACAAAAATGCTTTGAGGTGAGTGCACATTGTGCAAGATCTTTTCTAGAATAATCAAAACACAAAGATGACAGCCATTCCAGATTTTCGAACCACGGCTGCCTCAGCCAAACTGGTGTATGCCGCAGCAACATCGCTTCACTAATATAGCAGGCACAACCATAAACGTTACATCCCATGTAGTGCATAAGAAGGTATAAATATTTAATACTAGCCACTCGGTGGACAGCACGGGGTGACAGTTGTATTCGTGGGGCAAGGTGATGAACACTGCTCGCTAACCCCCATTGATTGCTACTTCGTAAAAAAAAAAAAAAAAAAAAAACACGGTTAACGCCATGATGGCCTCGTCATTGTCAAATGCGACCAAATTCGAATTGCGAAAAAATCCAATCGGCGTGACGTCAAAATCTCTTGCGAAAACTTAATTTTTAATTAAAAAATTATTTAAAAAAAAATACAACGTATAAGGTATCTGGTGTAAAATTTTACGCAAATTTTCAATCTATCTTTAATAATCCCGAATTTACAAAAAAGAACTAAACAATGACGATCATAAATTTTTTTATTTGTTTTGCTTTCCTTCCCTAGAATCGGTTAATCGCATGAAATGGAATCCGTTATTTCTCGAACACTATCTGGGTCAAATTCAAATGGGGAAAAAATGTAAAATAAGACAAAAATTTATTTTAAGAAAATCATATATTTAGGTATTGATGTAAAGTGAAATTTTCCGCAGATTTCAAATTCGTTGAAATTTTTACTCTATCTTGAACGATTTAGGAGATAGAAAAAATAGCTACATAACTCCATTTAAAACTTTCTTTGTTTTTTGCGTCCGCTGAAAAATCGTTCCCCGGAAAATGAAACGGAAACACGGAAAAATGAATTTAGAATCAGTCATTACTTTATAGTGTTGCTATTCTAAAGCACACAGTAATAATAAAATTCCATTAAATTCATTTAAAAATGTTATGATTAAATTTTAAAATTCTGGCTCGCACAAAATTGCAACAATTTGGACTAGCTGTCTGCCAAATCTCATTATTGTAAGTGCTATATATTCGTCAGGACAATGCGTACCCCCACAGAGAGATGTAGACGCAGTAGTAGAGATGAAGGAAATCCCTTAGACTGTTCAAAGTGCTTCCGTTTCAATGGAAGTGTTGTAATATCTTTGCAAAATGGTGTAAACAAGCCAGACCGAGAGTGAAAAAATGCATCCAACTGTCAAAAAGCTTCCAAGACATTGTCATTTATTAAAATGGATATAAAAATATGTATACAATCTATGTATAAGTCTTGAGCGTAACAAATTGAATAGTCGAACTCTAGGCATTATCCATTGCTTTCTTTGAGATCTTATAATTCCAACAATCTCAATGCTCAAACAAATCGTTTGCAAGCAGAAAAGAGGAATTACGGAGTCTAGCTTCAACCGCACTACAAGCAAATCGTTTGTGAGAGGAAATGTGGAATAACGGGGTCTGTATTTAAGCAAAATTTCAATGAATTAGTTACATGAAGTGACACAAATTTATCCATTAATCCTCTGAGAACCGCCAGTGGTGCAGTGCTGATTTTACTTCATTTACATACTTACTGACCAAAGAAACAGAGCTTTCGAAAGATTTCCATGGATTATATCAACCTCTAGGAATAATCTATTGCTCTTCTCCTCCAAATAGAATCAAGTGGGACGATCTTATTGGACCTTTCCTTGTAAAAGTATACTTTGGAAATATTTTATTGGTCCTTTATTATGATTAAAATCTACTTGAAATATTCTGTTGCTCTTTTCTTTAGAATGGAAACATTTGCGAAGATTTTATTAGTCATTTCCTAAGATAAGAATATATTCCCTTGGAAATATTCTATTTCTCCTTACCTTGAAATATGATCCTTTGGGAGGATTTCATTGGTCCTTTCCTTCGATTACATCCTTTTGAAATATTAGGCTGATCCTTTCCTTGGACAGATTTTATTGCTCACTTCCACCTGAAAGAATAAATTCCTGTCACTTGGAAATTTTTGTCGCGACGCTCCGAATCTACTCTTTCAATTGAGCTACCGAGGTCCATCACACATGAGAGAGCATACTCATTTGCGGAATATATTTCCATAATTCCATTTAATGAACTTTCGATTTTACGAACTTTCATCACTTTGGATGGTTTGATAAAAACGAACATCGACAGTAGTAATTTCTTGTCAATATCATTAATGCTAACATTTATGTAACACATTGTCGATTCCATAATATTTTACGTATTATTTTCGTTTACACTCTTTTGCATCTTGATCTGAATGGGAAAGTCTACACGTCCATGATAATGTAAAATATAATTCATATGGAAACTTCTGAAAACACGTTGTGGTTCTCTTAATATTCTATGTGACTTATTCTTTATTCTTTTTTCAGTCTGAGCTTGAGCATTGAACCGGAACAGTAGCTGCCATACCTTTTGAGTACAGATAAGAGCCTACAATAGCCAGCAGTTAAACACTCCTCCGAATCATATGAAATAAAATTTGAAAAGTAATTCCGCTTCAAACCTGAAGTTTAAGACCGCCAACCTCCAACCATTCCGGTACGGATTTAAAATACTTTCATTCAATTTATAAACAAGCTGATTTAGATTAAATATTACTTTCAATGTGTCAATGGCATCTCATATTATAAATCTGTCTTTCTATACATGTAATACCTCTTAAATGCATATTTATTACACTCATGTCCATAAATTAAGGATAATGTCAGCTCCGGCAAATAAAGGTTCAGAAACCAAACAAACGTGACTTTTTCATAAAGCCCATTTATTAAACAAATTATAAAGAACAAAAAGACGGTGTATGTATGATACCATTCATAAAAACTACGATTTTTGCTAACAGGAGCAATTACAAAAAATATCGACCTTACAACATGGCATGGTTGGTATGATGGTTAGTACATTGTATGTCTCCCAGACGATCAAATACAGTCCGTACAACGCCCAGACATGCTGAGGATCAAATTATCGAGCTGATCTGGGTAAGATCACTCCACTCAGCAAGCAATGCTCTCCAAATTTCGTGTACACATGTTGGAGGTGGTTGACGGGCTGCAACTCGTCGGTCCCACACATGCTCTATCGGATTAAAGTCAGGTGAGAATGCTTGCCAATCCATACTGGTGATATCCTCAGATTCAAGGCATTCGTTTACAATGTTTGCAGGGTGAGGGCCGGCGTTGTTATCTATAAACACAAATCTACGCCCATGGCACCCCTAAACAAACGTACATGTTGTTCCAGAATGATGTCTCGATAAATTTGGCCTCTCATGGTTCCGATTTGAACATGTAGATCTCTTCTGGAGCCCAGTATAATTCCGCCCCAAACGAGCAATCCTGCACCACTGTATCGGTGTTGTTCAATGATGTTGTCTTGGTGGTATCGGGTACCTGGCGTTCTCCATATGAAAGTCCGCCGTGAATCAAACTGCAAACTAAACCTGGACTAGTCGGAAAACATCAGCTAGAGGCCGATAATTCTACCACGTAAAAATCATCGACATGCTTCCTCTGTGCCATAACTATTCAGTTGTGGCACTGAGCGGCTTACAGAAGGCTTGTGAACAATTTTACTTCTTTGCTACCATTCCTTATATACACCTCTATTACGATATCGTCATTTTGACGTACTATCTGATGGCTTCCTGTAATTCGGATATTATTCTTGAAGACGTGTGCGATAATTCTACAGGTGAAAATTTTACTTTGGAGTTCGATTGCCGTTTGATTCTGAATTATCCTTAATTTATGGACATGAGTGTAGTTAGATGTAACTTGTAATGTAAAAAGTTTTGCAAGTTTAGTCGTCTATGAAGCAGGGCAAGGGCCAAGGTTGCCGAATTGGAAGAGTAGCGGATTAGCAATCGGCGAGTTCGAATCTAATCAAAGACCGTCGTGTACAAAGGGGGCTGGTGCACTTTAAAACTGTTGTGGCATCAAATATACTCACGTAGGCGTTGTGTTGGAAATTTGGAGATGGGGTGCCGGCTCAGGCATGATCACGTCATCTGACCATTGTTAAAAAAACGTTTTGTTCTCCGATCTTTTGGTTTGATCCTGGACTGTCGCCAATAGCCCGTTCTGTTGCTCCAGAACGACGTTATCTAAAATACCTACCTACCATCAAACAAAGCCAACGAACAACTCGAAGTTACCAGTTCGGAGTTTCCCTGACAACGAGCAAGCGTTTGCAGCCAGCACCACTTAGGGACGCAGAGATGAAAACCTGCGATGGAAGTTTTCAGTATTACCAAAGGAAAAAGTAGTTTTAAGAATTTTTCAGTAGTCAAGTAAAAATTAAAGAGATCGGCTTTATTAACATGCATATACCATTAATTCAAATATTTAATTACAAATTTGAAACACATAAGCAACACATTATATTATTTATAATTAGTAGGGTATATCGTATATGAAAACTTATATACAGGGTGTTTCGAAACTCATGTTAAAAAGTGTAAGGGGTAATAGAAAACATTTAAACAAGCAATTTTCACCTTACAATACATGGGCGGAGAGCAAGCCGTGAACATGTATCCACCGACACTGTGACATGAAAGAATGAAACACCAAACGTATAGAGGAGGTACTAAATAATTTTATTGACAGCATGTGTGGCAAAATTACCGAAACTGCTCGAAAGAGCAACCGCCTGCAGTAATGCAGGTCTTATACCTGCGAAGTCGCGAGCGGCACACTTTTTCAAACACACCCGTCATGTCTCAGACGGCACCGGAAGCAACAGAAATCCTGGCAACTAAGTCCTCGTCGGTGTCCATGGGCCTTTCGAAGACGAGACTTTTTAAATGACACAACAGGAAAAAGTCCAGATAGGATATATTGGGTGAGCGTGCCGGCCAATGTTGAGCCTACCGAGACCAATCCATCGTCCTGGGAATTTAGTGTCTAAAGTGCTCCGAACATCCAATCGGAAATGGGGTGGTGCTCCGTCATGCTGGAACAACATATGTGTTTGTATGTTGGCTGCAATAGGCTGAAGTTAGTCTGGCAATACCTGTTGTAAAAATGTGAGGCATGCTCTGCCATGGACCGATCAAATGGTCAACCACAATTCCAGTCCAAGCATTTACGCTGAAATGCTTCTGATAAGCATGAGGATGTGTGTCGTATGGATTGTTAGATGCCCACACATGAAGGTTGTGCTGATTAGAAATGCCTTCACGAGTAAAGGTGCATTCATCTGTGAATAACACATGTGTACTAAAATCAGGCTGCGGTGCTAGCTGTTGCAAAAACCAACGTGCAAACTCGACACGTGGCGTATAATCTGCGGGTATCAAGGCTTGCACTTTCTCTGTAATCTTTCGTCCCGTAGTATTTGCCAAACAATCGTGGGGGGGGACATTTACGGCACGGGAAACCTTTCGCGTGCTAATATCAGGACGATCTTCCACTCTTTGCAGACTGTCGTCTACAAATTTTGGCGTCCGCACACTCCTGCCAAGCCCTGTATCATGCATGCCAGTGACAAAGAATCCCGTTTCGCACAGGCACCGATGCAATCGCTCCAACATTTTTCAGTCTGGCACGTATCTTCTCGGGAAACGCTGCCTGCACAGTCTGTCAGCTTCCAGAGCATTCCTATTCGCAAGACCATACACAAAATGCATGTCCGCCTTTTCCTGATTACTGTACGTCGCCATGTCTTCTGAAATCCACGGTAGAAATGACGATGTGTAAGATAACTCGCGATCTATGCTTTCCATTACAGCGCCGTCTAGCGGTTCACCGCTTGCTCTCCGCCCTTGCAATGTATGGTGAAAATTGCTTGTTTAAATGTTTTCTATCAACACTTAAATTTTAGCCCCTAAGTTTCGAAACACCCTGTATATAATAAAACAATTGGGTATGAAATAATTATGTATAAAAACCATTTAATAATTAAATTTAAGCACTCTTTCTCATCACCCTTCCCAAAACAATAATTGCAAGGAAAAAATAAAGAAATAAGTGAACTAATTGATGTGTTGTGAAAAATAAATAAAATTAATTTTTTTCCGTAGAAAAAAATCTTTGATTCTGTAATACACATAGTACCCGATTCACTTCCATAGAAACTACGGGGAATCAGTAGCAGTTGGTAAGGACAAAAACATTTTGATATTTTCCACGCGTTTAAAGATTTTAAACATGTTCTATCAATATCTTTAAAAAAGACAACGGAGGAATGACTAGTTGAAACTATTTCGTCCAAAATAGTGTAACTCATGTCCATATTTTTGTTCTCTTCCAGGGAAACCAAGAGCAAGCTCTTTAACACCTGTCAAATGACGACGGATATCCGCCAGAAGAGGTCCACGGCTGCACCCTTGTGTTCGTGCCCAACCTCCTCTCTGTAAATAAGTCAAAATTCCTGCCGGACACAAGGGGGCACGCTGTGGGGTTTCGGAAAGACGGATGTACCGTTCGGGCTCAAGCTGGTTCATTCTTCTAAACCATTCCTGTGTTATGTCGCCATTAATTTACTACATCAGTCAACCATCACAAAAACCAAACTTTTCCCATACGAATCCTGTGAAGATGAAGCGAAGTACGATCGAAGTAAGGCATCAATTTATTTCAACAATCACCTAGTTTTTGATTGTACAGCAAACTTTTATTTGAAGATTTTATCGTTAAAACCTGAAGCGTAATAACACCACTCCAATTAAGGAAACTAATATTTATTTAGCGAATTTTTTTCTGTCGAGATATCAATCATTGAATTAATTGTCCCAAATCCGCAAATTTGGAACGAATTATTAGTTTTATTACTTTTCCCCCCAGTTGGACAAGTTAGATTGCAGGCAATTAAGCACTTGGGTACATTTGACAACCGAGACTCGTCATGCACTTGTTATGCCTAAGTTACGGATGACGTTGTCTAATTCGTCATTCAATCTAGGACACAATTAAACACGTACATTCTTGTTCATGGCAAGAGTGATTGGTGTGTTACGAGATTCTCCTTGAATGAAATTATTCAAGCGTTCTCTACAAAAGTATACTTTATTTAATCTAACTATATATATAGAAGTATTTATGGGCTGCGTTATCAAATATTCTTGTTTTGGAATGAACCCGGAGATCAGAAGCTGGACGATCTCTATCATACTGTTGCCCTTCTTATCAAACGAAAATATCGCAGTAACTAGTGTGCAAACGATAATACGAAAATATAACAGTAACTGATGTGCAAACGATAATCCGAACAACTTTATAAAATAAATCTGTACCCAAGGGGTTAAAATGATCTGGGTATAATTCAAGTTCTAAACCAATTTTCATGTTTTCCACGTGTTTTTAAGGATATTAAAAATGTTCTAGTCGATCTTTACAAAAGACAACGGAGGAATAAATTGAATTTATTTCGTCCAAAATGGTGTAACTCATGTGCATATCTTTGTTCTCTTCCAGGGAAGCTGATAGCAAGCCCATTAACACCTGTCAAGTGACGACGGATATCCGACCAGAAGAGGTCCGCAGCTGCACCCTTGTGTTCGTGCCCAACCTCCTCTCTGTAAATAAGTCAAAATTCCTGCCGGACACAAGGGGGCAGGTTGTGGAGTTTCGGAAAGACGGATGTATCGTTCGGGTTCAAGCTGCTTTCATTTTGGGTTGGGCAGAAGGCATGTAGAATGTTTCAAGACCTAATAAAAACAACTGTCAACCCTGAACCGACTTGTGTTTCCTTCGAGATTATTGAATTCATTTTCTAATCATAGCTCAACCCTACAAGTGGTTTCGCCAAATATCTCGTCCACCGAGGTATAATCCATTTCGCTAGAGTTGAGATATCTCGCCAAGATATTATTACCGAGATCCGTTCAATTTTTTTCAAATGGCCAGATAACTCATCCATCAAGATCTGGTCAGCTTTACTAATGACGAGATATTTCGTCGAGAGAACCACTAGGAGGGTTAATTCAGGCTCACTTTTTAAAAACTGATGACCATAAACTTTTTTTTAAAGAAACTTTTACCTAAGTTCAAGCAACACCTCCTATAGATAAGAAAGCCTCACAACGGGAGGAATGACGTCACGACAGTTAGGCTTTCCATTCAGTATGAAACGTATCCTACGATTCTCGTGCTTTTGGAAAGGATAAACTATAGTTGATTAAACTTAATCTTTGTTTTCCGTAAGGTTAATCAATCAGATGCATTCTATAACGTGTTTTTTACGGAGTCGGTACATTTTAAGTAAATATATTTGTTGCAAAAACCAAGATTATTAACCATCGAAACGTAAATATCTAAAGCATTTATATGTGTTTGGTTCATAACTTGTAACCAAATTTAAAATTTGCCTCGTTTCTTTTGATTTAAGCGAAAAAACACTGCAGTTAGAGAAAAGGAAATGAATGAATTGAATATAATTATTAAGGGTGTTAATATTAAAAACTAAATATATATCATCACAAACAAGGTGAATAAAAATCAAAAATATCTGGGTTTTTTTTTTAATCAATTCTCTACAAACTTTTAATATTTTATTTATTTTTTACTAATACAAAACTATCAAATTACAGTTTGGATAAATACAAGAAATATAATTTAAATTACATTTGTTGATTCGATGGTCTGAGTGTAAAATATCAACAAAATTGTCCATCTCCTCTACCCCTAAAATGTTTAGAAGAATCAAAAAATGCCAATGAAAATTCAAATAGCATATTCAAAAGTTGTTTGGTTTATTAATCATTACATTCTACTGGTGTAATAAGATACACTTATAAATTACTTTTATGTGGTACTGACTTTGACCGTTTTAGTGTGAATGTTAACTTGCAAATACAAAATTACATAAAATGATCAAAATATATTACAAATTTATATTAAATAAATTTCTAAAAAACCAACATTACCCTATTGTTAGAAAAAATCACTTAAAAACTTAGGTGTGAAAAAAGTATTCTTGATTTAATTATTTACATTAAGGTGATATAAATAGACCAACCCTGCAAAGAAATCATGTCAGAAAATAAAAATACTCGTAACAGATTTCAGTGAAACAAAATCTTTATTTGGTGGTACGTAAGATATGAATGCGTACAAGAAATATTTGAATGATTATGATGAACACCAAAGCTATGATATATTTTAAAGCTGATACAAAAATGTGTTCAGAAATATTTCAAAATGAAACTACTGATATATTGGTTGTACAATACAGATAAAAATGAAACTATATACATAAAACGTAAAAATATCTAATATTAACTTACTTTATTATTAAATTATGAAACATTTTAGCACTTTTAATTTCCATATATGCATAAAAATCTCATTTAATGAGAGCCAAGCTCATTATTCATTACTCTCATTTTGATAATAGAAAGAAATCAAGCAACACCAAAATAAATTTTAAAACATCACCAGTACCTGAACTAAAATATTTACATTTTCACATAAAAGGTCATTTTATTTTTCATTATCAAAAATAAATAATTGTAATGAAAAGATAGAGGTAATTGTTAAATTGCAAGGCAACATGGATTGAAGTCTTATTTTTTTATCAAGAGCTTATTTGATTGCAGAAGCAGTTGTAGTAGCTTTTTAGGTCTTCTTTAATAATGCTGCACTGAATTTCTGCTCAAAACAACGTTTTGTTAGAAATGAGAGACCGGTATTCAGTTCGGTTCTTTCTGACGAGGTTGCAGATTCTTTCACACTTTGCATTCGAATAGGGGATGAGCAGAATAGAAAGAATAATTTTGACCTATCTAGCGAATTTTAGAAAACCACATCAGCCCCTCTTATTTTAAGTATTTCAAACTGTTTATGTCCTATTATTATCAGATAAAACTTCCATCTGAAGACAACAAATCTTCTTTTCCAACTCGTCCATTTCTTTGTCTTTGAACTCATCAAGTTCGGTCGAACATTTTAGTGAATGGTTGCAGAGAATATAATATTTTGATTGCTTGATCGAAACATTAAAATCTGTACAAAAGACATCCCTCCGTAAATCTAAAATTTAGTTGAAATCCGTAAAAGTTGGCAAGCATGCCAAGGTCATGTCAGGTACATACATCCTTTGCCTACACGACGCTATATTTATCTTCTGGACGCTTTAAGTTCCGAAATCAATTGACAACAGTTGTAACGCTAGACTTTTCCTGCATGTCCTTCAGTACAGTTCCAAATTTAAAGATTCACGTCAAAACGCCAATATTTGCTTAAGCTACACCTTTACAAGTATTATTAATCTTAGCGTGTGAATGCGTTTTGTAAAAACTAAGGTCTGTTAAGATTTTTTGAAGGACTCGGCAAATACTAAGGTTTAAGGGTTCTTAAATGAATAATAGGTTTATCAAGGCTCGTGGGATTCTTGTGATAAATAAATGAGCATCCATTGATGCAATTAGGTAGTTTTGAGCCAACAAGTTTTCCAGTTTTCAAAATATTTCTACAAATACAGTATTTCAAATACAAGAATCAATTTTTGTCTTAATATGCTTCAAGACTCCAGAAGCACATCGACAATTTTCGCTAGGTTTTAGACTTTCAGTTTTTACAGAATGTTTCATAACATTGTTTTCAAATTTTGTCAGATCCCACATAAGTTTAGGTAATTTATAGAATTTTATACCCAAGGAACACTATTAAGCAAAATTAAATATACTTGGAATATTTATACATTATAAAAAGTCACATGTTATATTACATTAGATATTGTTAATTAGATCTCAAAAATATTTTTAGAAGCAAACAAATATTGGTATAAGAACATTTTCTTTAAAAAATACATAATACACATAACAAATGTCAGAACAAATAATGCTTTTAAACATTCAAAATGCTCATCTTAAGAAAATAATACATAGCTTAAATTAACAAATTTGAGCGAAAAAATATTTGATAAATCAGATGCTAAGGTAAAGGAATTGTTAAATATATACTAACTATTAAACAATTTTTCATGTTTTAGACACAAATTGCAACTAACACAAATAAATTCATGTTTGGTAAATTAATATTCATGGACATTACAGTATACTCATTATGCAACACAGGAAACAATTTTTTAACTGTGCAAAACTTTGTGTCATCTAGCTATTAATATTTGAATCTTTCAACGCCTTTTTTTAACGGTTTTGGTATAAGCCTAAAAGACTCCCAAGCACACATTTCCAAATGAAACTTTTAAACTAACCCAAATTTGATGGGACTCTTTAGATGAGTGGAAATACAATAATTTTAACAGAATGAAGTATAGGGTGTATTTTTTTAGGAACAAAACTCAAATCAATTGCAATGAATGCATGGGGTAATGATTAACTAGTTTTACTTCTGTTGATATAGATATGTTAAATAGATATACATGTGATGCTTTTTATTTCAATAGGCTGAGTAAGTAATTATGCAAAAATTATATCTTGAGTAATCTGAAACATGTATGGACCATAATTTAGAGGTTTCTCCAAGTATTAAAACATCTAACTAATACATTTTATTTGACTGATATAAAATCAAGGCAATTTTATGTGATTACATATTAAACATGTAAATTCAATTTCAAAAAGACATTACAATGGAGATGAAGTTAATCAGTGAGGTAATTTAGTTTTCAAAAGGAGTTAGAAGGCTATGCACTATGCCTAAAACATGTCTCTTGCTACATAAATTTTTAGAAATATGTTTATAGAAAATAATTCATATTTTGGAAAACTTATATTTGGATCATAGCATAAATATAGATGTTCAAATAAAATTAGGTACAAGCTAAGCAATTACCGATTCTATGAAAGAGAAATATTATTAATTGAAATTCAGAAGTTTGAAGTGAATTGGTACACTTCTGGTATAAAAAGATATAATTTGTTGAATAAAAAAAATCAGACATATTTTATCGTAAAATAGGACTAGGTAAATCCTTGTCACTAACTTTATCAACGATGATTTCAATGCTATATACAAAAGAGTTCCATAATTAGAACAGATAAATTTAAAAAAAGAAGGATTAAAAATTGCATGTATTACTTTGAAGCTACTTAAGTTCTTTGTGGAACTGGTTTGCCAATAAATAGTTAATAAATACTCATTGCAAAACTAATTTAAATAAAAACTAAATATAGAATGAGTTAGATGCATGATTAGAAATAGGTAAAACAATCCCGAGATTAAATTTTAAAAGCATTTAATATTTTTTAATTATTAATTATGTTTTCTAAATAAAGAGGGTACATATGAAAAAATATTTTGATTTTTTAGTCAGATTTTTTTAAAGCAATTTCAGTTTTTTTTTTACCATGAAGACAACTGTTTTACTTCTATAAAAGTTGCAGGAGATTTAAAAGTTTTTTTGAGGATGATTTCCATCCGTTAAAGTTTAGAAGATAATACTCATTTAAATAAATTACATATCTGCTTTAGTCTAGAAATAAGGAAAAAAAAACCATTTTTATAATTTGCAGTTTCAATGAGTTTTTTTGTGATTAATTAATTGTTTCAACAATAGCTGTACCAACATATAAAACTTTAAAAAAAAATTTAATCTTTTTTCCTGTCAGCATCTCAATTAAACACCAATTACTAAATCTCAAATTTAAAAAAAACCACACATTAATTTTTAAATCACGTTTCACATTTTCTTTAAATTTTGTAGACATAACACACATAATTTGTAATATAAATAGAGAAAGTTGAATTCTAGACTTTTAAACACAAAGCACTCTAAAGACATTTATAAAAAATATATCGAACTGATTTCTAATCGTTATTTAAGATACAACACCAAGTCTTCATGATGCATTGAGCTACAATCGATCAACAACTAGAGGAATGATTGCAACTTCCGAATTTTCCATTTATAAATTTCAGATAAAATGACTCTAGCACCATTTCCCGATCTTTCTTGAAATTAAAGGAGTTACCAATGTAACTTCTTTCTGCTCTTAGACTTATAGTATTTTCAAAATACTAGTAGAGAATTAGTTTATGGCAAGGACAAATAACTATAGCAATAAATTTAAAGAATTTTACACATTCTTTACTCTTAAAATTTTACACAGAAGCAAAAAAATTCGACAGAACAGCACAGTTATGATTCAATATCAAAGATCAACTTAGAACTGCAATGTAGATAATAAGCTCACAATCAGTGATAAACTACATGTGTTAGGTGATTATCTACCAACTAATTTAGAAAACCTCAACTACAGTACATTAAAAATAACAAAACATTCTTATGTTCTTAAATATTGTTCCAGAGTCTCTCATTTGCAAGTTACATTTTGATTCAATACATGAATAGTAATATCTACCAATTGTTTTAAAAACTAAAACTGATTTTCTATGAACATTGTTGACTCATTAAGAGCAACAAAGTTTTCAAAATGAAGCATAGTGCATTTACTAGGAAGTATTGAAAACTGCTGGTCTGGACGCCTAAACATAAAATGTATACTAGAGTTATCCCTCTCCAAGTTTAATGACATATCTGAAAATTATTACACTTTAAAGCTGCAAATAACCAATTTAAATTTAGTTAGCTATTTATTTCAAACTACACACATAATTCCTTCTGTTGAATAATCATTTCACGCGATCAGTATTTTATTTTCTGCTGCGCCAGGATAAATATATAATGAAGATCAACTATCCCTGATATATGGTATGTTATTACACAGACATGTTTCATAAACACAGGAGTAAAATCATTCAGATGTTTTTTATGCAATAGTAAAACTTTATTTCATAATACTTTTCTGTCATAAAATCAGATAAAAAGTTTAAAATATTGTGCAAAATATAAATATAGAACGATATTAGTTTTTCAGATCTTCAGTGGAATGAAATATACTTACTACATGTGGTTTTATGTACAAACTAACAATCTCTATAACAAAACACAAAAATTAATTTGAAGTGCATATAAAATGAGTCATTGAGCTAGTTGCTCAGGCTGATCTTAAGACAAAAAATACCAATATTATAATATGAATTATTTCAATTCTAATTTGGTGAAATTATAAAGACTAAAATCTACTCAATTCATTCGGACTCTGGCAAGTAAGTACGTCACGTAATTTCAGATGAGTCTTCTTAGATTAGGTTAAAGCATTGATTTCTATTTTGCGATACAAATAAATTCCTATGGTGCAGCAACCTTTCATCTAGCAAAATTATACCTCTCTACAAGTGGACTCGTAACAGGTCACTTACCTTCTCACCAGAGCTGGACTACATTAACAGCTATTAATAACTAAATAAATCAAAAACTATTTAGACAATCAAAAGGAAATACTGAGAAAAAGAGAAAACTGCTGCAGTGAAACACTTTTGGGTTTTAAAATAACAACAATATAAAAATCTAAGGACTATAATTTGTTCATATAACTGGCCTTTTTTTTAAATGCAAATACAAAATTTGGGAATGTTAATAAATAATGAACGCCGTCAAACACAAGATTAGATCGCTGCAAACACATTTATACAGACATATAACATTTTAAGTCTTCTGGTTAATTCATATATCATTCAGATAGGTAGACAAGGCAGATTTTTAACATACTTTAAAATTACACATATAAAACATTGTTTTAGAAGTAATTTTGGAACTTCTGCATTACGAAAAGCTCCTTGCATAAAACATTTAGTATACTGACAGCATTAAAATTGTTGTTGTAGTTGCAATATTTCACTTTTTTTCAAAACTTTTAAGGTACTGAGGGAGAAAGATTTTAAAATTTTGGTGTTGAAAATATATTTTCAACATTCCAACACACTACTTCAATATTGTGGAAAATTTTAAGGTATAAACAGATATTTAAACACTGACAAATATTGCTCTCGTTACGTTTGCAATATTTTAACGCATGTCTTGCACTGATACGTATGTAATATTTTAATACGTCTCGACTATTTCGGATAATATACAACTGAATTTTACTAATCAGACACCTACGAATTTTCTAAAAGAATTTTAAGACAGGAAGCTTGAAATTACTGCTTTAAAAAGAAAGAAACAAAATTATTAAACTCTTTAAAAGTCGAAAAATTCAGATTAAACTGTAATAAATAGCAGAAAATAATTTGCAACTTGGTTTCATACTAGGGTGCTACAACCTCCACCACAAGATAACCGTTCACAACATACATCTTTTGTTCTGGCTAATATTTTAAAGTACAAAATAAAATGCTCTAATCCAAGCGACAAAAACAACCCATATGATTTTATCTAGCAGCGTGCTACGTCATGATGCGGCGAGCATAACTAGGCGGCCGTCTTAACATAAACCAGAGGTGTCAACGTACACGGAGAGGAAATGGCGGAGAGTGGGCGAAATCGACGCCTGTCGTGGGTTATTTTATTCGAGACACAAAACAAAGGGGCTTTTTTATTCTTTTGTCCAAGTTTCTAACTTCGGGATCGTTGAAGATAGTGTGAAAATTTCAATGGATATAAAATCAGCGTAAAATTCTACGCCAGATCAATACCATAAACAGATTTATTATTCAATTATTTACCATTTTCAAAGTTCCTAAGGTCCTTGACCAAAGGTAAAAATTTGATTATTTAACTATTTTTTTATTAATTAATTATTTTTTTAAAGAAAATCCCATTTAAGGTATCGATCTGGTGGGAAATGTTCCGCAGATTTCAAATCCGTTTAAATTTTTAATCTATCTTTAATGATCCCGATTTTACAAAAACGAAATAAACAATGCCAGTCAAAAAGTTTTGTTTGTTTTGCTTTCTCCGCTCTAATTGTTTGGCGCAGGAAATGAAATGTTGGCCCCACAAGTGAAAAAACGCTCCCCAAGTGTTTGAGACCGCTATAACGATCGTCAAGCAAATGGCGGCTCTGCTAATTTTCGTTTCGCTCACAAACAACGCTCTCTAGGAAACCAACGGCATCTTTTTTGTATGAACAACGTATTAGTGACGTCATCCACAGATACATTACGGTTGCTAGACAACGGCTCCGCTTTCTTAGGAAACCGTAGCTTTACAAACATTCAAACTTTACATGTGTGAAGTAGACAACACCTCGGTTTTACAATACAATTCCATCTAGTTTCTAAAACGGGACTTGTTTCAGGATACAGATGTTTTAGTATGGTGAAAAATTAAATCATATCAGAAAATCAATCTTTTCATCCAAATCATCCTTTACATAAATGAACACTTTTCTAGTTCTGCTTTCCATTCTAATTGCCAATGAGGCAAAGAAACAAATTGACACCAAAAAAACGGTACTTACAGGGATGCCACAGTCGAAGCAAATATGAAATAGTAGCACATATTCTTAAAAATAGTAGCAAAAGGTCTTTCTTAAAACCTATTTTAGTCGCTCGGTTACGAAACGAATCGTCTGAAACACAAAATCTGCAAATTTAGTGTGAAACAGATGTTGAAGATCGTGCTAAGAAAATCAAATTTTAAGTACAAAACTTAAAATGTTCTTAATGAGGTTTTCAAGACAATCTAGCAACTCGAATCTATTTTTCTCTTTTACCATTCCCAGTGCCAAGACTCTGAAATTGATGTATATTCGAAATCTTTCTCGCAAAAGAAAAATTAGAAGCATTTTTTTCCCATTCGCTATTAGCCAAAAAAAAAAGAGACATCGTTTTTGTTGAAAAAAAAGTTGCCTAAATGTTTTAATGGACATCGAAACTACTTTGATAAAAAAAAGTTACACCAAGTCTCCAAGGTTGAAAATTTGTAGCAAAAAGTCGCCCTGTATTCCAATACAGGATATGCAGGGAAGTAAGACTTTGAAATTCAGTCTAAGCGATAAAAACTGGTATAACATTGGAAAGTTTTTTTTCACGAGCTATCAATCTTCCCTCTTAGGAGTTTGGATGTAAATAAATTTCCTTACAGTAAATACAAAAAATAGGCATGATATTACCTTTTCAAAAGAGCTTCTTTGCTTAAGGGGGTCCGGGACACAAAAATCGTCAAATTTTCGAAATTTTTTTTATGATTTTAAGAAATTCTCTATGTTTTTTTGCTTAAAATGACGTCTAAATCATATTTCTATCTTAATTAAAACTAGAGATATAATAATTTTTGTAGTGCGTTGTTTTGAAAATCTAACACTCTTGACAGTTGTCATGGCAACGACATCTGTCTTTAAAACTTTAAATGCGTTTTTCTCCATGATACATTTTTCAAGATTTCCTGTATTCAAATTGCTATAAGTCGAAAACCAATAAAGTTTAAGGGTTGAAATTTGGAATATATATTTTTCAAACATTATACTTTAATTTCGATTCAGCAAATTTGAAACAAATATTTACTTTTAAAAATATGACTTTTTTTTAAAAAAGTACCTTAAAATTTTCAAAAATTTTTATTCAAATATTTTTTATTTTTTGTTAAATTAATATTTTTTAAATTGCTGTATCAAAATTAAAGTTAAAAATTTGTGAATAATTTACTGCAAGAATTTTGAAAATGGACCAAGAATATTTTGAGCCTTAGCAATTTAAAATGACCCCTCTTTTTTTCAAAAAATTTTAATTTAAAATTTTTAAAAAACTTTTGGAAAAATTTTGTGTTGTGATTTTGTTTATTAGTTAGATGGGTAATCAGTACAAAAAAAATTCAAAATTCTAAATTAATTAATAAAATTTTTTTTCTGATGTGTCCCGGACCCCCTTAAGTTATTAGTCGCTGGATATACAGAATTTACTGTAGGCAGTCTCTCATCAGCTGCAGCCCTTGAGACTAGGAAACGATCAAATTCCTCTGCAAGGGTAAAGGATCAGTGAACATATTACTCCAGTCAATATGGCGTGTGTATCGAAACAAAAGGGATGAACAATCAAACTTAATAAATTTAATGTCGTAAATAACGTAAAATAAATTTTTCTAATTTAAATTTATTTTGCATGTATTTTAAATTATTTTAGCACATTTCTATTTTAAGTACATTAATTTACATTTGTTTAGAATATTTACCAGAGCCTGTATTTGTTGACCCAAAACTGTATAAAAGTAACCTATATAACCATTTGATAAGCAAAATGTATTTTTTTATTCATTATAAATGGTTATTAAACAAATCTGTTAATAAAACATGTTTCTGCACTCACACAAATATAGGCTTGCCATTATGCTTATGAAATTTTTTTCATCAATGTTTTTCACAAGTACCTCAATAAGTAAGTAATACAAGTAAATTTTGACATTCATAGTCTGTTCGGTACTATCAATATGACAGGCTTGATTTTTTGTCGTGGTTTATTTAATTCGAGAAACAAAACAAAGGTGTCTTTTTATTCTCTAGGCCAAGTTTGTATCTTCGCGATCGTTAAAGTTGGAGTAAAAATTTCAACGGATTTGAAATCTGCGGAAATTTTTACACCTGTTTGATACCTTAAATGGGGATTTTCTATAAATAAATAATTTTTCAATTGTAACTATTATATTTTCGCTTAATAAACTGTTTATCAGTTTCTATTAAAATGTGTGGACAAAAACGGATTCAAGTCATATTCAACTTTTATTGAACAACTATAACAACGCACACTCCAGTGGTTGCCCGCACACGTTAATATATCAGGCAACCAGACTTCAGACCAACTAGCAAAAGAGGCTAGAAATCTAAACAATGAGGACAATGTGAATGTCACGCTGCTGGACGCAAATGCCCTAGCTAACTTCAAATTGAGAGAACCTTCGATCCCAATTAAGCATCAGCTTTGCAATATCAATGAGGATAGACTAATTACCAAAACCAGAGCCAGGTTAAGAACAGGTCATTACAGAGAAATGAAGATTGACAGCGAGGGTAATAGATCTTACAGAAAGTGTAATAACTGCCCAGATATGGAATTAACACCAGCTCACATTTTCGATTGTCCAGCAATAATTGAGGATTTATTTAAAGTCGGGGTCCTTTTCTCGGAACCGAACCTGTACGAGGACAATAGAGTGGAGATTGCTAGAGCTGTGATAACTGCTCATGGCACCATTTGAACAAGACTCGTCGTAGATACGACATCATCATCATCATCATTGAGCAACTATAACCGGTCAATTAAACTTGATTCGTGAGAACGCGCCTTTAGCGCTACTCGGATTATCACTGGTCTTCGAAATACTTGTCCCAATGACATTGCGCTTTACGAGACAGATCTGCCACCACTCGGTCTTGGAAGAAAAGCTTGTCTGGTGAAATACTACAATAAACTCTGTAGTCTTGGATCTCGAAATCGGACTCTTCTCAGGGACTGGAGAAATAATCAAAGGCTTAAGAGAAACAGTCCGTTTAGCCAGGTAGTCTCTTACAATCTAATCGCTGGTCCTTCGGGACAGCATCACTTGACACAATGACATCGATCCATCGGAGGGTCATCCTGATGTCCTTTTCCATACTGAACTTCCTGTTCATGTGAACAAGCGAATAGATCTTCCTATTTATCTGAGGCAACTGGCTCTCGAAAGAATTGAAGATATTCCAGTGGACTCTGTTCACGTGTCTAAGGGTGGTAGAGGGAATGATAGTGACTGTACTCTGGCAGTGGAATTAACATTAAATCACAAAACCAAGGTATAAGGATTCATAATAGGAATCCTGACTTCTGCTCTGTTTTTCGTAGTGAACTAACAGCCATAAATGAAGGACTTGACTCGCTTATGTCACACACTCATGAAAATGAAATCTGGATCCTGTCTGACAGCAGGAGCTCCATCCAGCATTTCGCCAACTGGCATAGTGTGAGGGATAGTATTGGGCTGACCATTCTTAAAAAGCTGAAACGACTCCTTGTCTCATCGGATACACCTACAGTGGATTCCTTCTCATGTCGAACTTGAGGGTAATTAGATCGCGGACATCTTGGCCAAAGCGGGTGCTGGTGATGCCTCGGCGCCATCTGCGTCTCTCATCTATATAGAGCTTTTTTCTAGCACAAACAGCGAAAATAAAACCAATTGGCTCGTTCCACCAGTGCATCACTGGTATCAGAGTACTCGACCGTGTGGCACTTGGTTGTAACAGGAGGGATCAGACCACTCTCACTCGCTTCCTCAATGGGCATCTTAGATTCCTGAAATATACTGAGGGTTCTAGATGTTTTGATATCTCCATCAAGTGTTCTATTGACCAGGCTTCCACTGAACAAATTATTGCGTGCCTGGGGCTCTGCAGGCGGGATCTTGCTGACGATCCTTTGTTGGTATTGGATTTCTTTAGGGTGTACAATGTCATGGACCTGGTCTAGCTCCGCTAGCCTTAGGGGATGTGCAACAACAGATGTCAATAGATGCCGATACATCGCTCACTCCTTTCAACAACGTCGCATCTCAATAAACGGGATTATTCAGCTGAGTGATTTTAAAGATTAAAAGTAGATTGAAATGTATTAAAAATAAATATTACTTCTGCTCTCTAGAGGCTAAATGTTGAGCGGTGAGAAATGACGATCTTGCAGGGATATACTACTCTTTCAGATCATTCTGAAAACAGGCGTCCCTAAAAAAAACCCGATTTTCGACAAATGACGTTGTTGAGAAGTGAGCAACGTGTTTCTACAAAAATTGAACGACCTATGGACAGAATGTAGCACCATCCTTCAAGCAACTTTATAAACTACTTTTACTTTCTGATTTATTTTAGTTTGGGGCTGTCGCTTTATGTTTTTTGCACCCATTGTATAGGCCAGGGGTCGGGAAGCTTTCGGAAACGAAGAGCATTTTCAATAAAAAAGAAAATCTAGTGAACCGTAATTTTAGTTCAATTTATTTTTTTATTATTTCAGTATTTACAAACACGTATTATAAAGATGCAAGTCTCCTATTCCGTTACTCATCCTACTGATCTACCGCGCCCTAAAAATAGTTTGATAAAGGTGGAATACTGCCCCCCCCCCTTTTTTTTTATACGTGCTATAATAAAAAAACATCGACTCACGGTGAAGGAGTTGCCCGATTGCGATAAAAATGGGTGGATGTGAAGAATATACATAGATAAACAAACGATTCAAATTTCAGAACAATTGAACGATTTATTTCAGAGTTTTACCTTTACAGAGAGAAGGAAGTCCATAAGTCGTTGGTCCACCTCTGACCTGGATGCGTCACCAGGCGTGGCATAGACTGAAAAAGTTCCCGGATGGTGTCCTGTAGAATTTCTCGCCAAATCATCTCCAACTGTCGGTCTACATGGTCAACATTCCGGGAGGGTTGCAATCGCCTTCCCAAAACGTCCCAAATGTGATCTATGGGAGAGTGATCAGGAGACCTTGCTGACAGAAGAAGTCTTGGGAAAACTTGAACACAATTCATAGTAACGCGTGCACCCGGGCATTATCGTGTTGAAAAGTAAGTCCGGAGTGTCACAAAAGGAACGGTAACACAACCGGTCATAGAGTGTCGTCTACGTACAGCTGTGCTCTAAGTGTGCCAAATATGACTATCAAAGGGCCATGTGGCACTCCAGACCATAACGCCATGTTTTAGGCATCTGTGGCGTGCGATAGTAAGGGCAGGATCCCCACGCTGCTCTGGACGTCTCCAGACCCGTTTGCGGCTGTCGTCAAGACACAGTTGGAAACGGTACTCGTAACTAAAGACTATACATCTCAAGTAAGAGCCGTTCCCAGTGGATCGAGCCCGGCACAACTCTTTCTTGGTGCCTCGATTCATTTTGTTATAGAGTGTAAGCAGCAGTAGAGTTTCTGCCACGATCAGTGTTATCTGTACGCATACTGAAAGTGATGTAGGTTGGATTGTTTTTCGAATACCCTTCAAGGACTGCGCCATTAAAATTCTAAAGAAAATTTTTGAATGGTAGGTATTTAAATTAACCTCGCACTGGAGAAACACAGCGCGCTATCTGTGACGGTTAAGCTTCGGTTTCCTAAGAAAGCGTAGCCGTGATCTATCGGTGGGTGACGTCACTAAAACGTTGCTTATACTAACACATGGTGTTGGTTTCCTAGAGAGCGTTGTTTGTGAGCGTAACAAAAATGATCGGAGCCGCCATTTCCATGACTGGCGTCATAGCGGTCTCAAACAGATGGGGAACGTTTTTTCTCTTGTAGCGGCCAGATTTCATTTCCTGCTCCAAACGATTCGAACGGAGAGGAGCGAAATAAATAAACATTTTTGACTGCCATTAATTAATTCGGTTTTGTAAAATCGGGATCGTTAAACACAGAATGAAAATTTCAACGGATTTGAAAGCTGCGGAAAATTTGACACCAGATCGATACCTTAAATGTGATTTTCTTTAAATAAATAAATAATTATTTATTTAAATAATTATTGATAACTTTGATAAACTTTGATTTATTGATTGCTTGATATATCGTATTGATTAAGTATTGATTAATAAAAAATTTGAGAAACAAGATAATCACACACACACACAATGTTGGGATCAAACCTACTAATACACAGGCGCAGAGTGTTTTCCAAATTTTCATCTGTAAGCCTGGTTCGATACTTCGATTTATTAGTTTTCATCATGGAAAAGAACTGTACACATTTATAAGTGCTTCCAAATGCGCAAATCATTTTTCTTTCAAATGCTCTCAGCTGTGGGTACTTTTCTTCGACAAGGTATGTTCTGTAAAAGTCCCTTAGCTCCAAGCCTTCAAATTTTGACTTCAAATGTATGTCTTCCTGAAGCTTGATCAACTCCACTTGTAGGTGTGTGGGAGTCTTCTCTACGTCACTTTTTATCAGAGTAACAAAAAGGTTAAAGCAGGTATCCATGTTTTCAAAGTCGGAAAATCTATTAAAAAATTGCTCCGACAGTGATTTTAGTTCTAATGCATATTGAGTGTAATCAATATTTTCGTGACTAAAAAGTGTTGAAAAATGATAGCAGCTTCCAGATCGCATTTGTGCTTCCCACAATCGAATTTTGTTTTGGAACGCTTTCAGATGGCTGTACAATTCGTTTACCAACTGACCTTGTTTTTGAAGCTTCAAATTCATCTCGTTTAAGTGACCCGTGATGTCAACTAGAAATGCTAAATCACATAACCATTTCTGATCACTGACTTCAGGCAATGATTTTTCCTTAATTTCCATAAAATCTGCTGTTTTCTGTCTAAGATCGTAAAATCTTTTTAACATTTTGCCTTTGCTTAATCACCTTACTTTGCAAAAATATGTCACATCACCATGTTCTGATAAAAAGTCATCCAAAACTGCTTTGAACTGGGGATGGTTAAGCGCGGGGGATCGAATAATATTGATTGTCTTTATCACCACATTCATAACTTTCTGCAATCGGATGAACTTAAAACACAAGTTTTGTTGGTGGATAATGCAATGTAGGATTATTAAATTGTATTTTTGCCCTTCACGTCAATTGCTTTTTCTTTCAAAATTCCGATGAAGAATTCCGCGTGCTCAATATCCACGGATGTGTTGCCGCACACAAACCAAACATCACCCCATCCAAAAAAGTCGGCAGACTTGGTTGGTGTTTGCAACGTCGCAACTGGACTGTAGACTACTAGAAAACTGTTTTATGGAGTCACGCTACACGTTCTTCCAGTCGGCGTGCTTGGGTTTGGCGAATGCCAGGCGAACGTCTGTTACTCGAGCGCATCGTTCCAAATGTCAAGTTCGGTGGTGGTGGTGTACTTGTTTGGGGGACCTTTTCATGTTGTACCTGGTAAATTGAACCCCGACGCCTACATGAACATTTTGGACAATCGGGTTCTTCTTACGCTCTGCCAATTTTATGGAATGGGCCAATGTTGCAGCCTCTATCGAGCAGTAGTATCAAGATATGGAAGTGAAACGTCATCCCTGGCCTGCTCAGAGGCCCAACCTAAACCCCATTGAACATTTGTGGGACGAGTTAGAGCGATGCTTACTTACCAGGGAACCACGTCCGTAATCTACAGCTGAGCTGGCGACATTCTTGCAGCAGAAATGGACACAAATACCCATAACTGTGTTTCAAAACCTTGTTGAAAGTATGGCCAGAAGGGTTGCTAGTGTAATTGCAGCACGTGGGGGACCATCGCTCTATTAAAGCATATATTCTTTCCCTTATACCATCACATCTTACTGTTCGGTCTAATATTGTAGGGTAGTGCATATCCCTTAAAGGTGTATCCCGAACCGTCGCCCATAGCCCGTTGTGTTTATCCAGTGCGACGTTAATTACATATCTACCCTCTCGTACATAATCAATCACATAAGAACTCGATTTCGTTTCTTTGGGAAAATTAGATGTATTAAGAGGTATTTTCTCATTGTAAAAAAATTGATCACGATAGATTGTTATAGCTACAGGTAGGTATTTAATTAACATCGCACTGGAGCAACACAACAGACTATTGGCGATGGTCCGGCATCAATCCTCAGGGGAAAGATCGAAGGACAATGCCTCGTCATTACTAACCATGGTCATATGACAAGGACTAAACATCTGAGTTGGCACCCCACACTCCAAATTTTCACACTCGTCAACGTTAGGACATTTGAAACCACTACAGGTTCAGCGTGAACCACCCCTTGAACACAACGGTATTTGGCAGTCTTTGTAATCTTTTTGGGCCATTTTTTGGGTGGGTGGGTGTTTAAGGCTTAGGTAGATGCAGCATTATCAGAAAATGGCATACAGTGCTGTTGTCGAGGCAAAAAAAAGAGGGTAGGCGAATTCATGAACCAAACTCTACTATACTGTACCGTTTGGTTTGTGAATACTTTAGGACGGAATACCTAGTTAGTGGGTCGAAAAAAGTGAAATGAAGACGCCTGGTATTTTTTTGACATTTATTTATATAGCCAGCTTTGGTGGATACATAGCAGTGGTGTTAGAGGATGGGCAACGCTTAGTATTCCATGGCGATCTTGATATGGATGATGGTTCTGTTATAGAGGAACTGGGTTAACACACAGCAAGCAAGTCGTCATCATCAACGCTGCCAATGGTAGTGGGCTCGATCCCTTAGAAACCGGGTTAGAGTCCGCAACCTTCCCTCAGTCTCTGTATACATGTGGGACACCGCTAGAAACGAAAGGGATGTAAATAACCTCTCACAGATTCTTCCAAATGATACTTAGAAGCCATAACATACCTTCTCGAGTCCTTACATACAGAAATCAATTGCTGTATTACAGAAATTCAATCAGAAATTAATCAGAATTCACAGAAATTCAATCAGAAAAATTTAAAACTCCGTTGTGCTTGACTTTTAGGAAGGGTCACGTGCAGATCAGGTGACATTGTGTCATCGGAATGCCGAATAAACTATTTTGATTTTTTATTGTTTGACGCCAGCTGCTGTTTTCGCCGCGCGCCGCACAACGACTTGAGATGAACAGGTGGTGTTCGTCCAGTTGATCTCTGATTTATTTCTTATTTTTACCGTTATTCGTTATTTTTAGACTGCAACAGAGCACCTTGGAGACGACGTTGGGAGACGATGAGAGCGAGAAGAAGCGGATATTAGTTTAGTTCACTGCGCTGGACAGCCGATTCATACTTTGATGTATTGTCGTAATTATGTTAATGTGATGATGTAAAGGCTGTACATATTCTTAATGTTATTGGAATAATAAGTATATAAATATATTAACTGTTGGTTGTCTTCTCTTTATGTACGATTCGTACTGTTTTCACGCTACCGTTTTGGGGGGACGATATCACAGCGCTCATAGGCTCAGCCGGTGGTAGCACGTTCGATAGTCAAACGGCGTCGCCGCGTACCAGCTCGATTAGCGTGTTCGATTGTCGATTGACAGGCGCCAGCTCCTTAGACATCTTCGGTGAGATCTAGATCCCTCCGCACTTGTCAAAGGTTTAGACTTTCTTGGCAACCTGTTGTTCGTCTTGAACTGCTCTTAACCTGTTAAAAGTTCCATACGCCGCAATTGAACTGTGGTGAGATATTTTGGCTTCATAGTGAAATCTTCGATGCCTCAACACAATTTTCACGCAAGTGGTTTAAACTGTCAAGTTGTCAAATAGAATGGTAGAACTCTCTTCAAGCGAAGCACGAACTCGTCACGATTTGTTGATTCGAACTGAAGTTACAGCGGTTAAACAGTCCAGCGTATGCCCGAAATGTGACTCATTTTCCAACAACCTTCTGTTGTGTAACTCTTGTTGTGAGCAACTCCCACGCCGTTTCTTGTATAGCGCCCCCTGTCGTACGCTTGAATTTCTACCCCCATTGTGTTCATTGCACCCACGCTAGTCAAACTGTCAACAACCAAGTGTCATCAAGGCCGTAAGCGTCGAATGCGGACGACTGTCTTTTGTGTTGATTGATTAATAATTGTGTTGTCCTTTAAAATAAAAGGACCTGGTACATAGTGTTTCTTTAAAAATACATTCAATACCCACCACCTTCTTCTGAATGAGTGACCCACCTTCCTCAATACGATGGTAGATCATTTATACCCATAGGTCGATTCCCTTGGAGTTATGGGACTGTAACATGACAACTGCGATGAAACTAAATTTTCTAGCTTGATTGCGAATAGCGATTCAGAAATGCTGTCGCATGTGTCGGATTTTCTGTTCAATCGGCCGACAGAAGACAAGCACGAATCTTTGAAAGAACGCCTCATTGCTGAATTTTCTGAAACTGAGAATCAGTATATTCGAAAATTACTTTCAGATTAAGGCCCCGTTCAAATTGAGGCGCGTAAAACGCATTTCTCATTCCCTAAAGTTTCATTTATTATTCCCTAAAGTTGCATTTATTATTCCCTAAAGTTGCATTTATTATTTCCTAAAGTTTCATTTATTATTCCCTAAAGTTTCATTTATTATTCCCTAAAGTTTCATTTATTATTCCCTAAAGTTTCATTTATTATTCCCTAAAGTTTCATTTATTATTCCCTAAAGTTTCATTTATTATTCCCTAAAGTTTCATTTATTATTCCCTAAAGTTTCATTTATTATTCCCTAAAGTTGCATTTATTATTCCCTAAAGTTGCATTTATTATTCCCTAAAGTTGCATTTATTATTCCCTAAAGTTGCATTTATTATTCCCTAAAGTTGCATTTATTATTCCCTAAAGTTGCATTTATTATTCCCTAAAGTTGCATTTATTATTCCCTAAAGTTGCATTTATTATTCCCTAAAGTTGCATTTATTATTCACTAAAGTTGCTTTTGTCGACATAAAATTGCATTTATTTTTGATATACTAAACTCTGATAAAAATTATTCGTAAAAAACGAAAAAATTCAAAATGTTTTGACAATTTTAGTCATGTACAACAGTATTATAATACATTATTAAATACAGAAGAACGTTCATGTCGTTTAATAGCCAATCCTTGGCAAGTAATTTCTTCAACATTGAATGGTTATTGGTAGTTATTAGCTAACGTCGTACTAGAGCAACACAACGGGCTACTGACGACGGTCCGGGATCAATCCCTTAAGGGAAAGATCCGAGTTCAACATTGAAAAACTGCCCTCAACAGTGACTGATGTTGCCTGACATTGTTACAGTAGCAAATACTGACTTGGGAAAAATTATCTAGGAAAAGTGTAGCAATAACCGTCAGGTCACTATTATTTTCCAATCGTTTTTAAGATAAGCTTTGAGGTTGCAGGGATCTTCTTTAGAATTCATCGATCTGATATCTTCATACGCAGACTCGATGTTGTACGTTTCGATTCCGATTGTTCTACGAGACGAATCAAACTTTCGCACGTGCTTTTGATTTTCAGCAAACTTTTTGGGTAAAATCCGCGGACTTTTACCGCAGTGAACTAGTGTACCACGTAACTAACTTGGAGCAATCGCGGGTAAAGCACTTTGAGTGCGTTTCCAGCCGCAGTCATATAATATGCTGTATCGGATAGCAGAAACTGAAAATCCTTTCACACAACATTCAGAGATTTTAAAACGTCATCTACAAGACAAACAACATATTGATGATCGACACTCAACTCGCAAACTCTGCAGTCGATTGCGTAAGTTACCTCTGGATTATCAAGAGTGCCAACCAATGTGTTAAATTACTTCTTGAAATTTATTTCACTTTCGTCTGTTAAGCGGAACACCTTTGTGGAAATTATTTGAATCTTAGATGGCGTTGGCGGCGTTGACGTCATGCGCCTTTCCTGCTCTCCCACACCTGCAGCTTTAATCAGTTGATTTTGATTAGTTTAAATTCAACTCTTGATTCGATTTCGAAAGAATTGGGCTCCAAACCTTTCTTACAAACGGTGGAAGTCACACAAAAGTAACAATCTGTGAGATGACAGCGAGGTTCGCGCCAAACCATGTCACAGCAAATGACATTGATTTACTGGTACCTTTGAGCCATTTGGACAACATACTGTAACAAGTAGTGCAGCAAAACTGTGGAGCCCAATCCTTGTCCTTATCGCCAACTTGGCAATCAAAGTAAAATTGATGAGAAGTTTTAAGAAGAGGAGAAAGGGGTTTTCGTTTCGCTTTTAAAATTAATTCACCGTAAACATAGTAATGGTAAGGTAATTTTAGTTAACGTCGTACTAGAGCAACACAACGGGCTATTGACGACGGTCCGGGATCAGTCTCTTAAGGGAAAGATCCGAGGACAACACCTCGTAATTTTGAACCACGGTCAGATGACGAAGCAACACCTGAGCTGGCACCCCACTCTCCAAACTTCCACGCCAACCCAACGTGAGGACTTTCGGCCACGACAGATTTAAGGTGCACCAGCCGCCTCTACACCATACGCTTACAAACATCCATGCCCGGACCCGGATTCGAACCAGGAACCTTCCGATCTAGAGGCTAACACCTTAACCACTATACCGGTTGGGTAAACACAGCAGAAGATATATGGATGATTTTTACACTCGCTTGGCATAAAAAAACAGTAAATCAATGCTCGGTATTAATCACAACTTACACTCACGTACTGTAATTCACTTTGAAAATGACGGAGCATAAAAATTTGAACCGTTTTACACAATCTAAACATCTTGGAAATACAGAAATCCCCGCCTAGAATACTAAAAAAGCTGACTCTACGATCGCAAAAGGTGTAATAAGGGATATAGATTACAGTTCACAACTATAGCGATAATGCAAGTTTAAACTTGTCAATACAAGTTTAAACTTGTCAAAGCATGAAAATTCCTGCGCAAACCACGATGCGCGTGAGTTATGGAGAGCGCCACCGTCGTTCAGTGAATCTTCCAAACTTTCTTGCGAGAGATTCGAAACCTCTTTCCCCCCCCCTCACCCGCTTTTAGTCAAAATTGTTGCGATGTATTTTTATTAGTTGGGGTGTTTGGGGGAGGAAAAAGGTGGTGGGGCTAAAAGCTGGAATATGTAGAAAATAAATAAAAAAATTGCGAGAAAAAAACACAGAAAAAACGATTATTTTTAATGATTTTTTTTACAATTAAAGTGGACAAACACCCCCAAATCTCCCTCCTTGCTACAAATGTTCATGTTTTAGAGCTTTTCTTAGGCTTCTCTTGCCTCTCAGAAGAAATTTAATGGTTTAGATAATCCTTTTCCTCACTCCAAATCAAATTTATGTAGTATTGGCTCGGTGGGGTATGATTAAATAGTCGGAACAACACGATTAAACTTTGTTAAATTTTACTTCTAAATGATTGTGAATTATATACAATGAAATATATCAAACATAATTTCTGGATTACAATGTCATCACGGGAACGCCACCCGCGGACAATAACGAGCGAATCTGCTCGACTGAAGCACTCAGCTTCCAGAATAAGAATCGTCCCGCATTCAGGGATCACACTCATTTATAGATTTCATGAAACCGCTCATTTGCGTTAGCTTCTGGAGCCTCACACGTGCAAGCACTTGCTGTGTATTGAGGTCATGGACATGATTCCTCGCGAGAAGCGATTTCCGATTCTACACTCGGCCCTCCTGCTAGTCCTGTGTCCTCACAGACTTCACCAAGCCTCATGACCACATCAAGAACCAGCAGACCTCAATTACATGAAAAATACTAAAATACACAAAAACAAATATTTTCTACTATACTATAAGCATAAATTGATGAAACAATACTTTTTAAACACAATGTTACTAAATGAAACACAATGTTACTAAATGAAACACAATAATTTTTAAACACGATGCTACTAAATGAAACACAATACTTTTTTTTAAATATTAAAATGATATCAAATGAAAATATTCAATTAAATTTAATAAATGAAATTTATGTGACAGTCCACAGTTTCATAAAGTCAGCTGCACTTGAAGTTTGGGTTGGGCCTTCATGGCACCCAACTTTTTGAACATCGTACCTATCGTTGTTCTTTACTTTGGTCACCTGATAAGGGCCAAGAAATTTAGGACGTAATTTCATTCCAGTTCCGAATTGAGTTTTTTGTATTGCAACCAAGTCTCCTGGTTTATAGGTGTTGGCATTCTTTCGTTGTTTATTATACGTTTTTCTATTCTCTTCCTGTATTTTACAAATGTTTTCCTTAGCAATCTCTCTCATTCGTTCTCTTTCTGACATGATGGTGTTGACATACTCTTCGTCTAAGATTTCCTTAATTTTTATATCAGTTGTGTGTCTCAGTCTCACTCCAGTGAGAAGTTCGAAGGGCGAATATTTCGTACTCCTGGAAATGGTGCTATTGATCGTTCTCTGCACAGCGGCTACATACTTATACCACTTGGTGGGATCATCGATGGACAACTTAGACAGTATTGGTATGAGAATTTCGTGGATTCTTTCCACCTGTCCATTTCCTCTAGGTATCCCGGTTGTTATGGTTATGTGTTCAGTGTTCTCCTCTTGACAGTATGTTTGGAAATCGTTAGAAGTGAAGGCTGTCCCTTTGTCACTGACGATTCGGACAGGGTTACCGAAAGTACTGTTTTGCAGCTTCAGCTTGTCTGTGACCTCTTTTGTCGTAGTAGATTTGACTGGATACAGCCAAACGAATTTGGTGAATCCGTCTACAACAGTAAAGATGTGATTATAATTTTTATTCGTAGACGGCATTGGACCAATATGATCCACATGGTAGGTATGGAGAGGAATGTTTTGTTTGGGAATAGGATTTAGCAGTCCTTCACCTTTTCCCCGTTTCCTGTTACACAGCACTCAATACAGTTTGCAATGACAGTCTCGATTTGTTTTCGCAACTGAGGTATGTAGTAGTTCTCTTTAATTATGCTTTCTGTTTTGGCAACAGCATAATGACCTTGGCTATGGATATTGCGTATCAATTCCGTTTGCATGCTGTTTGGAATCATCAGCAATTCACGATCGTTCTCGTATTTATACACAATGTCGTTTTTAATCAAATAATCTCGACTCTCATTTTCCTCAATTAGCTTTCTTAAAGCTTGAATATGTTCGTCTCCCTGTTGTGCAAATTTGATTTTTGCTGTTAATTCATCATGCGAATGCGTCACTAACATTACTGAATTACGACTCAATGAATCAACATGTTGCATTTGTTTACCTGGACGGTGTATAATTTCGTAGTCAAATTCTTGTAAAAACATGGCCCATCTAGCTACTTTAGGAGCCAGATCTCTCTTTTCAAGGGTTTTCTGAAAAGCAGAACAGTCGGTAACGATCTTAATTTTGTTACCTAATAAATAATTTCTAAATTTCTTCAGTGCTTCTATGACTGCTAGGGCTTCTAGTTCATAACTATTGTATTTAGACTGGGTTGGTGTGGTTTTACGGCTCATATAATGGATAGGGTGTAAAGTTTCGTCGTCTGCTTGTTGTAACAGAACGGCACCGAAACCCGCGCTACTTGCATCAGTATGCAATTCTAGCTTTGAACCACGCTTAAAAATGTGTAAAACGGGCTGGTTTGCTAATTTTTCTTTTAATATGTTAAATGCCTCTTTTTGTAAGGGACCAAAATTAAATTTATTTTCCGCTTTAAGTAAGTCACTTAATGGTCGAGCAATTTTAGCATATCCTTCAATATATTTCCTAAAATACCCGGTTAATCCCAAAAAACTTTGTAGCTGTTTAACATTCGTTGGCTCCGGAAATTTTTGTACCGCAAGGGTTTTCGTTTCCGATGGACGAATAGTACCACTTTCTATTACATAACCCAAAAATTCGATCTTTCTTTTCAAGAACTGACATTTCGCAAAATTGAATTCTAGACCGTATTCGGTCGCGACTTTTAGCACTCTCTTTAGTTTTAACAGACCTTCTTCCGATTGGGCAGGAATGATTACGTCATCCATGTACACGAGCAATGTTCCGTCTTTAATTAAATCTCTAAATACTGTGCAAATATATCTCTGAAAGGTCTGTGGGGAAACACTAAGGCCAAATGGGACCTTGTTGAATTCGTACTGACCGTGGTGGGTTACGAACGAAGTATATTTTTTACTGTTCTCTTCTACGTCAACATGAAAAAACCCATTCTTCAGGTCAAGCGACGTGAAGACCTGAGCATGTTCTACTCTGTCTAATACCTCTTCAATTAAGGGTAATGGGTAGTGATCTCTAATTATTTTGCGATTAATTTTGCGATAGTCTATGCATAATCTGAATTTTCCGCATTTTTTCTTGGCTAAAACAATCGGAGATGCAAAATTTGAATTACTTTCTCGAATAATTTTATCGCATAACCACTCTTCTATCTGATTCTCGACAAATTGTTGTTCTATATATGCCAATCTACGAGGCCTTTGAGCAATGGGTAATTCGTCAGTTAAATTCAAAGTCATTTTTAAATTAGTGGTTTTGGTTTTGTGTGGTACGTACTTCTGAATAAGTTGTATTACTTCATTCCTATTGTTATTGTCTAACACATGACTAACATCAAGCTCATTTAAAGTGACGCAATTAGCCATCTCTGCTAAGTATACCAATTTTCCTCCATTCTCGACAGTTGCTTTTATTTTACAGTAACTGTCTGCAGCCGGTGAAATGTTTAGACTATCGGAGATAGAGAGTCTCACTTTGTTGTGACTATCGTATTTTTCCTCTATGGGGGCGATCACATTACTCATTGCAATAGGTGAGAAATTGTTTTTCGTTGCGGTTTGTTGACTAACCTGATTAACATACACATAATTAACAACAATATTATTTTCACTAACACAATTTTGTCTAATTCCCGTAACTGAAAAACCATGTTCACTTATCACAAAATTTAACTTATTCAAAAAATTATGGCCTAGAATTATAGCATTGTTTAAATCTTTCAACACATAAAAGTCCATTTTTACCACAAAATCATCAACCATAATATTAGCATTGAAAAAGCCTAGTGGGGAAACTGTACTCCCACTAATGCCAGACAACGTTATAGAATTTTTTGACAGTTCTGGACATCCTAGGGCAACATAAAAATTATAACTGGTCATGCACACTTCACTTCCGGAATCAATCAATGCATCCGCAGTTTCACCCTTAATTTTTATACTTTTCATTATTTTATTAGAACTGGAGCTATTACTACAAGCTGTTTTAGCATCTTTCATTGGGCAAACGTCAGATTTGTGACCTGGGGCGGCACACCGAAAACACACGGGACCGTCTTTCTTACGGGGACAATGCACAGATTTATGTGAAAATTCACCACATGTATAACACTTCAAATTTTTGTAGTTACCCTGTATTTGATCTTGAGGTTTCAACGCGTTATAGAAATTTTTCCTCTCTTGTGTTCGATTCTGTGAAAAATTATTTGGGACTCTATTATTAGTATTACGGCTGTTATATCTGTTACTCTCATTGCCTTGGGCAAAAGACTTTCTTGTATCGGGACTAGAATATTTAGGACTAAACGCACTCTTTAGGTTATTTCGCGCAGACTCATAGTCATCTAACTTGTTTATTAAATCGTCTATTTTTACTAGTTTGGGCAAGTCATCTACAAAGTGTTCTCTGATATCAGTTGGAAGTTTTCGTCGAATTTGGTCAACTACAAGAATCTCTTTTAAGTTATCGAAAGTTGAGATTTCTAACCCGGTGACCCACTCTTCCAAAAAACTATTTATCTCAAACGCGAAGTCGCGCCAAGAAGCCGAATTTTCTTTCCGATGGCCGAAAATTTTTTGACGAAACTGTTCGGGAGTTAAACGGAAACGATTCAACAATACTTTTTTGATATAATCATAGTCGTTGGAGTGAATCTCCGGTTCTCGAGATACGACATTAACAATTTCCAGAGGCAATAACCCTAATAAATAAGTTAACCAATTCTCTTTAGCGATTGACATTCGCTTAATTTGTCTCTCGAAAAGACTTAAGTAAACACTAATATCATTTTGCATTTCATATCTGTTCATTAATTTTAGTAAATTTGGATCTTTAGTAGTGTTTGTTATTATCGGTGAATCTTTGCTTTTGGCCAAAGCTAATTCAAGCTCCATTTTCTTAATTTCAAAATCCCTTTTCTCTTTTTCCTCTAATTTCCTTTCAGTCGATTCCTCACGTTCTTCTCGTTCACTGGTAATTCTCGCGAGCAGACCCTTAACCAGTTCCTCATTATAATTAGTATCCTTTACTATTAAATCGGTTAGCTGGACTACTTTCGCATTTACTGGGAGAGCTAAATTTAATTCCTCCACAAGTACAATTAGATCACATTTGCGAGATCTTGCCAAAAAGGCCATGGTTCTTGTACTAAT
Source organism: Metellina segmentata (assembly GCA_947359465.1). Taxonomy (NCBI): domain Eukaryota; kingdom Metazoa; phylum Arthropoda; class Arachnida; order Araneae; family Tetragnathidae; genus Metellina; species Metellina segmentata. The sequence goes on along the minus strand of OX375880.1, from coordinate 7,527,704 downwards.
TTTTACACATGTAAGAAAATTAAGAAGGCACTTACTCTTTTAAAAAGACACCTGATATGTTTTTTCCACTCATCTGGAATTATTATTTAATACATATTTCATTTAATTCTCTGAACTAGATTTCTGAGTCTTTTTAAAACAAACCTTAACCACAATCACAAATCAACACAACAGAGCTAAGAATAATCACAGGGGGAAAAATCACTCTTCCCATTTAAAAAACACTGAATACTTTTTCTAAAATATGTACGCCAACGCGCACTTGAACACGACGAAACGCGCACAGACTGGAACGAAGAAACGCGCACAAACTTGAGCGAACACACGCTCACAAACTTGAACGAACACACGCGCACAAACTTGAACGGAGAATATACCCGCTTGAATGAAGAACCACCCCGTACACTGGACAAAGAATTCTTTCTTCAGCGATGCCAGCAAAACGACAACCGTCAGCACAGGCTCCAAGCAAATGTCCGAAAACGTGCTTTACTCCACGGAAAATTTTCTCCAAGCGAAACTCCGGAAACGTACTTTGCTTCACGGTAAATTTTCTCCAAGCGAATCTCCAGTAACGCACTTATTCCTCAGAAAATGTTCTCTCTCGAGGCCACATCCCGGGCGGACACCCCATTTGTAGTATTGGCTCGGTGGGGTATGATTAAATAGTCGGAACAACACGATTAAACTTTGTTAAATTTTACTTCTAAATGATTGTGAATTATATACAATGAAATATATCAAACATAATTTCTGGATTACAATGTCATCACGGGAACGCCACCCGCGGACAATAACGAGCGAATCTGCTCGACTGAAGCACTCAGCTTCCAGAATAAGAATCGTCCCGCATTCAGGGATCACACTCATTTATAGATTTCATGAAACCGCTCATTTGCGTTAGCTTCTGGAGCCTCACACGTGCAAGCACTTGCTGTGTATTGAGGTCATGGACATGATTCCTCGCGAGAAGCGATTTCCGATTCTACATTTATGTCCATAAAATTGTATCGAAAAGTGATACACACACGTCCCCAGAAAACGGTGGGTGATGGGGGAATACGGGGTCATATTCGAATTCAGGAGGTCGTTTTACATAAGAATCTGCAGGAATGGTGTCAGGGCTCGAAAAAAAATAGTTTTTTTTTATAAAGCAGTGTTGTTAGAATTCATTCGAAAGGAGATCAACTATAGGTAGAGAAATTATTTCTTAACATCTAGTTTGCGAACTGAAACTAAAAAGAAATGTATTACATAAACAGGGTAGATGTTTTTTATGCCTCGGAACAAGACATAGAATCAGGGATTGCAGAGCGAATATGTTTTGCACAGAATGCAGAGGTAGGCATAATCGTTCTATGTATTTTCGGACTGATAAAAAACAAAATGAAAAAAAGAATAGTGGAGAGGACTCGAAAGATGTGTTTCAGCGCTTTCTCTTGACAAAAGTAACGGCATTGTACTTCACACCTGTTGTGTGGTGTTAAAAACAAAAGTGCAGTCAATTCCGATAAGATTGTTATTAGACAATGGTTCCATGAGAATACTTTTTTAAACAAGAAATTGCAGATAAATTAAGGCTTCCTGTTATTCGAAAAGAAACGCTCTCAGTAATTACTTTCGGAAATGACACTCCCATTCGAAAGACATTCGATGTGGTAGGATAAAATTAGAAAATAGAGACATACAGAACTCAGAAATCATAATTGAAGCTTTAGTAACAGAACAAATTTCAAGTTCTTATTTACCGCCTCCCAATTTGAGTGGACATTTCATAGATGAGAACCTGAAAGGTTTATAACTTGCAGACTCTTACGATTGTAAGGATAGAGAAACTCTTCTTGTGGGGGCTGATTATTATTATAACATAGTAATGGGAAATTTGAAGCGTTTAGGTAAACATTTTGTAGCTGTGGAAACGATTTTTGGTTGGTGTTTACAAGGTGTTCCCCTTTGGTGGAATTACACTCTACACTTCTGTAGCATTTAATGTCGTAGTTGAAAAAAACTTTGATATCGGATAAAATTAAGAAATTTTTTGAACTTGAAAGTTTAGGCATAAAATCCGAAACTGAATCTTCTGACCCGTTAGAAGATAATGTTATGAGGACATTTTGAATCGGAAATTACATACGAAAATTCTCATTACAAAATTAGGCTGCCATGAAAACCCGATAAGAGATATATGTACAATAAACAAATGACACTGTAACGATTTTTGAGGCTCAGAAAACGATTTCAGATCAACCCTGAACTGTTCAATTCCCATCAAGCTGTTTTTCAAGATTATTTGCAGCAAAATATCATCGAATTAGCACCAGATACCTCCGACAATGAAAATAAAGAAAAATATTTTTTTTTTACTACACAGAGAGGTCATTTATCAGGATCGATCCACTAGTAAGATACGCATCGTGTTCGATGTATCTTCACATGGACCTGGTGAAATCTCACTTAACGATTGTTTACACATTGATCCGAACCTATATCCAGACATTTTTTAACTTTTGTTGTCCTTCAGACTTAATCCCATAGCTTTGATAAATGATGTGAAACAAGCGTTTTTACAGATAGAAGTGGATGAAAGAGACAGATATATCAAGGTTTTTTTATTTGATAAAAACCCATTTGATGACTCACAAAATCTGAAAACCTATCGATTCATTTGTGTCTTATTTGGGATGAACTTCAGTCCGTTTCTATTAACTGAGACTATCAAACACCATTTGAAACTTTATGAGGAAAACTATCCAGAGACTTGTAAATTTCTGTAAGATCATATTGATGTGGAATATATCGTTGGAAGTCCAAGATATCGAACGTGCCTTTAAAACCTCCTTTGAATGTATCAATATTTGCAAAGATGCTAGCATGGTTCTGCATAAATGGCGGACCAATTCACGAGAACTACACGGATTGTGGGTTAAAGAAGGCATTGTATCCGAAGAGTCTCCCAAAGTTTTGGGTCTTGAAAATCCTGCAGTTAAAGTGCTAAGAATAGCCTGGGACAATGAAAGAGACTTGCTTTATTTCGACGTTGCAAATTTAATGCTGTTTTTGTCAAAGACTATCCATACAAAACGCTTTGTCTTGCAAGCAATTGGACGCGTTTTTGACCCTATTGGAATTTTGACCCCTTTGTAACTAGGGCCAAAATCCTATTCCAGCAAGTTTGGACTCTTGCTATTAATTGGGATGAGAGTTATGAAGTTTATGTTTACCTGAAGAGTTATGTGTTAAATGGAAAGAATGGTGCCGTAAAGTTTCGACTTTGAATGAACTCACCATTCCTCTCGATGCTATTTTTTTTCTAACTGCAATGTTGACATGAACAAGATTCTCAGTTATGTTTGGATCCCAAATGGTCGCCAAATTGGAATAAAGATGATAGATAGATCCTTCATTTGTAAAAATTATTCGGCTAAACTTTCTAAACAGAATGCTTCACAGTTTCCAGAACATAGGATCAATGAGACACCTCCATTTTAAGGAAGAAATTCTGAAGGAAACCAGAAATTTTACATTTCATTGTTCACTTGCGCAGCCACCTTAGCCATCTTGAACTTGTACCAAATCTCTCAACAGTCTTTCATTATGGCTTTTAAAAGATTTGTATCTAGAAGAGGAAATTGTCGTATAATTTACTCTGATAATGCTAAGACCTTTAAAAATGGAAAAGGGAACTTTAAGGTTTCTCAAAAATCTTGTCGCACGATACCTTCCTTCCATGACTTTCTCGCCAATGTAAGAGTTATATGGTAATTTATAATTGAACGAGGCCCATGGTGGGGAGGTTTTTACGAAAGACTGGTAAAATCTGTGAAAGAATGCCTGAGAAAAATTATCGGTAAAGCCCTGTTGACTTTTGAAGAACTATCGACGATATTGACACAGGTTGAAGCAGTCCTAAATTCTCGTACTTTGACTTATGTGTACGGTGAATACGAGGAAACACTACCACTGAAGCCAGTCGACTTCCTGAACTTAGGACGAAAGAATTCTACATACCCAATGAACTTTGACGACCTTATTCAAAGTGGCTCAAGTAAGTCTTCCTTGACCAAAAGGAAGCACTATCAGGATTTCTTAGTGAAACAACTGTGGCTGAAATGGAAAAATCAGTACTTGATGGACCTTCGAACAGCTCATCAACTAAAGAATCCTAACTCTTACGACAATTTGAAAATAGGCTCTCTTGTTCTGATAGAAGGCAACACTAAGTGCAAACTTTTATGGAAATGCGGTAGAGTGACACAAGTCTTTCCTGTTCGCAATGACAAAGTTCGTTCCTGCGAGCTAAAAACTGTAGACGGAACAATTAATAGACCAGTCCAATTATTTTACCCATTAGAACTTTAATCTTTGTATTTTGTTTAGTGTGTCCTATTCCTTTCTTAATGTTTTATGGATGCTCGGTATAGTAATTTATTTTTTTGTGTGCATTGTATTTCATATTTGTATTCGTTTCATTACTTGTTTTAACCTTTTGGTAAAATTATATTTCAAATTTAACATTGAAATGATATTTGAATTAGATATCATGATTATATTTATATTTCAATTTAAAAACTATTGATATTTGATATAATCTGTCTTTGTTAAATGATAGATAATTTATGTGAACCTTAAGAAGAGTTCAGATGGGGAGTGTGTGGAAACTATTTGAATCTTGGATGGTGTTGGTATCGTTGACGTCATGGGCCTTTCCTGCTCTCCTACGCCTGCAGCTTTTGTCAGTTGATTAGCTAAAGTTCAACTCTTGATTCGATTTCGAAAGAACTTAAGAGTTCTTAATTTAATTGTTTTGATTAATCTCGGTTTGCTTTCATGTGTAATATTTTCTATATCTGTAAATATTGTAATATAGTAATTAAACTTTAATTTAACTGAAAGAATCTTTCTAATTGCCATTTTTGTATATAACAAAAAACACCACTGAACCATTTGATATTAGAAATCCTGCCATTTTGAACAAACCTCCTTTGCATGAACTTCTTGTTTAATCTGCAATACTTTGGCGTTTACAAGATCAGACACACGTGATCGAAGAGTTGATTCAGAGAGCAAAAAATGAATTGTAAATTTCATATTAATATTAAGTTAAATTTTAAAAAGTTGCAGTTGGTTGCATTTGTGCAAAAAGTTGCATTTATATTGAGATTATAACTCATTTACAATACACCCCATGAAGGAAGAATTTTGGTTTTAGTACTTTACATGCAGTATAGAACGTGTGAAGAAAAGTTGCATTTGTTGCAAAAAGTTGACCTATTTAAGGCAAATCAACTAATTCTACGTATTTGAAAGACAGCGGTAGCGAGTGTTGTGTTTCGCTAGTTTCAGAGCAATAATGTAATTATTTTACAAGCAGTACAACTTTGTACGCTGCGAATAATTCTCCCGATAAAACCTAAAGGTACAAAAATTTTAAATTATCCCTTAACTTTCAACATTTGTTTGCTGAGGATTTCTTACCCGCTGATGTCACTTGGCATATAATTGGAAAGTTAATTAACGTAGTACTAGATCAACACAGAGGGCTATTGATGACGGTATGAGACCAACACCTAAATGAAAGATACGACAACACAACGTCATTATGAACTCAGCTCAGACGACGAGGCAACACCTGAGCTGGCACCCCATTTCCCAAACTTCCGCAATTCACACCAGAACGGACTGTATGTGCTATAATGAGCGCGGTGCGTAAATATCAAATGTGTGAATTAAGTTTGAACTGTTCCATTCTCAAAACAATTGCAACGTCCTTCTTTGACGTTTCCGAGCGTTCCGAAGAGGATCCCGTATGTTAGCAAACCTCCGATTCCGCTGGTCACCAGAGATCTCTTGATGTCGTACATCTTCCACAGTGTCAACTTGTTGCATCGATGCGAGTTCTTCCTCACGAGAGCTTCGATCTCCTGGCAGAGAGACGGAATCGCTCCTGGCAGAGAATCCACCCTCTTCTGCAATTGTTCCACGGCCTCTGCGGTCAGCGACCCCGAACACAGGACCTTGAGTATCACGAACGTACAAAAAATAAGGGTAAAAAAGTAAACGATGATCCTCGGTATGCTCGTGCGGGGAGCGAAGGCGAATTCGTAACCTGCCCAAAACAGGGTCATGCTGCAGGAGCAAACGGTGAGAAACACTGGCAGACAAAAGGAGTCATCCACCCGTTGGAATGCGTTGCAGGTGTTCTCGTAGATACCAATCAAGTGTCTGTAATCTTGTTTGGCCATCGGCTTTTGCAGGTTGAGGGACAGGCAGATGCAGCACCTCTTCAGAAAATCGCACACAGTACTGTAGTAGAGGCAGAAAAAGCAGACAAGCAGATTCGATTGAGTCAGGTAGAAGATATTGAAGGTTTCGAAAACCAGCTTTTGCCAGTTACCCGATTGATCGGGATCCCACGCAAATCCAACGACGAAAAGGTCGAAGCTCAAAACAACGTTCAAAGCTACGACCATGACTGAAGTGGCGACGCAGTGTCTACATGTGTTCAGATACATCTGCTCGAAATACCTTGGCGTCAGTTCGTGGGAAATACGTCGTAAGTCTTCGAGCACGGAAGAGAACTTTTCGCGTTGACGATAGAGCGAAAAATATGTTAGACAATACATCACGCACTCAAACAAGGAAACCAAAATAACTTTCTCGAATTTCGAAATTACGAAGTACGCAAGATGAAGATATTTGCAACGTAAAGGAAAATATAGAAGTATTTGGGACATTTATAATGGAAACGTCGCTGATCCGAATTATCCTTCAAGGACTGCAATGGTAAAATGTCCACGCCCACGATGTGCAATCCTTTGAAAATGGGCAAAAACGGTTTCTGAAGCAGCTCTGTAGTGTTTCTGTGCATCAGCACTAATTTCGTTGGTTCCGTCATTTTGACTCGATGCCGAACCCTACTTGGTGCTTGAGGTCACTTCAAATGTTATGAACACAAGTCAAGCTGCTCAGATATGCCTAAACAGATGGATCGTAGAATGTATGAGTGAAAAATAGTCTGGACATCTGTCGTGTGGAAATAAATATATAATGTTATTTCGATCGTTAAGCAAGTTTTGTTCAAAGCTTTTGCTGCGTTTGTGATCTTTCTTCGTGACCCATAGTTACTGAAGTCAAAAGAAATCAATACTCGTGAACTTCGTCTTTTGCTAGTTAAGAATACGCGTGGTCTACTGAATGGAGCATTGTTGTTTTCGTTAAATTGATTTTATAACGTACTAGCAAAATACCCGACCTTACTCGGTTTGAATTGGTTTACTCTAGATTGAAGAGATAATCAAAATATATAATGACTAACGTGTTTTGTAGAATAAAATTTATTTTAACACCTTTCGCCATCTTTATATTTTCTACAACTTACTTTGGACACAAATCCTACACATGCATATCTATTCATATAATACATTTCACATACATCGCACAATTGCTGTATGACAAAGCTACAAAATGACGAAAGTTGACACTAAAGTTACTCTTCAAAAGATGATTTTGAAGGAGATTTGGAATTCCCTTTCTTAAGTTCTTTTTATGTTCAACTCAATTAATTAAAATTACGATTTACGGCGAGTGCTCTCGCACTCATAGTCAACAAAACAATATTTTTTTACTTGTGGCACTCTTTCCTCCGGTATGCGACGTTGTGAAATTTTGCAATCTTCTCCCGTCATTATGACAACGAATTTTTTAATGTTTGAAAAGTTCTAGTTCGGGATTTTTAAACATTATTATTCTTTCAATAACGCCATTATTCTTTCAATAACGGCATTATTCTTTAAATAACGGCATTATTATTTAAATAACGGCATTATTCTTTCAATAATGGCATAACTACACTTAAAATTTACTGAAAATTTATACTGACTTACCCAACATTTTTAAGTCTAATACTTTGTGTTGCTGTTGCGTGTGATGAGAAGGAAAACACATTTATTAAAATAATAAGTATTTAAATCAGGAAACAGCGAAATAAAACAAAATAAAAGATGTCACAAAAAATTGTTCTAAAGATATTAATTTGTGATTCAATTTTATTTCGATCTCGCACAGTTGCCACAACTTACAACTAAAAGTGTACAAAATTTAGAAATGTGAAATTAATTCAGAGCGAAAGAACCAGAAAAAATATCACTGCTCGCGCGATTGTGTTCATTCTCGTTTCATTGAAAAATATCGTCTGTCCCAAATTTTCGGAAATCGTTTTCATTGCGCAAAGAATAAAAATAAGACTCGAAATAAATGACGTATCAGAAATGAAATTCCATAAAAAAAAAATTTTTTTGAAGAATAATTACTTTTTCAGCAGTACTGGTAAAGCAATCGAATTAATCGTAATATTCAATAGACATTCCAATTTTTCCAAAACTACCAAATTATGGTTGATTTAAGTATACTTACTCAGGTGTTTTAGCATGAAACTCGTCTAAATATAACAATAAAGAAATGTTTAATATTGCATTCACTAAATTATTAGATAATGTATAAAATAAAATACAATGCAATCAAATATCTGGAATACAATTCATGTGATGCCTACACAAACACAGAAACACAAAATCGAGCATAGAACAGAAAGACGGACAGACAGACTTTCGCAACCAATTCCACTCACTAAATCAAGATAAGTACTCTCTGTATGCAAATTTCCATGAAAATATCTTAAACCGCGTGGACGTGTATAGGGCACAACATACAGACAGACAGACAGACACCAAACGAGAAAAAGGCGGATTCGGCATCAGAAGGGTCCAAAACGGATAGAAAACTTGAAATGCGTCGAAAATATTGAATGTACAAACAAACACTCCATTCTTATTTATATAGATTGGAAAGATTTCCTCCGTTTCTTAACCCTTAGACTTTTATAACTTTACCGAGTATTGCTTTTACCTCACAACAGAGTTCAAGACTAAATCAAAAACATCTACGAGATGAAAGAATCCATGATTCTTTAATAATATTTTGTAGATCTGGTTAGAATTCTTTAGTAAGATTATTTTGTAGTTATTTAAGCTTAAGTTAGTAAGATTTTGTGTACTAATTTTTTTTTCCAAAGGTTAGTATTGTTTTATGAGGTTTTTTTATAGTCATTTATTTAGGCTAGAATTCTTTAGAAGATATATTTCTTGTATTCATTTCCTTTGTTTAGAATTCTTTAGAAGATATATTTCTCGTATTCATTTCCTTTGTTTAGAATTCTTTAGAAGATATATTTCTCGTATTCATTTCCTTTGTTTAGAATTCTTTAGCATGATTATTGTGTAGTTATCACTCATGTCCATAAATTAATTCAGAATCACACGGAATAACGGATATAATTCAGAATCACACGGAAATCGAAACCTAAAGTAAATATTTGACCTGTAGAATGATCGCATACATCTACAAGAAAAATATCCAAATTACAGGAAGCCATCAGATGACGCCGATAGTACGTCACAATGACGAGAGTGTAAGAGAGGTGTATATAAGGAATGGTAGCAAAGAAGTAAAATTCTTCACAAGCGTTCTGTTGGCCGCTCACAGAGGACGCATGTCGATGATTTTTTACGTGGTAGAATTATCGGCCGCCAGGAATGTGAGCGTACTTAGACGGAAGTTTCAGTGAAACTTGGGAATCGCCCAAAATGTCATCAATAGGCTTTGGCAACGATTGCAAAATGATGGAAATGTCAGTAGACGTTACAGTATAGGTCTTCTCCGAGTTACAACGCCGAATGACGACCGGTATTTGGCAGTAACTGCAAAAAGAAGCATACTGAGCACAGCATCCGACCTTTCTCGTCAGCTATCTTCAGCCACGGGTTCGACAATTTCAAGGCAAATCGTTTACAGACGTTTGGGACATGTTGGTCTATATGCTCGCAGGCCTGTCAGATGTGTTCCGCTCACGGCAACTCACTGTCGCCAGCGGTTAGCCTGGAGTAGAGAACATGCAATGTGGACACCGTCACAGTGGGCTTGTGTGATGTTTTCCGACGAGTCCAGGTTTAGCTTGCAGTCTGATTCACGGCGGACGTTCATATGTAGAACGCCAGGTACCCACTACCAACAAGACAACATCATTGAACGACACCGTTACGGTGGTGTAGGATTGCTTGTTTGGGGCGGAATTATACCGGGCTTCAGAACAGATCTACATGTTCAAATCGGAACCATGAGAGTCCAAATTTATCGGGACAACATTCTGGAACAACATGTACGTTTGTTTAGAGTGCCATGGGCGCAGAATTTAGGTTTATGGATGACAACGCCCGTCCTCACCGTGCAAACATTATAAACGAAAGCTACGAATCTGAGGACATCACCCGTATAGAATAGCCAGCATTCCCACCTGACTTGAATCCGATAGAGCACGTGTGGGACATGCTTGGCCGACGAGTTGCAGCCAGTCAACCACCTCCTAAACGTGTTCCGGAACTTCAGTGAGCATTGCTTGCTGAATGGAGTGATCTTCCCCAAGATCAGCTCGATAGTTTGATCCTCAGCATGCCTAGGCGTTGTAAGGACTGTATTTCATCATCTGGGAGACATACAATGTATTAACCATCATACCAACCATGTCATGTTAAGTTTTTGTAAGGTCGATATTTTTTGTTATTGCTCCAATGAGAAAAAATCGTAGATTTTATGAATGGTATGATACATACACCATCTTTTTTGTTCTTTAGCTTTTGTTTCATAAATGGGCTTTATAAATAAGTCACGTTTGTTTTGTTTATGAACCTTTATTTGCCGTAACTGGCATTATCCTTAATTTATGGACATGAATGTACTTGAAGGAGAGACAGCAGGTTTAAAAGTGGAAATATGCTTATGAGTTCCTTAGAGGGTTTAACGTTCTGAAAGTGTTCTTATGATCATGAGGGGAAAGGCCCTATAGTATTTGCTATTAGTAAATTTTCACATTCGGAATAAAAAGCGTGCTATACTCAAAGTCTACACTTTTTATGATGATAATGATATTAGAAGCTTCTATATTTTGTCTTAATTTGATAGATGCATGCAAATAGAAGAAAATTTAGAAAGTTCGTGGTAACTTGAAACTTTTAACTCGAGATTAGACAGGGGGGGGGGGATTAGGCAAAAAGGAAAATTGGGCCATTTGCTCTTGTTCCAAATAGGATGAGAGAGAGGCATCAGTGATAAAAAGCATGTCGAATTGACCGCAATGAACGACACAACTGAAAAATACACCTTAAAATATCCACAAAGAATCTTTTTTCAAAATTCTTTATTTCTTGATATACATCGTACCTAATCTTTATGCATAAAAGCGTCAATTGTTTGTGTACAGATTTGTCGAGAAAATTTACATTTAAATTTTTTAAATCATACCCCTTGTAATGATTTCTTTGGGTAGCGTAAGCAGATAAGGATTCTACAGAGAACAGTCTGAGTTTAATTAACGTAACAATATTTAATTACAGATTCTTAACTAATTATAAATTATATACAAAGGCTCTGAACCGCAGGTAGGCTACTATTAGTTTGATGCGACCGGTTGTCTCAACTCTAATGGATGCAATTATAATAGAAGAAAAGTGTCAAAACGGAAGATGGGTTTCTACACCGAAGAGCGGATCTAGAGTAGTTCTAACGCACAACACTCACAACTTTATCTCTGGAGATTACTTCGTCGGGCGACGATTCACAACAGATATCATCACAGGATCTCACTATAGACTTCTGGTGACGGTATACACTAGGAAGTCTAGGACGTTCCTTCTAAGTAAGAAAAGTCTCACGGACTGATAGTATTCAGCCTATCAAGGCTTCTGAGTAAGGCGTCCACTCAGGACGAGGTCACACCGAACTCCAAAAATAAAACTCCCTAAAGAGAAGAATTTGTCGACCCTTCACAGGTCTCTTGAGTTAAGACGCACCTCACGACGAGATCAAGTCAGAAACTAATTTGTACTCCTTCCGATTCCTCGGCTCGGATTTTAGCGCGCTCCAGTCGACGGGGCGGAGCTGGTCCTCTATTGGTCCTGATTGGCTCTGATGTCAGTCAGATGCGTCTCTAATTGGCATCATATCTGACGTCGGGTCATCTAATCGATCTCGTCTGTTTCTACCCAAGCTGATGATAGTTCATCTATAAAGGCGTAACAGAATGAATTCCCATTGTAGTTTTAGTGTCAATATTCCAGACAGACTGGCGGCGACTCTCCATTGTCGGCAGTGGCTCGCACGTGTGCTTGTCGGTGAACTCCGTCGGGGTTTTAGATTTCGTATTGGGAGGAACAATTGATGGACTCCATCAATGAATCCTTACAACCCATCCCCTAAGGAAATATTTTGTCGTATGGCAATATTTATAAGGCAACGGTTAGACATGGCAACTCGACACATCATTAGAGGCAACAATTTTAAGAAAATTTACACTCCAAATTTTAATGCAATTTCAACACTTAAATTTCTAGTTAATTCTAATATTTACAATACTCTTAAATTCTACTCTTGCGATAGAATTACATTTTATCACATAAAGCACAGTTAAATACTGGGAGTGTTTTTGCAATTTAAATTGGTACTTAGGGTACGATTTAATTCTCTGACAGCATTCTGCTCAGACAATATGCGTGTTGGTTATCCTTCCCAGCCCTATGGATGATCTTATAGTTAAAAGGCTGCAACGCTAACGCCCACCTCATCAATCTCGAGTTATTCCCGGAGGCGTTGTCCGTCCAAGTAATGCCGTAGCTTTTTAATTGCATAAATAATGCCAGCGCATTCTTTTTCTGTCACGCAAACAATTTTTTTCTTTGTAGGTAAATTCCGACTTAAATATAGTATTGGGTTATGAACATTATCTGGACCTTTTTGTGCCATAATTACCCAGATTTCATGGTTGGAAGCGTCAGTTTGGAGGATAAATTTCTTTGAGAAGTCTGGGGCATACAACACCGGCTTCTCAGTGAGTTTTGCCTTTCGAGCTCCCGGAAAGTTGAGTCGCACTCCGCAGACCACTCTGCTTGGATTTTCGCCTCGGTAGGAGTTCTACATCTTCCTCCTACCATGCGTCTCAAGTATTTCACATTGATCTGTGCGAACTTACATTTGGCAGGTTTAATTGTCAGATTCGCGGACGCGAAATTCTCTAGAACCACATCGAGGTGTTTGATATGTTCTTCCCAAGTTTGAAAAAAATATAGCTACATCGTCTAAGTATGTTAAATAAAAATCATCTAAACCTTGTAAGTTGGACCATGACTTTAGAGAAGCAATATGATGCGTTTACTAATCCGAACGGAAGAACTAGCGGTTGATAGGACTCGAACGGTGTCACAAAGCGACCAACCTTTGCGCCTTTGGACTCAAGGGTATCTGCCTATATCCCTTTGTAATATCTATGACAGTTATATATTTTGTAGCTGCCACTTGTTCGATTCTCTCATCCATATTAGGCAGCGGATAATATTACGTCCTAATTATAGAATTTAATCTACAATATTTGACACAAGGTCGAGGGTCACGCCCTGGACTATACTAAAATCATAGGACGTTTCTTCTAAGTAAGACAAGTCTCACGGACTTATAGTATTCAGCCTCTCAAGGCTTTTGAGTAAGGCGTCCTCTCAGGTCGAGGTTACACCGAACTCCAAAAATAAAACTCCCTAAAGAGAATAATTTGAAGACCGTTCGCAAGTCTCCGAGAGTTAAGACACACCTCGGAACGAGATGAAGTCAAACTAATTTTTACTCCTTACGATTTTTTGGCTCGGATATTAGCCCGCTCCGGCCGCCAGGGCAGAGCTGGTCCTCCATTGGTCCTGATTGGCTCTGATGTCAGTCAGATGCGTCTCTCATTGGCCTCATATCTGACGTCGGGTCGTCTAATCGCTCTCGGCTGTTTCTAACCAAGCTGATAGTAGTACATCTATAAAGGCGTAGCAGAACAAATTTCCACTGTCGGTTAATGTCAAAATTCCAAACAGACTGGCAACGATCGGCTATTCTCCATTGTCCGTAGTGGCTCGCACCTGTGCTTGTCGGTGAATTCCGTCGGGGGTTTAGATTTAGCATTGGAAGGACCAATTGGTGGACTCCATCAATGAATCCTCACACCCCTTTAATTCGTTGTTTCGGAAGAAGAATGACGCAAAGGTTGAGGTAATTTGGTATATTTTAATTAACGTCGTACTAGAGCAACAGAACGGGCTATTGACGACAGTCCAGAACCAATCTCTCAAGTAGAAGATCCTAGGAAAACATCACGTAATTTTGAACCAAGGTTTAGTGAAATCGAAAATAAAGGTTGGATATTTAATTAACGTCGCACTGGAGCATCAAACCGGCGTATTGGTGACGGGTCCGGGATCGGTCCCGTTGGGAAACATCAGAGGACAACACCACGTCATTTCGAAACACGGTCCCATGACGAGGTAATACCCGAAATGGAACCCCACTCTCCCAACTTCCACACAGCGTCCACGCGAGGACATTAGAGTCCACGAGACATTTAAAGTGTACCAGTTCTTGTGAGCACGACGGGTCTTTCGATGGATTCGAACTTGAAACCACCCGGTTGACGATCCGCTACTCTTGCAATAGGGCTGCCGTGGACCAGAAAATAAAGAAAATACTAATGATCCCATACATAAGACAATATTTTTAAAATAAAAATGAAGCTGCATATAGAACACAAACCAGAGTACATAAAATATTAAGCACTAATAGGATTTATGTATTCCCCAAAGATATTCACTGATTATATTTAATTTTATGGCAATAGGGTTTCGCAACCAGAGTGCAGCAACGTCTATGTAAACTGCTGTTAAAACTTACCGCCATTTTCACAAGACTCGAGTAATCTTCACAACAATCTCTTTTCACAAGATTGCAAGAGGCATGGCGAGCTATTCATACCCAGACATAACTTGCGGGAAGTATGTCTCGAGTATGTTGTATCTCGAAAGTATGTTGCAGCTGTAATACATGCAAATAGAGGGCCTACCTGTTACTAAATAGAATAAGGAAACACTTATTTTCTGAAGAACACAATATCCAAATATTTTTGCCAATATAAGTAGTGTAAACGATTATTTGCGTTCAATGCATGTGTAGAAATTATGAAAAAGTAGTACTATTAGAAGATCGCATTCCTTCAACGTGCTTATTTCAAGCGTTCCAGAAAGCATTGTTGTGGTTGCGATTGGATCTTCGACAAAATATTTCGGTAAATAGGTCTAAATAATCTTCAATCGTGATTCAGTGTCATTGTGATCGGTGGTTGAAGTTATCAACTATCTTCTTAATGGGTTAAAGATTTATTCCTTCAAAATACATCAAACAGGATGTTTACAATAGATTCATTTCAGATGATTTCGTAATTTTTAATAGTTGGAATTTCTGATTAGAAGGCTGCATATTAATCTTAAAATATAAGTCATATTCAAGTCGAATGGTAGAACATTAAACGAAGTCAGTATCTTATACACAATTTCCCCGTAAGTGATAATTTTTCCCTTTTCATAAGAAAAAATACCGCAATCCGGGTTGAAGAATCTGGCGAAAATTTCTCCAGAAGCGGGAAATTTCCTTTTACCCAGCATCGACGCGATTTCCGTAGTGAGCCATACATTATGCGGAGATTTTCGATGCTTTAGCGGAGAAACTCCGGAAGTTCCGGAGAACTTGGCAACACTGTTACATTTGTTATGTCGTTTTTTAAAAGTAGTAGTGATTAAATTTAACGATTGCAAAAGGTTCGAAAAAAGATTGGACAAATTTGGATCGCATAGTGGTAATTTTGAAAAGAAAAGACTCACTGAGAGAACCCTGTACATGAATTATCGATTAGGAGACGTCGATATCTTAATTAATGAAAGTTTTTACTGAAAAGAATAAAAACATAATATGCAAAATTGAGATAAAAAATCCCCAAAAGGTTTCGTGCAAAAAAACGCAAAAGATATCTGTGTAATTTAACAACAAAGAATATTTATTGAACAAAGCATGAATTAATTGGAAATCAATAGTCAACACACATAATTAATAAAAAACTTATAGATCTAGAACTTAGAGGGGAAAATGGCAAAAGACGCTAAGGGACATGAGGGTTATAAATTAACGCGGATGAAAAGGGAATACGCGGAATTTTGAAGAGAGTGGTACGTGGAACATTACGTCCAAATTACACCATCCTGGTCTCTGCAGAGAAATAAGAAAAAGTTACTTAGCAATCAGGATCCATAATTTAAAGTGGCAAAACCCACGCGAACGCGACAGAACGTGCTTCTAGCACATGTTTGGCTGTCAGGGGAAAAGTCGAAGAAGAGCAAGAAATCGTTTCGCGCGGTCTTTTATCATCTGCTGCGTCAGCGTGTGACGTCACAGCGTCTATCGATATAATTGAAACTGCAAGGCTCGGAAAATAGCGCGCTTACTCTGTGGCTTGGCAGTAGCGCACAGTGTGGCTTAAAAATTAGTGTTATGTCGTTTAAGGCATAACACATTACATATTCCTCATCACTTGATGATGGATCCCGAACAAGAGCCCATAGCTCTTTGTGTTCCTCCAGTGCAACGTTAATTAAATACCTACACTCTCAAACAGACTCAATCATGTGTATGGATGACTGTGGAGCGAAGGCGAAGGAGTAACCCACTTGTTCTTTTCTTGAGATAGATGTCTTTCGAGAAATGTTTCTCATGATACAATTATTCAACATAACAGATTGTTATAGCTACAGGAAGCAGACGCGAAACGCATAGTACCACGACGCCAGGTAAGTATTTGTAGTTATTTAATTAACTTCACACTGGAGCAACACAACTGGCTACTGGCGACGGTTCAGGATCACACCCAAAGGAAATTATTCAAGAACAACACCACGTCATTTTGAACCACGGTCAGATGACGAGGCAATTCCTGAGCTGGCACCCCACTCTCCAAACTTCCACACCACGCCAACATGAGGACTTTCGGCCACGACAGATTTAAGGTGTACCAGCCGCCTCTACACCATACGCTTACAAACATCCGTGCCCGGACCCAGATTCGAACCAGGAGCATTCCGATCTAGAGGCTAACACCTTAACCACTATACCAGTTTGTTGTCCACACTAGAACGTATTTTCTGTGCTATAATGAGCGTGGTGCGAATATCGAATGTGTGATTTAATTTTAAACTGTTACATTTTTAAAACAAATGCAATGTTCTCTAACGTTTTCGAGAGTTCCCAAGAGAATCTCATACGTCATGAAACCTCCGATTCCGCTGGTCACCAGAGACCTCCTGATGTCGTACATCTTCCACAGTGTCAACGTGTTGCATCGATGCGAGTTCTTCCTCACGAGAGCTTCGATCTCCCAGTAGAGCGACGGAAACGTTCCTGGCAGAGAATCCACCCTCTTCTGCAATTGTTCCACGGCCTCTGCGGCCAGCGAAACCGAACACAGGATCTTGAGTATCACGAACGTACACAAAATAAGTGCAAAAAAGTAAACGATGATCTTCAGAATGTTTGTGCGGGGAGCAAAGGCGAATTCGTAACCAAATTTCCGCACCTCACACCAGAATGGATTTTCTATGATGTAATAAGCGCGATGCGCGAATATCAAATGTGTGATTTATGTTTGAACTGTTCCATCCTCAGAACAATTACAATGTTCTTCTTTGACGTTTCCGAGCGTTCCCAATAGGATCCCGTACGTCAACAAACCTCCAATTCCGCTGGTCACCAGAGACCTCCTGATGTCGTACATCTTCCACAGTGTCAACTTGTTGCATCGATGCGAGTTCTTCCTCACGAGAGCTTCGATCTCCCAGTAGAGCGACGGAATCGTTCCTGGAAGAGAATCCATCCTCTTCTGCAAATGGTCCATGGCCTCTGCGGCCAGCGACCCAAAACACATGACCCTGAGTATCACGAAAGTACACAAACTAGAGACAAAAAAGAAAACGTCGATCCTCAGGAAGCTCATAATTGATTTGTCAACACCCATTAGATTAAACGCCTAACATCTCTTAAGTGAAGATATACTCCATCGAAGGCGAATTTGTAACAAACCCAAAATAGGGTCACGCTGCCGGAGCATACTATGAGAAGCACTGGCAGAAAAAAGGCGTCGTCCACCTGTTGGAATGCGTCGCATGTGTTCTCATTGATTCAGATCAAGTGTGTGTAATCTTGTCTGTCTCTCGGATTTTGCAAATTGAGGGACAGGCAGATGCAGCACCAATTGAGAAAATCGCACACAGTACTGTAGTACAGGGAGAAAAAGCAGATAAGTAGATTCCATTGAGTCAGGTAGATCTTGAAGGTTTGGTAATTGTTAATTGGTAATTTTAGTTAACGTCGTACTAGAGCAACACAACGGGCTATTGACGACGGTCCGGGATCAATCTCTTAAAGGTTGGTTGGTTGGTTGGATTGGGTTTTATGGCGCAAGGTCCAAAATTGGACAAGCTGCGCCAAACGCCGGATAAAACAATAAAAATTATTGTAGATGTAAAAATATTAAAAATCAGTGCAAAAAGATTCCAGCGCAAAATTGTTTTTGTTTTTTTACAATAAAATATTTTGAAAAAAAAAGTCAATAATTTGAGCTTTAAATGTACCTAAAATATGCTAACCTGCAATACATATGGAAGATAATGAATCAAAATATGATGTAAAAGACCAAGAGTGAGAGTTATGTATTTAAAAGCATGATGGTAATATATTATATCGCATGTAAAAAGCCAATGGCATTTAAAAATGGGAAAAGATTTGGATGGGGATTTTCACCTACTAAGTCATCCAATTTTAAAAATGAATAACTAAAAAATCTATTACGATGAGAGTTAAAAACAGGGCATGTAATTAAAATGTGATGAACAGTAAAAGGTACGCCACACACGTCACACGCAGGGGCCCTCTCTCCTAAGAAAAGATGCCTGTGTGTAAAACGTGTGTGTCCGATTCGAAGGCGCGTTAAAATCACGTCTAATCGACGAATCGTTAGGCAGGGTCGGATGGAGATGATTGGTTGGATAGCATGAAGTTTATTATTAGTTTGCATACCCCAATCTTGGTACCAATCGTTTAAAACAAGGTCTTTGGTAGTTAATTTAAGATCGTTATAAGGGATATCGATATTTATTAGAGTCGTCGCACTTTTAGCTGCAGCATCGGCTTGTTCGTTGCCAGCTATCCCGACGTGACCTGGGATCCAACAAAACAATACTTCGAAACCGCGTCGAGAGAGCTGACGATGAGCATTGAGTACATCTAATGCATAAGAGTGTCGAGGATTGTTCAATAACAAAGAATCCAAGACGCTTTTCGAGTCTGTATAAATAATAAATCGACCCCTTTTGAGCCCAGCTATGTATTTTAATGCCTTGTATACTGCGAACATTTCAGCTGTAAAGATCGAAATAAAAGAAGGTAAATTGAAGTTAGCAATATAGTTCCCAGAAACGATGGCGCAACCAACGTAATCAGAAAGTTTGGATCCGTCTGTGTATACTGCTATATAATTTTTGTAAAAGTTTCTATGAGAAGTAAAAAGTTGACGATAGATAATATCATTTGTATTTAATTTTTTAAAACCATTAAAAATATCCAAGAGTTTTAATTTTTTTGTTTCCCAAGGTGGAGTAGGAAAAAATGGACGTTTGGCAACGTCAATGGTATTTAGAGGTGTATTACTCAGGGCATGCCGCATCCGTAGGCTAAAAGGTGGAATACAGGACGGGCGATTTTGGAAAAGGCGATCAAGTGAATTCTTAAGGAATAAATTTTTTAGTGGATGACAAGGATGACACATGATGCGGAAATAAAATTGAAGCGACAATATGAGACGAGTGGAATCTAATGGTGATTCGACACATGTAACGCATAGGCTTTTGATGGGTGAGGTGCGAAAGGCACCCGAACATATCCGAAGCGCAGAGTGATGCACAGGATCCAGCTTTCGCAAAACAGATAAACGAGCGGAACCATAGGCTGCACACGCGTAGTCCATCTTTGATCGAATGATTGATCGATAAATGCGAAGCATGGATGATCGTTCCGCACCCCAAGACGTGTTTGAGAGCATTTTTAGTAGGTTCAGCTTTTTTAGGCACGATGCACGTAATTGCTCGACGTGAGGAAGGAAGGTAAGTTTTGGGTCAAACATAACTCCGAGAAATCTTACGCAATCCACAACTGCTATCCTGGTATCACCCAGGAGAATTTCTGGATCAGGATGCAGGCCTCGAAGTCGGCAAAAGTGCATACAAGATGTTTTTTCTGCAGAGAAGCTGAAACCATTTTCAACACACCACCTCATCAGACGAGTTACAGTCGTCTGCAGTTGTCGTTCAATGAAACGCATGTCCTTTCCTTGGCAATATATAGTGAGGTCATCCACATAAAGATATCCTTGGACAGTTGGTGGTAGCTGGGATAGGATGTTATTTATTTTGATCGCAAATAACGTAACGCTAAGAACGCTACCCTGAGGTACGCCCTCTTCCTGGACAAAGGGGTCTGATAGGGTGGATCCAATTCTTACTTGGAACTGTCTTAAAGTAAGAAATTTTTCGAGGAATATTGGTAGGTGTCCTCGAAACCCAAGATTATGAAGATCTTTTAGTATTCCATGTCGCCAAGTGTGATCGTACGCCTTTTCAATGTCAAAGAAAATAGAAACCAAATGGTTTCGGCGTAGGAACGCACGGCGAACTTGGGTCTCAAGAGCAAGTATGTTGTCTACCGTAGAGCGGCCAACCCTGAAACCGCTCTGATAAGGTGACAGAGCCCGAGTCGTCTCAAGGATGTATACGAGACGAAAATTCACCATCCTTTCAAGAAGTTTACACATGCAGCTCGTAAGGGCAATGGGTCGATAGTTGCATGGATTGGTAGGGTCCTTTCCAGGTTTAGGGAAGGGTACAACTATAGCACGTGTCCAAGTCAAAGGGAATACATGTTCCTCCCAAATACGGTTGTAGAGTCGTAGGATGTTAAGTAAGGAGGGACGGGATAGATGTTTCAGCATGACATAAGTAATACCATCAGGACCAGGTGAAGTCATCCTGGTCTTCTGAAGGCATCTTGTCAGCTCTTCCTCAGTAAAACTACAGTTATAGGCGAGTTCTGAGGGAGTGTTAAAATTAATGCGTTGGGATTCTGCCTGGCGTTTAATACGTTTAAATGTCTCTGAAAACGTGGTAGAGTTGGAGGCTGTAGAAAAAGCGCGTGCAATGGCATTTGCTATTTCAACAGCCTCGGAGACATAATTCCCATTTTCTTTCACGAACGAAATGGGCTGTTCGGAGTACAATCCCAACGCTTTTCGAACTCGGTCCCACAGTTGTTTTGAGGGGGTGACAGATGTTATGCTGGAAACATACCGTTGCCATGATTCCCTTTGGCTACGACGACGTGTTCGACGTGCACTGGCTTTGGCTTTTTTAAAGGCTATTAAATTAGCAGTAGTGGGGTATCGGCGAAATATGCCCCACGCCTTACGTTGAATCTTCAATGCTGCAGAGCACTCAGCGTTCCACCAAGGTCTACGGTGTTTGTGAAAGGATGGAGATTTCTTTGGTATTGTTGCATTAGCAGCTTTTATCAAAACATCAGTGACTGTTAAAACAGCTTCATGTATATTGCTCTCGACCATCTGTTCAGTAATAATGGCCCGAGATGTAAAACCCGGCCAGTCGGCTGCATCGTAAATGTAGCGTGATGGACGGCAAACAGGATCATTTCCACCAATATGGGTAAGGAAAATCGGGAAATGATCACTGTTAAGTAGATCACTGCCGACAAATAAAGAGAAAAAAGGTATAACAGAAGGAGAGCAGATGACGAGGTCAATGGTATGAAAGGTTCGTGTTGGCTCATGGAAGTAGGTAGCTTCACCGTTGTTAAGCAGACAGAGACAGTGATCAGTTATCAACTGTTCGATCTGTCGACCACGGGAATTAGTGTCCCTACTTCCCCAAAGTGTACTGTGAGCATTAAAGTCACCAATGATGATAAAGGGCTCGGGCAATTGTTTTACCAAGTGTTCAAGGCTCTGTTGCTGGATGGAATTATTGGGTGGTAAGTATATAGTACAGATAGTGATCATCCGTCGCACTTGTATTCTGACAGCCACTGCTTGTAATCGTGTGTCGAGAGAAACAATGAGAGAGGGATATGCATGGGAGGTGAAGATCGCAACACCTCCTGAAGCTCTTCCTTCATTGCTGATATTATTATCTCTTCGAATACAAGTATAATGACGGATCTTCGCCGTGTTAGCCGACTTCAGGTATGTTTCCTGAAGTGCAACACAGGCGGGATTGTACTCTGTAATGAGGGTTTTGATGTCATCCAGTTTATTTCGTAATCCTCGACAGTTCCAAGATATAAAGGAACCTACCATTTAAGGAGATGGAGTGTCTCCGTTTATGATCCCAATCATTTTGTTGTCGATGGGATCATCAATTTCTTCATCAGATAGATGAAGTTTAACAATTTCGGTATCTTTTTCAGTTCTTAAAAGGTTAAAAGGGTTGGATGTTTTCTGTAAAGATGTATTTTCTCTTGCTGATCTTAGTTTTAAGGCTTGAAGTGCTTTTGAACGGGCAACAGTTTTTGTTGGCGAGATTGCTCTTTTTTTGCTAGGTTCTCTTGTTTTAGTAGGTTCTTTAGTATTTAATGTAGTTGGCAATGAATTTAATCCAGGTATTGTTGTTTGTGTTGCTATACTTTGAAAGGTTTTTTGTACTGTAGATGCATATGATGTTCCAGGTTTCGGAGTTCTTGACTCAACGATTTTACGTGCTTCAGGGTAGGACAAATTTTGATATACTTTCACGGATTGAATTTCTTTTTCGAACACCCATTTCATACAAGATCTTGAATATGATGGGTGGTTTTCTTGGCAATTTACGCAATGAGGTGGTCCAGTGCAATCATCACTGTTGTGTCCAACAATTCCACATCGAGCGCAGGTGTCGAGGCCACGACAGGAGATTTTTGTATGTCCGAACCTCTGGCATTTAAAACACCTTCGAGGATTCGGGACGAAAGCACGGACAGGGCAGCTTAAGTAAGCTGCTTTGATTCTATCGGGTAATTTCGGTGAATCAAAGGTTAAAATGAGGTGTTTGGTTGGCATTTTCACCCCATCTCGAAGTATAGATATTCGTTTAACAGAACATACGTTTTCGTTACGTAAATTGTCAAGTATTTCATCTTCAGAAACGTATAGCAAATCCGGTTCAGATATAACGCCCTGGCACGTATTAAGAGTTCTATGGGAGGTAACAGAAACAGTAAAGGAACCAAGTGAACTAGTTTTAGATAGAATTTGTGCTTGCGTTTCTGATGATACCTCAATAAGTAGGTCACCAGAACGAAGTTTTTTTAGAGATTTTATAGTACCGATAAAAAGAAGAGGATTGAACAGTTTTATGAATGAGAAAAGGAGATATTGATTGAAATGAAAGCTGAGGTGCAATAATTTGATTGTTGTATTCCAGTAATTTTACAATAAAGAAGCGAGCGTTGGAAAGAGTCATAACAGTTTGTTGCTCCCTCGGAGAGGGAGAAGAATTTAAAGAAATAGAAGTCATAATAAATTTGGAAAAAAGTTCAGACGCCGACAACACCACCCACCACGGAGTCCAACGAGGGGATACAGATTCCTGTATCAGTGTTAGTCGAGTCCATACGCTAACAGTTACCCCTGTGGCAGACACCACCTTTAACGCGTTGCTCAGTGGGTAACCGATCGCTTGATCCCTAGCCGATGACGAAGTTCAATCGACCAGCCGATTGGTGTACACGGGACCAATGTATACCTCCCGTTTACCTGAAGCTAGGGCCGAAGCAATGTATTGGGTCAGTATATCGCCCCTCAACTGCCAGGATCCCCTTTTCCAGGGACACGGGTCTCCACGTACGGCAAACACGTGGGTGATATAATCCCCAAGAGGAGCTGAAGGCACAGACTGGCGAAAAGCTTCTCAAGGGGAGCCCTCACCTCCGAAAAGGCAACCACAACGAGGGAGGAAGAAAAAGCAAAATGCAAAGGGTATAGGAGAAGAAGAACGAATGTGAGGGAAGATCACTCAGGTACCCCGGGGTTGTGAAGCCCGTACAAACCTTAAGAAGGAATGCCCCTGGGGGCCAATCTCTTAAAGGAAAGATCCGATGGATCCCTAGGAAATCCAACGACGAAAGCTCAAAATAGCGGCACTATCTGCGACCGTGACTGAAATGGCGTGTCTACATGTGGTAAGATACATCTGTTTGAAATATTTTGCCGTCAGCTCGTTGGAAATACGTCGTAAGTTTTCGACCACGGAATGCAACGTTACTAGTTGACTATAGAGCGAAATATATGCGATACCATACATTACGCCAGGCCTCGAAATATATTTTTTTATACAGGTACACCTAAGTTTTTAAATTACGTGCACAGGTTATATTTTAGGTGCCCCCTTAAAAAAATGTAATATTAGAGAATTAATGTAATATACTAGGGGGCTCCGCACCCTGCTAGCTTGCGCTCGCCAACACCCTGTAGAAATTAAACTCTAAACTAATAGCCGCATCGGGAAAAAATCTTCAAAATTGTCCAGGAACACAATGAAGAACAAACCATGTTTGTTTCGTAATTTTCTGATTCCTACTTTCTCGAGAAACTGTCTATGAATCGAGCTAAACAACACAGTTTTCAATCCTGCAACGGCAACTATTTTTTAATATAAAGAGAAACTACTGTAAGGAGTTTCGTAGAAGGAATAAGGTAGCTGGACTAGACCGTCAAGTCTTTATTTGCTTAGACGACACAAACACCAATTTACAGGACCGTGCACCACTTGGACGTAAAAACATGACAATATATTAACAGAAAGACATTTTAAATTTTGTTGAATCCAACGTCATCAGCCGTCCCATCCGCAGAACCGCACTCGTTGTTCTTTTTCTGCTTCCGCAAAGCATTCTGGGTGCTCATAATGACGTGGGTCATGACGTTACAGGAGATTCCTCCCCTCTGGAAAAACTTTCTGCAGGTCTCCAACCGAAGAAAGTCAAAAGTTAGAAATGTTTAAATATGAAAACCACATGACGATAGGTCTAGCACCACACTTACCAGATTTGATCAGTACCAAACCTACACGAAGATTAATAAACATTTAAAGACGAAAGTAAGATACAAATGTAATTAATTATTAC
The DNA here is from genome assembly GCA_947359465.1 of Metellina segmentata. Classification (NCBI taxonomy): domain Eukaryota; kingdom Metazoa; phylum Arthropoda; class Arachnida; order Araneae; family Tetragnathidae; genus Metellina; species Metellina segmentata. Next base: position 7,502,528 of record OX375880.1, on the reverse strand, counting down.
TAAAGGTGTAGAACTACAGATAAAAGACTAAATATTAAGAACTACTATATTTACAAGTTCATTCAGGATCGTCAAGAGTGGGGATCCTGCTTAATCCGTCTGCATTTTTGTGCAGAGAACCACTTCTATGTTTAACCTCAAAGTCATAAGGTTGTAAGGCCAAAGACCAACGCATAAGACGGGCATTTGTGCCTGCGTTGCTATTCAACCAAACCAGTGGATTATGATCAGTCACAATTGTAAATGATTTACCGTCGAGGTAACATTTGAGTTTTTTCACAGCAAAGATAATAGCAGCACATTCTTTCTCACTCACACTGTACCGTTTCTCCACGTTTGAAAATTTCTTGCTGAGGTAAACAATAGGATGTTCGGAACCATCTTCAGAATTCTGAGATAAAACGGCTCCCATGCCCAAGTCAGACGCATCAGTTTGTAAGATGAATGAGCGATTATAGTCGGGTGCATACAGGATAGGAAAGTTAGAAAGAGCTTTCTTAAGTGTGACAAAAGCCACGTCACATTCCTTAGTCCAACTTATAGTTCCCTTTCGAATCTTACCCTTCAAAGTGTCTGTCAAAGGAGATGCAATCGAAGAAAACATAGGGATATAACGGCTGTAATATCCCGCTAGTCCTAAAAAGGCTCTCACATCAGATTTAGTTCTAGGAGGAGAAAAGTTTTTAATGGCTTCAATTTTTATGTCCATCGGCTTTCTACATCCTTCACCCACGATATGTCCAAGATACTGAACTTGACCTTGTGCAAACTTGCACTTTGAAGGTTTAATGGTCAAACCAGCCTTTTGTATTCTTTGTAAGACAGCATCCACTTGTTTTAGATGGTCTTGAAAAGAATGAGAGAAGATCGCAATGTCATCGAGATACGGCACAGCGAACTCCCCGCACCCTTCCAAAAGTTGCGAAACCATTTTGCTAAATTCGTATGGGGCATTTTTCAATCCGAACGGCATTCTCAAAGGACGATAGGTGCCAAAGTTTGTGACAAATGCTGCGAGTCTTTGGGCATTTTCACTCAGCGGGATTTGCCAATACCCTCTTGAGAGATCTAAAATAGTTATAAATTTTGCACTTGATACCGTCTCAATTCGTTCTTCTATATTTGGAAGAGGAAAGTACTTTGTCTTAGTTATTTTATTTAGATTTCTATATAATCGATGCAAGGTCTGGGATCTTTTCCAGGCGCCTCAACTAAGATCATCGGAGAAGTGTAATCCGAAAAACCAACTTCTATAATTTTCAATGCCAACATTTTCTGAATTTCGGACTTCAGGATGTCGTTCTGTCTTGCCGAATTTCGATATGGTTTCGATAGAAGTGGCTGATCACTGCTTAGTTCGATATCGTGAGTAACAATATCGGTCTTTCCAGGAACATTAGAAAAACATTTCTCGTATTTACACACGAGTTGCTTCAATTGAATGAGTTGATCTTCCTCCAACTTATTTCCTAGAAGATTTTCTTGAAACATCTCATTTAAGTCTAAGATGTTTGGATTTGAGTCCACATAAGGAATTTCCATCTCGACTTCCACATTTTCATTAGTTTCATTCAAAAGAAAGTTAATTTGTTCGGGTCTCCTATAGTAAGGTTTCAACATATTGACGTGGTATACTTTAGATGTGGATTTCTCACCAGGCATTTCTACCACATAATTGGTTTCAGACAGTTGTCGCAGAACTTTACCAGGACCTGTCCAGTGAGGGCTTAACTTATTTGCCTTAAAGGTAGAAAAAATTAGGACCAGGTCTCCTTCGTGAAATTCTCTTTTAACTGCTCTCTTATCATACCAAGTTTTATTCTTTTGTTGGGATTCTTCCATGTTTGTTGTGGCAAGCTCTTGACACCGCTTCATTCGATTAATCAAAGAGAAAACATACTCGGTTACAGGTTCTCCATCGTCTTCCGAGTCCATCCACTTCTCGTATAACAGTGTTAAAGGTGTTCTTAAATTCTTTCCATGAACAAGTTCAGCAGGAGTGAACCCAGTGCTTTCATGAGAAACCGTTCTCAAAGCAAACAGAGCAGGATAAATTGATTTCTCCCAATCTGATCCAGCTTCCAAGCACAGAATCTTCAAAATCCTTTTAACTGTCCTGTGAAATCTTTCTACCGGATTACTTTGTGGATGATAAATTGAACTATGAACTACTTTTACTCCAAATTTCTCAAGGAATGTTGTAGTAAGTTCACTCGTAAAAGAACTTCCTTGATCTAACTGTAGAACTTTTGGAAACCCTATCCTACTAAAAATCTGCATCAATGCGTCCACCACAGATGTAGAAGTTATGTCTTCGACAGGAACGGCATCAGGATATTTAGATGCTAGACACATGGCAGTAATTAGATAACGTTTACCACTTGAAGTAACTGGCAAGGGACCACATGCGTCTATATTAATCTTCGAGAAAACTTCTTGTATCACAGGAACTAACTTCATAGGAGCTTTCTTTTTATCGCTTGGTTTTCCAACCCGTTGACATTTATCACAAGTTCGGACGAATTCTTCTATTTCTTTGTAGCATTGAGGCCAGAAGAAATGTCTCGATAGAACGTCTTTAGTTTTCGTCACACCTAGATGACCAGAAGTTCCCTCGTGACACAAAGCTTTTAAGTCATTTCGATATATCTTAGGAATCACCAATAACGGTCGATTCACTCCTAACTTATCAATCTTCTTTTTGATGAGGAGTTCATTTGATAGGATTTCAAATTCTGCTTTATCTTCAGGGCTTTTCTTTTGTAGTTTCTCGATTATGTGTTTCAAATCTTTACATTCCTTTTGCTGAGATGCAAAGGTTTTAGAATCCACCTTTAAGAGAGATAACCCTTCAAACTCTTCGCTGGGAGGAAAAGAAAATAGATCATCTTCTTCAATCAGGATTTCTTCCGACAACGATTTGTCATCTTCAACACCTTTTTCGTGTCCGTCATTTTCTTCTTCCACTAGACGTTTCTGAGCTCTAGTTTGGATAGCGTTGATTTGATGAGGAACTGGATCTTCCTTCATCTTCTCCAGGAGAGCCGCAGTTCGGTTTCCGAGCAAGTATCTCCCTTTGTCTACTTGACTCCACACAACTGCTGCTTTCGTAATTACATGTCCGAATTCTCCCTTCAACTCTACTTCTGCCAGTGGCAAGCAAACAGGAGCATCATCTAAAGGTTGTTGCACCCATATATTTTCGCCAGTGAGCATCTCGGGTTTTATACGGTTTCTGCACACTACGTCAATACTGGTCCCAGTATCACGGAGAATCGGCATCTTGAATCCGTTCACTTCCCCAATGTAGGTGTAAGGGGACAAGAAGATATCTTCTTCCTTACCAATCAGACGATTTACAGGGGCGGAACTTCCTTCTTTTCTTTTTAGCAACGGACAACAGGGTCTCAAGTGTTCTGTTGAGTTGCACATATAGCAACGGAGTTTTCTTCGTTTTTCAAATGCTTCAGTGTTTTTCATCGTCTTTTCAGCTTCAATTTTCTCTTGCTTCAGTTCCTTAGAATAATTTTTCGGTTCTGAGTGAAATTTATTTCTCCAACTAGGAAATGGTTTTTCCTTTGGATTGAAAGCTTTCTTCTTGATCAGCATTCGAACGCTGTCATATCCATCCAACTTCTCAGCCAGAAACTCTGGACATTTGATTTGTGCCCATTCGTCAATAAAATGTTCTTTCATCTCTGCAGGAACACGGCGTTTTATCTGATCTGTGATAATCAGATCACACAATTGTGTAAAGGTCTCTACTTCCAATCCCCTGATCCATTCTTGAAAGTAGTTTCTGAATTCGTACAGGTAATCAGTCCACGACCCTTCGACATTCTTGTTATGTTGAGTAAACATCTGACGAAATTTTTCGGCAGTCAATTTATATCGTTTCAGCAAAATTTTCTTCACCTGCTCGTAATCATCACATACCTCTTCCGACTCCCTTGCTATCAATTGAGCCATATCTTGAGGTAGCAACCCGATCAGATGAGATACCCAGAATTCTTGGGAAATATCAACTCTCTTTGCTTGACGTTCAAAAAGGACGAGATATAAACTAATATCCCCATTCTTTGGATCAAATTTCTGCATAAGATGATGCAATTCCAGTTTAGATTTTGAGTTGGTTCCACCTGCTGTTGGTTCAGGTCTGTTTTGTACCTCTATCCTCATTTTCTCAAGAGTAAATTCTTCTTCCCTCTTTCTTTTCTCAAGGTCCTCTTTTTCAGTCCTGGTTGCAACAATAGTACTTAAGAGTTCTCTAACAAAATTTACTTCGAAATCCTCATGAGTTTCTATAGCCTTCTTGAGATCGATTATCTTTGCCGAAGCCCTGATCTCTATACCCATTTCATCAGCTAAAATCTGAAGATCGGCCTTTCGTGCTGACCCTAAAAATGCCATCTTCTCGAACTTAATAAACTCACTAATTTTAATTACGAAACAATTTTGAATTAAATTTTCTAAAATGCAAGCAACGAATACACACTCTTAACGATTGTATAAACACGTGCACACACACAAAAATGTGTATAAATTGAATTATGATTAAATATATAAAAGTGAGCAATCGCAAAATAATTAGGATTTATATCATATGCACAATGAAAAGAATAACTTTCTTTTTAAGCTTGAAACCATAAAAGAGGCAATAAACATGTGACCACAAAAATAAATTCCCTACTTTTCTTCTGACATAGGAAAGAAAAAGAAAATATCTACATATACCAATGTATTCGAGGAACAGAAAACACTATTTCATTTTTATCCATCGACAGCACCATAAACAAAATTCTACTCCAAAAATAAAACAAATTTTCATCTAACAGGAAGTAATCTGTATTTTGTTTTTACCAAGCTATAAATAAACGCAATGGCGCGCAAAAACGAATTCCACACTTCAAATTCTTAACAGCTGTGAGCAATCAGTAACGATTCAGAACCAAAACTAATGTACCTAAATAGTTGAAACACATTTGATACAAGTTTTACACACTTCTAGTAAAGATTAAACTTTGCAAGAACAAATTTTTCAGAAAGAAATATAATTCAATGAAACGGGGATGCTTCATAAAAAATATATTAATAGTTGAATGCTCCAAACTCAATATTCTCAGAATTTTGTACGAGACACTACATAAATTCCGCCATGAATTCTACCAAAACTCAGAAAAATATATGAACATATCAATACGATTAATATTTAACATATCAAGGTCCGATATAGAGTTATACAATCACATTCATTTCTAAACTTAGTTAAGTATGCCAAACCGAAACAGAACTGTGCTTCGCATAACAAAATTTTAACAGTTAACCAGAAATGAATAATGCTTAGTATTTACTTTTAATCCAAGAAAATAATGGATACAAATTCCAAAGCTAATTTGTTATTATTCCCGAAATATTAACACTATTTCAACAACAAATTACACAGCCTAACGGAAATTAAAATCAGTGTACTTTTAACAAATGAATTCCTAAGCTAATTTGTTATTATTCCCGAAATATTAAGAACACTATTTCAACAAATTTTACAGCCTACCGGAAATTATAACGATTTCAGTTCAACAATAATCACAATCAATGTACTTTTAACAAGTGGATTCCTAAGCTAATCTGTTGGTATACCCGAAATATAATGAACAATATTTCACACAACAGATATAAACAAGCTTACCGGAAGTCCAACTTGGTTTACTACACCATTATCATTAAACTATAGGACAGGTACTGATCCGTACTAAACAATTTATCTGGTAAGGGGTACTTACCCTGAACTTCTGTTTAACTATTGTGAGACGTATCCCACCGCTGCCACCATTCTGCAGGTCTGTAAGGAGTTTCGTAGAAGGAATAAGGTAGCTGGACTAGACCGTCAAGTCTTTATTTGCTTAGACGACACAAACACCAATTTACAGGACCGTGCACCACTTGGACGTAAAAACATGACAATATATTAACAGAAAGACATTTTAAATTTTGTTGAATCCAACGTCATCAGCCGTCCCATCCGCAGAACCGCACTCGTTGTTCTTTTTCTGCTTCCGCAAAGCATTCTGGGTGCTCATAATGACGTGGGTCATGACGTTACACTACTTTATTAGTTGGGTATGTTTATAATTGGTTAGTAGATAATAAATAAAAATATTTAAACATCTAAATTCTCCCTTCTCCGGCGCACGGATGTCGCGACAGTCGTTTCAACAGAGCTAGCTGGAAAATGTTTCGATCATCGGAAAGTTCTGGTAGCAGTGACACTTTCCTCCTGTATAAACCCGTTACGACCCAACGATTTTGTTTTCGCATAGTGTGTACTTAGGAATTTCAATTACGTTCCTTTAGAGCAAGAGGTAGATACTAATATTTTGTTCAAACATCAAAATAACATAATTAACAAATAAATAAATAACATAATTAACAAATAAATAACGTAATAACATAATTAACAAATTAATTTTAACGTTAAGGGCACTGCGTGCACCTAATGCAGTGCCCCTAACATTAATTAGGGGTTAACGTCAATAAAATTAGGTGCACAATTTTATTTTCATGTGCATAGTGCACCTGTGAACCCGGGTATTTCGATCCCTGCATTACGCACTCGAACAAGGTCACCAAACCCACCTTCTCGTATTTCGAAATGACGATGTAGGTACGATAAGAGATATCTGCAACGTAAATGAAAAAAGACAAGTATTTTGGACATTTATACAGGAAATTTCGATCCTCGGTATTATCCTGTAAGGACTGCAACGGTAAGATGTGCACGCCTACGATATGCAGTCCTTTCAAAATGGGAGAAAAGGTTTCTGAAACAGATCAGCTCTGTTTCTGGGTATCAACACATCTTTGATTACATGCACCATTTCGACTCGTAACTGTTATGCAATTAAAGTCAATTCAACTGTCTGAAACTCAATTCAAGCTTCTCGGATCTACCGACATGAATAGATTGTATTATGTAGGAGTGAATACTATAGTCTGAATACTTTTGAAATCGATAGTGATTATCCGATCGTTAGACTTGATTGTCGCAAACCTTGTGTCGCTAAAGACAGCGAACTATAATTACACTCATTTCTTACAAATAAAATGAGACGGCACTCATGAATTAACTGACAAGAATTTCTTTAATAGGTTATTTACATTTTATATAAATATCTTAACTATTGTTCACCGCTCAATTCAAAAACTCGCAATTCAAACAAAATGCGAACAGTTCTATTTTTACTTGTTTCCGAGCTTCTTGTTGCCACTCCTCTCACTAGAAAAGTATACACAAAGTATAAAAAATGGAATGAGTGGCTTATCGTTTCCATGCACATGCAACACCTTGTTTACAGCTGTCTTCTTTCTCCCTGACTCAAGATGACTGAAGTCGATAGAAATCAATACTTGTGTTCATCGCCTTTGGTAAACTGTCATTGCGTGCGGTGTACTGAACAGAGTATTATTTTTTTGTGTTTATCACAAAAAACGTCCCGTTTTTACTACAAAAAAATTTTTTTCGACTAAAAATTTACTTTTTATCAATTTAGTATGTGCCGTTGTTTTCCATGACCTTTCTCCATCTCTGCGGTTGCTTGATCATCAAGGGATCGTACAAGTTCCGAGGTTTCTAGCTAAAGAACTGATACTGGTGAAACTTTCCTAACCACTTGCGTCATCCGACCGTGGTTCAACATTACGGGGTGTTACGAGTCGCTGAAAAAAAAAGTTGAGCAAATTTAAAGATGGCGTTTGGCAGGAACTAACCGTCTATAAATTCAAATTCATAAAATTTGTATAAGGGGGCGTCTTCATATTAAAATGAGCACTAAATTAATATTTTCCAATTGACAACACCCTATTTTGACTCACCATTTCGAATCTATATCACAGTTTAACCTCATATACCAAATTTTATGGCATTAACACTTGCTGTTTCGAAATTACGAGGACAGAAAGATTGGAGCTCCGTATGTTTAATCAGAACCTCAAACTGTCATAGATATATTCCTAAATAATATTTCTATAGCGCTGATATTTTGTATCATGTTAGTGTGTTAAAGAACCCAAACAAAATAATATTTTACTGTAAAAATTTTTTATATGATATATGGATTTTTTTAAATTAATATTTAAAAAAAATTGTGAATTGGAGCCTTACTATATTTTGAAAGGAATCGATATAGGAAGACTTCTAATATGGCCCTGCAAAACTTCAGCTCATTGCAATCATTAGTTTTTGCGCTACATTAAATTTTCCTATTTATGGCGATTTAAGGGGCCAACTAAAAGTCTGAAAACCAGAAAAATGTTTAAATGTTTCAAAAACTGTTGGAATTTTCAATTATCTAATCTAAAATACATTTCTCTCTCGTTGTAGGGGATGACCTCAATCATAAAAATATCTTAACCCAAATGTATTCTGGTTCTTAGAACTCTTTGTGCTCCTTCTGAAAAAGCAACGTGGGGACATTCAAGACGACGACAGATTTAACGTGCACCAGCCCCGTGTACACGACTGTCTTTGGCTGGACCTAGTTTCGTACTGGCACCCCTACAATTCTTAGTCAGTTACTCTCGAAATTTCTCGTCAATCAAGGTCTGACTTTCACCTCAACGACCTATTCACACCCAATTTCTCAGTTGTGATACCACAGATACAAAGACCCTCAATGAAATACAAGGCGGTGGATTGGGTCAGGGAATCGGATTCCAATTGAAAAAGAAATTGTTAGGTTGGTTGATTATCTTCCGAATGCGTGCAATGCTCTGAGATTGAGTGACATTCGAATTTTAAAGAAAGTTCCCGAACTTTTTCTGATAACTTAAGAACGATCGTTCTTGAAGAACTCTTGGAGAAATGTGTGCTCCGTATTAGCGTAGATTCAACAAGAGGCATCTCGGTTCTGAAGGTCTAAGTACATTTATGAATCTATATAATAAAAATTCCATAAGAATATTTTGAACACGAGTGCTTTTGTGTCGTGTGGCAGATGTTAGGGACTTTCAAGTGGTCCGAGACCAGAAGAAACTTTATTCCATTTCTATACATACAAGACAAGAAACAACGTGGAAGAAAAATGACCAAGATTTACACACTTTTCTAGTGAAAATAGCGAACTAGATTCAGCGTTTATTATTTCACTGGCAACAAGAGCATACTGATATTGTTCCATTGCGTTTTGAAATATTTCTCAATTAATCAACGAGTGAATCTTCCTGGATTTGTAAAGAATTTCCACAAATACAACCGTAATTTTTACCCGATATTACGCATCGTCCTAAAATGAAGGGTTGGGGAAGGAACAAAACTCATAGAAAAGGCGAATCTACCACGAACACATTTATTTACTTCACTAGACGAGCACATACCACCACATACAGAAGCGAGATTAAAAGACTCTTTTTTCCCCTTCCCATTAAGCATTACGCAGCCACCTGCATTAAACATAGACAAAACATTCCGAGACTATCGCTGACAGGCAAAAGGAAATATATTATACACAAATGAGTGGCCTTATTTCTGTCTGATTATTGTACCTGATGTTTGATTGTGTGTTGTGTCATTATGCCTAAGACTAATACCAAATAAATATTCAGCTATTAGTTCTATGTCATTGTATTTTTAACCCTTTAGGGGGTTCACACGCATTACTCCGCCTTGCTTTCAGCACCCCCAAATTAATACAAAAATCCAATGTGCTAAATTTCTACTAATTTAAAACCATTCAAAAATTCTACACCAATCTGTAATGGAAGGTAAGGTCACGCGTAAAGTTCGTATTTACACCTTAGGGGTTAACACGCATAATTCCACCTTGCAAATTGCCAGTCTTGTCTGGCGACGACAGATTTAACGTTCACCAGTTCCCGCGTAAACGACTGTCTTTGGCTGGATCTACACTGCTGGCCATCCAAATTGCAACACCAAGAAAGACAAGAGATATCACAACAAAATTTATTTTGTAGATAACATGTTGACCAAGTATCAAATGATTAAATTTATAGATTTCTGTGAAGTGTGGTTCCAGACAAAATCAGTAACCAGAGTAGCCGCCATTGTTGGAGATCACCGCTGCCACATGCCTCGGCATTGATTCAAAGAGACTTTGAATGTGTACTTGGGGGGTACAGCAGACCAAGCAGCTTCCACACGTTGCCAAAGTTGATCTGGTGTGGCAGCCGGGGATGTAATCTGGGTCAATCGTTCAGCAACCATGGACCACATGTTTTCTATCGACGAAAGATCCGGAGAGCGAGCTGGCCAGGGAAGCAATTCAATCTGGCGGTTGACGAAGAACCCTTGGACAATGCGTGCCAAGTGTGGTCGCGCATTATCCTGTAGAAATATGGCTGTGGGCAAGCCCTGAAGGTAAGGAAGGACAACTGGCTCCAACACCTCGGAGATGTAGCGCTGGCTGTTTAAAGTACCGGCAATGCGTACTAGAGAAGTGCGAGAGTGATATCCAATACCGCCCCATACCATAATACCCGGTTCACTACCAGTGTGGCGGTGCATAACGCAGCTGTTCAGCATCCTCTCTCCACGGTGTCTCCAGACTCGAATCCGACCATCGTGGTGTTGCAGACAGAAGCGTGACTCGTCAGTAAAGACAATTTCATTCCATTCTGCCGTTCACATCCTTCTTTCATCGCACCATTGGCGGCGGAGACGTCTGTGGTTCTGCGTCAAGGGTAGACGCAGCAATGGACGTCTTGCGGACAGACCACTCTGCTGTAAGCGGCGTCGAATGGTACGCTCAGACACTGGATGATGCGTTACAGACTGAATGTGCTGTGCTATGGTTCGTGATGTGGTTGAGCGATCCGTCACTGCCATACGCACAATATGCCTGTCATCACGTGAAGTGGTGCACTGAGGTGATGCGATCGAACACGTCGGTCCGTCGTACCCTCCTGCATCCAACGATCACATATCCGCATTACAGTTGTTTGGTTTCGTCCAACACGACTACCGATTTCCCTGAAAGATAATCCACAATCTCGGTAGGCCACTATCCTTCCTGTGTCGAACTCGGATCAAAAGATGATCGCTGTTTTCTACGAGGCATAATTGATCGTTTTTTTTTTTTAACCACAAGAAAAACACAATTGTCGTACTTGAAGTCGTCGAAATCTCCAAGCCTTAAATAGCGCTTTGAAGTGGCGCCATAGGCGCGCGTGATGAGCGTCTGCGCTGAAATTCTAATCATTTGCATATCTCACCTCCGCTAATGCATGTTGTAAATTTCATATTATTTGCATGCTTCCTTCAGGGTGTTGCATTTACGGTGTCCAGCAGTGTAGTTTCGAACTGGCACCCCTCCAATTCCTAGTCAGTTACTCTTGAAATTTCTCAATTAAGGTCTGACTTTCACCTTAACGACCCATTCACACCAAATTTCTCAGTTGTGATACCACAGATACAAAGACCCTCATTGAAACATAAGGCGGTGGATTGTGTCAGGGAATCGGATTCCAATTTAAAAAGAAATTGTTAGGTTGGCTGGTTTTGGTTCTATGGCGCAAATACTGGAAACAGTCAAGTTGTTTCAAACGTAAGATAAATTCGATCCAGAAAATTTTGTGTCAGAATAACCGGCCAAGTAATAAAAGATTTTAAAACTGCTTAGAATACCAAAGGAAAAAGTACTTACTGTCGTATTCACAGGTCCGACTTAAGACGGGGCTCAACACTAAATAACAATATTATTGTGACGACGCGCATTCAACTGATCTCATATGAATCGGAACAAGAACGTGATTACATTTTCTTTTAAATAGATATGCTCAGATGTGTTCTGGTTCGAATTCTATTCTGGCTCGCTTGAGTAGAACCCACTGAGAGAGTGAACGATAGAATATGACCATGGCAGATGCAAATTCGTCGTGGAATAAAAGTTATTTTGTTGATTTATTACGAAAGTTAAAGAAAATGTACAGTGCAAGTGTTACTTCACTTTACACCAGCACACACCCACACTGACAAGTACAAAGATAATCGGATTACATTTTATTTGCAAAGCAATTATGTACAATTATTTCTTGTCAAATTTAGGTTTCCGTAAAAATCCAGTTTGAAATGAAGTACCTTTGCATTTCTTTTTCCAACCCAAATTACAATGCCGTATGCGTTCTATTGAAATCTCAATTTGGAATCAATTCTACCGGCGAAGTACGTGTTTGGTCAGTATTAATGCACATTCAAGCGAAGTAACAAAAGTAAACAATATGAATTGATCGTGAGGAGACGGTAGTAGTCAATCACAGCGACAGTATCATTTTAATCAGTGGATCACTTCACCCGCAGTTTGATAATACGGTTCTTGATGAGAGAACTCTCTCGTGACTTGTGAATACGACCGTTATAATACCAAATAAATTAAAAACCATTAATAGGGATAATATGAGGTTATCGTTTTTATCGACATAAAATATAATTAGAGGAGTTGAAAAGCTTCGATGAATTGATGCACTAGAAATATTTAGAAGCGATTGACAAGAGTCAGTTTTAACTTATCAGGATTTTTTTATATAAATATTATGTACAGAGTGTTCCAAAAATGGCCGGCCTATTTGAAATATCAATAAAAACTAAACAGGCAGCGATAGAAATGCGCCGTTTATTTCAATGTGCTTAGGATAAGACATACTTTCGAAATTAGTTACAATGTTCAACAACAGATGGCGCTGCAGTTTGGAAAAATCTTTGCTACGATATTTTCCACATATCCATCATGAGCAACAACCAATATGGCGTTGTCTCAGTACAAAATTATCAGAAACCCGAGCAAACGTTTTAGGCGGGATGGCTTCACATGCAGAAGAGATGTACTGCTCCAGTTGCGCAATTGTTTCAGGATTGTGGCGGTACACCTGGTCTTTCAAGTGTCCCCACTCTGTTGTACAAGCTCTGCATTAACTCAGTGGTTGTCGTACTCGGACGCCCTACCTTTCCAGCACGTTCATCCTTCACGTTTCTCCGTTGAAATTTATCAAACAGATCCTTTATTGTATCTTTTTTCGGTCCTTTGGTAACATTAAACTTCCGTTGAAAACTTCGTCTTGTTGCAACAACACTGTTCTAAGGAGTGGAATTTCAATACGTGAAAAATCCGCTGAACAAAGGAATGAATCATTTTTTACAGTAAACTTGCAATCTGTCAACAGCACACGCTTACGGCAGTAAGACGACTCAATCTAAGGCCAATCTAAGGATTGAGCTAGGGAACCTAGCCCCGTAGGGGCTTTAATCCCATATCTGAATAATATAACATGATAAGAATTATACATAAAAATAAAGAGTGGATTAAGACGACTCACAGACTGCGTTTACTTATATATCTCGCAAATCGCCTGCAGCGCCATCTGTTGTTGAACATTGTAACTAATTTCGAAAGTCTGTCTGGATGAAAATTTACTGTTGTCCCAAGCACAACGACGAATTTCTATCGCTGCCCGTTTAGTTTATAATGATTTTTCAAATAGACCGGTCATTTTTGGAATACCCTGTCCTTGCCTTTATGATCAGTCCTGACAACATGCATCCTCTGTCCTCAGAAGTCCGCGACATTTCCTTTAAAACACCATTTCCACCCGAGTTTTATGCCTTTCAGATTTCAAATATTATGCTACAACTCTTAAGCTCTTCTAATCACTTCGGATATTAATTCTACTGCCATATTAGAACTGGAGACATAAAAATTTGAGAAAAATATTGAAAATTCGTATACTTGCTATGGGGGTTTGTATTCTTTTCAGCTTTTTCTTAAAAAGCAACACTTTTGCAAAATTTAATTTCTGCAAAATGCATCAGTTGGATTGTTTTGAAATTTTTTTAAGCATCGTCTGAAGATTATAAAGCAGGGGTTGAACTATGATCCTATTAAGAAATACGCATTAAAAAAATTGAGCAGAATATAATTCCTGAATATTTCTTACATTTAGCTTATTTTTCAGATATGACTGAAGTTAGTCTTGATTTTAAGTAAATGATTGTTGTTCAATACCCGAAATAATGTTTTCAGAAGATAAATCAGTTCACAAACTGGAAATTTTTGAAGTATTTTTTTTAAATACAAAAATAGTATTTTTGGCTGCTTTTACATTTTCACTCCATTTTATAAAAACAAACTTAAAACACACATTTTTCCCGGGTAAAATGCTTATTCTTGTAGAAATCAATAAGAAATCCAAGTTCCATGTTAATTTTAAAATATTGGACCTTATACACAAATTTTTTAATGAAATGTATGTTCCTGGAAACTGAAAATGCAAAAGACAACTGTCGAAAAGTAGGTAAACGCAGAATGCTACTGAATTTTTATTGCTTTCATTACTTAGATATTGGTGTCCCGGCAGAATGCTGTTTAGTTTCTATTGCTTTCATTAGACATTACATCTTTACATTCAGATGGCGCCACGAAATTTCTGTCTTGCTGAAGTTCTTAAAATTAGGAATAGTTATGAACTTTCTTTCATCAGACATTGCTTTTTTTATATTCTACCAGATGCCGCCACGATATTACAGTTAAGCTGACGTAAACACAACATGGGATTCACTTGCTTTCAATAAATCCCTCAAGTTGGTGGTTTTCATTTTTCTGGCTCTCTTTCCCAAGAACAAGGCTGCGCTAGACCAGATAAAGTACTGAGATCTGAATAAAGGTACGGCAAATGAATAGATATGAAGAGGTGAGTGTAAAACGAAGGGGGGGGGGGGAGTGACCACAGACAGACACTAGGTGACCTCCGGGTTGTGAAGCCAGTGTCCTCAAGAAGAAAGTAAATTGGTTATTACTGTGTCCCGAGTCAGGACAAATCACAGGCTTGTACGATCGGCATGGGAGACGTAACCACTAGCGCGTCTTTCTAGGAATGGCTCTTCGTTACGTGGACGATTCTATTTAGGACCGTAGGTAGGTCGATAGATATTAACTCGTGATAAGTGAATCGATTCTTCAGTTCGATTCTTTCGTAACTTGTTTTGATCCACAGTGAACTATGATAAACTGTTGGTTATTCTTGTACTGCTATCACTACGCAACACTTAAATTTTTTTTCTTCAGGTTTATATTTCGACGATTTCTAACTGTACCTTCAAATATTTTCCACTTCAGATTCGTTTTCCCCTCTTTTAGAAGTAAAAATCTCTCATCTTCAATTAATTGAGTCTATATATATCTGCATGTACTAGTTCACTAACTGTTAACGCTCTACTTTTCACGAGTTTAATATCTACCGACCTACCAACGTTCCAAAATAGAATCGTCCACGCAACGAAGAGCCATTCCTAGAAAGACGCGCTAGTGAGACTAAAGCCGCGTCCACACCGGAGAAGCAGAGCAAAACATGGATGATTGATTAACCCCGGAGACAGGTTTGGTGAATCAATCTCTCTGGTTTGACAGCTCGGACACAAAATGTTCCATGTGCTCGAGATCAATCTGGTTGGTTGTGTGTTGAGGTTAAACTGCAAACTTATTGTTTGAAGCAAATTGTTTTAAGGTCCCGTTCTTTACGAAGTCGGCGCATAGTCGCGAGTGCAGCGTATATTATCATTAAAGATTTATTAAAGAGAAATAGGAAGAAAAGTTCCCAAAAAAGGCGACATTTGGTGACACCCGTAATGGAAAATATTCTCAGCAGCCAAAAGACTGAAAATGTATGTCTTTTGCTCACACGCAGTAGAAATTACGCTTTTCCTACTGGGACACTTAATAAACCCTAAACTAATAGCCGCCTCGGAAAATAATCCACTTTATCGTTAACCCTGTACAATTTTGAACAAACCGTATTTTCAATCCTGCGACGGCGGCTGCGGCATCCACTTTTTTAATATATATATATATATATATATATATATATATATATATATATATATATATATATATATATATATATATATATATATATATATATATACGTGCTTGCAAAATTGATATTAGCAGATTATTTCCCTACAAAATAAAAATTTCTTACTGAATATTTCACTCATATGTTCCAACATATTGAATGTCTCTTTCAATTCGGCATTTTTCGGTAAAATGTATTAATATTGCAGTGCAACAATTTTAAATTTTCTTTAATTGCAAAAAAGTTTAAATACATTTTAAATATCCACCTCTTATTTATCTTAAACTAGCCACTGCGTGGTGATTGCTAAGAATTCCCATTTGGTTTGCGAAGCCTATTGGATAACAGTAATCATATCATTGGTTTGCCTCACAAACGAAATGGAAATTCGTATCCTATTGGAATGGATTCCCAGCAAATTTTAATTTGATTTGCTTCGCAAACTAAATTATGAATATTATGAACTATGATTTGCTTCGCAAACAAACACCTCGGGCAACGCCGACCTCGTCATTGCCAAATTCAAATTGCGAAGAGATCCAATCGGCGTGACGTCACAATCTCTTGCGAAAATATAAATATTTAATTGAAAAATTATTTATTAAAAGAAAATCAAATGGAAGGTAGAGATTTAGGGGTTTAGATTTTATTCAGATTTCAAATCTGTTGAAATTTTCATCTGTCTTTAACGATCCCGATTTTACAAAAAAGTACTTAACAATGCCAGTCAATATGTTTTTCTTTATTTGTTTTGCTTTTCTTCGCTGTGAAATGGTTTGAGCGTAGGAAATGAAATCTGTGATATCTCGAATCAAACGAAAGTCATTCTTCACAGAAAGTGGCGTTCGTGTTGGAAAAAATACGAGTTTCAATTTAAAATTATTCATTTATCGAAAATCATATTTTTAGGTATAGATCTAATGTGAAATTTTCCGCAGATTTCAAATCCTTTGAAAATTGTACTCTATCTTTTACGATCAAGGAGATAAAAAAAAAACTACGTAACTAAAGTTTAAACTTTATTTGTTTTTTTAGTCTGGTGACAAATCGTTCTCCGCAAAATGAAAACGGAAGCGGAAAAAATACATTTAGAATCTGCTAACTTTTTTTGCAACTGTTATTCCAAAGAAGACAATAATAATTAAATTCCAATAAATTTTTTTTTAAATGTTTTATATTGAATTTTAAAATTTAGGCTGGACACAAAAATTGCAAAAACTTCGGACTACCCGTGTGCCAAATTTCATCATTGTTAGTGCAATAGATTCGTCCGGACATTGCGGAGGTCGGACACTTCATTTTATAATAGCAGAGATTTAGACGTGCAAAGTTCCCCAAGACCACTAATATAGACCATCTAAATACACATGGATGAACGCATCAATTTTGACACTAATATGGGCAGATTACATTTTTACAACTGAGTTTTAATCGTCTCGTCAACTATGTATAGCAAAACACACAATGCTTACAAATAGACTACTTAAATAATAGTATCACTTTAAAATCCGAAGATATATAAATATTTCTAAGTTCCAATCCCCGACCCGTTTCTTAACGATGACCCCGGTGATTGATTGCACGTCGAGCAAGGGAACGAAAACACGCCGTCCAAATAGAGCGAGCACGAGCACTTGCTTTCCTTTGATGTACCGACAAGAAGCGGATCATTTTGCTCGTGCTCAAAATGTTCATTCACCGTCTACACTGAACGAGCTGCCAATCAAACCTGTTTCCGGGGTTAATCAATCATCCATGTTTTGCTCTGCTTCTCCGGTGTGGACGCGGCTTTAACCATCTACAAGGCTCAGGGATAGAGAACTTTGCGCTGTTGAAAATGAAAACGGCGCAAATATTTGTTTCCTCATATCACTACTGTATCGTCATGGGGGGGGGTCCCCTTGCACAACTGTCATGGTGGTCCTCTTCGAAATTTCCTGTTACGTTGATTCGCCTTCGAAGGGAATCGGCTGGGGAATTTATGACCGGATGGGGGTAGAGTGCCTATATAATAAGAGTGGCGACAAGGGACCAAATTCGGCCCAATGCGCATGAGCGGCAGCCATTTTTCTACCAGAATCGTCTCAAAGAAGGTTGCTGGGCGAATTAATATATATCATTTCAAGGAGAACAAAAAGCATATGAGTATTATAATATGGATACATTCGGTATAAATGAATCATATAAACGCTCAATTACATGCGTAATGGATGAGATGGATTACACAACGCGCTAACTTAGATTGCGGGAAACACCACGTTGTTCAAAAAAAGCTATTTACTTAAAAAGTCTTCAAATTTATACTGACAAAACACTAAAATAATAATAAATAAACATTCTAGAACACGAAATGGAACATGAATAAGCTCTAATTTTCTTTTTATTTAATGTACACACGTTTTTCTAGAACACACAAAAAGTTCCCATGTTGTCTACGGGAGCTAGGAAAAGCCCGCCTCGGGCGGTAGAAAAGGTCTCTAAGCCAATCAGAAAGTGTTTCCCGTATGTCGCCACTCTTATTATATAGGCACTCTAGATGGGGGGTAGAGCAATGCGAGGTAGCCACTCGTCTTTGAACTGTCGCGCTTCGTAAAAACGGGTGCGGTCCTCCCTCGAAGACCAGACAATCGTTGAACGTGTAAACGTGAACGTATGCAGAACTGGAATGCTCCGATGGAACCATGGGACTGAAACCATATTTTTACATACCAAATTTAGCCTCGAAAAATAGCCTTAAAATGTAAATATACTTAGTAACTAATTAAATGTGCTGTATTTTTAAAAGCTGTCTTTATTGCCGACAAGCCATTTGCCACTTAAATTCTTCTCACGACGTTACACTACTCTCTCAATTCCATAACTTTCGGCATCGCTACCAAATATAACACAACACGTGTTACAATCGGCTATGATATTAATCTATTTCGTACATTCCTTGAAAATTTAAATTTTTTCTAATGGAAAAGCATTTTAATTAGTTTATCATATGAATTCTCCCGTCTATAGTAACATCATTTTATAACTACCAAAAAGAAATGCTTCATTTGAGATTATATATATATATATATATATATATATATATATATATATATATATATATATATATATATATCCAACCAAATACTGAATAAGATTTTAACTAAGATCTGACTTCTTTGTTTACAAACTGCAAATGACAAATATTGGAGTATATAATTATAGGCCTCAATAATTTTTATTTACAGTAAATAAAAAAAAAGTTTGTTGTGTTTCCCCCTAAAGGTTGATAAATAAATAATAGTAACTAACAATAATTATTGCTATAAAAAAAAAACGATGTTTAAAAACATCGATGGTTTTTGGGCGATGCATTATCAACATCGATGTTTTAATTTTGAACATCGATGTTTTGCAGTCGATGTCGCATCCCTATATGCAGGTGGCCCTTGAAGCCAATCTCAAAATAGAAACAATAACAAAAAAAAGAGACGACTCATTAAATAGCGTTCGTTTTATTATTACCACTAGATTTGGAGCGAAAGCTAAAACAAATGTGAACAACCATGCTCTTTAAGGCCACGTTCACATGAGGCGTTTCATCGCGTGTATGGCGAGGCTAACAAGGTCCCGCCATTAAATTATGTTTATTTATTCCTCTAATTCAAGTATCTATCCTTGCGACCTTGAAGAGCGAGACCCTGATAGCCTTGCCAAACGCGCGTTTTACGCGCCTCGTGTGAACGGGGTCTTAAGCTTTCGGCAAACAAGTAGACGCCGTGGTTTCATGTTCGACTACGGATTCCGCGTCAATAAAAAAAGGTGCTAGATTATTTATTTATGACAAATCAACTAATTCTACGTGCTTGATAGACAGTGGAAGCGAGTGCTTTGTTTCGCCAGTTTGATAGCAAAAACGTAAGTATTTCACAAGCTGTACACTTTTGTACTTTGCGAATAATTCTCCCGTTAAAACCTACGGTACGAATCATTAAAATTATTCTTTAACCTTCGACGTTCGTTTGCTTGGGATTTCATACTCGATGATATCACTTATCCCATAATTTGAAAGTTAATTAACGTCGTACTAGAGCACACAACGGGCTATTGACGACCATTCGGGATCAACCCCCTAAAGCTTCCTAAGAAAGCGTAGCTGTGATGTAGCTGTTTGTGACGTCACTAAAACGTTGTTCATACAAACAGATGACGTTGGTTTCCTATAGAGCGTTGTTTGTGAACGAAACGAAAATTAGCGAAGCCGCAATTTCCATGACTGTCGTCATAGCGGTCTCGAACAGTTGGGGAACGTTTTTTCTCTTGTAGCGGCAACATTTCATTTCCGGCACCAAACGATTCGAGCGAAGGGAAGCAAAACAAAAATATTTGACAGGCATTGTTTAGTTCTTTTTTGTGAAATCGGAATCGTTAAACATACACTCTATAACAAAAAAAAATCGACGCACCAAGAAGGAGTTGTCCCATGGAGACAAAAATTGGTGCATAGGAAAATTACGTACAGAAGAGAAAATGATTAAAATTTCAGAACAATTGAATGATTTATTTCAGAGTTACAGTAACGAGCTCAATAAGGTGATAGCGTAGATTTCGCTCTCTCAGCCGTCTGTGAATGGTCATGGTGGACACTCGTGTGTGGGTAGCACGACTAATGGTTGATAGCGATGAATCAGGCGCTGTGACAGCTGATCTGACAACCACTCTGTCCTCGCGATCTGTTGTGGCCCTACGCCGACCGCTACCATCATAACGCTGAAATCTGCCACTGTCCACCCACTCTTGCCAGCATTTTCTAATCACCGCACAGCTTCGACTCACATGACGATTCTCCGATTTGCCCAACCTGCCTCTTTCAATCCAATGATAGGACCTCTTTCAAACTCTGAAAGTTGCTCGTAATGAACTCGAATCCTGCGGCGAGGCATTTTTTCAGTCGTTGAAAGGTATCCTAAATCTCAATGCAGCAGAAATTTTTAACAACAGTTCAAGAACAACTCCTTATATACATCTACTGGATGCGCAGTTCCGATGCGCTGGAGATCGCACTATTCATTCATTGGACACCAAATTTTAATCATTTGCATATTTCGTCAAAACAATTTTGCATACGAAATTTCAAAGCAATCGGATGATTCCTTCTTGGAGCGTCGATTTTTTTGTTATAGAGTGTAGAATAAAATTTCAACAGATTTGAAATCTGCGGAAAATTTTACACCAGAACGTTACATTAAATGTTACTTCCTTTAAATAAATAATTAATTATTAAAAAACAATCAAATAATCAAATGGTAAATAATTGAAAATAAATCTGTTTTTGTTATCGATCTGGCGTAGAATTTTACGCTGATTGGAAATCTGTTGAAATCTTCAATTTATCTTTAACGATCCCGAAGTTAGAAATGTTGGACTATAGAATAAAAAAGTCACTTCGTTTTGTTTCTCGAAAAAAATAAACCACGACAGCCGTCTGTGTAGCCCATTCCCTAAAGTGTTCTGTCTGTCTAAGTTGACAACTCTGGACTCTGTTTAGACGGCCGCCTATTTATGCCCGCGGCATCATGACGTATCACGTCTGTTAGATAACGGCTCCACTTTCTTAAGAAACCGAAGCTTTAGGGAAAGATACGACAACACCACATCATTTTGAAACCCGCTAAGATGACGAGGCAACACCTGAGCGAGCACCCCTCTCTAAACTTCCGCACCTCACACCAGAATGGATTTTTCTATGATGTAATAAGCGCGATGCGCGAATATCAAATGTGTGATTTACGTTTGAACTGTTCCATTCTCAAAACAATTACAATGTTCTTCTTTGACGTTTCCGAGGGTTACCAAAAGGATCCCGTACGTCAACAAACCACCGATTCCGCTGGTCACCAGAGACCTCCTGATGTCGTACATCTTCCACAGTGTCAACTTGTTGCATCGATGCGAGTTCTTCCTCACGAGAGCTTCGATCTCCCAGTAGAGCGACGGAATCGCTCCTGGCAGAGAATCCACCCTCTTCTGCAATTGTTCCACGGCCTCTGCGGCCAGCGACCCCGAACACAGGACCCTGAGTATCACGAACGTACACACAATAAAGGCAAAAAAGTAAACGACGATCCTCAGAATGCTCGTGAGGGGAACGAAGACGGATTCGTAACTAAGCCAAAACAGGGTCATGCTGCAGGAGCAAACGGTGAGAAACACTGGCAGAGAGAAGGCGTCGTCCACCCGTTGGAATGCGTCGCAGGTGTTCTCGTAGATACCAATCAAGTGTTTATAATCTTGTTTGACAGTCGGCTTTTGCAGATTGAGGGAAAGGCAGATGCAGCATCTCTTCAGAAAATCGCACACAGTACTGTAGTAGAGGCAGAAAAAGCAGAGAAACAGATTCGAATGAGTAAGATAAAGGATATTGAAGGTTTCCAAAACCAGCTTTTGCCAGTTACCCGATTGATCGGGATCCCACGCAAATCCAACGACGAAAACGTCGAAGCTCAAAACAGCGTTCAAAGCTGCGACCGTGACTGAAGTGGCGACGCAATGTCTACATGTGGTGAGATACATCTGCTCGAAATACATTGGCGTCAGTTCGTGGGAAATACGTCGTAAGTCTTCGACCACGGAAGAGAACTTTTCTCGTTGACGATAGAGCGAAAAATATGTTAGAGCATACATTACGCACTCGAACAAGGTTACCAAACCTACCTTTTCGAATTTCAAAAAGACAACGTACACAAAATATATTATTTTTAAAGATAATGATTTTTTAAGATATTTTTTAAGAGATAAGATATTTTCAAAGTAAATGAAAATAGAGAAGTATTTGGGACATTTATACAGGAAATTTCGATCCTCGGTATTATCCTGTAAGGGCTGCAACGGTAAGATGTCCACGCCTACGATGTGCAGTCCTTTCAAAATGAGAGAAAACGGTTTCTGAAACAGATCAGCTCTGTTTCTGTGTACCAACACAGGTTTGATTACATCCACCATTTCGACTTGTAACTGATATGAAATAAAAGTCAATTCAAGTGTCTCCTCAATTCAAGCTTCTCGGATTTACCGACATGAATAGAATGTAATAGTGAATACTATAGCCTGAACATTTTGGAAATCTATAGTGATTATCCGATCGTTAGACTTGATTGTCGCAAACCTTGTTTACAACTGCCTTCTTTCTCCCTGACTCAAGATGACGTAAGTCGATAGAAATCAATACTAGTTTGTATCGCCTTTGGTTAACTCTCATTGCGTGCGGTGCACTGAATAGAGTATTATAAATGGGTTTATGACAAAGATCGTCCCGTTTTTTCGACAAAACTTTTTATTTTTTACTACAAACAAATTTTACTTTTTAGTATGGGCCGTTCTATTCCATAACCTTTCTCCGTCTCTGCGGTTGCGTGATAATTACGCGTTATCACGCGCATCACAAGTTACGAGGTTTCTGGCTAAAGAACTGATGCAAGTCAAATTTTCCTAACCACTTGCGGTACGTGGAATCAAAGACTACATCACCCTACACAACGCATATCTTTCGCGTGTGCAAAGCATTCTTGCTTTTTCGGAAATATAAAAGCATGGCAGGTTAAACCTGCTCAGAAGCCGCGGTAGCTCAGTCAGCAGAGCGTCGGGCTCGCATCAGAAGGGTTGTGGGTTCTGTCCTCGGCGGAGCCTGCAATTCTGTTGATTGCGAGATCGGCGCTTCGACCTGGATAAAGACCGTCGTGTTCACTAATGGTGACTGAGTCACTTTAAATAGGTCGTGGTCACAATGTCCCCCATGTTCCCATACCAAATCAATACCTGTGGGGGTACCTGATCAGGGGGTTATCGGTCTCTGATTGGGATCTGAATTACGATATGTGTGAGTGAATGGATGTATGAAAGGGACCTTCCTATAAAACGGATGTGTCATGTATGTCGAGCAAAGTCGGACTTCCTCCCAATGGGGCTCAATAACATGGAAGGCGCACCCCCCTCGCCTCTTGCCGTCTTCGACGGGTCTGGCACTCCCCTGGTCTGCCAGTGTATGCATAAGAAACAACAACCTGCTCCTTACTTTCTGTGTTATTCAATGCTTAACAAAATTTAAAAACACATCGCACTATCACAATACATTGTCCAAGTACTCGCACAAATTCCTTCTTTATAACACATCCGACACAACGGTCTGGTGGTTAAGGTGTTAGCCTCTAGATGGGAAAGTTACTGTATCGAAGCCGGGTCAGTGCATGGATGTTTGTAATAGGGATGCGACATCGAGGTTTTCAAAACATCGATGTAGTTGAGCCGATGTCACATCACTAGTTGCTAAACCATTTTAAGAAATGGGGTAAAAAGATTAAATGCACTGAATTTTAAAAACATCGACGTTTTTGGGGCGATGTATTATCAACATCGATGTTTTAATTTTGAACATCGATGTTTTGATGTCGATGTCGCATCCCCAGTTTGTAAGCTTATGGTGAAGAGACGGCTGGTGCGCTTTAAATCAGTCGTGGCCGAAAGTTCTCGCATTGGGTTGGTGTGGAAGTTTGGAGAATGGAGTGCCAGATCGGGTGTTGCCTTGTCATCTGACCGTGGTTCAAAATGATCGGATCTTGTCATCACAGGATTGATCCCGGACTGTCGTCAATAGCCCGTAGTGCTCTTCTAGTATGACGTTAATTAATAACTTTCTTTCAAACAGTTTTCTTTCAGTAATTCTTTCAAACAACATCGAAACTTGACACGTGTGAATTATATAACACTTTCGTTTTGCAATGCAATACGCCAAAAAGTGGAATAATTGTGTGAAAGCATGCATGGACTCTTTTAACCTTAAGAAAGATACTATGTGTCCTTTCCTTACGTTGGTAGCGTTGCACTGGAGCAACACAACGATGTATTAGTGAGTGTCCAGTATCAATCCCGGAAATGAAGATCCAAGGAGACGACGACTAGTCATTTTGAACCATGGTCAGATGACGAGGTCCAACTCTGAGCAGGCACCCCACTTTCCAAACTTCCTCCACTCCTTTTGCGAAATCGACTGTCTTTGT
This sequence comes from Metellina segmentata, assembly GCA_947359465.1. Taxonomy (NCBI): domain Eukaryota; kingdom Metazoa; phylum Arthropoda; class Arachnida; order Araneae; family Tetragnathidae; genus Metellina; species Metellina segmentata. The sequence continues at coordinate 7,477,647 of OX375880.1, read as the reverse complement.
TTGGTTCGAGTTTCGAACTATCGACCCTCCGGTTGCTAATCCAATAATCCTTAAGCTATTATGCCAATACTATACTACCGTTAAGACATAAGCAGTAAACAAATTGAAGCTTCTTCAAAAGTCATAATATGAAGTGTTAAAAATATTTCATTCTAAAATTACCACTTAAACGTTCTTCGCTCAATTTATTATATTCTGATTTAGCGTTTCCAGATCTAACATAAAAGAATCCCGTTCGTCAGCATGCTACGAGAACGCAGGTTACCAGAGGATGTACAATCGCTGAAAAAAAACCAGACCCATCCCTCTTTATTCGAGCAATTTTAACAGTAGAGCAAATTCAAATCTGACATTTGGCAGAAACTAACCGTCTATTTCAAATTCATAAAATTTGTATAAGGGGGCGTCTTCATATTAATATGAGCACCAAATTCAGAATTTCCAATTGACCATTGCTATTTTGACTCACCATTTCGAATCTATATCACAGTTTTACCTCGGATACGAAATTTTATGTCATTAGCTCCTGCCATTTCGAAGTTATTGAGGACAAAAAGACAGGAGCTCCTAAAGTTAAATCAGTATCTCATACTGCTATAGATATCTTCCTAAATAATATTTCTTTAGCGCTGATATTTTGTACCATGTTAGTGTGTTTAAGAACCCAAACAAAATACATTTAATATTTTACTGTAAAAATTATTTTTAATATGAAATATAGATTTTTTTTAAATTAATATTTGAAAAATTTATGAATTGGATACTTATTTTGTTTTAATAGGAATGCATTCAAAAAGACTTATAATATGGTCATGCAAAATTTCAGCTTATTTCACGCTATATTAAATTTTCTATTTATGGCGATTAAAGGGGCCAACTAAAAGTTTTAAAGTCTGACACACCTGAAGAATGTTTAAATGTTTGAAAAACTGTTGGAATTTTCAATTATCTAATCTAAAATACATTTCCCTCTCGTTGTAGGGGGATGACCTCAATAATAAAAAAAAATATCTGAACCCAAATATATTCTGGTTCTTAGAACTTTGTGCTCCTTCTGAAAAAGCAGTAAAGATACCTACTATTGTATTAACTGGACCTTATATTTGACTTAAGGTACAGATAGCTAATTAACGTCGCACTGGAGCAACAGAATGGGCCATAGCGACGGTATGGGATCCACATCCCCAAGGGAAGGATCCGAGGACAACTTCAAGCCGTTTAGAACCATGGTCAGATGACGAAGTCAACACCTGATCTGGCACGCCACTTTCACACCACGTTAACGTTGGGACATTCAAGGCATTCATAACCCCGTGTACACGACTGTCTTTGGCTGGACCTAGATTCGTACTGGCACCCCTACAATTCCTAGTCAGTTACTCTTGAAATTTCTCGTCAATCAAGGTCTGACTTTCACCTCAAAGACCAATTCACACCAAATTTCTCAGTTGTGATACCACAGATACAAAGACCCTCATTTAAACATAAGGCGGTGGATTGGCTCAATTAATCGGATTCCAATTTAAGAAGAAATTGTTAGGTTAGCTGGATTTTGTTCTATGGCGCAAATACTGGAAACATTCCAGTTGTTTCAAACGTAAGATAAATTCGATCCAGAAATTTAGTGTCAGAATAGCCAGCCCAGTAATAAAAGATTTTAAAACTGCTTACAGTACCAAAGGAAAAGTACTTACTGTCGTATTCACAGGTCCGACTTAAGCTGGGATTCAACGCTAAATTACAGTATTCTTGTGACGACGCGCATTGAACTCATATGAATCTAAAAAAGAACGCGGTTACATTTTCTATTAAATAGATACGCTCAAATGTGTTCTGTTTAGGGATGCAACATCGATGTTGATGTTTTCAAAACATCGATGTCTCTCTATATTAAAAAAAAGTTACTGCCTCCGCCGCTGTTGCAGGATTGAAAACTGTATTGTTTAGCTCGATTCTTAGACGGTTTCTCGAGAAAGTACGGATCAGAAAAATATGTAATTAACTTGGTTTGTTCTTCAACGTGTCCCCTGGACAATGGTAAAGACCTTTTTCCGATGTGGTTATTAGTTTAGGGTTTATTAAGTGTCAAAAGTGAAAAAGCGAAATTTTCTTCCGCGAGTGAGCAAAACACATACAAATTTTCAGTCTTCAGTCGTGGGTTTTTTTAAAGAGTACCTCGCTACGTAAATTTTTGCAGCTCGTCGAGTATTTTTAGAAATTTAAATTTGGTTCTTGATAATAGTTTTCTGAAATTCGGGAAAAATCGGGACATTTTTGTTATTTTTTTTTTAAACTGTCATATCTATATCTTATTACAATTTGTTTTTAATTTTGAAAATATCGCAGTATACCTCAGAATGTACTCTTTCTTACGGTACAATTATTTTTGAAATTGGTTCATAAATAAATTCGATACGATCAAAAGTAGGTCATTCAAAATTCGGAATCTTTGGATATGTTGCTACTTTTTGTTAATGCTGTGAAATATACAGCTTAAAACAATTATTTTTTAAATTTGAGAACATCACTGAATACATTTCATTATACTCTTTCTTGTGGTACAATTATTTTTTAATTGGTTATTAAATAAAGTCGATGCAATCAAAAGTTGTTCATACAATTTTCGGAACTTTCACATATCTTAATTTCCGATACAAAACTAAAACTGTCATATCTATGTCTTATTAGTATTAGTTTTTAATTTTGAAAATATCAAAGCGTACCTCAGAATGTACTCGTTCTTATGGTACAATTATTTTTTTTAAATTGGTTCATAAATAAATTCGAAACATACAAAAGTTGGTCAAAATTTTTTTATTTCGCGGAGCAGGTTCCTCACGCAGTTAGGGTTGTATTTTTGATTATCGGGTTTGCCAGATATCAAATTTATCGTAGCAACAATTGCCATAAAAACTATTTTTTTATTTGGCGAGGAAAAAGGCTCGCTCTTTTCAATCTGTACTGTTCAAAGAAAGTACGAAATATAGATCGTAAAGTTAGGAGATTAACACGATTTACTTAAAATTGTACAAGGAACGAGATGCAGAAAGTTTTTTACTGGTGCGGTTATTAGTTTAGAGTGTATTAAGTGTTAAAAAAAAAAGTGAAATCACTTGCGAAAGGAGTATTGGTTTGCGAAATAAACCAAAAAGGATTGCATAGCAATCCCCGGGGGTCGGCGAGCAGAGGGCGAAGCCCTCGCTATGACGTCATGGACCGGAAAGTCAAAAAACCAAATTATACGAATTATTAAGATCGTTTCGCTGTCCAGGAAATTCACTCTGCGAAAGGAATGTTGGTTTGCGGAACAAACAAAATGGGATCTGTAAAAGGAGTGTTGATTTCAGTAGCAATTCCCGAGGTTGGCGAGCGCAAGCGATCTGTGGGCGGAGCCCCCTAGTTTTATAAAAAACATCGATATTTTTAACATCGATGTATTGCAGCCGGTGTTTTTGTAACATCGATGTTTACACTAGTCGATGTTTTTTCGTGCTTGATGGTTTTCTAAGTGAAAAAAGTACCATTAGAAACATTTAAAAAATAATCAAGTCGCATAATTTTCATAATCAATAAATTGATCCTACTAATTGGCCAAGTGTGAAGGGTCTGAAAGGTAGGGATGCGACATCGATGTCGATGTTTTCAAGACATCGATGTTTTATCAAAACATTGTTTTATTTACCATCGATTTATAGGAGCCAATGGAACATTACAACCACGGAAATTTAACATCGATGTTTTTACATTGTCGATGTTTTATTTTTGAATAAAAAAAGCACCATAGTAAAAATTAAGAAAATTAACCGTGAAACTAAGTATTTGTCAGTGATGACGACATATGTCTCTTCAGAAAGAGTTTTTTCCCTAACTGGTGGAAAAAGCGAAGTCAGCTTAAGGTGGAGAAAGTTAACAAACCTCTTTTTTACGAACTATAAATAACAAATATTGAGGACTATAATATTTATAGGCCCCAATACTTATTATTTACAGTAAATAAAAAATAAGTTTGTTGTTTTCTGTCAATAAGTTGATAAATAATAAAAATAACTAACAATAATTATTGATTTGTACCTATCTAAATATATTTATAGTTGGAAGTACCAATGTGAAATTGTTGTAAATGTTATTTTCTTTTATACTATTCATTTTGAAATTAAGAGATTTGTTAATTGTTCTTATTAATTTTCTTGAACATGTTTTGACAGTTAAAAAAAATCTTAGTTTTAAATTAATAAACACGGCAAATGACAAATTCAATCCCACCGCGAACATTCATGCTTGTGGTTACTAAACCAGATTTAAAAAATTGGGGAGGGAGAAGGTTAAATACACTGATGTTTAAAAACATCGATGGTTTAAGGTTGATGTATATACAACATCCATGTTTTAATTTTGAACATCGATGCTTCAAAACATCGATGTTTTGTTATCTATGTCGCATCTCTAGTTCTGGTTTGAACTCAGATAAATTCCGTTTTGTGAGGCAAGTATCAAGTAGAGAATGTCCGTAAGTTATCATTTCAGTGAATTTGACCGTAGGCGAGCAGTTGGGGAGGCTCGAAGCTGGACAAAGTGTCAACCAAGTTGCCGCAGCAATGGTGTCCAAAAACGTTAATTCGCAGTAATAACAAGCCGAGGAAGATGGAAATGCTCTGAGAAAGCCTGTTGGTGGCCGTGACAGGAGCACCACCGCCAGAAATGATGAACATATATCCCTAACAGCAATAAGGAACAAACATTTCACTCCGGAACAGATTGGTTCAGAGCTTGCAACCGCTACCGGCACTCGTGTATCTGAATAAACAATGTCTAGGCGATTAAATCAAGGTCGCTTGTATGCACGGAAGCCTATTAAGTGCGTTCCGTTACAACCACGCCATCGTCGGGGAAAAGTTACGCTGGTGTAAATAACATATTCGTTTGAATCGTCAACAGTTGTCCAGAGTAGTGTTCTCCGACGAATCCCGATTCACCGTGAAGAGGGATTCTGAACAACAACTACTGTAGAGAGATATGGGTACCCGTATCGCACCACACAATGCTCGTGAGGTTGATCGTTATGGCCTAGGGGTCATGGTGTGGCCAGGCATTATTCATAATGGCAGAACACAGCTACACATCTTTGACGCTGGTTCTTTACATCACAGCGGTATTGCACGGAGATTCTCCTGCGTCATATTCGTTTATTTCGAGGTGCAGTGGGTCCAGACTTTCTGTTCATGGGAGACAATCCATGGCCACACATGACAGTTGATGTCTCTTTGACAGTAGAGAGCGAAGATAATGAGCGAATGGAAGGGCTTGCGTATTCACCGGACTTAAATCCTATTGAAAATGCTTAGGATGATCTTTGTAGATGTGTTTCACATAGGAATAACCCACCCCAAACTGTGCAGGCACTCAAAATTGCATTGAGAGAGGAATGGGACAATATCCTCCAAGCACTTCTCGGCTGTTTATTGGAGAGCGTGCATAGCAGATGCTAAATGTACATTAGTGTGCAAGGAGACCTCACTTCTTACTAAGTGACTATATCTGTTATGACTCCGCATAGAAAGAACATTTTCCCGAGACATTGGAAATTGCTCTAAGGAGCAGATTTTTTTCTTTTTAGCATCTTGCTTTACCATGTCACAAAATCTGTAACATTTTGCATTATACTTAATGCACAGTATCTTAATTAAATGTATACTAAGTTTCGTTTATTTAATCAATGAGTATTATTAATTATTTAAAAAATTGTGATTGTTCCTTAGCAATTGTCGAGCAGTGTAGTTCAATACCCGAAATAATGTTTTCAGAAGATAAATCAGTTCATAAACTGGAAAATTTTCAAGTATTTTTTTACAAAGTTACAAAAATGGTATTTTAGCTGCTTTTACATTTTGTACTCCATAAATTTGAAACACGGATTTTTTCGGGTAAAATGCTTATTCTAGTAGAAATCAATTAGAAATCCTAGTTAAATGTTAATTTAAAAAATGTGCCTCCAAAGGTATACAGATACCTTATACAAATTTTTTGTTAATGAAATGTATGCTCCCGGAATCTGAAAATGGGAAAGACAACTGTCAAAAAGTAGGCAAACTCAGAATGCTACTGAATTTTTATTGCTTTCATTACTTCGATATTGCGCCTGTATGGCTGTAGATATTGGTGTCCCCAGTCAGGACCCATCACAGGTTTGTACGATCTGCATGACTTACGTAACCATCTACTAACCAGTCTCAGGGATGGAGAACTTTGCAATGTTGAAAGTGGGAACGGCGCAAATTCTTGTTCCCTAAAGTCCTGACGAATCTATGGAACATACAGTAATGGGATTTGGAACACATGTAGTTCGAATTTTTTGCAATTTTAGGGTCGCGGCGAATATTAAAATTCAATCTAGTGCATTAAAAATGATTTTAATGAAATTTAATCATAATTGAATGCAACAGCGTAGACGAGTTCACGGATTCTAAATTTATTGTTCATATTGATTTTGCGCGGAGGAATGATTTTACAGCCAGACGATAAAAACAAATAATGTTTTAACTGGAGTCATTTAATTCATTTTCTTTCTCCTTAACCGTTAAAAAGAGAGTAAAAATTTTAACGGATTTGAAATCTGCGGATGATCTCACTTTATATCGATATCTAAAAATAGGATTTTCTTTAAATAAATCATTTTAAAATTGAATATATCTTTTATATTTTCGCAGGAGATTGCGACGTCACTTTCCGAAAATAAACAGATTGCATCTTCTGCCCTATTCCATTTCAGCGAATGAGAGCTAAAGAATAAACATTTTGACTGGGATTGTTAAGTTCTTTTTCATAAAATCGGAATCGTTAAAGATAGATAGAAAATTTCAACGGATTTGATATCTGCGGAAAATTTTACACCAGATTAATACTTTACATTACGGCGTTCCCCCTTGCAAACCAACACCACGGGCACGGGCAAGCCACGCAGTAGCTAGTAATTAATAATAACCAACAATAATTATTGCTATATTCACATCGATGGTTTTTGGGCGATATAATATCAACATCAATGTTTTAATTTTTAACATTGACGTTTCAAAACATACATGTTTTGCTGTTAATGTCGCATCTCTATGTGCAGGTGACACAGATTATGCAATCCTTTAGTCATAACTCACGTCCTTGAAGCCACTGCTTCAGCCGATCTAAAAATAGAAACAACAACAAAAAAGAGACGGCTTATAGAATATCGTTCGATTTATTATTACCACTATAGATTAGAAGAGAAAGATAACAAATGTGAACAACCATACTCTTTAAAGCCAAGTTCACATGAGGCGTTTCATCGCGCGTATGGCGAGACTAGCAAGGGGTCCCGAAATTAAATTAAGTTGATGTATTCCTCTAATTCAAGTATTTATCTTACCTTGATAGCCTCGAAAAACGCGAGTTTTACGCGCCTCATATAAACGGGGTCTTAATCTTTAGAAAAACAAGACGCTGTGGTTCCATGTGAGACTACGGATTCCGCGTTAGTACAAAAAAGTGCTAGATTATTTATTTATGACAAATGAACTAATTCTACGTGCTTGATAGACAGTGGTAGCGAGTGCAGTGTTTCGCCTCTTTCACAGCCAACAACGTAAGTATTCCACAAGCAGTGTACAACTTTGTACGTTGCGAATAATTCTCAAGTTAAAACCTACGGTAGAAAACATTAAAATTATCATTAAACATTCGACGTTCGGTTGCTTGGGATATCATACTCGCTGATGTCACTTCTCCCATAATTGGAAAACTAATTAACTTGCTGATGTCGTAGTAGAGCAACACAACGACGATCTGGGATCAACCCCTAAGGGAAAGCCACGTCATTTTGAACCCCGCTCAGATGACGAGGCAACACCTCAGCAGACACCCCATTTCACAAACTTCCGCAATTCACATCAGAATGGATTTTCTGTGCAGTAATGACCGCGATGCGCGAATATCAAATGTGTGAATTAAGTTTGAAGTGTTCCATTCTCAAAACAATTACAATGTTCTTCTTTGACGTTTCCGAGCGTTCCCAAGAGGATCCCGTACGTCAGCAAACCTCCGATTCCGCTGGTCACCAGAGACCTCCTGATGTCGTACATCTTCCACAGTGTCAACTTGTTGCATCGATGCGAGTTCTTCCTCACGAGAGCTTCGATCTCCTGGTAGAGAGACGGAATCGCTCCTGGAAGAGAATCCACCCTCTTCTGCAATTCTTCCACGGCCTCTGCGGCCAGCGACCCCAAACACAGGACCTTGAGTATCACGAACGTACACACAATAAGGGCAATAAAGTAAACGATGATCGTCAGAATGCTCGTGCGGGGAGCAAAGGCGAATTGGTAACCAACCCAAAACAGGGTCACGCTGCAGGAGCAAACGGTGAGAAGCAATGGCAGACAAAAGGCGTCGTCCACCCGTTGGAATGCGTCGCAGGTATTCTCGTAGATGCCAATCAAGTGTCTGTAATCTTGTTTGGCCATCGGCCTTTGCAGGTTGAGGGTCAGGCAGATGCAGCACCTCTTCAGAAAATCGCACACAGTACTGTAGTAGAGGCAAAAAAAGCAGACAAGCAGATTCGAATGAGTCAGGTAGAAGATATTGAAGGTTTCGAAAACCAGCTTTTGCCAGTTACCCGATTGATCGGGATCCCACGCAAATCCAACGATGAAAAGGTCGAAGCTCAAAACAACGTTCAAAGCTACGACCATGACTGAAGTGGCGACGCAGTGTCTACATGTGTTCAGATACATCTGCTCGAAATACCTTGGCGTCAGTTCGTGGGAGATGCGTCGTAAGTCTTCGAGCACGGAAGAGAACTTTTCGCGTTGACGATAGAGCGAAAAATATGTTAGACAATACATTACGCACTCAAACAAGGCCACCAAAATAACTTTCTCGAATTTCGAAATTACGAAGTACGCAAGATAAGAGATATTTGCAACGTAAATGAAAATAGAGATGTATTTGGGACATTTATAATGGAAATGTCGCTCATCGGTATTATCCTTTAAGGACTGCAATGGTAAAATATCCACGCCCACGATGTGCAGTCCTTTGAAAATGGGCAAAAACGGTTTCTGAAGCAGCTCAGTAGTGTTTCTGTGCATCAGCACTAATTTCGTTGGTTCCGTCATTTTGACTCGATGCCGAACCCTACTTGCTGCTTGAGGTCGCTTTAAATGTTATGAACACAAGTCAAGCTGCTCAGATTTGCCCAAACGAGTGGATCGTAGAAGGTATGAGTGAAAAATAGTCTAAACATTTGTTGTGTGGAAATAAATATATAATGTTATTTCGATCGTTAAGCAAGTTTTGTTCAAAGCCTTTTGTTAAATTTGTGATATTTCTTCGTGACGCATAGTTACTGAAGTCAATAGAAATCAATACTCGTGAACTTCGTCTTTTGTTAGTTATCAATACGCGTGGTCTACTGAATGGAACATTGTTGTTTTCGTTAAATTGATTTCATAACGTAATGGAAAGATTTCCTCCGTTTCCTAACCCTCAGACTTTGACAACATTTCCCATTATTTCTTTTACCTCACAACAGAGTTCAAGACTAAATGAAAACCATCTACGAGATGAAAGAATTCATGGTTCGTTAATAACATTTTGTAGTTAGTTCCTTGAGTTATTATTTAGGAGATATCTGGTTAGAGAAATCTTTAGTAAGATTATTTTGTACTTATTTATACTTAGGTTAGAATTCTTTAGTAAGATTTTTTGTAGTAATTTCCAAATGGTTAGAATGGTTTTTTTTCTAGTCATTTACTAGGCTAGAATACTAGGCTTACTAGGCTAGAATACTTTAGAAGATATTTTTCTCGTATTCATTTCATAATGGAAACGTCGCTCATCAGTCTTATCCTTTAAAGGCTGCAATGGTAAATTCTCCACGCCCACGATGTGCAGTCCTTTCAAAATGAGAGAAAACGGTTTCTGAAACAGATCAGCTCTGTTTCTGTGTACCAACACAGGTTTGATTACATCCACCATTTCGACTCGTAACTGGAATGGAATAATAGTTAATTCAAATGTCTCCTCAATTCAAGCTTTTCGGATCTACCGACATGAATAGATTGTAGAATGTAAGAGTGAATAATATAGCCTGAACACTTTTTAAATGTATAGTGATTATCCGATCGTTAGACTTGACTGTCGCAATCCTTGGTTGCAGCTGTTTGATTTCTCCTTGACTCAAGATGACGTAAGTCGATAGAAATCAATACTACATTGCATTTGGTTAACTATCATTGCGTGCGGTGTACTGAATAGAGTACTATTTCTGGCTAAATAACTGATGCAGGTCAAACTTTCCTAACCACTTGCGGTACTTGGAATCATCGAAGACTACATCACCCTACACAACGCATATCTTTCGCGTGTGCAAAGCATTCTTGCCTTTTCGTAAATATAAAAGCATGACAGGTTAAACCTGCTTCTTATTTTGTGCCTTATTGAAAGCTTTACAAAATTTAAAAACACATCGCAATAACGCAATACATACTCCAAGTACTCGCACAAATTCCTTCTTTCAAACAAATCCGACCCACCGGTCTGGTGGTTAAGGTGTTAGCCTCTAGATTGGAAAGTTAGTGGATCGAAGCCGGGTCCGTGCACGATGTTTGTAAGCGTATGTTATAGAGACGTCTTGTGCGCCTTAAATCTGTCGAGGCCGAATGTACTCACGTTGGGTTGGTGTGGAAGTTTGGAGAATGGGGTGCCACCTCGGGTGATGCCTTGTCATCTGACCGTGGTTCAAAATGATCGGATCTTGCGATTACGGGATTGATCCCGGACCGTCGTCAATAGCCCGTAATGCTTTTCTAGTATGACGTTAATTAATAACTAGTAATTCTTTCAAACAACATCGAAACTTGACGCTTGTATATTAGATAACACTTACGTTTTGCGATGCAAAATGCCAAAAACGAGACAAAATTCTTTGAAAGGATGCATCGACTCTTTCAACCTTTAGAAAGATACTATGTGTCCTTTCCTTACGTTGGTAGCGGTGCACTGGAGCAACACAACGATGTATTGGTGAGGGTCCACTATCAATCCCGATAATGAAGATCCAGGGAGACGACGCCTCTTCATTTTGAACCATGGTCGGATGACGAGGTCCGCCCTTGAGCAGGCACCCCACTTTCCAAACTTCCACCACTCCTCTAGCGAAATCGACTGTCTTTGTTTGGTTCGAGTATCGAATTATCCTTAAGCTATTCTGTCAATACTATGCTACCGATAAGACATAAGCATTAAACAAACTTGAGCTTCTTCAAAAATCCTAATATGAAGTGTTAAAAATATTTAATTCTAAAATTACCACTTAAACGTTCTTCGCTCAATTTATTATATTTTGATTTAGCGTTTCCAGATCTAACATAAAAGAATCCCGTTCGTCAGCATGCTCGCGAAAACGCAGGTTACCAGAGGATGTACAATCGCTGAAAAAAAACCAGACCCATCCCTCTTTATTCGAGCAATTTTAACAGTAGAGCAAATTCAAATCTGACATTTGGCAGAAACTAACCGTCTATTATTTCAAATTCATAAAATTTGTATAAGGGGGCGTCTTCATATTAAAATGAGCACCAAATTCATAGTTTCCAATTGACCACCCCTATTTTGACACACCATTTCGAATCTATATCACAGTTTTATTTCAGATACGAAATTTTATGTCAATAGCTCTTGCCGTTTCGAAGTTATGAGGACAAAAAGACTGAGCTCCTAATGTTAAATCAGTATCTCAGACTGTCATAGATATCTTCCTAAATAATATTTCTTTAGTGCTGATATTTTGTACCTTGTTAGTGTGTTAAAGAACCCAAACAAAATACATTTAATATTTTACTGTAAAAATTATTTTTCATATGAAATATAGATTTTTTTTAAATTAATATTTGAAAAATTTATGAATTGGATACTTATTTTGTTTTAATAGGAATGCATTCAAGAAGACTTCTAATATGGTCATGCAAAATTTCAGCTTAGTCAGTCCTTAGGTTTCGCGCTATATTAAATTTTACTATTTATGGCGATTAAACGGGCCAACTAAAAGTTTTAAAGTCTGACACACCTGAAGAATGTTTAAATGTTTCAAAAACTGTTGGAATTTTCAAGTATCTAATCTAAAATACATTTCCCTCTCGTTGTAGGAGGATGACCTCAATCATAAAAATATCTGAGTAAAATATGAAATTAACATCGGGGGTTGGCGAGCGTAAGCGAGCATGGATCCAAACCCCTAGTTTTATATAAAACATCTCTGTTTTTAACATTGATGTATTGGAGCCTTTGTTTTTGTAACATCGATGTTTACACTTGTCGATGTTTTTTACATTGTCGATGTTTTTTAAGTGAGAAAATTACCATTATAAACATTTAAAAAATAACCAAGTAGCATAATTTTCATAATCAGTAAATTGAACCTATTACATCACGGAAATTTAACATCGATGTTTTTCACTGCCGATGTTTTATTTTTGAATAAAAAAAAAGCACCCTAGTAAAAATTAAGAAAAATAACCGTGTAACTACGTATTTGTCAGTGATGACGACATATGTTCCATCAGAAAGAGTTTTTCCCAAACTGGGAGAAAAAGTGAAATCAGCTTAAGTATAATGCAAAATGTTACAGATTTTGTGACATGGTAAAGCAAGATACGAAAAAGAAAAAAAATCTTCTCCTAAGAGCAATTTCAATTGTCTCGAGAAAATGTTTTCTCTATCCGGAGTGATAACAGATATAGTCACTTAGTAAGAAGTGAGGCCTCTTTGCGCACTAATGTACATTTAGCATCTGCTATGCACACTCTCCACTAAACAGCCGAGAAGTGCTTGGGGGATATTGTCCCATTCCTCTCTCAAAGCAATTTTGAGCACCTGCACACAGTTTGTGGTGGGTGATTCCTTTGTGAAACACATCTACAAAGATCATCCCAAGCATGTTCAATAGGATTTAAGTCCGGTGAATACGCAAGCCCTTCCATGCGCTCATTATCTTCTATCTCGAGTGTCTTAGAGACATCAACTGTCCTGTGTGGCCATGGATTGTCTCCCATGAACAGAAAGTCTGGACCCACTGCACCCCGAAATAAACGAACATGACCCAGGAGAATCTCCGTGCAATACCGCTGTGGTGTAAAGGCACCAGCGTCAAAGATGTGTAGCCGTGTTCTGCCATTATGCGTAATGCCTGCCCACACCATGACCCCTAGGCCATAACGATTAAACTCACTAGCATTGTGTGGTGCGTAACGGGTACCCATATCTCTCTACAGTAGTTGTTGTTCAGAATCCCTCTTAACGGTGAATCGGGATTCATGGGAGAACACTACTCTGGACCACTGTTGGCGATTCCAACGAATATGTTCTTTACACCAGCGTAACTTTTCCCGACGATGGCGTGGTTGTAACGGAACGCACTTATAAGGCTTCCGTGCATTCAAGCGACCTTGATTTAATCGCCTAGATATTGTTTAGGAGATTCACGAATGCCGGTAGCGGTTGCAAACTCTGAACCAATCTGTACCAGATTTAGATGTTTGTTCCTTATTGCTGTAAGGCAGTGGTCCCCAAACCCTGGGCCGCGGACCGGTACCGGTCCGTGTATCAAATGGTACCGGGCCGCCCAAGGAAGGCGGTAAATCATAACTTGAAATTTGTTCTGTTACTAGAGCTTCAATTATGATTTCCGAATTCTTTATGTCTCTATTTTCCAATTTTGACAAATGTGATAGCTGTTTTCAAGTTGGCAGACAAAGTTGCTGCATTTAAAGCCAAACTGAAGTTGTGGGGACAGTGCGTGAACAGAGGCATTTTGGAAATGTTTCAGACATTAGCGGGGATTTTAGGCGAGACAGCCTAAACATTCACTATCCCAGTTGGTGCACGATCACCTGTCTTTGCTTTTAAAAGAGTTTGATCGCTACTTCCCTAAAACAAAAGACCCACGTACTGGTAAGGAATGGATCCGCAACCCATTTGTCAACAAATTAGGCAAATCTAGCATGTCTGTGCAAGAAGATCAACTACTGGAGATTGCAAATGAAGGCGGCCTTAAAACTACGTTCGAGACAACAACTCTGCCGGTGTTCTGTATTAAAGTCATGGCAGAGTACCCTAAAATTGCCACCACAGCACTTAAATCCCTGTTGCCATTTCCGACAACCTATCTGTGTGAAGCGGGGTTTTCTGCAGTGACAGCAACCAAAATAAAACAACGGAATAAACTGGACGTAAGCAACACACTTCGGGTGTCATTGTCTCCTATTACCCAAATATGAAACCGTCTCGTCGCAAAGAAACAAGCTCAGGGTTCTCATTGATTTAGCGTTCTAGTAAGTTAAAATGTTAAATCACTTTATATTCTTTTGGTGTAACTGTATTTTAATTTGAAGGCATGTTTAAATACAATGAAATTAAAATTATTAAATCAAAACAATCTAAAATATAAACAATCAACGTAAATACTACAGCGTACTATAAATAGATCGCTGGGCGTTCAAGCGTTCTTTTTTCCCCTTATTGCAGGCAGTACGACAATTTAGTTTTTCTATTTCTCCAGATTGGAAAAATGAATCGGAAAATATTCAGTAACGTTCAGGATGCTGTCAAATATCTATTTTGTAAAGAAATTGATGATGATATTATTGCTATACCACCTGATGTTGATGAACTGACGGACGAAGAGGAAATAGATAAGTTAGATGCTCCAGTTATAAAGGATATTACTGGGAAAATAGAAGTTTTTTCAGTAGATAATGAATGTGATGAAACAGATTTGCCTTCAAATTCTGAGAGAAAAACTAAAAAGCTAAAAAATGAAAAGTCAAAAGTATTCTGGTAAACGAAAACACGGAATTACACCAAATGGTCGGAAGCAGAGGAATAGTTAGATAAAATGCAACGTGGCACATACGATTTTCGATTTGACGAAAAAAATGAAATTACGGTAGTCAGGTGGAGAGATGACAAAAGTGTTGCTGTTGCTACGAACTTTGATGACATCGAGTGCATGTCAAAAGTTCAAAGATGGTCTCGTGAGAAAAAAAAAAGAGTAACAATTCCACAACCAAATTTCATAAATGCTTACAACAAACATATGGGAGGGTAGACCATCATGACTGGTTGCTAGAAAAGCACAGCATTGTAATTAGAGGTAAAGAATAGTATTGGTGCTTGTTCACGCGAATTATTGATATGGCATTAGTCAATGCAAGCATCCTGTATAGAAATATTCAAGGATCTAATACTATGACGATTTTCGAAGAGCTGTTGTCATGAAATATCTCAAATTGGGGATCGAAAGAAAAGTTTTAAAAAGTCGCCCTTACAGCTTCCACTCAACCTCAGAAATCGATGTTAGTGATGATGTTCGTTACGACAGAGAGGATCATAATATAGGCAGGCGAAATGCCCAAAGACGCTGTCGATTTTAAGATTGCCAATCAAGACCACTTACATTTTGTATAAAGTATAATACCACTTTATGCAAAAACTGTTTTACAAAATTTCACACGAAATTGTAACTAATGTTTTTATTACTTTGGTACCAGTTTATTGCATGTTTTTCATAATATAATATACCACTTATAATTTTTAAGTTCTTTGTGTTTTTCCCCATTTTTTTCCCTGTAAGTCTTTAGAAATTTGAACATCATTTAGTAAATCCTGAATAAATTATTGTATTTTATTATTATGGTATAAGTTTTTTACATATTTCTAAGTATTTCGAAATATATACATGTTTTTTTAAAGTGATGTATTTTTGTTTTTACCTATTTTATTCTTTTTAAACATTTTATTGAAGAACTAATATTTGTCAGCTATCTGCTAAAAAATATCATGCCAACGCCCAGCGATCTATTTTTAGTACGTCATTTTTTAAAAAAACTGATGTCCGTTTCAATAAAATTCGATTATAATATTCATATTGAAGGTGAAATACCCCAGATTTAAGAATTTTATTCCATTGCTTCAAAAAAAATTAATTTGGGCGTTAATGGGTTAAGCTGATTTCGCTTTTTCCCCCAGTTAGGGAAAAACTCTTTCTGATGGGACACATGTCGTTATCACTGACAAATAGTTAGTTGCACGGTTATTTTCTTAATTTTTACTCTGGTGCTTTTTTTTTATTCAAAAATAAAACATCGATGTTAAATTTCCGTGTTATAATGTTCCATTTTCTCCAATAAATCGATGGTAAATACAACAATGTTTTTATAAAACATCGATGTCTTGAAAACATCGACATCGATGTCGCATCCCTACCTTTCAGACCCTTCACACTTGGCCAATTTGTCTAAAAGTAGGATCAATTTACTAATTATAAAAATTATGCTACTTGATTATTTTTTAAATGTTTCTATTGGTACTTTTTTCACTTAAAAAACATCGACAATGTAAAAACATCGATTATTCTAAACATCGATGTTACAAAAACACAGGCTCCAATACATCGATGTTAAAAACAAAGATGTTTTTTTTTAAATATAAAACTAGGGGTCTCCGCCCCCTGCTCGCTTACGCTCGCCAACCCCGATGTTAATTTCATATTTTACTGATCCGTACTTTCTCGAGAAACCGTTTAAGAATCGAGCTAAACAATACAGTTTACAATCCTGCAACAGCGGCGGCGGCAGTAACTTTTTTTAATATAGAGGGACATCGATGTTTTGAAAACATCAACATCGATGTTGCATCCCTAAACAGAACACATTTGAGCATATCTATTTAATAGAAAATGTAACCGCGTACTTTTTCAGATTCATATGAGTTCAATGCGCGTCGTCACAAGAATACTGTAATTTAGCGTTGAACCCCAGCTTAAGTAGGACCTGTGAATACGACAGTAAGTACTTTTTCCTTTGGTACTCTAAGCAGTTTTATAATTTTTCATTACTGGGCTGGCTATTCTGACACTAAATTTTCTGGATCGAATTTATCTTACGTTTGAAACAACTGGAATGTTTCCAGTATTTGCGCCATAGAACAAAATCCAGCTAACCTAACAATTTCTTCTTAAATTGGAATCCGATTAACTGAGCCAATCCACCGCCTTATGTTTAAATGAAGGTCTTTGTATCTGTGGTATCACAACTGAGAAATTTGGTGTGAATTGGTTTTTGAGGTGAAAGTCAGACCTTGATTGGCGAGACATTTCAAGAGTAACTGACTAGGAATTGTAGGGGTGCCAGTACAAAACTAGGTCCAGCCAAAGACAGTCGTGTACACGGGGTTATGAATGCCTTGAATGTCCCAACGTTAACGTGGTGTGAAAGTGGCGTGCCAGATCAGGTGTTGACTTCGTCATCTGACCATGGTTCTAAACGGCTTGAAGTTGTCCTCGAATTCCTTCCCTTGGGGATGTGGATCCCATACCGTCGCCATGGCCCATTGTGTTGCTCCAGTGCGACGTTAATTAGCTATCTGTACCTTAAGTCAAATATCCGGTCCAGTCAATACAATAGTAGGTATCTTTACTTTTTCAGAACGAGCAGAAAGTTCTAAGAACCAGAATATATTTGGGTTCAGATATTTTTATGATTGAGGTCCTCCCCCTACAACGAGAGGGAAATGTATTTTAGATTAGATAATTGAAAATTCCAACAGGTTTTGAAACATTTAAACATTTTTCAAGTGTGTCAGACTTTAAAACTTTTAGTTGGCCCCTTTAATCGCCATAAATAGTAAAATTTAATATAGCGCAAAACCTAACGATTGAGATTAGCTGAAATTTTGCATGACCATATTAAAAGTCTCCTTGAATCCATTCCTATTAAAACAAAACAAGTCTCCAATTCATAATTTTTTCAAATATTAGATTTTAAAAAATCTATATTTCATATTAAAAAGAATTTTTCAGTACAATATTAAATGCATTTTATTTGAGTTCTTTAACACACTAACATGGTACAAAATATCATCACAAAAGAAATATTATTTAGGAAGATATCTATGAAAGTCTAAGATACTCATTTAACATTAGGAGCTCCATTCTTTTTGTCCTCATAACTTCAAGACAGCAAGTGCTAATGACATAAAATTTGGTATCTGAAGTAAAACTGTCATATAGATTCGAAATGGTGTCACAAAATAAGGGTGACCAGTTGGAAATTATGAATTTGGTGCTCATTTTATATGAAGACGCACCGTTATACAAATTTTATGAATTTGAAATATAAGACGGTTAGTTCCGACCAAATGTCATTTTTGGATTTGTTCTACTGTTAAAATTGCTCGAATAAAGAGGGATAGGTCGTTTTTTTTTTCAGCGATTGTACATCCTTTGGTAACCTGCGTTTTCGCGAGCATGCTGACGAACGGGATTTTTTTATGTACGCTCTGGAAACGCTAAATCAAAATATAATAAATTGAGCGAAGAACGTTTAAGTGGTAATTTTTGAATTAAATATTTTTAACACTTCATATTAGGACTTTTGAAGAAGCTTAAATTTGTTTACTGCTTATGTCTTATCGGTAGAATAGCTAAAGGATTATTGGATTAGCAACCGGAGGGTCGATAGTTCGAAACTAGAACCAAAGACAGTCAATTTTGCAAGAGGAGTGGTGGAAGTTTGGAAAGTAAGGTGCCTGCTCAGGGTTGGACCTTGTCATCTGACCATGGTTCAAAATGACGAGGCGTCGTCTCCCTGGATCTTCATTTCCGGGATTGATACTGGACCCTCACCAATACATCGTTGTGTTGCTCCAGTGCAACGCTACCAACGTAAGGAAAGGTCACATAGTATCTTTCTAAAGGTTGAAAGAGTCCATGCATCCTTTCACACAATTTTGTCCCGTTTCTGCGTATTGCATCGCAAAACGGAAGTGTTATCTAATTCACACGTGTCAAGTTTCGATGTTGTTTGAAATAATTACTAGATATTAATTAACGTCATACTAGAGTAACACAACGGACCACTGACGACGGTTCGGGATCAATACATTAATGGCAAGATCCGATCATTTTGAACCACAGTCAGATGTCAAGGCATTACCTGAGCTGGCACCCAACTCTTCAAACTTCCACCCCAACCCAACGCGAGGACTTTCGGCCATGACAGATTTCAGACACACCAGCCGTCTCTACACCATACGCCTACTAGCTAGGGATGCGACATCGACAGCAAAATACGATGTTGATAATGCATCGCCCCCAAACTTATCGATGTTTTTAAAATTCAGTGTAATTAAAGTTTTTTCCTATTTTCTTAAAAATGGTTTAGCAACTACTGATGCGACATCGGCTCAAATACATCGATGTTTTTTTTATAAAACATCAATGTTTTGAAAACATCGATGTCGGATACCTACTTTTCAGACCCTTTACCCCTGGTCATCATACATCCATGCACTGGCCCGGCATCGATCCAGGAACTTTCCAATCTAGAGGCTAACACCTAAAAACCAGACCGGTGGGTCGGATGTGTTGGAAAGAAGGAATTTGTGCGAGTACTTGGATAATGTATTGCGTTAGTGCGATGTGTTTTTAAATTTTGTTAAGCATTGAATAACACAGAAAGTAAGGAGCAGGTTTAACCTGCCATGCTTTTATATTTCTGAAAAAGCAAGAATGCTTTGCACACGCGAAAGATATACGTTGTGTAGGATGATGTAGTCTTTGATTCCACGTACCGCAAGTGGTTAGGAAAGTTTGACCTGCATCAGTTCTTTAGCCAGAAACCTCGGAACTTGTGATGCGCGTGATAACGCGTAATTATCACGCAACCGCAGAGACGGTGAAAGGTTATGGAATAGAACGGCACATACTAAAAAATAAAATTAATTTATAGTTTTAAAAAATTGTTTTGTCAAAAAACAGGACGATCTTTGTCATAAACCCAATAATAATACTCTATTCAGTATACCGCACGCAAAGAGAGCTAACCAATGGCGATGCAAACTAGTATTGATTTCTATCGACTTACGTTATCTTGAGTCGAGTCAGAGAGAAAGAAGACAGCTGTAAATAAGGATTGCGACAATCAAGTCTAACAATCGGATGATCAGTATAGATTTCCAAAGTTTTGAGGCTATATTATTCACTTGTACATTCTATTCATGTCGGTAGATCCTAGAAGATTGAATTGACTTTGAGACAGTTGAATTGACTTTTATTCCATACCAGTTAAGAATCGAAATGGTACATGTAATCAAACCTGTGTTGGTAAACATAAACAGAGCTGATCTGTTTCAGAAACCGTTTTCTCTCATTTTGAAAGGACTGCACATCGTAGGCGTGGATTTCTTACCTTTGCAGTCCTTACAGGATAATACCGATGACCGAAATTTCCTGTATAAAGGTCCCAAATACTTCTCTATTTTCATTTACGTTGCAAATATCTCTTATCTTGTGTACTTTGTCTTTTTGAAATTGGAAAAGGTAGGTTTGGTGGTCCTGTTCGAGCGCGTAATGTATGGTCTAACATATTTTTCGCTCTATCTTCAACGAGAAAAGTTCTCTTCCGTGGTCGAAGACTTACGACGAATTTCCCACGAACTGACGCCAAGGTATTTCGAGCAGATGTATCTCACCACATGTAGACACTGCGTCGTCACTTCAGTCACGGTCGTAGCTAGTGCCGCTATTTTGAGCTTCGAATTTTTCGTCGTTGAATTTGCATGGGATCCCGATCAATCGAGTAACTGGAAAAAGCTGGTTTTCGAAACCTTCAATATCCTTTATCTGACTCATTCGAATCTGCTTCTCTGCTTTTTCTGCCTCTACTACAGTACTGTGTGCGATTTTCTGAAGAGGTGCTGCAACTGTCTGACCCTCAATCTGCAAAAGCCGATGGCCAAACAAGATTACAGACACTTGATTGGCATCTACGAGAACACCTGCGACGCATTCCAACGGGTGGACGACGCCTTTTGTCTGCCATTGCTTCTCACCGTTTGCTCCTGCAGCGTGACCCTGTTTTGGGTAGGTTACGAATTCGCCTTCGCACCCAGCACGAGCATTCTGAAGATCATGGTTTACATTTTTGCCCTTATTTTGTGTACGTTCGTGATACTCAAGGTCCTGTGTTCGGGGTCGCTGGCTGCAGAGGCCGTGGAACAATTGCAGAAGAGGGTGGATTCTCTGCCAGGAGCGATTCCGTCGCTCTACTGGGAGATCAAAACTCTCGTGAGGAAGAACTCGCATCGATGCAACAAATTGACACTGTGGAAGATGTACGACATCAAGAGATCTCTGGTGACCAGCGGAATCGGAGGTTTCATGACGTACGGCATCCTCTTGGGAACCCTCGGAAACGTTAAAGAAGAACATTGTAATTGTTTTGAGAATGGAACAGTTCAAACTTAATTGACACATTTGATATTCGCGCATCGTGGTCATTACAGCACTGAAAATCCATTCTGGTGTGAGGTGCGGAAGTTTGGGAAATGGGGTGTCTGCTGAGGTTTTGCCTCGTCATCTGAGCGGGGTTCAAAATGACGTGGCTTTCCCTTAGGGAATGATCCCGGATCGTCGTTGTGTTGCTCTAGTACGACGTTAATTAGCTTTCCAACTATAGGAGCAGTGACATCAGCGAGTATGATATCCCAAGCAAACGAACGTCAAATGTTATATTATAATTTTAATGTTGCCTACCGTAGGTTTTAACTTGATTATTATTCGCAACGTACAAAGTTTTACACTGCTTGTGGAATACTTACGTTGTTGGCTGTGAAACAGGCGAAACACAGCACTCGCTACCTCTGTCTATCCAGCACGTAGAATTAGTTCATTTGTCATAAATAAATAATCTAGCACCTTTTTTTACTCACGCGGAATCCGTAGTCGAACATGGAACCACGGCGTCTTCTTTTTCTAAAGGTTAAGACCCCGTTCATATGAGGCGCGTAAAACTCGCGTTTGGCGAGGCTATCAAGATAAGATAAATACTTGAATTTCAGGATTAAATCAACATAATTTATAATTTCGGGACCTTGCTAGTCTCGCCATACGCGCGATGAAACGCCTCATGTGAACTTGGCCTTAAAGAGCATGGTTGTTCACATTTGTTAGCTTTCGCTCCAAATCTATAGTGGTAATAATAAATCGAACGATATTCTATAAGCCGTATCTTTTTTGTTGTTGTATCTATTTTTAGATCGGCTGAATCAGTGGCTTCAAGGACGTGAGTTATGACTAAAGGATTGCATAATCTGAGACACCTGCATATAGGGATGCGAAATCAACAGCAAAACATCTATGTTAAAAATTAAAACATTGATGTTGATAATACATCACCCAAAAACCATCGATGTTTTTAAACATCGATGTGAATATAGCACTAATTATTGTTGGTTATTATTAATTACTAGCGACTGCCTGGCTAACCCGGCGTTGCCCGTGCCCGTGATGTAAGGTATTTAATCTGGTGTAAATGTTCCGCAGATTTCAAATCCGTTAAAATATTTACTCTCTTTTTTACTTACTTAAGAACTAAATGACTCCAGTTAAAATATTATTTGTTTTTATCGTCCGACTGGAAAATCATTCCTCCTCGCAAAATCAATATGGAAGCAAAACCAATAATTAGAGAATTTGTGAACTCTTCTACGCTGTTGCATTTAATTATGATTAACTTTTATTAAATTCATTTTTAAATGCTCTAGATTGAATTTTAAAATTCTCCGCGACCCTAAAATTGCTAAATATTCGGACTATATGTGTTCCAAATCCCATTACTGTATGTGCCATAGATTCGTAGGGACTTTAGGAAACAAGAATTTGCGCCGTTCCCACTTTCAACATTGCAAAGTTCTCCATCCCTGAGACTGGTTCGTAAATGGTTACGTAAGTCATGCAGATCGTACAAACCTGTGATGGGTCCTGACTGGGGACACCAATATCTACAGCCATACAGGCGCAATATCGAAGTAATGAAAGCAATAAAAATTCAGTAGCATTCTGCTTTTACCTACTTTTTGACAGTTTTCTTTTGCATTTTCAGTTTCCAGGAGCACACATTTCATTAAAAAAATTTGTATAAGGTATCTGTATACCTTTGGAGGCACATTTTTTAAAATTAATATGGAACTAGGATTTCGAATTGATTTCTACTAGAATAAGCATTTTACCCAGGAAAAATCTGTGTTTCAAGTTTATGGAGTACAAAATGTAAAAGCAGCCAAAATACCATTTTTGTAACTTTCTAAAAAAATACTTGAAAATTTTCCAGTTTATAAACTGATTTATCTTCTGAAAACATTATTTCGGGTATTGAACTACACTGCTCGACAATTGCTAAGGAACAATCACAATTTTTTAAATAATTAATAATACTCATTGATTAAATAAACGAAACTTAGTATACATTTAATTAAGATACTGTGCATTAAGTATAATGCAAAATGTTACAGATTTTGTGACATGGTAAAGCAAGATGCTAAAAAGAAAAAAATCTGCTCCTTGGAGCAATTTCCAATGTCTCGGGAAAATGTTCTTTCTATCCGGAGTCATAACAGATATAGTCACTTAGTAAAAAGTAAGGCCTCCTTGCACACTAATGTACATTTAGCATCTGCTATGCACGCTCTCCACTAAACAGCCGAGAAGTGATTGGGGGATATTGTCCCTTTCCACTCTCAAAGCAATTTTGAGCGCCTGCATAGTTTGGGGTGGGTGAATCCTTTGTGAAACACATCTACAAAGATCCTCCCAAGCATGTTCAATAGAATTTAAGTCCGGTGAATACGCAAGCCCTTCCATGCGCTCATTATCTTCGTTCTCTAGTGTCTCAGAGACATTAACTGTCCTGTGTGGTCATGGATTGTCTCCCATGAACAGAAAGTTTGGACCCACTGCACCCCGAAATAAACGAACATGACTGTGGTATGACAATCACATGAAAGAGTGTTTTGCCCTTAAAGCAGGGAAACACAGCCTGCAAGCTATTTGTTTCAATGTCCAGTCCCCTAACGAATTCCTGAACTTGAGGAGAAATCAAGTTCATCATCCCTCGATTCCGAGAAAATGGAACGTGTGCGCTTTCACCCTTCACGCAATGGGGTTGATATCTGAAGTGGCGCAATGTCACTTGGCCAATAGAAGGAGTAACCCCTCCCCTGGAAAGGTCAGGTTTTAGCACCCTGAATATTGGGGGAAGTTCAGACGGGGAGAACGACAGGAAAACGTCAACCCTAAAAAAAAGAGGCTGGAGTTTTTTCGGTGAATGCCAGCCATTTTCCAAAAATATGGTAACTTTACAGTAAAACGATGTACCATCGACGAATTGAAAAGCAAACGAAGTTACCAAACAGAATACGGCTACATTTAATGTGTCGTTCCCCAATAATAGAAATCTTTAGATTCCAGAAGGAAAGACCACCTGATTCTAAAAGAAGGAACCTACATATCCCGATGCCTTACTTCAACCTGGCGGTCACTATATATAATTTCTATCCGATACCTATTGAGAACCACTTATTTCCGATCGAACCTGAGGTCAAAACTGGATACTGGTATCCAAATCAAAATTGGGTATAATAACCAATACAATGACATAGGAGAATCTCTGTGCAATACCGCTATGATGTAAAGGCACCAGCGTCAAAGGTGTGTAGCTGTGTTCTGCCATTATGCATAATGCCTGCCCACACCATGACCCCTATGCCATAACGATCAACCTCACGAGCATTGTGTGGTGCGTTACGGATACCCATATCTCTCTACAGTAGTTGTTGTTCTGAATCCCTCTTAACGGTGAATCGGGATTCGTGGGAGAACACTACTTTGGACAACTGTTGATGATTCCAACGAATGTGTTCTTTACATCAACGTAACTTTTCCCGACGATGGCGTGGTTGTAACGGAACGCACTTAACAGGCTTCCGTGCATACAAGCAACCTTGATTTAATCGCCTAGACATTGTTTAGGAGATGCCGGTAGCGGTTGCAAGCTCTGAACCAATCTGTCCCGGATTTAGATGTATGTTCCTTATTGCTGTAAGGCAGTGGTCCCCAACTCCCGGGCCGCTGACCAGTACCGGTCCGTGGATCAAATGGTACCGGGCCGCCCAAGGAACATTAAATTATTTTCATTTTATTTACTGATGTGTATTTCTTTCGGGTTTGTGCCCTTCTTATCTATGAAATATATCCACTCAAATTAGGATTCTGTAAATCATAACTTGAAATTTGTTCTGTTACTAGAGCTTCAATAACGATTTCTGAATTCTGTATGTCTCTATATTCCAATTTTGACAAGTGTGATAGCTGTTTTCAAGTTGGCAGACAAAGTTGCTGCATTTAAAGCCAAACTGAAGTTGTGGGGACGGTGCGTGAACAGAGGCATTTTGGTCATGTTTCAGACATTAGCGGGGATTTTAGGCGAGACAGCCTAAACATTCATTCTCCCAGTTGTTGCACAATCACCAGTCTTTGCTTTTAAAAGAGTTTGATCGCTACTTCCCAACCACAAAAGACCCACGAACTAGTAAGGAATGGATCCGCAACCCATTTATCAACAAATCAGGCGAATCTAGCATGTCTGTGCAAGAAGATCAACTACTGGAGATTGCAAATGAAGGCGGCCTCAATACTACGTTCGAGACAACAACTCTGCCGGTGTTCTGGATTAAAGTCATGTCGGAATACCCTAAAACTTCCACCACAGCACTTAAATCCCTGTTGCCATTTCCGACAACCTATTTGTGTGAAGCGGGGTTTTCTGCAGTGACAGCAACCAGAATAAAACAACGGAATAAACTGGACATAAGCAACACACTTCGGGTGTCATTACCCCTATTACCCCTGATGAAACCGTCTCGTTGTAATGAAACAAGCTCAGGGTTCTCATTTATTTAGCGTTCTAGTGAGTTAAAATGTTAAATCACTTTATATTCATATTTTGGTGTAACTTTATTTTATTTTGAAGGCATGTTTAAATACAATTAAATTAAAATTAATAAATCAAAACAATCTAAAATATAAACAATCAACGTCCCCCCCCCCACTCTCAGCGGGCCGCATTATTATTATGAAACGATGATCCGGTGCGACAAAAAGGTTGGGGAGCACTGCTGTAAGTGATATGTGTTCATCATCTCTGGGTGTGATGATCCTCCCACGACCACCAACATGTTCTCTCAAAGCATTTCTACCTTGCGCGGCTCTTTATTAAAGCGAAATAACGTTTTTTGACACCATTGCTGCGGTAACTTGGGTGACAATTTGCCCAGCTTCGAGCCGCCCCAACTTCTCGCCCACGGTCAAATTCACTCAAATGATGACTTACGGATATTCTCTACTTGATACTTGCATCATATGATGGAATTTATCTGAACGGCTTTCAAAACCTTTAATAGTGATTTTCTGTAGACACTTTATTACTTGAAATGTGAATTAATAAACAGCTCCTGTGCGCTGTCTTTTAAACAGATAAGAGACCTTTCTCTACAGCACCCTCTGCTCTTACATTTTTTACGATTGAGCGGCTTTCCGAATCGCAGTTTTACATAAATCGGTTGTTCCTTAGCAATTGCCAAGCAGTTTATAATCATTACTTAAAATAATGATTTTAACGTCTGTCATATCTGAAGAAAAAAGCAAAATGTAAAAAATATTCAGGTTTTTTAAATTGCTCAATTTTTTTAATGCGTATTTCTAAATAGTGTCCTAGTTCAACCAATGCTTTATAATCTTTAGACCATGCCTAATAAAATATTTAAAGAATCAAACTGATGCATTTTGAGGTAGTGCATTTTGAAGAGAGTAACTCGGTAAAAGTAACTTTTTGAGAAAAAGCTGAAAAAAGTACAAACCCCCATATCAAATATAAAAATTTGAGAAAAATATTGATATATAAGTATGTCACCAGTGCTAATATGGAAGAAGAATTAAAATCGGAAGTGATTAGAAGAGCTAAAGAGTTGTAGCATAATATTTAAAATTTTAAAACGAGAAATTTGGGTTGAAATGGTGTTTTAAAGGTATACCGATTATATATCTTGTCATGAGTTAACGTGAAGGCAAAGTACACAATATTGTTTTAAAAACTTCTGATAAAAAAGTTCAAATGACTCTTTTGTCAATCGCTCCTACAAATTTCTACTGCATCAATTCATCAAAACTTATTAACTCCTGCAATTATTTGTTGTGTCGATAGCAACGATAATCTCATATTTTCCAAGTTTACCATATTAATAATTTTTAATTTATTTGGATTATAACGGTCATATTCAAGGTCTCTAGTTAATACGAGGATCAGTTGATCAGCGGATCAGAGTTAAATCGGGGATCATCAAGAACCGTATTATAAAACTGTGGGTTAAGTGATCCCCCCACTGACTAAAATGATACGCTCGCTGTGATTGGCTACTACCGTCTCCACACGATCAATTCATTGTTTTGAAAAGATCAATATTGATGTCGCATCCCTACTTTTCAGTAATTGGTAATTTTTAGTTAATGTCGTCCTACAGCAACACAACAGGTTATTGACGACGATCTGGGAACAATCCCTTAAGGGAAAGATTCGAGGACAACACCTCGTAATTTTGAAAAACGGTCAGATGACGAGGTAACACCTGAGCTGGCACCCCACTCTCCAAATTTCCACGCCAACCCAATGTGAGGACCTTCGGCCACGACAGATTTAAGGTGCACCAGCCGCCTCTACACCATACGCTTACAAACATCCATGCCCGGATTCGAACCAGAAACCTTCCGATCTAGAGGCTAACTCCTTAACCACTATGCCGGTTCCCTACTTTTCAGACCCTTCACTCTTGACCACTTTGGTCTAAAAGTAGGTTCAATTTACTGATTATAAAAATTATGCTACTAAGATCTTTTTTTTTTTTTAATTTTATGGTACTTTTTTATTTAAAAATAAAACTTCGTCAAGTATAAACATCGATGTAAAAGAAACATCGGCTCCTATACATCGATGTTTTTTTATAAAAGTGTAATTTTTGAAGACATCGATGTGATATCCCTAATAGGTACTACTAACTATAAGTATAATTATTGTTAGTTATTTTTATTATTTATCAACTTATTAGGAGAAAACAACAAACTTATTTTTTATTTATTGTCAATAAAAAATATTGGGGCAAAAAAATTGTTAAATTTCTCCACCGTAATGCACAATATCTTAATTAAATGTATACTAAATTTCGTTTCTTTAATCAATGAGAATTATTAACTATTTAAAAAATTGTGATTGTTCCTTAGCAGTTCTCGAGCAGTGTAGTTCAATATAAACTAGAAAATTTTCAAGTATTTTTTTAGAAAGTTACACAAAAATGGTATTTTGGCTGCTTTTACATTTTGT
Source organism: Metellina segmentata (assembly GCA_947359465.1). Taxonomy (NCBI): domain Eukaryota; kingdom Metazoa; phylum Arthropoda; class Arachnida; order Araneae; family Tetragnathidae; genus Metellina; species Metellina segmentata. The sequence continues at coordinate 7,449,355 of OX375880.1, read as the reverse complement.
ACTCCATAAACTTGAAACACAGATTTTTCCTGGGTAAAATGCTTATTCTAGTAGAAATCAATTCGAAATCCTAGTTCCATATTAATTTAAAAAAATGTGCCTCCAAAGGTATACAGATACCTTATACAAATTTTTTTAATGAAATGTGTGCTCCTGGAAACTGAAAATGCAAAAGAAAACTGTCAAAAAGTAGGTAAAAGCAGAATGCTACTGAATTTTTATTGCTTTCATTACTTCGATATTGCGCCTGTATGGCTGTAGATATTGGTGTCCCCAGTCAGGACCCATCACAGGTTTGTACGATCTGCATGACTTACGTAACCATTTACGAACCAGTCTCAGGGATGGAGAACTTTGCAATGTTGAAAGTGGGAACGGCGCAAATTCTTGTTTCCTAAAGTCCCTACGAATCTATGGCACATACAGTAATGGGATTTGGAACACATATAGTCCGAATATTTAGCAATTTTAGGGTCGCGGAGAATTTTAAAATTCAATCTAGAGCATTTAAAAATGAATTTAATAAAAGTTAATCATAATTAAATGCAACAGCGTAGAAGAGTTCACAAATTCTCCAATTATTGGTTTTGCTTCCATATTGATTTTGCGAGGAGGAATGATTTTCCAGTCGGACGATAAAAACAAATAATATTTTAACTGGAGTCATTTAGTTCTTTTTCTTTCTCCTTGACCGTTAAAAAGAGAGTAAATATTTTAACGGATTTGAAATCTGCGGAACATTTACACCAGATTAAATACCTTACATCACGGGCACGGGCAACGCCGGGTTAGCCAGGCAGTCGCTAGTAATTAATAATAACCAACAATAATTAGTGCTATATTCACATCGATGTTTAAAAACATCGATGGTTTTTGGGTGATGTATTATCAACATCAATGTTTTAATTTTTAACATAGATGTTTTGCTGTTGATGTCGCATCCCTATATGCAGGTGTCTCAGATTATGCAATCCTTTAGTCATAACTCACGTCCTTGAAGCCACTGATTCAGCCGATCTAAAAATAGATACAACAACAAAAAAGATACGGCTTATAGAATATCGTTCGATTTATTATTACCACTATAGATTTGGAGCGAAAGCTAACAAATGTGAACAACCATGCTCTTTAAGGCCAAGTTCACATGAGGCGTTTCATCGCGCGTATGGCGAGACTAGCAAGGTCCCGAAATTATAAATTATGTTGATTTAATCCTGAAATTCAAGTATTTATTTTATCTTGATAGCCTCGCCAAACGCGAGTTTTACGCGCCTCATATGAACGGGGTCTTAACCTTTAGAAAAAGAAGACGCCGTGGTTCCATGTTCGACTACGGATTCCGCGTCAGTAAAAAAAGGTGCTAGATTATTTATTTATGACAAATGAACTAATTCTACGTGCTGGATAGACAGAGGTAGCGAGTGCTGTGTTTCGCCTGTTTCACAGCAACAACGTAAGTATTTCACAAGCAGTACAACTTTGTACGTAGCGAATAATTCTCAAGTTAAAACCTACGGTAGGCAACATTAAAATTATAATATAACATTTGACGTTCGTTTGCTTGGGATATCATACTCGCTGATGTCACTTCTCCCATAGTTGGAAAGCTAATTAACGTCGTACTAGAGCAACACAACGACGATCCGGGATCAACCCCTAAGGGAAAGCCACGTCATTTTGAACCCCGCTCAGATGACGAAACAACACCTCAGCAGACACCCCATTTCCAAAACTTCCGCACCTCACACCAGAATGGATTTTCAGTGCTGTAATGACCACGATGCGCGAATATCAAATGTGTGAATTAAGTTTGAACTGTTCCATTCTCAAAACAATTACAATGTTCTTCTTTGACGTTTCCGAGGGTTCCCAAGAGGATGCCGTACGTCAGCAAACCTCCGATTCCGCTGGTCACCAGAGACCTCCTGATGTACATCTTCCACAGTGTCAACTTGTTGCATCGATGCGAGTTCTTCCTCACGAGAGCTGCGATCTCCCAGTAGAGCGACGGAATCGCTCCTGGCAGAGAATCCACCCTCTTCTGCAATTGTTCCACGGCCTCTGCGGCCAGTGACCCCGAACACAGGACCCTGAGTATCACGAACGTACACAAAATGAGGGCAAAAAAGTAAACGACTATCCTCAGAATGCTCGTGCGGGGAGCGAAGGCGAATTCGTAACCTACCCAAAACAGGGTCACGCTGCAGGAGCATACGGTGAGAAACACTGGCAGACAAAAGGAGTCATCCACCCGTTGGAATGCGTCGCAGGTGTTCTCGTAGATACTAATCAAGTGTCTGTAATCTTGTCTGACCATCGGCTTTTGCAGATTGAGGGTCAGACAGTTGCAGCACCTCTTCAGAAAATCGCACACAGTACTGTAGTAGAGGCAGAAAAAGCAGACAAGCAGATTTGATTGAGTCAGGTAGAAGATATTGAAGGTTTCGAAAACCAGCTTTTGCCAGTTACCCGATTGATCGGGATCCCACGCAAATCCAACGACGAAAAATTCGAAGCTCAAAACTACGTTCAAAGCTACGACCATGACTGAAGTGGCGACGCAGTGTCTACATGTGTTCAGATACATCTGCTCGAAATACCTTGGCGTCAGTTCGTGGGAAATGCGTCGTAAGTCTTGGAGCACGGAAGAGAACTTTTCTCGTTGACGATAGAGCGAAAAATATGTTAGACAATACATCACGCACTCAAACAAGGCCACCAAAATAACTTTCTCGAATTTAGAAATTATAAAGTACGAAAGATAAAAGATATTTGCAACGTAAAGGAAAATAGAGAAGTATTTGGGGCATTTATAATGGAAACGTCGCTGCTCCGAATTATCCTTCAAGGACTGCAATGGTAAAATGTCCACGCCCACGATGTGCAATCCTTTGTAAATGGGCAAAAACGGTTTCTGTAGCAGCTCGGTAGTGTTTCTGTGCATCAGCACTAATTTCGTTGGTTCCGTCATTTTGACTCGACGCCGAACCCTTCTTGGTGCTTGAGGTCGCTTTAAATGTTATGAACACAAGTTAAGCTGCCCAATTTGCCCAAACGAGTGGATCGTAGAAGGTATGGGTGAAAAATAGTCTAGACATTTGTTGTGTGGAAATAAATATATAATGTTATTTCGATCGTTCAGCATGTATTTTTCAAAGCTTTTTGTTAAATTTGTGATCTTTCAACGTGACGCATAGTTACTGTAGTCAATAGAAATCAATACTCGTGAACTTCGTCTTTTGTTAGTTATCAATACGCGTGGTCTACTGAATGGTGCATTGTTGTTTTCGTTAAATTGATTTCATAACGTAATGGAAAGATTTCCTCCGTTTCCTAACCCTCAGACTTTTACAACATTTCTGACTATTTCTTTTACCTCACAACAGAGTTCAAGACTAAATGAAAAACATCTACGAGATGAAAGAATCCATGGTTCTTTATTAACATTTTGTAGTTAGTTCCTTCAGTTAGAATTATTTAGGAGATATCTGGTTAGAAATCTTTAGTAAGATTTTTGGTAGTAATTTCCAAATGATTAGAATGGGTTTTTTTTCTAGTCATTTACTAGGCTAGAATACTAGGCTTACTAGGCTAGAATACTTTAGAAGATATTTTTCTCGTATTCATTTCATAATGGAAACGTCGCTCATCAGTCTTATCCTTTAAGGGCTGCAATGGTAAATTCTCCACGCCCACGATGTGCAGTCCTTTCAAAATGAGAGAAAACGGTTTATGAAACAGATCAGCTCTGTTTCTGTGTACCGACACAGGTTTGATTACATCCACCATTTCAACTCGTAACTGGAATGGAATAATAGTCAATTCAAGTGTCTCCTCAATTCAAGCTTCTCGAATGTAACGACATGAATAGAATGTACGAGTGAATACTATAGTCTATATACTTTGGAAATCTACAGGGTGTTTCAGTGTGAACCGTTTCAGAACTTCTAAGAGGGGTAGGGTACATCCTGACAACTCGAAATCATATAGCAATGTGGGGTCGGAAATGCTTTCCTAAAGCGGTGTTGTACACAGAAGCACCGTAAAGAAAATTTTATGCCAACAAATCGCCCCCCAAAAAGTGAGCATGCCAAGAGATTTGACTCTGAAATTTACTAATCTCGCGAAAATGCTATATCACCCATTTTGTGTGTTCGCAGATTTCGAGGCATTAACAAAAAAAGTACAGACCGTTTCGCCTTCTTCTTCCGCTAGTTACACTAACATTATCGAGCGACATGAGGCCATTAGTTATGCTGTTGTTGTAACTGACATAGAAGACAATCTCATTTTTCACAAATTTTATGTAGGAGAAAATGTGATCGAACATTTTTTGAAAACGTTAAAATATATCGCAGAAAAAATTTTGAAAAAAATGCATGGGGCAATACCTATGATTGATAATCCTAGTCCTACTTTCGATTCTAAAACATGTCACATTTGTAGAATGCCTTTTAAAACAAACGAAATGAGAGTGCGTGATCACTGACTGTCATTGGGGTAGTGGACAAATCAGAGGTCTTGCACACCAATCATGCAATTTAAATTACAGAGCAACATACTTTGTCCCTGTTGTCATACATAATTCTCAAAACTATGACACGCATCTTATTCTAAAAAATTTGCCCTCTAATTTTGCGAAAGTAATAAACATCATACCCATAAATATGGAGAGATTTACATCGTTTTCTCTCGATGCGCTTAAATTTATTGACTCTTTTCAATTTTTAGATTCTTCTCTAGATGTATTAGTTAACAATTTAAAAAGCAGTAACCACGCTTTTAAAATTTTTGATGCTTTTTACAAACATGAAAAAACCCGCTTTTTATTAAAACAAAAAGGCATATTTCCATATTCATATCTGGATTCCATCGAAAAATTAAAAGAACGCCAATTGCCTCCTAGATAGGCTTTTTACAATGTTTTAACCGATTGCGCTGTTAGCGAAACTGATTACAAACATGCCCAACTGGTTTATCATACTTTTAACTGTAAAACTTTCACAGACTATCTAGAGCTGTATCAAAATGTTGATACTCTAATGCTAGCCGAGGTGTTTACTTCTTTTAGAAGAACTGCGATGAATTATTATAAATTAGACCCAGTGCATTTTATTACGAGTGCTGAATTAACATGGAACGCCGGGTTAAAATTTACCAAGGTTGAGTTACAACTTTTAAACAAGTTCAACGATTACATCTGGTTTGAATCCCAAATGAGAGGAGGCATTTGCTATTTAGGTAGACGTTATGCTAAGGCAAATAATAAGTTTGTCCCTGATATGTATGACTCTAGCAAACAATCCGAATTCATTTTAGCTCTTGATGCTAATAATTTATATGGATTCGTGATGAGTCGACCTCTTCCTGTGGGGAATTTTTCTTGGTTAAGCTCAGAGGAAATTAACGATTTTAATGTTTTTAATTATGATGCTTTCTCTGATGTAGGATTCATACTCGAAGTCGATCTGCTCTATCAGGAGAGTCTACATCTTGAAACAAACGATTTACCTCTTGCCCCAGAACATTTAAATATTACATATGACATGCTTTCTCCTTATTCTAAAAGATTGTGCGATAAATTTCAGCTTAAGAACACTCTCCCATGTAAAAAACTAACACCCAACTTTTATCCTAAAAGTAATTACATAACACATTATTTAAATCTACAATTCTACGTTAAAAAAGGCATGATCGTGAAAAAAAATTCATAAAATATTGGCTTTTAAGCAAGAGCCATGGCTAAAAAAATATGTTGATTTTAACAACGAGAAACGAAAAGCAGCCACCAACGAATTCGAAAAAACATTTTGTAAAAAAATGAACAACGCATTCTTTGGACGACTTATGCTTAACCAGCGGAAAAAAGTTTCGGTAAAAGCAGCCACAGTGAAAGAAGATTGTAAAAAATATCTTTCTAGCCCGCTTTTAGAATATTTCGAATCTATAAACGAGAATTTAACTCTGTTTAAAATGAAAAAAGTTAATCTTATATTGGACAAACCTGTTTATGCGGGTTTTTGCATTTTGGAGCTATCAAAGCTCCACATGTATAAGCTTTACTACAATCATTTTAAAAAGTTTTATAACAAAAACTGTGAATTGTTATACATGGACACTGATTCGTTATACATTTCTTTACAAACCGAAAATGCATACATAGACATGCAAACAAAATTTCGCTCTATTTTAGATTTAAGCAATTACCCTGAAAACCACTTCTTGTATGATCTAACGAATAAGGGTGAACTAGGATTTTTAAAAGCCGAAACTGTTGAACCTATTAGAGAGTTTGTTGGCCTGAAAGCAAAAATGTATGCCTTTTCTTATGGCTCCGAGTGTAAAAAAACAGCTAAAGGCGTTAAAAAATCTACACTACGCGATTATACTCTTGAGCGTTATAAATTAATTTTACAAAATGAATCTCAAATGAAAGGAAAACAATGCTCTATTGTTTCCAAAAAGCATGAGCTTTATACGGTTGCACAAAATAAAATTGGGCTTTCTGCTTACTATGATAAAAAAATATGTAATGTGCGATGGCGTTCAAACCTTGGCATACGGACATTTTTTAATTGATAAGACATAAAACAACACCCTGTATTTCAGATCTTTTGTTTTCTATGTGCTTTAGACAATGGCTAAACATAGACCAACAACATGGTGTGTTTATATTTAGCCATTGTCCAGCTTTATACTCGCCCATGTTTATGCTATGATTATGCTTAATTAGTATATAGTAATGAATTTATAATGTATGCACACACAACTTTGTGTTTTTGTATTATAAATTCTTTTGTATTTTGCTTGTGCTTTTTCAAGAAAACGAGGGCTTCCTGGAAGAGGAGCTCAGTGGTAATTTGTACACATGTGTCTACACATTTGCATATCATAACTTCTTTTGTAATTGCTTTTTCATGTTTTGTATGCTTTTTCATGCTTTGTGCTTTTTCAATAAAACAGGACCTCCTCGAAGAGGAGCCTGGAGCCCTGGCTATAGTAAATAATTGTGAATATAATTCAATTATTTCTATAGCGGGTTCCTCAGGCCGACAGATTTTCAAAAACTGTTCCTAAATCGAGAACAAATGCTCGATCTGGTTTCAGTAAACATTTTTTCGATCGGGGCAGAAAAACCCTGAAGTCATGCTTGGTAAAACTGTTTCCGAACTCGAGAACAAATGCTCGAGTGGGTTTCGGGAACATTTCCTTTTTTCGATCGCGGACAGAAAAGTCCCGAAGTCGATTGGTAAAACTGTTTCTGAACTCGAGAACAAATGCTCGAGTGGGTTTCGGGAACATTTCACTATATCATTTGGTAAAACTGTTCTGAACTCGGGAACAAATGCCCGTTTCAAAAATAACATTTCACTTGTCCTACTCCTATGTGGTAATGGACAACAGGTCCACCGTCGAGGGGGGCCTGTAGGATATCCGAGATGTGAGTGTGTGCATTTCTATGCTCACATTTTGGATGTCTTACAAGCTGTTACTTAGCCGTGCAGTGCTTGGTAAGTTCGTTATTTTTTCCTATTTTACATTAACTGGCTGCAATTAAGTATAACAACACAACCTCTTCATCCGATGGCAAGTCCTCATTTTGAATACTTATTTTTCTCCCCAGTTCTTGCACGAAAGGTAAACACAAAAGTAGTTTGCCATGCAATTTTGTTTCATAGCATCAAATTTGTGTGCGTATTGGCATGGTAAACTCTTTTACATTAACTACCCAGCACCATGTGGTGAGTTTGTTCTTTTTCCTTCATTACAAAATTCTCTGCTGTCTCGGTTTTGATTTCCAGAGGAATTAACAACCCACTTGTAAACACAACCGCTTAGCGGCTGTGCTTCACAACCAGTTAGTGGCTATCAAACACAGCCACTTACTGGTTTTGCCGTATGACCAGATACTGGCTATCAAACACAGCCACTTACTGGTTTTGCCGTATGACCAGATACTGGCTATCAAACACAGCCACTTACTGGTTTTGCCGTATGACCAGATACTGGCTATCAAACACAGCCACTTACTGGTTTTGCCGTAGTTGTCAACATGTATATACTACTGACCGTAAGTGAGAAATCGTTTTAATAATACATGAAAAGAAGCAAAAGGTACATGGATTAAAGTAAGTGTTCCAAGTTTCTTCCAACGGCTACAATGCACGTCTCATATCTCCGACGCATGGACATCCGAACATTCTGGAATACTCCAGGCATATCTCGAATTTCTCCGGCAGCTACTGCGATTCTTGCAACCAGCTCCTCAACATTGTCAACAGGGGTGTCATAAACTAGCGATTTCAGATGACCCCAGAAATAAAAATCAAGACATGATGAGACGTGACCGAGCAGGCCAACGCAAGGGACCACAACGTCCGATCCACTGCTGACCAAATGTGACATCCAGGTAGTTAAGAACCTCTCCGCTATAATGGGCAGGGGCTCCATCGTGTTGAAACCACATTGTCTGTTGCGTCGATGCAGAAATCTGTTCATCTCTCAAAAGTTGTGGCAATACTTGCTGCAGAAAGAGCCAGTAGTTAGGTTCGGTTAGACGAGACGGTAACAGGTAAGGTCCGATGAGGTGATCTCCCATAATACCGGCCCATACATTGACCGAAAATCGAATCTGTGCTGCACGACGTCGGATTGCATGCGGGTTCTCGACCGCCCAGATAGGGTCGTTATGCGTGTTGAAAATTTCTTCCCTTGAGAAGGATGCCTCAATGGAAAACAACACTTTAGCAGGAAAAAGGGGATTTCTAGCACATTTTCCAAGGTACCACTGTGCGAAAGCAATACGAGGTGCATAATCCTCCGGTTGCTGTGTCTGGACACGCTGCGCGTGAAACGGATGCATGTCTTCTTCTCGGAGAATACTCCAGACGCTGCAATGGCAAACCCCGACTGCGTTTGCTACACTTCGTGTACTCGTTCTTGGATTACACTGTACATGCTGCAGCACATTCTTTTCGACGTCTGCAGTCGGTGCTGTTCTTACCCTGTCCCTGCCAGATCTTTCTAATGAACCTGTCTCAGCTAACCTCTGGTGCAGTCATGCAAAGAAATTATGACTGGGGATATGCCACGTCGGATATCGTTCCGCGTACAAACGCTGTGCGGCTGGCCCACTACAATTTGCAGCCCCGTACGCCAAATGCATATCGGCTAACTCTGCGATCGTGTAATCATCCATCCTACTAACTTGGCGTTCTTGTGCGAAATGAAGATTCCCTACACGAAAGCTCGGGATTTTCGCACAACGCCATCTCCCGCGTCAAGAAAGCATTTCTGACTGCCCATTGGTAAATGATTTTGGTTCGTCAGGATGTACCCTACCACTCTTAGAAGTTCTGAAACGGTTCAACGAAACACCCTGTATAGTGATTATCCGATCGTTAGACTTGATTGTCGCAAACCTTGTTTACAGCTGTCTTCTTTCTCCTTGACTCAAGATGACGTAAGTCGATAGAAATCAATACTACATCGCATTTGGTTAACTCTCATTGCGTGCGGTGTCCTGAATAGAGTATTATTTCCGGCTAAAGAACTGATGCAGGTCAAACTTTCCTAACCACTTGCGGTACTTAGAATCATCAAAGACTACATCACCCTACACAACGCATATCTTTCGCGTGTGCAAAGCATTCTTGCCTTTTCGTAAATATAAAAGCATGACAGGTTAAACCTGCTTCTTATTTTCTGCCTTATTGAAAGCTTTACAAAATTTAAAAACACATCGCAGTAACGCAATACATACTCCAAGTACTCGCATAAATTCCTTCTTTCAAACAAATCCGACCCACCGGTCTGGTGGTTAGGTGTTAGCCTCTAGATTGGAAAGTTCCTGGATCGAAGCCGGGTCCGTGCACGATGTTAGTAAGCGTATGTTATAGAGACGTCTTGTGCGCCTTAAATCTGTCGTGGCCGAACGTCCTCACTTTAGGTTGGTGTGGAAGTTTGGAGAATGGGGTGCCAGCTCAGGTGATGCCTTGTCATCTGACCGTGGTTCAAAATGATCGGATCTTCCGATTACGGGATTGATCCCGGACCGTCGTCAATAGCCCGTAGTGCTATTCTAGTATGACGTTAATTAATAACTAGTAATTCTTTCAAACAACATCGAAACTTGACGCGTGTATATAAGATAACACTTCCGTTTTGCGATGCAAAATGCCAAACACGAGACAAAATTGTTTAAAAGGATGCATGGACTCTTTCAACCTTTAGAAAGATACTCTGTGTCCTTTCCTTACGTTGGTAGCGTTGCACTGGAGCAACACAACGATGTATTGGTGAGGGTCCAGTATCAATCCCGGAAATGAAGATCCAGGGAGACGACGCCTTGTCATTTTGAACCATGGTCAGATGACGAGGTCCACCCCTGAGCAGGCACCCCACTTTCCAAACTTCCACCACTCCTCTAGCGAAATCGACTGTCTTTGTTTGGTTCTAGTTTCGAACCACCGACCCTCCGGTTGCTAATCGAATTATCCTTAAGCTATTCTACCAATACTATTATACCAATAAGACATAAGCATTAAACAAATTTAAGCTTCTTCAAAAATCATAATATGAAGTGTTAAAAATATTTAATTCTAAAATTACCACTTAAACGTTCTTCGCTCAATTGATTATATTCTGATTTATCGTTTCCAGAGCGTACATAAAAGAATCGCTTTCGTCAGCATGGTCGCGAAAACGCAGGATTGGATTGGATATGATTTTGTGGCATTGAGTCCTCTTGGGACATATTATGCCAAACTCAAGATAAAAATCAGATACATAAAAAAAAATGAAATGAGATGAGTCAAAACATAATGAGTAAATACTATTTAAAATTATATGTGATGGATAAAACCAATGTCATGTAAAAAGCTAAAAATATTTGGATGAGGATTCTCCCCAATCATGTCTTCTAAAGTCAAGGTATAAGAATTAAAATATTTAAGACGTTGATAATTAAAATGAGAACATTCAATTAAAATGTGATTCACAGTAAGTGGACAAATGCAGTAGTTACAAATGGGATGATCTTCTCCGAGGAGGAGGTGTCTATGGGTTATTCGCGTGTGACCAATACGGAGACGTGTTAGAATTACATTTTGTCGTCTTCTTCTGTCGTACTGCCATAGAGTTATACTTGGTTTTATAGCGTGGAGTTTGTTCTCGGTTTGCTCATTCCATTCGTTCTGCCATTTTGTTTCTAAAAATTTGTAAATGAATTATTTTAAGTCGCGATAAGGAATGGTATGGTCAATGTTATTTACGGCCGATTTGGCGGTTTTGTCGACAGTCTCATTTCCTGCTATCCCAACATGAGATGGAATCCAACAAAATATAAAGTTAAAATTTTTGGATGAAAGATGATAAATTCTTTTTAATGACTCTAAAACAATGGGATGACTGTCATGATCAGGATGTTTCAATGACTGTAAAACGCTTAATGAATCAGTGAAAATGATACAATTTTTATGACAATGATCAGATATATATTCCAATGCTTTATATATGGCCATGATTTCAGATGTAAAAACAGAACATGAAGAATGAAGTTTAAAAGTTCGAACAGAGTGATTAATAGTGAACGCAGCTCCAACATGAATGGTTTGCCTTTTTAGACCCGTCCGTGTAAACTTGTATAAAATTTGAGTATTTTTCTATGTGCTTTTGAAAGAGTTGTCGGTAGATAATATCAGAGGTATCTGCTTTATTGAAATTTTGGAATGGGTTTTGAAATTCATAATCATGATTAAACCAAGGAGAGAAAGAATACAGTTTTTTTGGGCGACGTCAAGTGAACAAAGTTCGGATCCGTTCATCAAATCCAGCATTCTTAAGTGAAATGTAGGGATGAAGGATGTTTTAGCTTGATAGAGGCGTTTTAAATACGGACTGTGATGAATGGTATGCAATGGGTAATGAGGGATTGAGGAAATTCTAAAATAATATTCTAAGGACAACAAATGTCGCCTTAAGTCCAGAGAAGGTTCAAAATTGTCCACATATAAGCTGCTTACGGGTGAAGTCCTGAAGGCACCAGAACATAAACGTAAAGCTGCGTGGTGAATAGTATTCAGGGTTTGAAGAGCGGATTTTCTTGCTGAGCCATACACCACGCAGCCGTAATCTAATTTTGATCGTATTAAAGATCTATAAATCTTTAAAAGGCAAGTACGATCAGATCCCCATGATAATTTTGATAAAACTCGTAAAATGTTAAGAGCCTTTTCGCAACGTTTGCGTAAATTTAAAACGTGCGGTTGAAAAGTCAACTTCTTGTCAAATATGATGCCTAAAAATTTAAAACTGTCCACAACATTAAACAATATCTTTGAAAAATATTTCAGGGTCAAGATGAAGACTTCGCTTTCTGCAAAAATGAACACAAGCGGTTTTAGAAGATGAAAAACTGAAACCATTTTCGTTAGTCCAATGTGTGATTTTATTGACTGCCTGTTGAAGTTGTCTCTCTATTAAACGAATGTCTTTAGCTGCGCATGAAATTTGCAGATCGTCAACGTAAATAAGACCTTTAACTGATGGAGGCAATTGAGAAACAATATATAATATATTTTTATAATAAATAAAGTCACGCTTAAAACACTGCCCTGTGGTACTCCCTCCTCTTGAATAAAAACATCTGAAAAAATTGATCCAATTCTTACTTTAAAATATCTTTTCTCTAAAAATTTTTGAATAAAAATAGGCAAATTACCTCTTATATCGTTTTTAAAAATGTCCCTTAAGATTCCATGTCTCCATGTTCTATCGTATGCTTTTTCGATATCGAAAAAAATCGAGACGAGATGTTTATTTTGCACAAAAGCGTTTCTGATATCAGTCTCGAGAGCGACAAGATTATCAATAGTGGATCGATTTTTCCTGAAACCACTTTGAACTGGAGAGAGACATTTATCCTTTTCTAAAATATATATTAGCCTAGCGTTGACCATCTTTTCTAAAATTTTGCATATGCAGCTTGTTAGGGCAATTGGACGGTAGTTCGAAGGATTCTTGGGGTCTTTATGCGGTTTCAGGATGGGTATTATGGTAGCATATCTCCATGAATGCGGAAAAGTGTGCTCGTTCCAAATTCTGTTATAAAATTTCAGGAGATTATTTAGAGAACTATTTGAGAGATGTTTGAGTATAACGTAACTAATATTATCTGGGCCAGGAGTTGATTTGTTAACTAAGGATAAAACCTTTGCCAATTCGGGAAAAGTAAAATCACAATTATAAGATAATGTACGGTTTGAAGTAAAATTAATTTTACTCTTTTCAGATGCAATTTTAATTTTTTTTAAACTTTCAGAGAAGTTAGTGGAGCTTGATATTTCGGAAAGGCATGAAGCAATTGTGTTTGCTATGTCTTTGGGTGCCGATAGTATTTGGCTATTATGCTCGATAATAGGCCTATTCCAAAACCTGGAAAGGATCCTAAAGACCCATATAACTACCGACCAATTGCGACAAGTTGCCTCTGCAAAGTAATGGAACGGATGGTAAATGCAAGACTAATTTACATTTTAGAACAAGAAAAACGGCTCTCTAATTTTCAAAGTGGTTTTCGTCTCAGCCGCAGCACTATTGACAATGCATTGATGCTTGAATTCTCCATACGTGATGCATTCGTGACCAAAAACCACTTGGTTTCGGTGTTCTTCGATATGGAAAAGGCTTACGACCGAAAATGGCGCTACGGTATCATGCGAGATCTATACGGGATGGACTTACGGGGCAACCTCCCTATTTTTATTCAAAACTTTTTAATGACAAGAACTTTTAACGTCCGCATTAATTACATTTTATCAGATGACTTTTCGCAAGACGAAGGCGTTCCTCAGGGCAGTGTCTTAAGCGTCATACTTTTTATTATAAAGATAAATGGCATTACTGAACAACTTCCACCATATGTGCACGGAACGCTATTTGTTGACGATTTCCAAATATTTTGCTCGGGAATAAATATCCCTTTTATAGAAAGACAACTTCAAATGACAATTCGAATCATTAGCAAGTGGGCAAAGAAAAATGGCTTTGTATTCTCATCACAAAAATCAGTTTGTGTTCACTTCACTAGAAAACGTGGCCTATATCCCGAACCTCATATTTTATTAGACGGAACTACTATTCCAGTAGTTCCTGAAACTAAATTTTTAGGTATAATGTTTGACTCTAAGCTAACTTTCCGATCACATATTAGCATCTTAAAACGAAAATGCAATCAAGCATTAAACATCATAAAGGTACTGGCAAATACCACATGGGGAGCCGACGCACCCTCTCTTTTAAAAATTTACAAAGCAGTCGTTCGATCTAAGCTTGATTACGGGTGTGTCGTCTATGGATCAGCTGCAAAATCGACTCTACAAGCTCTTGATACAATTCACCATCAGGGTCTCCGAATATCTATAGGAGCTTTTCGAACATCACCCGTCCAGAGTTTGTATGTTATGGCAGGTGAGCCAAGTTTAAAACTTAGACGAGAGAAACTTGCTCTCAAATACTATTTTAAAGTTAAAACTAACCTTTCTCATTCATTATACAACAGCATAACCCATCCCAAATTTAAAAATCATTACTCTTTGAAACCATCTTTCATACCTTCATTTGGACTAAGAATTCCTCATATCTTAACTTCACTCGATATTGAAAATCTCGAGATATTTTCAAGAGAAAACGAACCTCCACCTTGGAGTGACAGAAATTTACCAGTAATAAATGATTTCATTCAATTGCCGAAATCTTCTACACCAGACACTATTTATTTACAATTTTTTTATTGCCATAGACAAAGATATTCGTCTTACAAAACTGTGTTTACCGACGGGTCAAAAAATGGCGGTCACGTTGGCGCAGCGGCTGTATTAGAGGAGGCGATAATCGCTAGAAAATTACATGGTTGCTGTTCGGTTTTTACTTCTGAAGTATATGCTATTATTTTGGCACTGGTAAGGATACCTACATTAAAAGATAAAAAATTTATTATATATTCCGATTCCAGGAGCTGCATAGATGCATTGAAACATTTTACCCCAAAAAGTCATCCCTTAATACTGTACGCAATTAAACAATATTTTATCTTAAAAGACGAAAATTTTGATATTATCACTCTCTACAGAGGAAATATCACTTTCGTTGTTGTAAAGATTTATTAGGTCACTGGTAGAAGGATCGGTTATTACGTTTCGGGATGAAACACATCAGGCTGTAACTGGCCCGTTGGTTGGCCTGGCACAGTGGTGCTAGATCCAGATCTAGGCAGTAGAGAGGTTTGAGAAGAATTTCTTGCTATTTTAATATTATTTTTCCCAGGTGGTATGGTTCTCTTAAGAGAGGTATTTACATATCGATTCGATTGGTTTATATTATCTGTATTTGATGAGGTTGTTGCTGATGCTTTAGAAAAAGGCGTTTTAGGTAGGTTCGTTAAAGTTTTATATTGGTCAGATGGTTTAAAATTAGTTACATCGGTTTGAGTTCCGTTAGTTTTGAAAGTTTTTTTTACTATTGTAGCGTAAGAGATATTACAGGTATCGGGGTGCGATCATTAACAATTTTTCGGGCCTCCGGAAATGAAATGTTTTGCTGCACTTTAATGGTCTGAATTTCTTTTTCTGTTTGGAATTTAGGGCAAGACTTGGCAAAAGCTGGATGGTCACCTTTGCAGTTCACACAGCAAAGGGACGATGACGTGCAGACATCGGTCTTATGTTCTGCACTAGAGCATTTTGCGCAAGTCTCTTTGCCACGACAAGCAAGGAAAGAGTGGCCGAATCGTTGACATTTAAAACAACGGACAGGGTTAGGAATAAAAGGTCGAACTGGGCAATTCATATAAGCTATTTTTACGTGTTTAGGTATAGTCGGTGTATTGAAAGTTAATATTAAATGTTTGGTGGGTATTCTTTGACCATTTCTTGAGATAAGGATTCTTTTTACATTAATTACAGATTGGTTGGACAGGGATTCTAAGATATCTTCTTCCGTATCGTGAACTAAGTCGGATTCTGAAATTACGCCTCTTGAAGAATTTAAAGTTTTATGGGGTGTTACACTTACTGCTATAGGACCGACAAATTTTATTTTTTGGATGTTAATAGCCTGTGTTTTATTTGATACTACTATAAGTACATCTCCTGCTAGGGTTTTTTTAATATTTTTTGTATCGCCTACCATTCCCAATATTGTTTTATGAAGTAAAATAGCTGACATGTTTTTTAAGTTGCCCTCATTACTTTTCATAATGAAAAATTTTTGCTCTGGTATATTGTTTGTAATATTTTTATTTGAGATTTGCTCCACTGAAGGAGAAGTTGAATTTTGGGTTTCCATGTTTGAAAAATAGATGTTCAGTCCCCGGCGGCACCACCCACCATGGAGTCCAACGAGGGGATACAGGTTCCTGTACCGGTGCTAGCCAGGGACTATACGGACCTAACTCACCTCTATGACAGCCCTAAGGAGCTAGTTGGTGAGCAGGTCCTTAATCCTAGCAGGATATACCCACCAGCCGATGAATGTACTGGGACCAAAGTACACCTTCTGTTTATTCGAAGCAGGAGCCGAAGCAATGTATTGGGGCGTTATGTTGTCCCTCAATCACCAGGATCACCCTTTCCGAAGACACAGGTCTCCACGCACGGCAAACACGTGGGTGATATAATCCCCAAGAGGAGCTAAAAGCACAGACTGGCGAAAAGCTTCTCAAGGGGAGCCCTCACCTCCGAAAAGGCAACCACAACGAGGGAGGAAGAAAAAGCAAAAAGGAGAAGGGTAGAGTAGGAGAAGAACGCGAAAGGGAGAAAAGATCACTCAGGTACCCCGGGGTTGTGAAGCCCGTACAAACCTAAAGAAGGAATGCCCCTGGTGGCGCGAAAACGCAGGTAACCAGAGGGTGTACAATCGCTGAAAAAGAAAAACAGACCCACCCCTCTTCATTCGAGCAATTTTAACAGTAGAGCAAATTCCAATATGACATTTGGCAGGAACTAACCGTCTATTATTTCAAATTCATAAAATTTGTATAAGGAGGCGTCTTCATATTAAAATGAGCACCAAATTCATAGTTTCCAATTGACCACCCCTATTTTGACACACCATTTCGAATCTATATCACAGTTTTATTTCAGATACGAAATTTTATGTCAGTATCTCTTGCCATTTCGAAGTTATGAGGACAAAAAGACTGGAGCTCCTAATGTTAAATAAGTATCTCAGACTGTCATAGATATCTTCCTAAATAATATTTCTTTAGCGCTGATATTTTGTACCATGTTAGTGTTAAGAAACCCAAACAAAATGCGTTTAGTATTTTACTGCAAAAATTCTTTTTAATATGAAATATAGATTTTTCTAAAATTAATATTTAAAAAAAAATCTGAAAAACAGACTTACTTTGTATTAATAGGAATGGATTCAAGAAGACTTCTAATATGGTCATGCAAAACTTCAGCTTATCCTAATCATCAGGTTTTGCGCTATATTAAATTTTCCTGTTAATGGAGATTAAAGGGGCCAACTGAAAGTTTTAAAGTCTGACACACCTGAGAAATGTTTAAATGTTTTAAAAACTGTTGGAATTTTCAAGTATCTAATCTAAAATACATTTCCCTCTCGTTGTAGGGGGATGACCTCAATCATTAAAATATCTGAACCCAAATGTATTCTGGTTCTTAGAACTTTCTGCTCCTTCTGAAAAAGCAGTAAAGATACCTACTATTGTATTAACTGGACCTTATGTTTGACTTAAGGTACAGATAGCTAATTAACGTCGCACTGCAGCAACACAATGGGCCATGGCGACGGTATGGGATCCACATCCCCAAGGGAAGGATTCGAGGACAACTTCAAGCCGTTTAGAACCATGGTCAGATGACGAAGTCAACACCTGATCTGGCACGCCACTTTCACACCACGTTAACGTTGGGACATTCAAGGCATTCATAAGCCCTTGTACACGACTGTCTTTGGCTGGACCTAGTTTCGTACTGGCACTCCTGCAATTCCTAGTCAGTTTCTCTCGAAATTTCACGTCAATCAAGATCTGACTTTCACCTCAAAGACCAATTAACACCAAATTTCTCAGTTGTGATACCACAGATACAAAGACCCTCAATGAAACATAAGGCGGTGGATTGGCTCAGTTAATCGGATTCCAATTTAAGAAGAAATTGTTAGGTTAGCTGGATTTTTTTCCTATGGCGCAAATACTGGAAACATTCCAGTTGTTTCAAACGTAAGATAAATTCGATCCAGAAAATTTAGTGTCAGAATAGCCAGCCCAGTAATAAAAGATTTTAAAACTGCATAGAATACCAAAGAAAAAGTACTTACTATCGTATTCACAGGTCCGACTTAAGCAGGAGTTCAACGCTAAATTACAGTATTCTTGTGACTACTTTCATACAACTCATATGAAGCGAAACAAGAACGCGGTTACATTTTCTATTAAATAGATATGCTCAAATGTGTTCTGGTTAGGGATGCAACATCGATGTTGATGTTTTCAAAACATCGATGTCTCTCTATACTAACAAAAAGGATTGAAAACTGTGTTGTTTAGCTCGATTCTTAGACGGTTTCTCGAGAAAGTACGGATCAGAAAAATATGAAATTAACATGGTTTGTTCTTCATCGTGTTCCCTGGGATCTTTTTCCGGTGAGGTTATTAGTTTAGGGAGTGTCAAAGGTGAAAAAGCGAAATATCTTCCGCGAGTGAGCAAAACACATACAAATTTTCAGTCTTCAGTCGTGAGTTTTTTTTTTTTTTTAAGAGTAATTCGCTACGTAAATTTTTGCAGCTCGTCGAGTATTTTTAGAAATTTAAATTTGGTTCTTGATAATACTTTTTTGAAATTCGGGAAAAATCGGGACATTTTCGTTATTTTTTTTAAACTGTCATATCTATATCTCATTACAATTTGTTTTTAATTTTGAAAATATCGTAGTATACCTCGGAATGTAGTCTTTCTTACGGTACAATTATTTTTGAAATTGGTTTATAAATAAATTCGATGCGATCAAAAGTTGGTCATTCAAGATACGGAATCTTTGGATATGTTTGCTACTTTTTATTAATGCTGTGAAATATACAGCTTAAAACAATTATTTTTTAAATTTGAGCACATCACTGAATACATTTCATTATACTCTTTCTTGTGGTACAATTGTTTTTTAAATTGGTTAATAAATAAAGTCGATGCAATCAAAATTTTTTCATACAATTTTCGGAACTTTCAGATCGTAATTTCCGATACAAAACTAAAACTGTTATATCTATGTCTCATTAGTATTAGTTTTTAATTTTGAAAATATCACAGTATACCTCAGAATGTACTCGTTCTTATGGTACAATTTTTTTTTTTAATTGGTTCATAAATAAATTCGATACATTCAAAAGTTGGTCACAAACTTTTTTATTTCGCGAAGCAGGTTCCTCACGCAGTTAGTGTTGTATTTTTGATTATCGGGTTTGCCAGATATAAAATTTATCGTAGCAACAATTGCCATAAAAACTCTTTTTTATTTGGTGAGGAAAAAGGCTCGCTTTTTTCCAATCTGTTCTCAGACGGTTTACCGAGAAAGTACGAAGTATAGATCGTAAAGTCAGGAGATTAACACGATTTACTTAAAATTGTACAAGGAACGAGATGCAGAAAGTTTTTTACTGATGTGGTTATTAGTTTAGAGTGCATTAAGTGTTAAAATAAAAAAAAGTGAAATCACTTGCAAAAGGAGTATTGGTTTGCGAAGTACACCAAACGAGATTGCTTAGCAATCCTCGGGGGTCGGCGAGCAGAGGGCGAAGCCCTCACTATGACGTCATGGACTGGAAATTATCGAACCGAATTATTAATATAGTTTCGCTGTCCAGGAAATTCACTCTGCGAAAGGAATGTTGGTTTGCGAAGCAAACCAAATGGGATCTGTGAAAGGAGTGTTTATTTGAGTAGCAATTCCCGGGGTTTGCGAGCTGTGGGCGGAGCCCCCTAGTTTTATAAAAAAACATCAATGTATTGCAGCCGGTGTTTTTGTAACATCGATGTTTACACTAGTCGATGTTTTTACGTTCTTGATGTTTTTTAAGTGAAAAGAGTACCTTTAGAAACATTTAAAAAATAATCAAGTAGCATAATTTTCATAATTAGTAAATTGTTCCTACTTTTAGACAAATTGGCCAAGTTTGAAGGGTCTGAAAGGTAGGATGCGACATCGATGTCGATGTTTTCAAGACATCGATGTTTTATAAAAACATTGTTGTATTTACCATCGATTTATTGGAGCCAATGGAACATTACAACACGGATATTTAACATCGATGTTTCTACATTGTCGATGTTTTATTTTTGAATAAAAAAGCACCCTAGTAAAAATTAAGAAAAATAACCGTGCAACTACGTTATTGTCGTATTTGTACGTATTTGTCAGTGATGACGACATATGTCCCATCAGAAAGAGTTTTTCCCAAACTGGTGGAAAAAACGAAGTTATCTTAAGGTGGAGAAAGTTAACAAACCTCTTTTTTACGAACTGTAAACTACAAATATTGAGAACTATCATAATCATAGGGCCCATTATTTATCATTTACAGTAAATAAAAAATAAGTTCGTTGTTTCCTCTCAATAATTTGATAAATAATAAAAATAACTAACAATAATTATTGATTTGTACCTACGTAATTATATTTATAGTTGGAAGTACCTATGTGAAATTGTTGTAAATGATATTTTCTAATATACTACTCATTTTGAAATTAAGAGATTTGACGCTGGTGCCTTTACACTACAGCGGTATTGCACGGAGATTCTCCTGGGTCATATTCGTTTATTTCGAGGTGCAGTGGGTCCAGACTTTCTCTTCATGGGTGACTATCCATGCCCACACAGGACAGTTGATGTCTCTAAGACACTAGAGAGCGAAGATAATGAGCGCATGGAAGGGCTTGCGTATTCACCGGACTTAAATCCTATTGAATATGGTTGGGATGATCTTTGTAGATGTGTTTCACAAAGGAATCACCCACCCCAAACTGTGCAGGTGCTCAAAATTGCTTCGAGAGAGGAATGGGACAATATCCCCCAAACACTTCTCGGCTGTTTAGTGGAGAGCGTGCATAGCAGATGCTAAATGTTCATTAGTGTGTAAGGAGGCCTCACTTCTTACTAAGTGACTATATCTGTTATGACTCCGGATAGAAAAAAAATGGTAATTTTAGTTAACGTCGTACTAGAGCAACACAACGGGCTATTAACGACGGTCCGGGATCAGTCCCTTAAGGGAGAGATCCGAGGACAACACCTCGTAATTTTGAACCACGGTCAGGTGACGAAGCAACACCTGAGCTGGTACCCCACTCTCCAAACTTCCACGCCAACCCAACGTGAGGACTTTCGGCCACGACAGATTTAAGGTGCACCAGCCGCCTCTACACCATACGTTTACAAATATACATGCCCGGACCCGGATTCGAACCGGTAACCTTCCGATCTAGAGGCTAACACCTTAACAACTATACCGGTTGGTCGGCGACTCCGGATAGAAATAACATTTTCCCGAGACATTGGAAATTGCTCTAAGGAGCAGATTTTTTTTCTTTTTAGTATCTTGCTTCACCATGTCACAAAATCTGTAACATTTTGCATTATACTTAATGAACAGTATCTTAATTAAATGTATACTAAGTTTTGTTTCTTTAATCAATGGGTATTATTAATTATTTAAAAAATTGTGATTGTTCCTTAGCAATTGTCGAGCAGTGCTTATTCTAATAGAAATCAATTAGAAATCCTAGTTCCATGTTAATTAACAAAATTTGCCTACAAAGGTATACAGATACCTTATACAAATTTTTTTAATGAAATGTATGCTCCTGGAAACTTAAAATGGGAAAGACAACTGTCAAAAAGTAGGCAAACGCAGAATGCTACTGAATTTTTATTGCTTTCATTACTTAGGTGCCCCCAGGGGCATTCCTTCTTTAGGTTTGTACGGGCTTCACAACCCCGGGGTACCTGAGTGATCTCCTTTCTCCTTCGTTCTTCTTCTCCTCTACCCTTTGCTTTTTGCTTTTTCTTCCTCCCTCGTTGTGGTTGCCTCTTCGGATGTGAGGGCTCCCCTTGAGAAGCTTTTCGCCAGTCTGTGCTTTTAGCTCCTCTTGGGGGATTATATCACCCACGTGTTTGCCGTGCGTGGAGACCTGTGTCTTCGGAAAGGGAGATCCTGGTGATTGAGGGACAACATAACGCCCCAATACATTGCTTCGGCTCCTGCTTCGGACAAACAGGATGTGTACTATGGTCCCAGTACATCAATCGGCTGGTGGGAATACCCTGCTAGGATTAAGGACCTGCTCACCAACTAGCTCCTTAGGGCAGTCATAGGGGTGAGTTGGGTTCGTATAGTCCCTGGCTAGCACCGGTACAGAAACCTGTATCCCCTCGTTGGACTCCATGGTGGGTGGTGCCGCCGGGGACTGAATATTTATAATTTAACCATGGAAAATCAAACCTCATCTTCTCCTTCAGTGGAGCACCTATCTAGCAAAAATAATGAAATTAATTTACCAGAACAAAATTTTTTTATTATGAAGGGTAACGAGGGCAATTTAAAAAATATATCGGCTATTTTACTCCATAAAACTATATTAGGAATGGGGGGGGGGTTGGCGATACAAAAAACATAAAAAAAAACCTAGCAGGAGATGTACTAATAGAAGTATCAAATAAAACCCAGGCACTAAACGTCCAAAAAATAAAATTTGTATGTCCAATAGCAGTAAGTGTAACACCCCATAAAACTTTAAATTCATCAAGAGGCGTAATTTCAGAATCCGACTTAGTTCATGACACAGAACAAGATATCTTAGAATCCCTGTCACAACAATATGTAATCACTGTCAAACGAATCACTATCTCAAGAAATGGTCAAAAAATACCCACCAAACATATTATATTAACTTTCAATACACCAAATATACCAAAACACTTTAAAATAGCATATATGAATTGCCCAGTTCGACCATTTATTCCTAATCCAGTCCGTTGCTTTAAATGCCAAAAATTCGGCCACTCTTTCCTAGCTTGCCGTGGCAAAGAAACCTGCGCAAAATGCTGTAGTACAGATCACAAGACCGATGTCTGTACGTCATCGTCCCTTTGCTATGTCAACTGCAAAGGTGACCATCCAGCTTTTGCCAGGTCTTGCCCTAAATTTATAACCGAAAAATAAATCCAAACTATTAAAGTACAGCAAAATATTTCATTTCCTGAGGCCCGAAAAATTGTAAATGATCGAACCCGAAACCTGGAATATCTTACTCTTCAATAGTTAAAAAAACTTTCAAAACTAACAGAACTCAAACCGATGTAACTATTTTTAAGCCATCTGCCCAACATAAAACTTCAATGAACCAACCTATAATGCCTCTTTTTTCTAAAGCATCAGCTACAACCTCAACAAATACAAAACACATAAATAAACCAAATCGATTGACAAATACTTCTTTAAAAAGAGCCATATCATCTGAACAAAGCAATATCAAAATAGCAAAAAGTTCTTCTCAAACCTCTCTTCAGCCTGACGTTACATCCAGAAATTTCATAACTGATCCTTCTACTAGCGACCTCATAAATCTATATAACACCGAGAGTGATATTTCCTCTATAGAGAGTGATGGCTTGGAGACATCGCCACCCAAGTCCAAGAAGGATCTTCGGCAAGACAGATCTCGTCCTAAGACGAGAAAACACAAGTAGTTTCTTCTTTTCTATTATCCTTTATTTTTATGGCTTCCTTTCTTTCCTGGAACTGCCGGGGTTTTCGACAAAAAATTGACGATTTAAAAGATATCATAAATAAACACAAGCCAGCTGCAATCGCCCTACAAGAGACCTATTTAAGAAACAATGATACCACCAACATTCGTCATTTCAGTATATTCAGAAAAGATTACGATGATGGTCAAAGAGCATGTGGAGGTGTTGCATTGCTTACCTCCCATGACTTACCAGTCACCCAAATTAACCTTACAACAAATCTCCAAGCTGTTGCAGTAAGACTTCATGTCAATATTTTACTGACAATATGCAATTTATATTTACCTCCTAACACCCATGTCGCCACCTCTGAATTAAATAGTTTAGTAGATCAACTTCCGCAACCTTTCATTCTATTTGGTGACCTAAATGGCCATAATATTCTCTGGGGCAGTTCAGACATTAATCGTAGAGGCAAGCAAATGAAAAATTAATAACAGACAATGATTTATGTATTATGAATGACGGCCAAGCTACTTACTTTCACTCACCTTCACTTACTTACCATTCAATAGATCTAGCAATTTGCACTCCTTCAATTTTACCATTTTGGACCTTTTCTGTGGATTCTTACCTTTACAATAGCGACCATTATCCAATTAAACTAAAATATGCAGGCCAATATCAACCTCACACTGACAGCCAATCCAGATATATTTTTGAAACTGCTAACTGGCCACTTTTTACTAGCCTTGCTGATATTTCTAACACGATAGAAATGGATGACATCGATGAAGTAACTGTAAAAATAACAGATATAATTATAACAAGTGCTGATGCTTCCATTAAAAAAGTTAATTATAAGCCCAAAAAACAAAAGAAACCTTGGTGGAATGAGGATTGTAGCTATGCTTATCGGGAACAGAGGAAAGCCTGGAATATCTTTAATAGATATCCAACAAAAGAAAACTATATTATTTATAAAAAAAACTAAAGCGGCCTTTCGAAAAACTCAACGACTTAGTAAGAGGGATTCTTGGATAAATTATGTCAATAGTATAAATAGTAAGACCACAAGTAAACACCTATGGACCAGGATTAAAAGAATTTCCGGTGTTTACCCCAACAGACAAATTCCTATACTAGAACACAATAATCAAATATTATCGGCACCCAAAGACATAGCAAACACAATTTCGTCATGCCTTTCCGAAATATCCAGCTCCAATAACTACACTGAAAGTTTAAAAAAAATTAAAGTTGCATCTGAAAAGAATAAAATTAATTTTATTTCAAACAGTATATTATCTTATAATCGTGATTTTACTTTTTCTGAATTGACAAAGGCCTTATCCTTAGTCCACAAATCAACTCCTGGCCCAGATAATATCAGTTACATCATGCTCAAACATCTTTCAAATAGTTCTCTAAATCATCTCCTCAAATTTTACAATAGAATTTGGACCGAACATACTTTTCCGCAGTCATGGAGGTATGCTAATGTAATTCCCATACTGAAACCGAACAAAGACCCCAAGAATCCTTCGAACTACCGTCCAATAGACCTAACAAGTTGCTTATGCATAATTTTAGAAAAGATGGTCAACGCGCGGTTAATGTATATTTTAGAAAAAGATAAATGTCTCTCTCCACTTCAAAGTGGCTTTAGAAAAAAATCGTTCTACCAATGACAATCTAGTCGCTTTCGAGACTGAAATCAGAAACGCATTTGTGGAAAATAAACATCTTGTCTCGATTTTCTTCGATATCGAAATAGCATATGATCGAACGTGGAGACATGGAATTTTAAAAGACCTTTTTAACTATGACATAAGAGAAAATCTGCCTATATTTTTATTCAAAATTTTTTACAAAAAAGATATTTTAAAGTAAGGATTGGATCGATTTTTTCAGATGTTTTTACTCAAGAAGAGAGGGAGTGCCACAAGGCAGTGTTTTAAGTGTTACTTTATTTATTTTAAAAATTAACAATATTGTTTCTGAATTGCCTCCATCAGTTAAAGGTCTTATTTACGTTGACGATCTGCAAATTCCATGCGCAGCTAAAGACATTCGTTTAATTGAAAGACAACTTCAACAGGCCGTTAACAAAATCACTCATTGGACTAACGAAAATGGTTTCAGTTTCTCACCTTCCAAAACCGCGTGTGTTCATTTTTGTAAAAAACGAAATCTTCATCTTGACCCTGAAATATTTTTCAAAGATATTTTAACTATTGTTGTTGACAGTGTGAAATTTTTAGGTATTATATTTGACAAGAAGTTGACTTTTCAACCGCATATTTTAAATTTACGCAAACGCTGCGAAAAGGCTCTTAACATTTTACGAGTTTTATCAAAATTATCATGGGGATCTGATCGTACTTGCCTTTTTTAAATTTATAGAGCTTTAATTCGATCAAAATTAGATTACGGCTGCGTGGTGTATGGTTCAGCAAGAAAATCTGCTCTTCAAACTCTGAACACCATCCACCACACAGCTTTACGTTTATGTTCTGGTGCCTTTAGAACATCACCTGTAAACAGCTTGTATGTCGATGCTTTTGAACCTTCCCTAGACTTAAGGCGACAGTTATTGTCCCTGGAATATTATTTTAGAACTAGGGGGCGCGCCCCCTGTTCGCTGACGCTCGCCAACCCCCAGAGGATTGCTTCGCAGTCCTCATTGGTTCGCTGCGCGAACCAAAGCTCGCTTCGCTCGCCTCAATGAAAACACGTGTCCTAGCAGAAGAGATTGTTTACAAAATATGATATTCCAAAAAAAAATGTTTTTCAAATCTAAATTTGCTGTTTTACAGAAAATATATACAGTACCTCTGAAATCAGAATTCAAATGAAAACTTTGAGTAAATTTTGACTCGAAATGTGAACGTTGCTTTGGAAATTGAAAACTCAGCATGTTGTTTGTGCGTACATTTCCCCAGCACTCGAACGACCGACACTTTTTCATTGCGTTTGTTTCCGAAAGTTGTAGTGCAAGCGTCTTGTTGAACTATAATTGTTGGCCCTGAAAAGGACCGTTTTTTAAATGGCCCTGAAAAGATCCTCCGCTTTCTTTGATTTCTATTAAAAACTAACTACACTCTACGTTTATGAGTGATGGCAACGGCTTGGCGATTTTTTTGGCGTACTTCTAGTAGCGAGTTACAATAAATTAAGGCAACCCATCTTTCGTTACTGTTGTTGTGGTTTTCATATCAACCTCGGCAAACGGAAACTTTCAATTTTCATTTTTAATATTCTAGAAAGTTCTTCCAAAATCCGTTAAAAACGTTTGATTTCATTGATTCGTTTGAAATTTTTTCTTTCCTTCTATTGGTTATTTTGTTTTTAAAATATCCTTTGATTGCATTGGTTCTTTTAAATCGTTTTCTGTGATACCATTGGGTCCATTTATTTGTATTATTACAGTTGTGGAATATTTATTTTATTATAATAGTTTTCACGAAAGGATTAAGAGCTTTTTTTTTTTTTTACCATTTTCGTTTTTATTATTTTGTTACGAAAGAATTCTGACGTTATCAGTTTGTGTTATTTCTTGCTTTCTTTTCTTTTGTAATTTTTTTTTTCTTTTTCATCATGCCTACTGTATTTAGTGTAATTGATAAGTTTCAGGGTATTCTTACCCAATATTCGTAGCTTAGTTTCTCTGCTAGTTCACAAATGTGTTTTGATATGTGCTTAAGCTTACTACTTTTTGTGAAAGTTTTTAAAAAAATATACTTTTCAAAACGTTCTGAAATGTGCGTGAAAAAAGTGTGTTGTAAAATGAAAAACATTTGTGACAGAAAAAGAATTAGGAAATAATTATATCCTTGGCGACTTTAGAAGTGCGCCTAAAAATAGCCAAGGCCGTTGCCATCGCTCATAAACGTAGAGTGTAGCTGTTCCAGAACTAACTGCAAAAGCCTAACTAAATTCCTTTTTTTTTTTCAATAAAATTTCATCCGATAACGCTATAAATTCAATTGATGCACGAGACTTTCTAGTAAACAAACAATCGTACAGTGTTGCCAAAACGCGATAACAAATAACGTCTTTTTTGCGTGCCACGTAAGAGAATTATATATATAGATTACCTCAACCCCTCATCACCCATTGCATACCATTCATCACAGTCCGTATTTAAAACGCCTCTATCAAGCTAAAACATCCTTCATCCCTACATTTCACTTAAGAATGCTGAATTTGTTGAACGGATCCGAAATTTCTTCACTTGTCACTCAGAAAAAACTGTATTATTTCTCTCCTTGGTTTAATCATGATTTTGAATTTCAAAACCCATTCCAAAATTTCAATAAATCAGATACTTCCGATATTATCTACCAACAACTATTTCAAAAGCACATAGAACAATACTCTAATTTTATACATATTTATACGGACGGGTCTAAAAGGGCAAACTATGTTGGAGCTGCGTTCACTATTAATCACTCTGTTCAAACTTTTAAACTTCATTCTTCATGTTCTGTTTTTACTTCTGAAATCATGGCCATATACAAAGCATTGGAATATATATCTGATCATTGTCATAAAAACTGTATCATTTTCACTGATTCATTAAGCGTTTTACAGTCATTGAAACATACTGATCATGACAGTCATCCCATTGTTTTAGAGTCATTAAAAAGAATTTATCATCTTTCATCCAAAAATTTTAACTTTATATTTTGTTGGATTCCATCTCATGTTGGGATAGCAGGAAATGAAACTGTCGACAAAACCGCCAAATCGGCCGTAAATAACATTGACCATACCATTCCTTATCGCGACTTAAAATAATTCATTTACAAATTTTTAGAAACAAAATGGCAGAACGAATGGAATGAGCAAACCGAGAACAAACTCCACGCTATAAAACCAAGTATAACTCTATGGCAGTACGACAGAAGAAGACGACAAAATGTAATTCTAACACGTCTCCGTATTGGTCACACGCGAATAACCCATAGACACCTCCTCCTCGGAGAAGATCATCCCATTTGTAACTACTGCATTTGTCCACTTACTGTGAATCACATTTTAATTGAATGTTCTCATTTTAATTATCAACGTCTTAAATATTTTAATTCTTATACCTTGACTTTAGAAGACATGATTGGGGAGAATATTTTTAGCTTTTTACATGACATTGGTTTTATCCATCACATATAATTTTATGTAGTATTCATGCATTAGGTTTTGACTCATTTCACTTTATTATTATTATACTATATATTTGATTTTTTTTATCTTGAGTTTGGCATAATATGTCCCAAGAGGACTCAATGCCACAAAATCATATCCAATCCAATCCATTACTTAGGTATTGCGCCTGTATGGCTGTAGATATTGTTGTCCCAAGTCAGGACCCATCACAGGCTTGTACGATCTATATGGGTTACGTAACCATCTACAAGTCTCAAGGATGGAGAACTTTGCAATGTTGAAAGTGGGAACGGCGCAAATTCTTGTTTCCTAAGTCCCAACGAATCTATGGCACATACAGTTATGGGATTTGGAGCATATGTAGTCCAAATTTTTTGCAATTTTAGGGTCGCGGCGAATTTTAAAGTTCAATCTAGAGCATTTTAAAATGAATTTAATGTAATTGAATCATAATTGAATGCAACAGCATAGAAGAGTTCACGGATTCTGAATTTATTGTTTTCGTTTCCATATTGATTTTGCGCGGAAGAATGATTTTACAGCCAGACGATAAAAACAAATAATCTTTTAACTGGAGTCATTTAGTTCTTTTTCTTTCTCCATGACCGTTAAAGATAGAGTAAAAATTTTAACGGATTTAAAATCTGCGGATGATCTCACTTGAGATCGATAACTATTTAACTAATATGATTTTCTTTAAATAAATAATTTTTAAATTGAATACATCTTTTATATTTTTGAAAGCGATTTTCACGTCACGTGAATTTCGCTTTCCGAAAATAAACAGATTGCATCTGCTGCCCTATTCCATTTCAGCGAATAAGAGCAAAAAATTAAAAATTTTGACTGGGATTGTTGAGTTCTTTTTCGTAAAATCAGAATCGTTAAAGATAGATAGAAAATTTATTTCAACGGATTTGAAATCTGCGAAAAATTTTAAACCAGATTAATACCTTACATCACGGGCACGGGCAACGCCGGGTTAGCCACGCAGTAGCTAGTAATTAATAATAACCAACAATAATTATTGCTATATTCACATCGATGTTTAAAAACATCGATGGTTTTTGGGCGATGTATTATCAACATCGATGTATTAATTTTTAACATTTATGTTTCAAAACATCGATGTTTTGCTGTTGATGAAGCATCCCTATATGCCGGTGGCTCAGATTATGCAATCCTTTAGTCATAACTCACGTCCTTGAAGCCACTGCTTCAGCCGATCTAAAAATAGAAACAAAAACAAAAAAGAGACGGCTTATAGATTATCGTTCGATTTATTATTACCACTATAGATTTGGAGCGAAAGCTAACAAATGTGAACAACCATGGTCTTTAAAGCCAAGTTCACATGAGGCGTTTCACATCGCACGTATGGCGAGACTAGCAAGGTCCCGATATTAAATTATCTTGATTTATTCCTCTAATTCAAGTATTTATCTTACCTTGATAGCCTTGCCAAACGCGAGTTTTACGCGCCTCGTATGAACGGGGTCTTAATCTTAAGAAAAACAAGACGCCGTGGTTCCATGTTCGACTAAGGATTCCGCGTCAGTAAAAAAAAGGTGCTAGATTATTTATTTATGACAAATGAACTAATTCTACGTGCTGGATAGACAGTGGTAGCAAGTGCTGTGTTTCGCCTGTTTCACAGCAACAACATAAGTATTTCACAAGCAGTACAACTTTGTACGTAGCGAATAATTCTCAAGTTAAAACCTACGGTAGGCAACATTAAAATTATAATATAACATTTGACGTTCGTTTGCT
Organism: Metellina segmentata; assembly: GCA_947359465.1. NCBI lineage: Eukaryota > Metazoa > Arthropoda > Arachnida > Araneae > Tetragnathidae > Metellina > Metellina segmentata. Next base: position 7,418,647 of record OX375880.1, on the reverse strand, counting down.
TGGGATATCATACTCGCTGATGTTACTTCTCCCATAGTTGGAAAGCTACTTAACGTCGTACTAGAGCAACACAACGACGATCCGGGATCAACCCCTAAGGGAAAGCCACGTCATTTTGAACCACCTCAGCAGACACCCCATTTCCCAAACTTCCGCATCTCACACCAGAATGGATTTTCAGTGCTGTAATGACCACGATGCGCGAATATCAAATGTGTGAATTAAATTTGAACCGTTCCATTCTCAAAACAATTGCAACGTTCTTCTTTGACGTTTCCGAGCGTTCCCAAGAGGATCCCGTACGTCAGCAAACTTCCGATTCCGCTGATCACCAGAGATCTCCTGATGTCGTACATCTTCCACAGTGTCAACTTGTTGCATCGATGCGAGTTCTTCCTCACGAGAGTTTCGATCTCCCAGTAGATCGACGGGAATCCACCTGGAAGAGAATCCACCCTCTTCTGCAATTGTTCCACGGCCTCTGCGGCCAGCGACCCCGAACACAGGACCTTGAGTATCACGAACGTACACAAAATAAGGGCAAAAAAGTAAACGACGATCCTCAGAATGCTCGTGCGGGGAGCGAAGGCGAATTCGTAACCTGCCCAAAACAGGGTCACGCTGCAGGAGCATACGGTGAGAAACACTGGCAGACAAAAGGCGTCATCCACCCGTTGGAATGCGTTGCAGGTGTTCTCGTAGATGCCAATCAAGTGTCTGTAATCTTGTCTGACCATCGGCTTTTGCAGATTGAGGGTCAGACAGTTGCAGCACCTCTTCAGAAAATCGCACACAGTACTGTAGTAGAGGCAGAAAAAGCAGAGAAGCAGATTCGAATGAGTCAGATAAAGGATATTGAAGGTTTCGAAAACCAGCTTTTCCCAGTTATCCGATTGATCGGGATCCCACGCAAATCCAACGACGAAAAGGTCGAAGCTCAAAACAACGTTAAAAGCTACTACTATGACTGAAGTGGCGACGCAGTGTCTACATGTGGTGAGATACATCTGCTTGAAATACCTTGGCGTCAGTTCGTGGGAAATTCGTCGTAAGTCTTCGACCACGGAAGAGAACTTTTCTCGTTGACGATAGAGCGAAAAATATGTTAGACCATACATTACGCACTCGAACAGGGCCACCAAACCTACTTTTTCCAAATTCAAAAAGACAAAGTACACAAGATAAGAGATATTTGCAACGTAAATGAAAATAGAGAAGTATTTGGGACCTTTATACAGGAAATTTCGGTCATCGGTATTACCCTGTAAGGACTGCAAAGGTAAGAAATCCACGCCTACGATGTGCAGTCCTTTCAAAATGAGAGAAAACGTTTTCTGAAACAGGTCAGCTCTGTTTCTGTTTACCAACACAGGTGTGATTACATGTACCATTTCGACTCTTAACTGGTATGGAATAAAAGTCAATTCAACTGTCTCAAAGTCAATTCAATCTTCTCGGATCTACCGACATGAATAGAATGTACAAGTGAATAATATAGCCTCAATACTTTGGAAATCTATACTGATTATCCGATTGTTAGACTTGATTGTCGCAAACCTTATTTACAGCTGTCTTCTTTCTCTTTGACTCAACTCAAGATGACGCAATTCGATAGAAATCAATACTAGTTTGCATCGCCATTGGTTAACTCTCTTTGCGTGCGGTGTACTGAATAGAGTATTATTATTGGGTTTATGACAAAAATCGTCCCGTTTTTTGACAAAACAATTTTTTTTTTAAACTATAAATTAATTTTATTTTTTAGTATGTGCCGTTCTATTCCATAACCTTTCTCCGTCTCTGCGGTTGCGTGATAATTACGCGTTATCACGCGCATCACAAGTTCCGAGGTTTCTGGCTAAAGAACTGATGCAGGTCAAACTTTCCTAACCACTTGCTGTACGTGGAATCAAAGACTACATCATCCTACACAACGTATATCTTTCGCGTGTGCAAAGCATTCTTGCTTTTTCAGAAATATAAAAGCATGGCAGGTTAAACCTGCTCCTTACTTTCTGTGTTATTCAATGCTTAACAAAATTTAAAAACACATCGCACTAACGCAATACATTATCCAAGTACTCGCACAAATTCCTTCTTTCCGACCCAACGGTCTGGTGGTCAAGGTGTTAGCCTCTAAATTGGAAAGTTCCTGGATCGAAGCCGGGTCAGTGCATATATGTTTGTAATAGGGATGCAATATCAATGTTTTCAAAACATTGATGTTTTAAAAAAATAAAAAAAACATCGATGTATTTGAGCCGATGTCGCATCACTAGTTGCTAAACCATTTTTAAGAGAATGGGAAAAACGTTTAATTACACTGAATTTTAAAAACATCGATAACTTTGGGGGCGATGCATTATCAACATTGATGTTTTGCTGTCGATGTCGCATCCCTAGCTAGTAAGCGTATGGTGTAGAGACGGCTGGTGTGTCTGAAATCTGTCGTGGCCGAAAGTCCTCGCGTTGGGTTGGCGTGGAAGTTTGAAGAGTTGGGTGCCAGCTCAGGTAATGCCTTGACATCTGACCGTGGTTCAAAATGATCGGATCTTGCCATTAAGGTATTGATCCCGAACCGTCGTCAATGGTCCGTTGTGTTACTCTAGTATGACGTTGTTTGAAAGGATGCATGGACTCTTTCAACCTTTAGAAAGATACTATGTGTCGTTTCCTTACGTTGGTAGCGTTGCACTGGAGCAACACAACGATGTATTGGTGAGGGTCCAGTATCAATCCCGGAAATGAAGAGCCAGGGAGACGACGCCTCGTCATTTTGAACCATGGTCAGATGACAAGGTCCACCCCTGAGCAGGCACCCCAATTTCCAAACTTCCACCACTCCTCTTGCGAAATTGACTGTCTTTGTATGGTTCTAGTTTCCAACTATCGACCCTCCGGTTGCTAATCCAATAATCCTTAAGCTATTCTACCAATACTATTATACCGATAAGACATAAGCAGTAAACAAATTTAAGCTTCTTCAAAAGTCCTAATATGAAGTGTTAAAAATATTTAATTAAAAAATTACCACTAAAACGTTCTTCGCTCAAATGATTATATTCTGATATAACGTTTCCAGAGCATACATCAAAGAATCCCGTTAGTCAGCATGCTCCCGAAAACGCAGGTTACCAGAGGATGTACAATCGCTGAAAAAAAACCCGACACCTCCCTCTTTATTCGAGCAATTTTAACAGTAGAGCAAATCCAAAGATGACATTTGGTCGGAACTAACCGTCTTATATTTCAAATTCATAAAATTTGTATAACGGTGCGTCTTCATATAAAATGAGCACCAAATTCATAATTTCCAACTGATCACCCTTATTTTGAGACACCATTTCGAATCTATATCACAGTTTTACTTCAGATACCAAATTTTATGTCATTAGCACTTGCTGTCTTGAAGTTATGAGGACAAAAAGAATGGTGCTCCTAATTTTAAATGAGTATCTTAGACTTTCATAGATATCTTCCTAAATAATATTTCTTTTGTGATGATATTTTGTACCATGTTAGTGTGTTAAAGAACTCAAATAAAATGCATTTAATATTGTACTGAAAAATTCTTTTTAATATGAAATATAGATTTTTTAAAATCTAATATTTGAAAAAATTATGAATTGGAGACTTGTTTTGTTTTAATAGTAATGGATTCAAGGAGACTTTTAATATGGTTATGCAAAATTTCAGCTCATCTCAATCGTTAGGTTTTGCGCTATATTAAATTTTACTATTTATGGCGATTAAAGGGGCCAACTAAAAGTTTTAAAGTCTGACACACCTAAAAAATGTTTAAATGTTTCAAAAACCGTTGGAATTTTCAATTATCTAATCTAAAATACATTTCCCTCTCGTTGTAGGGGGATGACCGCAATCATAAAAATATCTGAACCCAAATATATTCTGGTTCTTAGAACTTTCTGCTCCTTCTGAAAAAGCAGTAAAGATACCTACCATTGTATTGACTGGACCGTATATGTGACTTACGGTACAGGTAACTAATTAACGTCGCACTGGAGCAGCACAATGGACCATGTCCACGGTCTGGGATCCATCCCCAAGGGAAAGAATCGACGACAACACCAAGCCGTTTAGAACCATGGTCAGATGACGAAGTCAACACCTGATCTGGCACGCCACTTTCACACCACGTTAACGTTGGGACATTCAAGGCATTCATAACCACGTGTACACGACTGTCTTTGGCTGGACCTAGTTTCGTACTGGCACCCCTACAATTCTTAGTCAGTTACTCTCGAAATTTCTCGTCAATCAAGGTCTGACTTTCACCTCAAAGACCAATTCACACCAAATTTTTCAGTTGTGATACCACAGATACAAAGACCCTTATTTAAACATTAGGCGGTGGATTGGCACAGTTAATCGGATTCCAATTTAAGAAGAAATTGTTAGGTTAGCTTGTTTTGGTTCTGTGGCGCAAATATTGGAAACAGTCAAGTTGTTTCAAACGTCAGATAAATTCGATCCAGAAAATTTAATCAGTCAAAATAGCCTACCCAGCAATAAAAGATTTTTTAAAACTGCTTAGAATACCTAAGGAAATAACTGCTGTCGTATTCACAGGTACGACTTAAGCCGGGGCTCAACGCTAAATTACAATATTATTGTGACAACGCGCATTCAACTGATTTCATATGAATCGGTACAAGAACGTGATTACATTTTCTATTAAATAGATATGCTCAGATGTGTTCTGCTTAGGGTTGCGACATCGATGTCGATGTTTTCAAAACATCAATGTCTCTCTATATTAAAAAAAAGTTACCGCCGCCGCTGTCGCAAGATTGAAAACTGTGTTGTTTAGCTCGATTCTTAGACGGTTTATCTATCGAGAAAGTACGAATCAGTAAAATATGAAATTAACATCGGGGTTGGCGAGCGTAAGCGAGCAGGGGGCGGAGACCCCTAGTTTTATAAAAAAAAAAAAAAACATCTTTGTTTTTAACATCGATGTATTGGAGCCTGTGTTTTTGTAACATCGATGTTTACAATAATCGATGTTTTTACATTGTCGATGTTTTTTAAGTGAAAAGAGTACCATTAGAAACATTTAAAAAATAATCAAGTAGCATAATTTTCATAATTAGTAAATTGATCCTACTTTTAGACAAATTGGCCAAGTGTGAAGGGTCTGAAAGGTAGGGATGCGACATCGATGTCGATGTTTTCAAGATATCGATGTTTTATAAAAACTTTGTTGTATTTACCATCGATTTATTGGAGAAAATGGAACATTATAACACGGAAATTTAACATCGATGTTTTTACATTGTCGATGTTTTATTTTTGAATAAAAAAAAAGCACCAGAGTAAAAATTAAGAAAATAACCGTGCAACTAACTATTTGTCAGTGATAAAGACATATGTCCCATCAGAAAGAGTTTTTCCCTAACTGGGGGAAAAAGCGAAATCAGCTTAAGGTGGAGAAAGTTAGCAAACCTCTTTTTTACGAACTGTAAATAACAAATATTAAGAACTATAATAATTATAGGCCCCAATATTTTTTATTCACAATAAATAAAAAATAAGTATGTAGTTTTCTCCCAATAAGTTGATAAATAATAAAAATAACTAACAATAATTATACTTATAGTTAGTAGTACCTATTAGAGATATCACATCGATGTCGATGTTTTCAAAAATTGTAGTTTTATAAAAAAAACATCGATGTATAGGAGCCGATGTTTCTTTTACATCGATGTTTATACTTGTCGATGTTTTATTTTTAAATAAAAAAGTACCATAAAATTAAAAAAAAAATATCTTAGTAGCATAATTTTTATAATCAGTAAATTGAACCTACTTTTAGACCAAAGTGGTCAAGAGTGAAGGGTCTGAAAAGTAGGGAACCGGCATAGTGGTTAAGGTGTTAGCCTCTAGATCGGAAGGTTTCTGGTTCGAATCCGGGCATGGATGTTTGTAAGCGTATGGTGTAGAGGCGGCTGGTGCACCTTAAATCTGTCGTGGCCGAAGGTCCTCACATTGGGTTGGCGTGGAAATTTGGAGAGTGGGGTGCCAGCTCAGGAGTTACCTCGTCATCTGACCGTGGTTCAAAATTACGAGGTGTTGTCCTCGGATCTTTCCCTTAAGGGATTGTTCCCAGATGGTCGTCAATAACCCGTTGTGTTGCTGTAGGACGACTTTAACTAAAAATTACCAATTACTGAAAAGTAGGGATGCGACTTCAAAATTTATCTTTTCAAAACAATGAATTGATCGTGAGGAGACGGTAGTAGCCAATCACTGCGAAAGTATCATTTTAGTCAGTGGATCACTTAACCCACAGTTTGAGGATACGGTTCTTGCTGATCCCAGATTTAACTCTGATCCGCTGATCCTCGGTTTAACTCGAGACCTGTGAATATGACCGTTATAATACCAAATAAATTAAAAACCATTAATAGGGTAAACTTGGAAAATATGAGATTATCGTTGTTATCGACACAAAAAATAATTACAGGAGTTAATATATTTCGATGAATTGATGCAGTAGAAATTTGTAGGAGCGATTGACAAAAAAAAATCATTTGTAGGAGCGATTGACAAAAGAGTCATTTGAAGTTTTTTTATCAGAAGTTTTTAAAACAATATTGTGTACTTTGCCTTCACGTCAGTCATGACAAGATATGTAATCGGTATACCTTTAAAACACCATTTCAACACGAATTTCTCGTTTTAAAATTTTAAATATTATGCTACAACTCTTTAGCTCTTCTAATCACTTCCGATTTTAATTCTTCTTCCATATTAGCACTGGTGACATACTTATATATCAATATTTTTCTCAAATTTTTATATTTGATATGGGGGTTTGTACTTTTTTCAACTTTTTCTCAAAAAGTTACTTTTACTGAGTTACTCTCTTCAAAATGCACTACCTCAAAATGCATCAGTTTGATTCTTTTAAAATTTTTTAGGCATGGTCTAAAGATTATAAAGCAGGGGTTGAACTATGACACTATTTAGAAATACGCATTAAAAAAATTGAGCAATTTAAAAACCTGAATATTTTTTACATTTTGCCTTTTTCTTCAGATATGACTGACGTTAAAATCATTATTTTAAGTAATGATTATAAACTGCTTGGCAATTGCTAAGGAACAACCTATTTATGTAAAACTGCGATTCGGAAAGTCGCTCAATCGTAAAAAATGTAAGAGCAGATGGTGCTGTAGAGCAAGGTCATTATCTGTTTAAAAGACAGCGCACACGAGCTGTTTATTAATTCATATTTCAAGTAATAAAGTGTCTACAGAAAATCACGATTAAAGGTTTTGCAAGCCGTTCAGATAAATTCCATCATGTGTTGCAAGTATCGAGCAGAGAATATCCGTAAGTCATCATTTGAGTGAATTTGACCGTGGGAGAGCAGTTGGGGCGGCTCGAAGCTGGGCTAATTGTCACCCAAGTTGCAGCAGCAATGGTGTCAAAAAAAGTTATTTCGCTTTAATAAAGAGCCGCGCAAGGTAGAAATGCTTTGAGAGAACATGTTGGTGGTCGTGGGAGGATCATCACACCCAGAGATGATGAACACATATCCCTTACAGCAGTGCTCCCCAACCTTTTTGTCGCCGCGGTCCGGATCATCTTTTGATAATTTTAACGCGGCCCGCTGAGGGGGGTGGGGGGGGGACGTTAATTGTTTATATTTTAGATTGTTTTGATTTAATAATTTTAATTTAATTGTATTTAAACATGCCTTCAAAATAAAATACAGTTACACCAAAATATGAATATAAAGTGATTTAACATTTTAACTCACTAGAACGCTAAATAAATGAGAACCCTGAGCTTGTTTCATTACAACGAGACTGTTTCATCAGGGGTAATAGGGGTAATGACACCCGAAGTGTGTTGCTTATGTCCAGTTTATTCCGTTGTTTTATTCTGGTTGCTGTCACTGCAGAAAACCCGCTTCACACAAATAGGTTGTCGGAAATGGCAACAGGGATTTAAGTGCTGTGGTGGAAGTTTTAGGGTATTCCGCCATGACTTTAATCCAGAACACCGGCAGAGTTGTTGTCTCGAACGTAGTTTTAAGGCCGCCTTCATTTGCAATCTCCAGTAGTTGATCTTCTTGCACAGACATGCTAGATTCGCCTGATTTGTTGAAAAATGGGTTGCGGATCCATTCCTTACCAGTTCGTGGGTCTTTTGTTTTAGGGAAGTAGCGATCAAACTCTTTTAAAAGCAAAGACAGGTGATCGTGCACCAACTGGGATAGTGAATGTTTAGGCTGTCTCGCCTAAAATCCCCGCTAAAGTCTGAAATATGTCCAAAATGCCTCTGTTCACGCACCGTCCCCACAACTTCAGTTCGGCTTTAAATGCAGCAACTTTGTCTGCTAAGTTGAAAACAGCTATCCCATTTGTCAAAATTGGAAAATAGAGACATACCGAATTCAGAAATCGTAATTGAAGCTCTAGTAACAGAACAAATTTCAAGTATGATTTACAGCCTCCTAATTTGAGTGGACATATTTCATAGATAAGAAGGGCACAAACCCGAGAGAAATACACCACAGTAAATAAAATGGAAATAATTTAATGTTCCTTGGGCGGCACGGTACCATTTGATCCTCGGACCGGTACCGGTCCGCGGCCGGAGGTTGGGGACCACTGCCTTACAGCAATAAGGAACAAACATCTAAATCCGGGACAGATTGGTTCAGAGCTTGCAACCGCTACCGGCATCTCCTAAACAATGTCTAGGCGATTAAATCAAGGTCGCTTGTATGCACGGAAGTCTGTTAAGTGCGTTCCGTTACAACCACGCCATCGTCGGGAATAGTTACGCTGTTGTAAAGAACATATTCGTTGGAATCATCAACAGTGGTCCAGAGTAGTGTTCTCCCACGAATCCCGATTCACTGTGAAGAGGGATTCTGAACAACAACCAAATTAGAGAGATATGGGTACCCGTAACACACCACAGAATGATAGTGAGGTTAATCATTATGGCCTAGGGGTCATGGTGTGGGCAGGCATTATGCATAATGTCAGAACACAGCTACACATCTTTGACGCTGGTCCTTTACATCACAGCGGTTTTGCACGGAGATTCTCCTGGGTCATGTTCGTTTATTTCGGGGTGCAGTGGGTCCAGACTTTCTGTTCATGGGAGACAATCCATGGCCACACAGGACAGTTGATGTGTCTGAGACACTAGAGAGCGAAGATAATGAGCGCATGGAAGGGCTTGCGTATTCACCGGACTTTAATCCTATTCAATATGCTTGGGAGGATCTTTGTAGATGTGTTTCACATAGGAATAACCCACCCCAAACTGTGCAGGCGCTCAAAATTGCTTTGAGAGAGGAATGGGACAATATCCTCCAAGCACTTCTCGGCTGTTTATTGGAGAGCGTGCATAGCAGATGCTAAATGTACATTAGTGTGCAAGGAGACCTCACTTCTTACTAAGTGACTATATCTGTTATGACTCCGCATAGAAAGAACATTTTCCCGAGACATTGGAAATTCCTCTAAGGAGCAGATTTTTTTCTTTTTATTATCTTGTTTTACCATGTCACAAAATCTGTAAGATTTTGCATTATACTTAATCCACAGTATCTTAATGAAATATTTACGAAGTTTCGTTTCTTTAATCAATGAGTATTATTAATTATTTAAAAAATTGTGATTGTTCCTTAGCAATTGTCGAGCAGTGTAGTTCAATACCCGAAATAATGTTTTCAGAAGATAAATCAGTTTATAAACTGGAAAATTTTCAAGTATTTTTTTAGAAAGTTACAAAAATGATATTTTGGCTGCTTTTGCTGTTTGTTCTCCATAAACTTGAAACACGGATTTTTTCGGGTAAAATGCTTATTCTAGTAGAAATCAATTAGAAATCCTAGTTCCATGTTAATTAAAAAAAATGTGCCTCCAAAGGTATACAGATACCTTATTCAAATTATTTTTAATGAAATGTATGCTCCTGGAAACTGAAAATGGAAAAGACAACTGTCAAAAAGTAGGTAAACTCAGAATGCTACTGAATTTTTATTGCTTTCATTACTTAGATATTGCGCCTGTATGGCTGTAGATATTGGTGTCTCAAGTCAGGACCCATCAAAGGCTTGTACGATCTGCATGGGTTACGTAACCATCTACAAGTCTCCAGGGATGGAGAACTTTCCTCAACAAGTCCTGACAAATCTATGGCAAATACAATAATGGGATTTGGAACACATGTAGTCCGAATTTTTTGCAATTTTAGGGTTGCGGCGAATTTTAAAATTTAATCTAGAGCATTTAAAAATGAATTTAGTAAAATTTAATTATAACTGACTGCAACAGCGTAGAAGAGTTCACAAATTCTTTAATTATTGTTTTTGCTTCCATATTGATTTTGTGAGGAGGAATGATTTTACAGCCAGACGATAAAAACAAATAATCTTTTAACTGGAGTCATTTAGTTCTTTTCCTTTCTCCTTAACCGTTAAAGAGAGAGTAAAAATTTTAACGGATTTGAAATCTGCGGATGATCTCACTTTAGATCGATATCAAAAAATATGATTTTCTTTAAATACATTTTTAAATTGAATATATCTTTTATATTTTCGCAAGAGATTGTGACGTCACTTTCCGAAAATAAACAGATTGCATCTTCTGCCCTATTCCATTTCAGCGAATGAGAGCTAAAGAATAAACATTTTGACTGGGATTGTTAAGTTCTTTTTCATAAAATCAGAATCGTTAAAGATAGATAGAAAATTTCAACGGATTTGATATCTGCGGAAAATTTTACACCAGATTAATACTTTACATTACGGCGTTCCCTCTTGCAAACCAACACCACGGGCACGGGCAAGCCACGCAGTAGCTAGTAATTAATAATAACCAACAATAATTATTGCTATATTCACGTCGATGTTTAAAAACATCGATGGTTTTTGGGCGATGTATTATCAACATCGATGTTTTAATTTTTAACATTGATGTTTCAAAACATCGATGTTTTGCTGTTGATGAAGCATCCCTATATGCCGGTGGCTCAGATTATGCAATCCTTTAGTCATAACTCACGTCCTTGAAGCCACTGCTTCAGCCTATCTAAAAATAGAAACAACAACAAAAAAGAGACGGCTTATAGATTATCGTTCGATTTATTATTACCACTATAGATTTGGAGCGAAAGCTAACAAATGTGAACAACCATGGTCTTTAAGGCCAAGTTCACATGAGGCGTTTCACATCGCACGTATGGCGAGACTAGCAAGGTCCCGATATTAAATTATCTTGATTTATTCCTCTAATTCAAGTATTTATCTTACCTTGATAGCCTTGCCAAACGCGAGTTTTACGCGCCTCGTATGAACGGGGTCTTAATCTTTAGAAAAACAAGACGCCGTGGTTCCATGTTCGACTAAGGATTCCGCGTCAGTAAAAAAAGGTGCTAGATTATTTATTTATGACAAATGAAGCATCCCTATATGCCGGTGGCTCAGATTATGCAATCCTTTAGTCATAACTCACGTCCTTGAAGCCACTGCTTCAGCCGATCTAAAAATAGATACAACAATTAAAAAGAAACGACTTATAGAATATTGTTCGTTTTATTATTGCCACTATAGATTTGGAGCGAAAGCTAATAAATGTGAACAACCAAGCTCTTTAAAGCCAAGTTCATATGAGGCGTTTCATCGTGCATATAGCGAGACTAGCAAGGTCCCGTAATTAAATTATGTTGATTTATTCCTCTAATTCAAGTATTTATCTTTGCGACCTTGAATAGCGGGACCCAAATAGCCTCGCCAAATGCGCGTTTTACGCGCCTCATGTGAACGAGGTCTTAATCTTTCGGAAAACAAGACGCCGTGGTTCCATGTTCTACTACGGATTTCGCGTTAATAAAAAAAAAGGTGTAAGAATATTTATTTATGACAAATGAACTAGTTCTACGTGCTTGATAGACAGTGGTAGCGAGTGCAGTGTTTCGCCTATTTCACAGCCAACAACGTAAGTATTCCACAAGCAGTAAAATTTTGTGCGTTGCGAATAATTCTCAATTTAAAACATACGGTAGGAAACATTAAAATTATAATTTAACATTCGACGTCCGTTTGCTTGGGATATCACACTCGCTGATGTCACTTCTCCCATAATTGGAAAGGTAATTAACGTCGTACTAGAGCAACCCAAGGGGTTATTGACGACTATCCGGGATCAACCCCTAAAGGGAAAGCCACGTCAATTTGAAACCCGCTCAGATGACGAGGCAACAGCTCAGCTGACACCCCATTTCCCAAACTTCCACACCTTACTGCTGAACAGATTTTCTTTGCTGTATTGAGCGCGGTGCGAATATCAAATGTGTGAATTAAGTTTGAACTGTTCCATTCTCAAAACAATTGCAACGTTCTTCTTTGACGTTTCCGAGCGTTCCCAAGAGGATCCCGTACGTCAGCAAACCTCCAATTCCGCTGGTCACCAAAGACCTCCTGATGTCGTACATCTTCCACAGTGTCAACTTGTTGCATCGATGCGAGTTCTTCCTCACGAGAGCTTCGATCTCCTGGTAGAGAGACGGAATCGCTCCTGGAAGAGAATCCACCCTCTTCTGCAATTGTTCCACGGCCTCTGCGGCCAGCGACCCCGAACACAGGACCTTGAGTATCACGAACGTACACAAAATAAGGGCAAAAAGGTAAACGACGATCCTCAGAAAGCTCGTGCGGGGAGCGAAGACGAATTCGTAACTAACCCAAAACAGGCTCACGCTGCAGGAGAATACGTTGAGAAGCACTGGCAGAGAAAAAGCGTCGTCCACCCGTTGGAATGCGTCGCAGGTGTTCTCGTACTTTCCAATCAAGAGTTTGTAATACTGTTTGGCCATCGGCTTTTGCAGGTTGTGGGTCAGGCAGATGCAGCACCTCTTCAGAAAATCGCACACAGTACTGTAGTAGAGGCAGAAAAAGCAGAGAAGCAGATTGGAATGAGTCAGGTAGAGGATATTGAAGGTTGCGAAAACCAGCTTTTGCCAGTTACCCGATTGATCGGGATCCCACGAAAATTCAACGACGAAAACGTCGAAGCTCAAAACAACGTTGAAAGCTACGACCATGACTGAAGTGGCGACGCAGTGTCTACATGTGTTCAGATACATCTGCTCGAAATACCTTGGCGTCAGTTCGTGGGAAATTCGTCGTAAGTCTTTGACCACGGAAGAGAACTTTTCTCGTTGACGATAGAGCGAAAAATATGTTATACCATACATTACGCACTCAAACAAGGCCACCAAAATAACTTTCTCGAATTTCGAAATTAAGAAGTACGTAAAGAAAGATATATTTGCAACGTAAATGAAAATAGAGATGTATTTGGGACATTTATAATGGAAATGTCGCTCATCGGTATTATCCTTTAAGGACTGCAATGGTAAAATGTCCACGCCCACGATATGCAGTCCTTTCAAAATGAGAGAAAACGGTTTCTGAAGCAGCTCAGTAGTGTTTCTGTACATCAGTACTGCTTTCGTTGCTTCCGTCATTTTGACTCGATGCCGAACCCTACTTGGTGCTTGAGGTCGCTTTAAATGTTATGAACACAAGTCAAGATGCTCAGATTTGCCCAAAGAAATGGATCGTAGAATGTATGAGTGAAAAAGAGTCTGGACATTTGTTGTGTGGAAATAAATATACAATGTTATTTCGATCGTTAAGCATGTTTTGTTCAAAGCTTTTTGTTAAATTTGTGATCTTTCAACGTGACGCATAGTTACTGTAGTCAATAGAAATCAATACTCGTGAACTTCGTCTTTTGTTAGTTATCAATACACGTGGTCTACTGAATGGAGCATTGTTGTTTTCGTTAAATTGATTTCATAACGTAATGGAAAGATTTCCTCCGTTTCCTAACCCTCAGACTTTTACAACATTTCTGACTATTTCTTTTACCTCACAACAGAGTTCAAGACTAAATCAAAAACATCTACGAGATGAAAGAATCCATGGTTCATTAATAACATTTTGTAGTTATTTCTTTAGGTTAGAATTATTTAGGAGATATCTGGTTAGAAATCTTTAGTAAGATTTTTTTGTACATATTTATACTTAGGTTAGAATTCTTTAGTAAGATTTGTTGTAGCAATTTCCAAATGGTTAGAATGGTTTTGTATGTTATTTTTTTTTAATCATTTACTTAGGCTAGAATTCTTTAGAAGATATATTTCACGTATTCATTTCCTTTATTTAGAATTCTTTAGCAAGATTATTTTGTAGTTACTTACTTGAAGGAGAGACAGCGTGTTTAAAGTGGAACTATGCATATGAACCCCTTAGATGGTTTTACCCTCTGAAAGTGTTCTTATAATCATGAGGCGAAAGGCCCTCAAGTATTTGCTATTAGTAAATTTTCACATGAATAAAAAGCGTGCTTTACTCAAGACAATACACTTTTTATGATAATGATCTTAGAAACACCTATATTTTATATTATTTTGTTAAATGCATGGAAATAGAAGAAAATTAAAAAAGTATTGGTGACAGTCCAGGATCTATCCCGTTGGGAAACATCAGAGGACAACAACACGTCATTTCGAACTACGGTCAGATGACGAGGTAATACCTGACACGGCACTCCACTCTCCAAACTTTCACACAACGCCCACGCGACGATATTCGTGTCCACGAGATATTTAAAGTGCGCCAGTTCTTGTGAGCACGACGGGTGTTTCGGTGGTTTTGAACTCTAAACCACCCAGTTGCTGATCCGCTACTCTTGCAATAGGACTGCCGTGGACTAGCAAATAAAGAAAAGACTACTGATCAAATACATAAGATAATATTTTTAAAAGGAAAATGAAGCTGCATAGATAACACACACCAGAATACATGAAATATTTAGCACTAATAGGATTTATGTATTCCCCAAAGAAATTCTTTGATTGTGTTTAATTTTATTACAATAGTTTCGCATCCAGAGTGCAACAGCGTCTATGTAAACTGCTGGGAAAACGTACGCCATATTCACAAGTCTCGAGTTAACTCGAGGAATCTTCAAAATCTCTTCTCACTGGCTTGCAAGAGGCATGGCGAGCTATTCATACCCAGGCATAACTTTTGGAAAGCATGCCTCGACGTGTTGCAGCTTTAATACATGCAAAAGGAGAGCCTACCGTTACAAAATAGAAAAATGAAAAACTTCCTTCTGAAAAACACTATATCCAAATATTTTTGCTATTATTTGCGTTCAATACAAGGTGTAGAAATTATGAAAAGGCAGTAAGGTATTAGAGATGCGACATTGACAGAAAACATCGATGTTTTGAAACATCGATGTTCAAAATTAAAACATCAATGTTGATAATACATCGCCCCAAAAACATCGATGTTTTTAAAATTCAGTGTATTTAAACTTTTTTTTTACCCATTTCTTAAAACTGGTTTAGAAACTATTGATGAGACATCAACAGCAAAACATCGATGTTTTGAGACATTGATGTTCAAAATTAAAACATCGAAGTTGATAATACATCGCCCCAAAAACATCGATGTTTTTAAAATTCAGTGTATTTAAACTTTTTTTTTACCCATTTCTTAAAACTGGTTTAGAAACTATTGATGAGACATCAACAGCAAAACATCGATGTTTTGAGACATTGATGTTCAAAATTAAAACATCGAAGTTGATAATACATCGCCCCAAAAACATCGATGTTTTTAAAATTCAGTGTATTTAAACTTTTTTTTTTACCCATTTCTTAAAACTGGTTTAGAAACTATTGATGAGACATCAACAGCAAAACATCGATGTTTTGAGACATTGATGTTCAAAATTAAAACATCGAAGTTGATAGTGCATCGCCACCAAACTATCGATGTTTTTAAAATTCAGTGTATTTAAACTTTTCCCCCATTTCTTAAAACTGGTTTAGCAACTAGTGATGCGACATCGGCTCCGATGTTTTTCTTATAAAACATCGATGTTTTGAAAACATTGACAATGATGTCCCATCCCTAATTAGGAGTCGGTATATATATTAATCTAAAAATATCAGTCATTCAAATCGAATGGTCAGTCAGAAAAGTCAGTCTGAAACTAGAATTCGTCGTTTTGCAGAAATTAGATTTAATAGTGTTTACTCAATCATATTGGAGTTAGTTTCTTCAGAAAATTAGACGTCTTAATAGATATTGTTTTGGTTATAAAAAAAATTGCACATGCTAGATTGTTATAGCTTCTGTAGGCAGACGCTTATTTTATCCTACAATTAATGTTTTCTGGCAGTAAATAAACACGGTACGAATATCATATGTGCACCAAATACAGGTTTCAAACTATTGCATTCTCAAAACGAATCTGATGTTCTTCTTTGACGTTTTCGAGAGTCCCCCCAGGAGGATTCGGTACTTCAGCAAACCTCCAAATCTGCTGGTCGCAAATGATTTGTCAACACCGATCAAATTAAACGCCAAACGTCTCTAAAGTTATGATAAACTGCATTTTAAGGTTACCCTAGATACTACTAGAGTATATGAACAGCAGAAGTAAAACCTTCTCAGGCAACCTGGTTTCTTCTTGTTTACACTGAACATTTCTCTCATGCATCCCTTGATCGATCCCGAACCGTAGCCCATAGCTTTTTGTATTCTTCCAGTGTGACGTTAATTAAATGTCTAGCCTCTCAATCATACTCAATCATGTGAGTGAATGAGTGTGGAGCGAAGGCGAAAGCGTAACCTGCTTGTTCTTTTCTTGATGGTTATAGAGAAATTTTTCTCACGATACAAATATTCAACATAATAGATTGTTATAGCTACAGTAAGCAGACGCTAAACGCATCGTACCAGCACGGCAGGTAAGTATTTGTAGTTATTTAATTAACTTCACACTGGAGCAACACAACTGGCTACTGGCGACGGTCCAGGATCAGACCTAAAGGAAATTATTCCAGAACACCATGTAATTTTGAACCACAGTCAGATGACGATGTCACACCTGTAGCGACCGCTACCGAGACTAGTTAACGGTTAGCGGTGCTCAGGAAACCAGGTAAAGCTGTAGGCCTTGGTAGAAAAAAGCTCCACCGCTAAAAGAAGGAAGAAGAAACGAAAAAGAGTAGAACATTCCATGTAGATGACGCTGTGTGGTGTTTACTTTATTTGATGTTGTGTAAATGTTATCATGCATATATTCCGGTCTTTTGAGTAAAATAAATTACGTTTTTTTAAAGTCGATTGGTCTGATCTAAAAGACTAAACACCTGTGCTGGCCTTCATTCTCCAAACTTCCGCACCTCACTGCAGAACGGATTTTCTTTGCTGTAATGAGCGCGGTGCGAATATCAAACGTGTGATTTAAGTTTGAACTGTTCCATTCTCAAAACAATTGCAACGTTCTTCTTTGACGTTTCCGAGCGTTCCCAAGAGGATCCCGTACGTCAGCAAACCTCCGATTAAGCTGATCACCAGAGACCTCCTGATGTCGTACATCTTCCAGTGTCAACTTGTTGCATCGATGCGAGTTCTTCCTCACGAGAGCTGCGATCTCCCAGTAGAGCAACGGAATCGCTCCTGGCAGAGAATCCACCCTCTTCTGCAATTGTTCCACGGCCTCTGCGGCCAGCGACCCCGAACACAGGACCCTGAGTATCACGAACGTACACACAATAAGGGCAAAAAAGTAAACGACGATCCTCAGAATGCTCGTGCGGGGAGCGAAGGCGAATTCGTAACCTGCCCAAAACAGGGTCACGCTGCAGGAGCATACGGTGAGAAACACTGGCAGACAAAAGGAGTCATCCACCCGTTGGAATGCGTCGCAGGTGTTCTCGTAGATACTAATCAAGAGTTTGTAATCTTGTTTGGCCATCGGCTTTTGCAGATTGTGGGTTATGCAGATGCAGCACCTCTTCAGAAAATCGCACACAGTACTGTAGTAGAAGCAGAAAAAGCAGAGAAGCAGATTCGATTGAGTCAGGTAGAAGATATTGAAGATGTCGCAAACCATCTTTTGCCAGGCACCGGATTGATCGGGATCCCACGCAAATCCAGAGAAAGATTCAAAGCTCAAAACAGCGGTCAAAGCTGCGACCGTGACTGAAGTGGCGACGCAGAGTCTACATGTATTGAGATACATCTGCTCGAAATACCTTGGCGTCAGTTCGAGGGAAATACGTCGTAAGTTGTCGACCACGGAAGGGAACGCTTCTCGTTGACGATAGAGAGAAAAATATGTCATACCATACATTACGCACTCGAACAAGGCCACCAAACCCACCTTCTCGAATTGCGAAATTACGAAGATATATGCAAGACAAGATATATATGCAACGTAAATGAAAATCGAGAGGTATTTGGGACATTTATAATGGAATCGTCGCTCATCGATATCCTTTAAGGAATTCAATGGTAAGATGTCCACACCCACAATGTGTAGTCCTTTCAAAATGGACAAAAACGGTTTCTGTAACAGCTCTGTAGTGTTTCTGTACATCAGCACTGCTTTCGTTAGTTCCGTCATTTCGACTGAATGACGAACCCAATTTGGTGCTTGAGGTCACTTCAAATGTTTTGAATACAAGTCAAACTGCTTAGATCTGCCCACATGACTGGATCGTAAGATGTATGAGTGAAAGCTTTTGTTGCGTTTCTGATTTTTCTCCGTGACACTTAGTTAATGAAGTCAATAAAATCAATACTCGTGAACTTCGTCTTTTCTTAGTTATCAATACCAGTGGTCTACTGAATGGTGCATTGTTGTTTTCGTTAAATTGATTTCATAACGTAATGGAAAGATTTCCTCTGTTTCCTAACCCTTAGACTTTTACAACATTTCCGAGTATTCCTTTTACCTCACAACAGAGTTCAAGACTAAATCAAAAACATCTACGAGATGAAGGAATCCATGGTTCTTTAATAATATTTTCTAGTTATTTGCTTAGGTAAGAATTCTTTAGTAATATTTATCTCCCGTATTCATTTCCTTTGTGTGGAATTCTTTAGTAAGATTATTTTGTAGTTATTTACTCAGGTTAGAATGTTTTAGTAAGATTTTTTAGTAGTAATTTCCAAAGGTTAGAATTGTTTTGTAAAATGTTTTGTAGTCATTTCCTTTGTTTAGAATTCGTTAGCAAGATTATTTTGTTGTTATTTACTTGAAGGAGAGACAACAGATTTAAAGGTGGAATTATGCATATGAACCCCTTAGAGGGTTTAACCCTCTGAAAGGGTTCTTATAATCATGAGTGGAAATGCCCTCAAGTATTTGGTATTAGTAAAATTTTACATTCGGAATAAAAAGCGTGCCTCACTCAACACACTACACTTTTTATGATGATTTTGTTAGATGCATGCAAGTAGAAAGAAATTTAAAAGTTAGTGTTAACTTCAAACCTTTTACAGAGATTAGACGATTAGGCAAAAAGGAAAATTGAGTCATTTCCTCTGATTTCAAATAGAATGGTAGAGCGTCAGTAGCAATAAAAAAGCATGTCAAATGTCAAAAATATGAAGATGTCAGACACTTTTACCCTCTTCCAGACTACTCTGAGCGCCTGGTTATCGCCAAAGTCAACGAGCCAATCAGCAGCCAGAACTACGACATCACCACATACAACGTTATTTATGTTGCAGAGGTTTTGCCACCTGCTTTCAGTTCAAGTAGAAACTACCGAGTAATGAGTAATGACACGTGAAGCATCACTATTAATGATGTCACGTAGTGATGTCATAGTCGACAGTTTCAAACCAACGAATCGGCGGGCTTAAAATTTCCCCATGTCTTCTATTCCAGGTAAAGATTGTTAATATGCTGCCAGGCCAACACCTTTTAGATTATAGAGAAAGCCCGCTGTCGGTCTTCAGCATAGTCTCTGACGTCACACTCGGAAGACCGATCTTCATCGCCACGTGTACATATTTCCTCACGACATTTCTTTCAGAGACGGCGTTTTCTTGTTGAAGGAAGTTAGATTAATAAAATCGAAATTTCGTAATCAAGATTGATATTCAAGCAGTACACTATTCAGGTAAGCAATTTTCACACATTCAGTAACAATTTATTCTTTTACCTGTATTTTATAGCTTAGTTGTTATTTGTAACATTGAGTTAGATTTGTTTCAAATGAACTGATTTTATTAGTAATACCTCTCGTAGTCTACTATTTATGTGGTTTCATGCTTCATTTTCAATGAGGTTTTACGCTTAATGCACTTCATATTTATTAAGTACATCCCAATGTAATTATTCTGTGGTGTAGAAGGATATTTTCTATATTTTCTATCCCTGAAATACGAGCAGACAAGACAGTCAAATTTAGGTGGTAAATTAGGAATTTATTTTTCAGTATATTTATTTATTTTTTTCCTTGAAGTAGTTTTATTGTGTTTATTAAAGCAAATCAAGAAACTGATGCAAATTTATTTATAAAATTTCAAAATTTAATGTCGTAATTTCTTTTTAGAACTTGGAATATTTGTTTACTGATCTTTTTCACTAAATGCATTCTGGGGTTAAAACCTTTAAATCAGAACAGTATTTATGATTTCTTTTTCATACAGGATGCCGAGCCGCTGTTGTGTTTCTTTATGAAAAGGAAATTATGACACTGGTCCCAGAGTGGCAGTGTATTTCCTTTCCAAAAGAAGAAGATATGAAAATTACCTGGTTATCAGCAATTCAAAGAAAAGATTTCAACCCAACAAAGAGTTCGAAGGTATGTAAGGATATGTATAATGCATTTTTCTAAATTATATTTTATAATTTATGTTATTATATTTATAAATTATATTCATAATGAAAATTGTATTTCCAAAATAATTAGTGTTTTTAAAACTATTCAAATGCATGTAATAGTGATAAAATCATTAATAAAAATTGATCATTATAAGCTAAAGTATTGCCAGCAGAAATTACTAATTATATATCTTTCAAATAAACTGTTCATTCTTCAGGATTTTTCATATTTTTGCAATCATGCCTCATATTTACAAATTAACATGAAGATAAATGAACATCGTTTAATAAAAAATTAAACACAATTTTTGGTTTCACAAATCAAACCAAGCTTTCAGACTAATAGTGTTATAAAGTTTTTTTAACTTTGTTTGACTTACCAGAAACTGCTAAAATCAATCTTTTTTTTTATTTCTAGGTATATGAATTGCATTTCCTAAATAAAGATTTTATCTCCGAATCTTCAGTTCATGATAGTCAGACTGGCAAACATATATCTGTCCCATTGCGTATCAAGCGTTTAGAAAACGATGCTGTTCCAAGCATATTTCCAAATTACCCTACATCTATGCAGAAGGAAAGGACATTTAGACGACATACTACGGAAATGAGGAAAATCCACAAACAAAATAAGCAGCTTGCAAAAGCTGTTGCTTTAAGTTTGGTTGAAGAAGAACAATATAATAAAGAAAGAGCAATCAGAAGCATACGCCATATCTTAAATATGATAGACTCTGACTTAGGTGATTTCTGGAACATCTTGAAAAATGAAGAAAAGAATGAGGTATGCATTCTTCATATTGAAACTGATCCATGTCCAAAGGTTACTTTTTCCCTCATGATAAACAATGATTTATATGTTTCTGCTTTTTACATGGAGTAAAAATTGAAACATATCTTCATACAATTTGCCATACAAACTAAGTAATTACAATGAAATAAGTGACATGCTAACTTATTTGAAAAATTCTGCCCCATTTGAGAACAAATCTACCTGTTTTGAAATAATTTTGCAACTGCTTGCTAACATAAAATCAGATGAGAATGAGTCTATTATTATGTTAATTGAAGAACAATTGAAGCTTTTAATGTGTCATAAAAAATTATTATTCTAATGATTATCTAATTTTTTGGTATCGTTTCATAAGAAGCAGTGCTAGGTTTATATTGCCTCATCAGTCGACAACGAGAAAAATATGCCACAATTTATCTCTTTCAACAAAAAATAAGTGGAAGAGTGAGAATTTTCTGTCATATGCAAAAATGCAATTTAAAAATATACAACCTTATGAGCATACTGTCCTTTTAATGTGTGATGAAATTCACATAAAACACTTCTTTGATTATAAAGGGGGTACAATATTGGGTTCAGCATTCAAAGGTAATGATGCAGCAAGAAGCGTTTTCGCTTTCATGATTTCAAGTGTTGTGTTCTTTTAAAGAAATAGTTCATGTAATGCCTGCAGTGGCGGATCAAGTCAAGTGGGGGCCCCAAGCGGTAAAATTTTTGGACACTCAATCTCAAGTTGGAAAAAAAGTTTCAAGAAAACTCTCATTAAGTTATTAACAAAAAAGAAAAGTAAACAAAATTTTCATACCACAGCCCATTAAATAAATTTATTTAAAAAAAAAATTTTTAATTATGAATTTCCGTCTTGCTTTATTTTTTGCAAGATCTTCAATTATTTTGGAAGTGTCAGTACGGTTTACGATTCCTTGCTCTATATACAGAATGGTCATATTAATTAATCTTCCTTCTCCCATAGAACCCCTTAAATAATTTTTTACATGCGTTAAAACAGAAAACAACCTTTCTCCTGTTGCATTAGATAAGGCAATTGTTTTAAAAAATTTCAATAATGTTTCAGCATATTCGGAAATGTGCAAGACATTTCTTTGGGGGCTCGATAGATGACTGGTGTGGTTTTTATGGTGTCCTCGTTTTCTTTAAGAAATATTAAAAAGTGGTCAAATTAGTCTTCAAAAGTACAAACACCAAAGTCATTTTTGTAAATATCCTTCAACTTTTTTTATCGTGTTTTTTTTCTACTGATAAATCCTAACAAAAAATATTCGAAAAGGCTCCACAACAACTTCATACGTCTTAAGTTCTTTGAGATAGTTCTGCCTTGGTGTTATCACATATGACATAAAAGGAATTAATTGACTATGAAATTTTCTCTTATTGTAAATTCATGTCCGACTCCTTTGCTTTCATTAAAAAACGTTTTTTCTCATTTGTTGTCTGCGATTTTGTTCATCTTTCACATTAAATGACAAATCAGTTGCCTCTTTTTCAACTTCTCTGAAATTATTGATAAAATTGTCTAATGAATTCAGCATAAATCCTTTCAATAGTTCGCATTCCACTGATTGCAGTGATGTACTAGTAGCATTTATTCTTTGTAACATGGTATTCCAAATAACTGTCATTAGGGCGGTTTCATATTTGTCCATTTTCCTCAGAAGTGAAGTCGCCTCCAATATGGTAACTTTGTTTCTTCGGAATTACGCATTTCAGTTAAAGTCTCATTTATATGGGTGAAACCAAGTTTTATAGTTAATACAGCATCTACTTTTGCTGATCATCTTAAATTAGGAACTCTTCACTGCACATAAAGACGTACATTGTAAAGACACACACACGCTGTCACAACTTTTCTCGAACCTTAATGAAAAAAGACATTTTAAGACCTCGGGGCCCTTTTGGTATTTCGGGGCCCTACGCGGCCGTTTAGTCCGTTTACCGCTAAATCCGACACTGAATGCCTGTAAATACTATAAAATTTGATGTTCTTCATAGTGTGTTTGAAAATGTAATTAAAGGTCTAAAAGAAATTGGGTTTAAGGTTTCTTTAGTTTATCCCCATACCATAGACAAAAGTAGACCCTTATTTCATTTGATTTGATTTATACTGTCCATCTATTTATATGTATCAGAAATAATTGGGTTAACCAAAAGAGTGATGGCAAATGTTTTGTTTTCCCCGATTTTGAGCGGTACGATACTTGTCATACAGCTAGATTTGTAACATTAAAAAACTTGTATGATATCGCCAGTAATAGTTTTGTAAGTTTTGTAAGTTTTGCGAATGGATTAACTTTAAAATGTTTGTATTCATCAAACTTAGACCGTCAGAATGTAACTTGTTTTGAAAGTTTTCAACAAGTTCGTCATTGAATCTTTATTATCGTTAGGTTCCAAGCATAATGTAATGCATTTCCAAGATACTGCTGACTTCCTGTCCATCATTTTAAAATGGTGGGATATTATGAATGTGGATCCCAGCTCATGTTGGAATTGAGGGGAACGAATGTGCAGATGCCCTTGCAAAGGAAGCACGCGACAAAGATCAACCTCGAGTAGTCACCTGTGCAGATGCGAATGCCGTCGCCAGGCGAAGGATCTACAACCAGCATTTTAGCAAGGCAACAATCCCCGATCTAAACTGCCCAAGAAACCTCTCCTCTACAATAGCTAGGCTACGTACTAGACATTTCAAAGGCATGAAGATTTCACGAACTAATATAAATTCCTACCCCATCTGCAGGTACTGCCCCCAATCGCAACTAACTCCAGATCATGTTTTCGACTGCCAGGCCATTATTGGTTCCCTCTTTCAACTTGGAGCACCCCCAATCGAAATCCTCCATAGCCATCGAGCTCCAGAACTTGCAGATCTTGTCACCAAGGCTTTTGGAGGACTCTAAACTTTTGCACTAGTACTGTATGCATAGACACAACAACAACAAAAGTACTGACAAAGGTAAGCGTAAACTAAACCCGTACATGACACCTTTCACCACGAACAATGATGATTAAAAAAATCAGTTCATTCAGAAATTTCTGCTGTGGATTTACAAGTGGAAAAATAAAAAGGTTTTCTGAGGGGGGGGGTACTCTTTCAAAAGAGACTGTAGCGTCGTAGGGGGTCTCTCTGCTACAGCTTCATGGAGGTTTTTATCACGATTTCCTTTGTTACGTGGATTCGCCGTCGAAGGGAATCGGCTGGCGATTTTATGACCGGATGGGGGTAGCCCCTCGTCTTTTGAACTGTCGCGCTTCGGTAAGAACGTGTAAGGTCTCGAATGGAAGAGGAAAGAATCGTTGAAGGCATAAACGTGAACGGACGCAGAACTACTCTGCTCCTATGAAGCCGCGGGACTGAAACCATATTTGTATATACCATCTATTAGCCTCGAAATAGCCTTAACTTATGTATATCTTTAGTAACTAAAAAATGTGCTGCATTTTTAAAAGTTCTGAAAGTTTCTAAAATTGTATGACCAACTTTCAATTGCATCGATTTTATTTATTAACCAATTTGAAAAATAATTGTACCATAAGAAAGAGTGTAATGTAATGTATTCAGTGATGTTCTCAAATTTAAAAAATAATGGTTTTTGCTGTAGATATAACGGTTGTAACAAAGAGTAGCGAAAATATCCAAAGATTCCGAATTTTGTATGACCCACTTTTGATCGCATCCAATTTAATTATTAACCGATTTCTAAAATAATAGTACCGTAAGAAAGAGTACATTCTGAGGTATACTGCGATATTTTAAAAATTAAAAACTAATAGTAATAAGATATAGATACGGCAGTTTTAAAAAAAGTAACAAAAATGTCCCGATTTTTCCCGAATTTCAAAAAATATTATTAAGAACCAAATTGAAATTTCCAAAAAAACTCGACGAGCTACAAAAATTTGCGTTGAGAGAGGTACTCTTTAAAAAAAACTTACGGCTAAAAACTGAAAATTTGTATGTGTTTGCTCACTCGCGGAAGAAATTTCGCTTCTTCAATTTTGACACTGAATAAACCCTAAACTAATAGCCGCATCGGAAAAAAATCCTAATAATTGTCCAGGGAATACGATGAAGAACAAACCATGTTAATTTCGTTTTTTTCCGATCAGTACTTTCTCGGGAAATCATCTAAGAATCGAGCTAAACACCACAATTTTTCATCCTGCGGCTGCGGTAACTTTTTTTTAATATAGAGAGATACTTAAAAGACCCAAGGGATTTGGAATGGATAAGATCAGCTTCTTTGAGAAAAGACGAATCGAGATACGATATTTATTATGGATTTGAATATTCTAAATTAGATTAAGATCGTATAATGATACTGGAAATTATTGTAGGACTAACAATATAAAGTATGATCGGGATTTTTTTTTGTTTTTTTTTCAGTGGTAGAAATCATTATTCAGGTCTAATCCCTAAGCCAGATTGTAGCAGTCAACCTGAGGCTTGTTTTGTTAATGCTAAAATCCCTTGTAATTTTAAAGAAGCTTTAAAATGATCCCAAAAAAACTGAATGACAGAAAGCCATGGTAGAAGAAATAGACATGATGTATAGCAGAAAAGTATAGACGTTAGTTCCAAAACCTGAAAGGGCAAGTGCCTTGGGGAACAGATAGGTTTACACTTTCAAAAAGAATGAAAATGACAAAATTGTAAGATTTAAGTCAAGACTAGTTGCACAAGGGTACAGGCAACTAATAGGAGAATCTTATGAAGTTTTCAGTCCTGTCGTAAATTTCTCCGTTATTAGGATGTTTTTTACAATTCTTGTTTGTTTGTTAGGTTGGTCGCCATATATAAAGGCATGTCCGTATTTCTATCCGATAACGATTGAGAACTCCACTTATTCCGATCGAACCTGTGGTCAAAACTGGATATTGGCATCCAGATCAAAATTGGGTATAATAACCAGTACACCTGCTTAACACGCAACTGAACTTATTAGCGTCGTTTCTTAATCGCCTGAATGGCGTTCTGAGCGCTTGTAAGGGACACTACACAGCGCTTCTAATAGACATCGAAAAGCATTAAATATTAATTCCATTAATTTTAAGTACAAATGTAGTCGATGCCATTAAGCGTACACAAAGCAGTGAACCGTTTCTCCACTTCCAAATATCGAAAGTAATTTCATTATCTTGATGGTTAAATCTCTTATTTTCAAGAGGTTTTATCCGTTGGATATTTTTAAGCGCCAGTAACGATTACTGCATTATATTTAGTTCTGATATACATAAGTCCTTTGTGGGAATCATCAGTATCTATCACGATGAATGTCACTTATTAATTTCAATTCTGAAGCGGGACTTTCAAGGTATTCTACAAGACATTAGTAAATGAAGAAATATCACTGCCATAAGGGTGCATATAACAATGCCCATTGATTTTTTTTTTATTGAAGATAAAGCTTCCCCGACTGAAAGGTTCGGTTTCGCCAAACTGTTTCATTACGAAATGAAAAGCTTTCATGGCTAGCCTCTTATCTGCGAGAAGTGTGGCCTTTTCAGCACAAAGCAGGCTTAATGACTAAATAGCTACTTCGATTGGTTGAAAGAACTCTTGGAAATATCATCCCATTGGTCAAAAGGGTCATAACAGGTTGGAAGTCGTGCAGGGAAGACAAAAAATTGACAGGTGGTTTTATGCTTGTGAATTTCTAAAAGCGTTAAATTTAATAAAGCAAATTGAAAAAGTGAGGATTCGTTTAATAAAATTAGATTAATCTAAATAAAAAATGAATTAATATGGAAATGTTTAGCTAGGATCATCACACATCAGAAAGTTTAAGGCGTAGAAAACGTCAGTGAGGCCATACGGTGAATGAGAGTGAAAGAAATTAGTACTACAGTATTAATTTCACATATCAAATGTTAATTGCTCCGTACATACTATTTATCGCAATATAGTATATCGCAATTGGTGCACTCGCTGTTGAAGTAGGAGGTTGTGGCTCATTACCGACTTTATGGCTTGAACTCCCTTGTTCGATAATAAAAAGTTTGTCATAAGAAAAGCCATTTGCGTTGAACTGAGCGGCGGAGGTACTCATATTGGGCATCTGTTCACTTTGAAGGTACGATGCCTATTATTTTCAAGCACACGTCCGAGTTCGTTGACACACATCGGATGTCCGGATCTTGGATTCCCCCATCTCTTAATTTTTTTTTCTTTCTGTTGACGTTTTCTATATTCGTCTGATATTTATTATGCATATGTTTGGACATTTAGAAAATTTTGCAATTTTCCACTGCAAAGAGACGAAACAAATGACACCTCAAACGTCGTGCTCGCACAAAGGAGGCCGGAGCTAGATTAAATTAATGTGAGCGGCAGTGCTCACTTTCTTGACTCAATTTTGCGCTGCGGTTGCATCAGCCGATGACGTCTGCGCAAGATCAATGGTCATTTATAACTTTCTTTGTTAACGCTCTTTTGAACTCAATATTTATGTATCATTCAAATTTTTCAAGTCAATAAATTTTTCACCCTCACGCTTTTTAGTGAAACTCAAAAATCAAGCGTGGTAATCTGGTTTCGAAAGGTAAGACGTATTCTACGTTGAACGTATCAACCCACTTGAAACGTTAAGTCTAATTATTTTAGTGTTATACACATTGTACATACAATAAACACTGTAACTAAAAACAATGTAAAAACTCACACAATCGGGTTTTTTTCTTTATTGTCCTTTTTTTTTTATTACGTAAATAGTAAAATAGAGGAGTTGATAAAAAGTCCAAAACTGTTGTAGGTGTTGACAGATAAAGACATTTAGCGACCTCTGTACTAGAGGCTAAGGTTAAAATTTAGTGATCTCACAATGGTTAAATATGCCTGGACCCTTCCTTAGTCCGCTTATGGGCAAACGTCAACTTTCTCCTTTCCTTTTCCAAATAAATTACTCTGGATGAAAAAACTTGTTGATAATATAAGTGAAACTTAAGATCACCTGCATAGATTCCCAGGTGTCGGTCGGCAGGGTTAATTAACTTCACAATATCAATATAAAAAAAAGGTGATAGATTATTTATTTACGACAAATAAACTAATTCTACTACTTGATAGACAGCGGTAGCGAGTGTTATGTTTCGTCTGTTTAGCAGCAACAACGTAAGTATTCTGCAAGCAGTACAACTGCGAAAAATTCAACACTTACGGTACGAAACAACAAAATTATACTTTAACCTTCGACGGTCGTTTGCTTGGGATTTCATACTCGCTGATGTCACTTCGCCCATAATTGGAAAGGTAATTAACGTCGCACTAAAGCAACACAGCGGGGCTATTGACGACGGTCCTGGATCAACTCCCTTGTCTCAGTGTTAAGCTTGTAGATAATGTCACCAGCATAAAGAAAGAATGACGCGACTTGGCAGCTTTCAGTTTTATTCAAAATTTAACAAGGGACATGTAGAGATTAATGTACACAGTCCAGTCACATTAATGTGACCACCACCTACTTTCGACGTCAACGTGAAATAACCAACCACAAAAGGCAAGTGGCAGTACATTGCAGTGGAGTGTATATAAAGGATGTCCTAGTACATCGGAAAGCATTTCAATCGATGGCGTAATGCAGAAACCTGGCGATTTATCCTACGTCCAAAAGGGCATGATTATTGGCTTTCGGGCCAAGGGTGGAAGCATTTCGGATAGGTAATTTTTAGTTAACGTCGTACTAGAGCAACACAACGGGCTATTGACGACGGTCCGGGATCAGTCCCTTAAGGAAGCATTTCGGAAATGGCTCATTTTGTGAACAGTTCGAGTGCCGCCGTGGTAAAAGTGTACCGTGCATGGCTAATGGCACTATTCAAAATCAGCGGCGTGTCATATGTGGTGCACCACGGGCTATAGATGACAGAGGCGAACGAAGGCTACGGAGATGCGTTCGGGCGAATAGACGTGCAACTGTTGAGCAACTGACCACCCAGATGAACCAAGGGGCTACCAAGAGTGTATCCTCAACAACGGTTCAGCGAACGTTGCTGCGCATGGGCCTCCGCAGCAGACGCCTGGTTAATGCACTTAAGCTAACTGCTGTTCATAGGCGACGAGGGCTGGAATTTGTACGCCAGTACCGCAACTGGACGTCCACAGAGTGGCGACAGGTGGCTTTCTCCGATGAATCACGTTTTATGCTCCATCGGACAGATGGACGTTGGCGTATATGGCGTGAAACATCTGAAAGCAAACACCCTGCAACAATTGCCATGGATCCTCAACCGCGTAAACTAGCGCAGCTGGCCACGGCACTGGAGTCGGCATGGCTCAAGATCCCAGTGAACACCTTCAGAAACCTAATTGACTCTTCCTGCACGTCTCGCAGCGGTCCGCTCTGCCAAAGGTGGTTATTCTGGCTTTTGACAGGTGGTCACATTAATGCGACTGGACTGTGTATAATGGTATACCCAATTTACAAAAATGATAGTAGGAAAAATCCCTATTGGACGCAAAACGTCCAATCTGATCAAAAACATATAGCCAAGTGAAGATATTAACATGGTGGTAACCCGAGTTGGCGAACGGTTGACATCCCACACGGCCTTGCACGATGTGCAAAGAATAATAATTACCACAAAGAAAAAAAAAATGTTAAGTAGATATATAACAGCTACAGTAAAAATACAATTTTCAATTAAACAATAGTTATAAGACAAACACAACTTTTGATTTGAGAATTAAAATACTCATGTAATAATAATGACAGCAATTTTAATGGATATCATAAAAATCACGATTATTCAAACTAAAGTACATGATATACAAATTTTAAATTCATTATACTCAGTGGTAACTGGTAATAAGGCGTATCGAAAAAAATCGAAATTCTTATATCTTTTTGAGGGTAGTGCGGAAAAGTTGTGAACTCCCATCATTAAAAAGCGTGCGGAATCTTAAAACTGTGGGTTGATTTCT
This sequence comes from Metellina segmentata, assembly GCA_947359465.1. Classification (NCBI taxonomy): domain Eukaryota; kingdom Metazoa; phylum Arthropoda; class Arachnida; order Araneae; family Tetragnathidae; genus Metellina; species Metellina segmentata. Next base: position 7,388,208 of record OX375880.1, on the reverse strand, counting down.
TCTGTCGCCTCAGCGGTCCGAAAGTTCCGAAAATTGGCCTAAAAATGATTATAATCACAGATTTTGTTGATCGGTTTGTGGTAACGCTTAAAAGTTACTATTTTTTAACAGCAACTATAAAAAATTTTAACGACATCCTTGTACATGTTAAGCCATGGAAAGAAATTATCAAGAAATTGATCAAGGTATTTGAATCTTTACAAAAAGCAATGTTTTTAACCTAACTTAATAAGAAAAACGAAGATTTTTAATAGAAAACAAAAAGAATCTTTCGAAATTTTGAAAATTGCATTGGCACGACAGCTTACTTTGGCACAGTATAATCCAGACGTTAAAACAGAGGTTCATACCGATGCAAGTGCGGAGGGCATCGCAGGGATGCTTCTTCAAGTTGAAAGTGATAATCATTGGCACCTCGTTTATGGTGTCTGTAAGAAAACTACTGAAGCTGAAAGAAATTGCTACTCAATTAAATTGGAATTGATGGCGAATGTATGGACACTAGAAAGATTCAGATAATTTCTATTAGGAATAAGTTTTACAGTTATCACTGACTGTCAAGCATTAATTTTACATGAATGCAAATAAGAATCAAGTAATCCTCAAATCGCTTTATGGAGTATCCTTATACAAGAATGCAATTTCGAAGTTCGCCACACACCGAGCAAAAAAATGACGCATGTTGATGCAATGAGCAGAGTTTCGGTTTCGGAATCGGAAGATACTGTGGTATCTATAACCACACAATTCTATAGTTCGGGCTTGACCCAAGCCCGGCAGCAGATTCTTTAAATTCACTATAAATATTATTTACAAAATGATCTTTGAAATTAAGTTGGGGTACTCACCCCTCTGTAGTTGGATCCACTGGTATCCGAATCTGGTTTTATTCCTTACTTCAATAATAAAGATGTACACTTCTTGCATAACAGTAACTTTATTAAACAAAAATGTAACGGAACATATAATTAAACATTTGTGGACTCGCCACTACTGTGAGGCCTTAGCCGTAAAAATATACTCCCGTCCTCCTACAGTACAGAGACGGTCTCTGATAAAACCTTTCTTCCCAAGACCCACTCCTTGAAGCTGGCAACTTTCTCAAGTGCATGCGTCAGCTAGCAACGGTATTGCGGCGCAATAGCTCAGCCGTTGCATCACCTAGCAACGTATGTACAATTCTTAACAGATAATATGACAAGCCTCATATAGAAGAAATTTGAAGTTTGATTAACATTGAGCGAAAATGAACAAGTTTTAATACTTCAACATGCTCACAAGGACTTAAGAAAACTAATAAATATTATTAAGAAAGAAGAGCACGGTAGTACGATGTTTTTAAAAGGAATAGAGTATACAGGAGGATCAGAAAAAGGAAAAGAAAAATTCCTTTACGTGATTCCCAAAAGTAAGAGAAAAAGTACGGCAGTTCAATTCCACGATTTGGTGGGACATTTTTCTCTAGATCGAACTGACAGTAAAATAAAATAACTATACTGGTTTCCGTACATGAAACATTATTTGTGGAAACATAGGAATGTGTTTCGAATGCCTAGTGAATAAAATCCCAGGAGGAAAACACACAGCAGGGATATCTTCAACCAATTAAACCAAGAAGACCGTTCTCGATTACACATATAGACCACCAAGGCCCATTTGTAAAAAGTTCAAGAAGAAATCGAGATTTACTAGTTATCATCGACAACTTCGTAATATTAACCAGACTTTATCCAGTCAAAAATACATCCACTCAACATGTCTTAAAAGCTTTAAATTTCGTTGGTGAATTTGGATTATGTGATCACATCATCAGTGACAGAGGTTCGTGCTATACATATCATCAGTTTGAACCGTATTGCCATGACAACGGAGCAAACCACATGTTGAATTTTACCCAACATCCCATGGGTAATAGCATGGTATAGAGAGATAGAACAATCCTATCCACGATAACAGCGTCCATGAGTGATTCACGTCATAAAGATTGGGATTTACGAATAAAAGAAACGGAAAGAAATTTGAATAATACAGTCAACAAAACCACGAATAAAACGCCTTTTGAAAGTCTACATGGATATTCGCCAAGGCTTAACGATGGTATCCTTCGAAAAGAAGCTGATGAAAGCGCCGATGTATGGATCGATCCAAAAAAAGTTCAAGAAAAAACGCGCAATGTAATCGAAAAGAAATAACATAAAATAAAGGAGTATTTTTATGACAAGAAAAATTGACGGAAAATGACTTTTGAACCGGGAGAAATTGTGCTATTCGACGTCTTTCAAAATCAACATGAGAACCTACCAAAACTCAGCCGAAATACAGAGGGCCTTTAATTGGGACAGATGTTATCCCCAACGATACACACCGAGTGACCCAATTGGAAGAAAAAGAACGAGGCAGTTTTTATACCCACATCTCACGTTTTTATACCCAGCTCTAGCCGTGGCGACCACGTGGGAATAATGACCAGGACTCTGATGACGATGATCCTCAACTCGAAAATTTTCATTATTATGCATAAACTTAACTGTCTATTGCTGTATTGCAATATCTGGATTAAAAAAATTGTGATTTTTGTTTCTTTGAAACAAGTGAATTAAGTAATAATTGAAGGTAATTGTCTAATCAGGTTGCCCGAATGTAGTCATTTCATAAATTCTTCGTCAGATGGCGGAACCATCGCTGATGCAATCGTTGTGTATACAACCGACAAGTCAAGCGGACATGCTGCAGTAATGCTTATTTGAATTAAATATTTGTTTATTGTTGTTATTGTCTTCGTTTGGATACACGAAACGTAAAAAGAAGCCAGCAATGCCAACTTTTGATATTCCTGTCAAATCTATTCTTCTAACAGATACTGTAAACACTGATTTCTCAGCGTTCGCTTGAAGTTAAAAAATACCTGAAGGCAGTAGATAATTTGACGATCTTCTATGCAACTTAAGAGCCATATAACAGCAATTAAAAGAGTGGTAGGCAAAAAATCCTCACTCACACAAGTTGCAGATTTAAAATTATTTTATTTAGTAGAATCATTTTGTGTTCAATTTAACCACTTGCTTACGTGTTATGGTTAGATACGCCTAGAGAGATACGAACAACCATTCACACCAAACAGGTCATTTGTGGAAGAGTTCAACAATCCTCTCTTATCGAACACCAGGTGGAGCTCACCAAAACAGGTAGACGACAATTTAAGATGCGAGACCACATCACTGGTTTTTCTTTGAAGTCCAGCTAAATTTCATTCCAAAGGATCAGAAATAGTAAAGCTAGAGTAATTCGGATTCAACCACACAGTCCAATCAGCGACGAAAGAAGCACATCGACAGAGGAAATGACTGTTTTTTCCGTCCGATTGGCCGCGTTCAACTTCGCATCGACGTTGCTCAAGTGTAAAATAAGCTTTACGTTCGCAGGAAAGTTTTATGCTGGTTTCTAAATGTTGGTGTGGTAGATGGTGTTTCCTGAACGTGGCGCACTTTGCAAACTTTTCCAAAAAAGTAATTCCGGAATAAAAAATGATAGCTGATTGGTCAAGAGAAAAAAAATTTGCTGTGTATAGTATTAAAAAGGTTTTTTTTCCTTTTTAAAAAATTATTCCTGTCTATATATCTGCTATTTTACTATTGCAAACGAAAAACAATTTCGCGCTGGGCAAAAAATAGGTAAATAATCCAAACCTAGAAAAGTCCAAAATCCGGAAAGGCCGAGGTCCGGAGGTTTCCGCATTTGGGACCTGTACTGTATCCATAACTGCCGATATCACAACTCGCCGTCGTGACACAGGCGCCTCAATCCCATGATAGTACTTTACGCAAGTCCAACTTGATTGGCTAATCGGATCACATGACCTAGATACGTATGTCATCAAGGTTTATAGTTGTTGGCGATTTATCTCTTAATTTCTGCTTTCTTCTTTTCTTTTCAGATCCATGGGGGGGGCTATGGGTGGGTAGAGGTGGGAGCCGAAAATTGTATCCTTTTATTATATAAGTTAATAATTATATAAGTTAGTGTTTTGTGTATGCTTTTTGTTACATCAGAATGGGCCTAAGCCAGCGGTGGATACGACACCATCATCCTAAAGCAAAGGGGACGGCAGAGGGGCGGAAAAATATCAGCTGGTAGTGAGTTCAGGAGTGGTTCTTAGATTATTTATGTAAAATCAACGGAAGCTTGGAAAAATATAAAAAGGGTATTAAAAATTGGGAAAAGTAAATTAGAATGAAAAGGAATTAAATTGGAATTTTTTAAAAATAATTTGGAGGATCTAAAAACTTTTCCGCCAGCTGGGTTCGAACTGGGGTAGTCATCCTCCGCTGCCGACGCTCATCTGAATTTTGGGTGACTTTAGCCATTAGGCCATCGTTGCTTCACGAAAAGAAGCTCTTTAAAGTATAAGTACCCTTTAATATAAGTTGGCAAGAAATACTACTAACAACAACCATACAACATATATATGAAAATGAGGAGCAAATCAGAGTCAACTTGTCGGACACTTACGCTGTACGCTGAGGCGCTAGTGTATGTATTGTATTTCTACGAAACAACGCGCATATTCAAAATCAAATGGTTACTGCAACAATCAGATTGGCGAGATATCCAAGTGAAGCCAAGCCCGTGAAACTAGCCAATCAAATTGGACTTGCGTAAAGTACTATCATGGGATTGAGCCGCTTCTGTCGTGACAGCTACTGGGAGCGTAACGCTAAAATAGCGATTGGAGCGCCACGGTGCAGAGCAGTAACGAATTAAGCTACTTAACCGTATTGCGTTGAATGCTGTCATGACGAAGTAATAGAATTCTGCTATCCACGGTGCAAGTTTATGCTCAGCTACCATAAAATATAAATTAAAAGTCCACTCTGTTGTCAATTTGAGAGTTCATTTGTTTACATCGCTTTCGAGTCATTTAGATATTATTTCATCTTTGTGTATTATTGCCTTTGTCCTTGTGTTTGTGTTTGTGTGTAATAATTTGTTTTGTATTTTCATAGAAAATAAAGTTTTATTTCGTATTTTTTTTTCACTTTCTAAAACAGGGTATCTTAATTAATGGTTTGCGACTACAGTTTTTTACCGGAGGGGGGGGGGGAATCTACCCCCATGGTTTTTCGTGATAGTTAAAATCATGTTTGGGTGGAACTTGAGTATATAACCCAAGTTTGAAAAACTGTCTCAAATTGCTATCCAAGTTTAGGGTTCCTTTAAGAATATTATAAACTGGAAGGGTTTTAAAATGGTAGGTTGAATCACTGACTTACAGAATTACCAGACTTATCGAAGGAGAAAATGACCCACACTTCAGAATTATTTGATGGTCAAGAAAATGTAGAATTACAAAATATCTATGAATTAACCGAAATATTGATTGCAATTAAATTATTCGATATCCATATTTTTATTTCATCCTCTCATCCAACAACAGATAATGTTTCCTCAAAACCTAACCCGATTGCATAAAAGCACTCAATAAAACGAAGGGAACAAGATTTACAATCAATTGAAACTAAGCTTTTTGGATTGCAATATGATTTTTTTTTTATTCATTGATCAAGAAAAATAAAGCGAGAACATATTGCTACTCTAGACAGAAAAGTGAAAATGCGCGCAGTCGCACACAGCGCCATCTCTTATACCGGCAAAGTTCTTGATCTACGTCTCTACTATTATAAAAGGAAGTGTTTGTTCGTTTGTTTGTTTCGCGGCTGCAAAATCACGACGGTCTATGGCAGTTACAGCAATGAGAATTGGCACACAGGCAGTCCAAATTTTTTACAATTTTTGGGTCGTGGCGAAATTTTAAAATTCGATATGGAAGATTTTTAAATGAATTTAATAGTGTTATTCTCCATCGTTTTTTCAACGCCTTTCTTCCGCGAAAGAAGAAATCCCCCCCCCACACACACACCTTGACATTTTCTACCCACGTGACCTTGCCGTCAGACTTGGAACCATGTCAATTTTTTTCACCGCGGAGAACGCTTAGAATATTATTTTTTTTCGTTTCCGCTTTGATTTTGCGCGGAGGAATGATTTTCCAGTCAGACATAAACTTTCTTTTTCCAAAAAAAAAGGTTGCATCTTCTTCCCTCCTTTGCGTTAAAAAAAAAAAGAAACAGATTTCATTTCCTGTCCTATTCCATTTCAGGGAATGAGAGCAAAAAATAAAAAACATTTTGACTGGGATTGTTCTTTTTATCGGAATCACAAAAGATAGATTAAAATTTTACACCAGATTAATAACTCACACCACGGGCACGGGCAACGGCGGGCTAGCCCACTGCCTACTAGAAGAGAAAGCCTTCTGTCTGAGTGAGCGAAACGTCGTGACGTCATGAATCAGAGGCGATGCTTCAAGTGACTCGATACGAAGTTTCTAGTGAACGCCGGTAACTAACGCAAGCATTATGGCGGCAAGCGAAAAACGTGTATTTATATTTATAAGGATCTATAGAAGTGCTAGAACAACTGAAATCTTCATTGCTTTTCAACAAAGCCTCAAAGGTAAGCGAATGAATCTTAATTTCTTAATATTAAGTAAGTGTACTATTAACTACTTAGTACATACTTACGTGTAGGCTTAATAGGTTTTTCTGTTTGCTTTAAAGTTTTGCTATTATTGCTTTTATTTCTGTTAATGTTTTACTGTAGTCCATATTCTCGTTTGCTGTTTACATCTTCATTTTGTTCAAACGAGTATTAAAGACAGACGGTAAAAATTGTGTTTCAGAAACATTTATGCTCGCATGCTATAGCATTAAAACTTATTTATCGTTATCATCGAATACATTTACATGTTTTCTGTGACATTTTATTATATAGTTGTTTGTTTTATTTAGGCAGAGTCACTGAATACTGTAAAACTCAGCTTTCGAGAAGAGACATTCTTTGCGAAGATTTCATTTGTACAAGGGGTACGTATATGTATTAATTCCTTCACTGTATATGCTAAAATGCATTTCATGTCTTTAGAAAAACAATTTTTGAAATGATTGTGTATTTATTATAATCTTATTGGGATTATATCTCGCAGGGATTTCATCTATACGCCGTATTCTACAGTATGTAGCAATTCTAATACTTCATGCTCAATAAGATTTTCAGTACTGTAGAACTCCAACTATTTAGATTAATTGGGACCAAACCCTATTCGGATAGTTCACGATAAAAAGGTTTTTTTCTTGGTTAAAAAAAAAAATCAAATTTTACTTTAGTTTGTAATGTAATTTAATGACTGAAATTTGTTTTTGTTTTTTTACATTATGTACTTGCATACTGTATTAGAATGTAACATTACTTGAACATATTGGTCAAGTTTCGCTGTCTTAACTCGTTTTCGTGCCGCCTCGTATACGCTGTAGATGGCTTTGTCAAGGCACTCAAACGTCTTACTAGTTCATCTATGAGTTCATCGTCATTGAGAATTTGATATCCAGGATCCGAAGAATCATTCACGTCCTCTACACCGCACTCGGGACATCCAGGAATTTTTGCTTGTTCTAATTTCCAAGATGTTTCTAATGTTCTGAACTGACATTTCGTCCTCTTCGTTTTTATTATTCACCGATAAGAAACTTTTAAAATGCGGATTTTGCTGATTTCATTTTTTTTCTCAAAGAGATCCGGATAACTGGAGTTTGCATACTTGGAGTTCTACTGCATTTATATTGTGAAAGTTGAATTATTTTTCAAACTAGTAGCTTTACATGACCTTCATAAGTTAAATTAATACAGCATAGATAAGTTTAGGTAAAATGATGTTTTAACCATGGAAAGAAAAAAAATTAGATTTAAAGACATAAAATATTTAATTTAAATATTGAACTCGAACATTAATGGAATGCAAGTCAATATCCAGTATTTGCAGACATCTTTTAATTTAAAATATGTAATTTGTATTGGCTGAATTTTATAGAAACTCTTTGCGCACATGTATAGAAATATTATTTATCTTTACTGCTTGATAAAGTAGGAAGAGCTGTTATTGGGAGCTTTAAAAATGTTAACTCTTCGTTGTTTTTTTTATAGGTTTGCCAGAAGTATTTCCTGATTGTTAACCAAGTTCACTGGTCTTCCCAGAGTCCACATTAGGCAGCACATTACGGGTGAGAGTGAAAGCTTGCAGCCTACAAAAGAAGGAATTTCGCTTTTGCCGAAAGTGTGGAATTCTTTTATAAGCAAAGTTAATAAATATTTCACTTTTGGCACTGAAATCTGGAAAGAGACCTGTGTATGTCAAACGTTGTTGGAGACACGACGTTCCTCAATCTACAACGACTTTCGAAAAAGTGACAAGTGTTTTCATTTTGTGCCCGGTTGGGTTGCGTTGGGAGCAAATCTTCAAAATCTGCGAGAACTACCAACGTGTTGCTGACGCGTGTGAATAGTTCACTATTCAAATACTCTGTATTATTTAATGACTCATGAACTTGCAAGGTGTTCACCATTAAATGCCAAAGAGGATTACAGCGGAGACCTTGACAATCCAGAAGGGCTTTATGAATTGAAAATGCTTTGTGTGCCCACATTCAGGACATATTTTCAAACAGTGTATCCAAAGTAGTGAATTGTTTTGGTTGTAATGATCACATTGTGAACGACGTCGCTCATATCTGCTTAGATGTAAGTAAGGACTATTCTTTTTCTAAGTACTTTATTTCTACTCTTTATGGTATTGATTGGTGCAGTTTTGCTGCAACTTTTGTGTAAAAATATAGTATGTTATTAAATTTCAGTTATTTAATATTAGTAGAAGATTTTTTTAATGTTTAAATGTAAATGAACTCGCAGAATCTGAGAAATGCATGTAAATTCCATCTCTCCAATATTTACATTAGTGTAATGTGTTGTTTTCCTTTTATTTGCTGAAAAATGAATAAAATTTGTTGATTCTTATTAAACTTGTGAGCATTTCATTTATTTTTATTTTAAAATTATATATTTTACTAACTTGTTTCTGTGGTGTACAGTATGCTTACCAGCGCTTGATTCAATTTGTTATTGCTGGTTGTTTTGAATATGAAATACCATTTTTTAAATATAAACTTCAGTTTTAGATCTACTATGTAATTAAGTAAGTCATTTTACGTCTTGAAGCAGTTCCTGATAATAACTCAATTAACAGCAAAACAATGTCCTTCGTTTATTCACAGGCAATGTATTTCCCCGATTTTTATTTCAACTCTAAAAGTGGTGCACTGCTTCTTTCTTACACTGAAGAAACTTTATGAAAATGAATCAGGGAACTTACCCAAATAATGGTTTCTTTTTAAGTAGAAAAACATTGTGGCCATCAAGTTTAGAAAGGCAAAAGGTTAATTTATCACTGCAGGTTTTTAATTGCCATATAAATTTAAGTCTTGTTGAACTTGGCCCAGTGCATAATTTAACACATTTTAAAAGTACTGCTTCATACATAGAAATATTTCCTTCCTGGTTTGATATCGTAAATGTTAAGACCTCTTATAAAGGAAAAACATTCATGGAATATTATGTGTGAGCCATTAACGTCCAGTGAATTTGATCATGATTTTTCTTACTAAATTCTTGCATTGGTTAAATTTGTGGAAAGAAATTATGTGTGACACAAGTCATTTAACTAGACACTTAAGGCATTAACATTGACAACTACCTATCAAATAGAACTTACTAGGTATTGTACAACAGAGAGCTTGGTATGTTGTATTTATTACAAGGGAAAATTCAGACTGCTGAATTAGAGTGTCGTTTCAGCTGGTATCGTCGAATGGCTGGTACACAATACCATACTATATCTATTAGGCAGGTGGTGCTTCTAGCGGAACAATTAGCATTGATAGTTTTGCTAAGGATCTAGATCCTAGACAATTCAGATAGTTTCAATTATATTCAAGATTTCCCGAAATATCTTCAACAAATGCAGATATTTCAAATATCAAAGATTTGTTACCTGTTTTAACATATTTAGCTGAGTACTGTTCATATTCAGTCTTAAAATGATTGAAATGCGAGTTGTAAAGAAAATTTAGTTGTAAATAAGCCATTAGACAAAAATGAATTTTTCAAATTCGTAAGTATTAGTGTGTGATAGAGGAGGATTATTGTGCCCTTCAAATCATGTTGTTAACATTGTACATAATTACATTATGGTAGACAAACTTGTTAGTAAGTATGAAATAAATTTTTTTTAAAGTGTCTAATCAAAGACATTTGGTAGCAACATTAACTCAAGATATACTGCAAAATAAAGAAATGCTTATTGAAATGTATATGTGGACATTTTTCTTCCAAAATAATGAGTTTAATAAGATCCTCAACTAACACTTAGTTAAATAACTATTCCAAATCTAAAAAAGATAATATTAAAAAAGTGGTAAATAAAAGAAAATTAAAGACTAACAAAATAATTATTTGTAATTTTTATACTTATATTGCTGAAATTTAGATGGATTGTTTTATGAATAAATATTTTTGGAAATTATTGGTTGTTTTTATGTAACATGCAAGTATCTAATACTATTCCAGGATGAAATTGGGCTTTAGGAATTAATATTTTTGTTAAATAATATTTATATGAATGCTGATGGAATGATTACATATAAATTCATATGATATGAATATAATAGGACATAAATGTAATATTTACTTAATCATACCGAGTTCACTAATTTTTAATTATTGATCTTCATAGCTTATTTCAATAAATACTTAAATTTTATGTTTCTGGAATTGCTGAGACACCTAATTTAATAATTAATTTTACTTTAAGAAATACTGTTTTTGGGGTATAATAGGGCTTTTTGGTATGACTTAAGTATTTTTTGTTAAATAGTTTGTATTGAAGGCTGAATAGGATGAATTTAGCTCCTACTGATAATATTTTTAATTACTCCGATGGTCTTATGATGGAAGTGATTTAATGACAACTTAACAAATACTTGGCACAGTATTTTTCAAATTTTGAAATGTTTGCGAAATAAAAAAAAACTTTAAACTGCTCCCATTTCAATTGTAAGTACTTTTTTCTCAAAACATCGTGAATAAACAAGTTTTTTTAGTTGTTCATGTTTTCATACAATATGGGAATGTAATTATTCAACTTAATCCGTAATGCAATAAAAAAACTCCGAGCTATTTAGTAAATATCCGATTAAGAATGAAAATGTTTTCAAGTTCCGAAAGTTAACACATCCCATACAACTCCGCGCGAAGAAATTCATCGCCTCCGTGTTATGACGTCACAATCCAGACAGAAGACTTTCTTCTCTAGGAGGCAGTGGCTAGTATATAAATAAGAATGGAGTGTTTGTACATGGAATTTTTTCGACCCATTTCTAGTTTTCTATCCTTCTAACGCTAAATCCGTCTCTTGCGTGTTTTCTGTCTGTCCATCAGTCTGTATGTTGGTACAAACTCTTCGGATTTCCACACCACGCCAACATGAGGGCATTTGAGGCCACGACAGATTTAACGTGCACCAACCCCCTTTGTACACGAAGGTCTTTGGTTGGACTCTAATTCGCAACACTTCGGTTGCTAATCCGTTACTTTTCCAACCGCGTAAGGAGTTTAGGAATCAAGAAAACTACTGTCACTTGAGAGCAGAACTCGTCTCCTTTTATCCTCCGTATGAACTGCCACTCCTCTCTCCAAACCTCAAAACCCAGACAACTTGATTGCATTTGAGGCCAAAACTGATTTTACGTGAGCGAGCCGCTTTGTACACGCCCGTCTTTGGTTGGAATCAAATTAGAAACGGTGAAATCCAACCAAAGACGATCGTGTGCAAAGGGGACTGGTGTACGTTAAATCCGTCGTGGCCTCATTCCCTCGTTTGGCGTGGCGTGGAAGTTAGGAGAGTGAGGTTCCAGCTCATGCATTGTCTCGTCATCTGACCATGGTCAAAATTATGTGGTGTTGTCCTCGGATCTTTCCGTTCAGGTTTGATCCCGGACAGTGGCCAATAACCCGTGCTCAAGTAAATTCCCTACCTACCATCCCAAGATATACCGCTTATGGAACACGGAATGGTTGCACCGTTATCATTTCGTAGGCATCTATATGTCACCAACTTACCTGTGCTGGTAATTTAAGTAGGTATTTTAACTAACGTCGTATTGGAGCAACACAACGGGCTTTTGACGACGGTCAGGGATCAATCCCAACAGGAAAGATCCGAAAACAACACCACGTAGTTTTGAACCACGGTCAGATGCCGAGGCAACACCTGAACCGGCACCCCACTCTCCGAAATTCCACACGCCAAAGTGAGAACATTTTCCGGTGCAGGGAAATAGTTTTTTTGTGGCCGTGATTCAAGAAAGATGTTTAATCCTGCTAACTGAAGTTATCTTCCTGAGCTATTGGATCTTAGGAGGAAGTACTGTAGAGGCAAAAACGAAAGAAAATACGGAGCACATTCACTCTCGACTCCGAGATCTGTCAGATGACGAGCGGTCAACACCTTAGCTAGCACCCACTTGCCAAACGTCCACACCATGCCAGCGTTAGGACATTTGAGGCCACGACAAAAAACGCGACGGTCGTTGGTTGGATCAAATTTTGAACTCGTAGGCCTTCGATTGCTAACAGGGCATTCGATTGCACAGCACATATTGAGAACAGTATATTCCAAGATGGAATGTTTAAGGCGTTTTCCCACAAGCCGGAAAACCGGTGCCGTTCCAAAGTGACAAAAAGGAAAAGTAATACTGGGTACATCCCCTTTTGACTGTGGGATACCTGGAAATAATTTGTTGCGTAAAAATTATCTTCAATTTTAGATTTTCTGGTACAGCTGCATGTACTGTTGGAACAGAGGATTCTTTAAATTAGGAATTTTCAACCGTAAACCATGGGTCCATGTTGCTTATACCCCCATTGCTGAATTTGTAAATAAACCAGTAATGAGTGTGTAGACCTTCGTTACTATCATAATACCACAACTACCATCAAATTTTTAACATCTATTTGTCTAGGACAGATGTATTTTTACGAGACAATAATTTAGCAATTAAAGCTACAAGAACTCGATGACTCGTTAATGAGAAATCATGTTCCTGTATTTAATAACAGTAATAACCAAATTATCTTTACCCTTACTTGAATGGAATTATTTGTCAAAAGTTTAAAATAAGACCATTGAAATGAAATCAATCATACAGAATTTAAATCGTTTAATCATCCTTAAGGCACACTAGTTGAGCATCACAGCTTTAGACAACTGAATTTTAGCAGGATAGGTTTCTATATTCAATCTTTAGCTACCTTTATACCGTCTTATTTGGTCTAATGACTCAGTTGACATAAGCGGATCTAGCACGACGGCAGGAAAGAAAATTGTTACCGGGGTCTTCTCAATTGCAATCCTACAAGGATTTTTATCCGGAGTGAAAAGGTAATTTTAGTTAACGTCGTACTAGAGCAACACAACGGGCTATTGACGACGGTCCGGGATCAGTCCCTTAAGGGAAAGATCCGAGGACAACGCCTCGTCATTTTGAACCACGGTCAGATGACGAAGCAACACCTGAACTCCGGAGTGAAAAGGATATTCCTTCTTAGGAAAAGACGTGTCGAAGTCTCCTCTCAATCGGATTGGAATAAGGGAACAATAGAGTCTGGCTGCATCAAGTTGACACACGAGTCACGTGACTTCAAACGAGTCTATTCGTTAAATCATGACTCGGGTTTAGCGAAAACATGTGCTTCAGCAATCTGTATCCATAGCACCGATTCTGGCTTTTAAGTTTAAATTTCCGTGCCGGTAGTGAAAGCAGTAATTAAAATTTGTAGAAACAAGTGTTGTAAAACTTCGATTAACCTTCAGGGTCGGGACCATGACGGATAACAGAAAATCTTAAGACCACAACCCACCCCATCCATTGCATATGAACAAAATGTAAAAATACACGTTTACGAACTGGAAATACACTGTACATGCACTATATGGACAAAAATGTTATGACACTGCAGACATTCGGAGGAAGATTCATCTTCGTGTGAGGTTGTTTTCTTGGTTTGGACTCGGGCCTATTGCCTTATGTACCTGGTACCATGAAAGCTGACTTATTCCTCAACGTTCTGGATCATTCGGCATTGCCTACACTATGGCAACACTACTGCGATGATGGTTGTTTCTTCCAACCGGATCAAGCTCCATGTCATACTGCAAAACGTGTACTGAACTAGTTTCCTGAAAATAAGGTGAATTTATTTGACTTGTCTGTTTAGAGCCCCGATCTCAATCTGATCGAGCACTTGTTGGACAAATTGGAGCGACGAGTACGACACCACCACGCACGCCCATCTTCACAACAATCTCTTATCACAGCCTTGCAAGAGGCATGGCGAGCTATTCCTGCCCGACTTAGGAACGTGTCGAAAGTATGCCTCGACGTGTTGCAGCCCTAATTTAAGCAAAAGGAGGGCTTAACCGTTACGAAATAGAATAATAAGGCACCTTTTCTGAAATACTTGCAGCGTCCAAATACTTTTGTGCAGTGTACATGTATTTTATTTTACAGAAACAAACAATACACAATTTACATTAAGTACAGAATTGTGCATATGAACATGATCTTACGAAATAGACGTACAAACATATTCAAATTTTAGAATAGTCTGCCATTTTCGTTTGTTTCTTCGAGGTTCGTGCTCACTGAGCGGCAATGTTCCGTAATAACGGACTGACGGTTATAGGAACTGACGATTAAAAGATTGACGGATGCAGTCGCCTTTTTTTTATAGCTTACTAGCAGAAATACCCGGCTTTGCTCGGGTTGAATAAATAACATGTTGATTGAAAAGTCATCATCAACTCTTTTTCATAAAAGAATGTTAGCATCATTTAAGAGTGCGGGGGAAAAAATGTCATACCAATTTAACTTCTCCATCGCTTCTACAATTTACTTCGAACGCAAATATGCATATATGTTGTATCCAATCATATACACCATTTCATATTCGTCACACCTCTGCTGAAGTTGATTTCGATTGACTCGAAAACTTAAAATCAAGTTTTCAAGTGACTACAAATATTTCAGTGCATTCAATTTCAGTAAAAATGGCTAAATTTCGGTGGATAGTCTTGCATTTAGTTTTCCTATGAATCTGTTTTCATTGTGCCATTCTTTCACCTAGTATGCGATATTTTCGAATTTCATCATCAATATGAGAAGATGGTAAGTTAAATTGTTACAGCATACGTTACTAATTTAGTTTGAAGCAAAAGCAATTTTTCTTGAAAATTCCATTCAACGACAGGTGGAATAACGGAACTTATGTTAGATATATAAAGCAGAGTTGACGTTTGTCTGTTCTCTACACTAATCCACCTTTTGACCAATCCACACATTTGGTACACTTATATTTTAGAACCCTGCGGATATGATAGGCTACATATTAACCCGCTTTCTATAATGCCCAAGGGGGCTAAACATTTACGGCATTCGTGACTAATTTAATTTGAAGCAAACGGCACATTTTCCCAGAAAATTCCATTCAGTGGCATGTGGAATAACAGAGCTTTTGTTAGAAATACATGTCATCAAAGTAGACAAATTAAACCCAATCGATAACAATTTTTTAATAAACAGAAAGTTGATTTTACAGCACTTTTACAAAAAGAAAAATTTTTTCAACGAACGATTCACATGCATCTAAGTTGCGTAAGAATAGCTTCAATAAATAGAGTAAGTAACCTCGACTTTCTGTCTCTGAAGACATAAAATTTCAATTTTTCAAAATTACTTAGTGTGACATTATTTTATGATCAACAAAGTCTTGTTAAAAATTCCCTTTAATCCAACACACATACAGTTTTAAATTGAACCCTTATGTTACTTTTTAAGATCAGAAATTTGGTTTCTAAATGGAAAGCATGTAATATATTTAGAGTGATTTATGTAGTTACTTGACTATGGAGAGTAGCTTTCAATAACACCCATAAAACACGAAAAACAAATGAAATTTAGTTTATTTTAATCGTCTTTCAAAGAAAAGCTATAACAAAATGTTGAAATATATTTTGAACTACAAAGTATGACTACCAGTTTTAATTTAAAGTAACCCAACTTATTAAAGGTTATTTTTGAAACTTTTCACGTCATTTTAAAATAACAAATTACACATTTAAAAAATATTTTGATTTGTAAATTTTTTTTGTTTATTTTTTATCTACACACTATTACGTATTCAACCAAAGATTTAAAGAAAGTTAGTGGAAATATACATATACCACCACAAAAGTACCCATGTGTAGTGATATTTTGCAGGAAATAAATAAAATCCAACTCCTAAATATTTCTGGAATAGGTAATATACCGGAACACATAAGCAAACAGAAACGAAATTCCAATCCTTAAAAAGGTAGAATTCTGAAGAAGAAGAAAAATTTGTTTTGGCGTGTTGAATTTCGATTTTCTGAATATACTCTGAAGGAAAACAATTAGACAAAAAACTTGAACAATATTGATAAAGACAATGATTTATAAGCAAAAAGAACACATATTTATAATACTTGGGAATGCCCAAATATGACCGCAGCCATCTCGTTTCCAATTCAAATACCCAAAAAAAGAATTACAAATCAGTATGGGTTTAGGAATGGCAGATCCTGCTCTACAAACCTTTTGAAGTTCTACGAAAAAATTACTGAGGAGCTGGATAATAAGAGCAGTGTGGATATCATGTACATAGATTTTCAAAAGGCTTTTGATAAAGTACCTCATGAGGCATTACTGTTTAAATTGGAAAGGCTGTGGATTCAGGGAAAAACATTAATATGGATAAATAATTGGTTATTGGGTAGAAAGCAGAGAGTGCAGGTAAAAGGAAATTATTCACAGTGGACAGAAGTTATAAGTGGGGTGCCTCAGGGATCAGTTTTGGGGGACCAATTTTATTTATAATTTTCATAGATGATATAGGTCAGGGGATCAAGAATAGAATCAGTATATTTGCAGATGACTTAAAAATATGGGGGACAGTGGATACCAAGTTACAGATAGAAAATTTACAAGGGGATTTTGATAAGATATCCGAATGGGCTGTAAAATGGGGTATGTCATTTAATGTAGGGAAATGTCAAGATCTGCATATGGGTTACAGGAACAGTGGAGCCGAGTACAGGCTGCAGGGAGTAAAGGTAAAGGAGGGAGAAACAGTCAAGGATCTTGGGGTGATAATTCACAGGGATTTTAAAATGGGTCATCAATGTTCAGCTGCGGGTAAAAAGGCTAATAGGTTACTGGGGTATATTAAAAAGACTAACTTCAAGGGATAAGAATATAATCTTGCCGTTATATAAGGGTTTAGTAAGACCACATCTAGAATATGCTGTACAATTCTGGGCTCCATATATGAGAAAGGACATAGAATCAATTGAAAGGGTTCAGCACAGAGCTACAAAAATAATAAAGGGGCTAGCAAATTTCGACTATAATGAACGTTTAAGTAAGCTAAACATGTATACACTGGAAAGAAGAAGAAGGAGGGGGGATTTGATTCAGCTTAAGTTTGTAAAACAAGGGGACACAGAGGGCTTAAATTTCAATAGGGATAACAGAACAAGGGGCTATGGGTATAAATTTGTATAAGACACATTTTAATCGGGATTTGAGGAAAAACTACTACTTTAATAGGGTAATAGACAAATGGAACGCGTTGCCAGAGAATATAGTTAATTCAAAGGGAGTGTAAGAATTTAAGATACAATTGGATAGTCAGTGGGAATTGGAGAATTCATAAACAAAGGACCAGCCTTGTTGGGCTTGAGCCTGTAGCTGGTCGTCAATATTTGTATTTGTAAATCAAATTAAAAAATTAAACATTAATTCTGAGGTTGCCAGATACCGAGTAGCAAATTTACGCTTTTATGATCAATCAGTTTATCGTTTGTGCTTTTCGTGCTCCATTATAAAATTTAAGTAATTATAAAATTAAGTGTTCTAAATATTCATTCTTCATCAATCAAATATTTATAAATATTATTTTCATCATGGAAAGAAGTAAAAATTCAGTTCAAACATGAACATTATAATTTAATTTGTTTTAAGAAAATTATTTTTCGATCAACACTGGCAAAGCAATCTGAGATACATAGAGCAATCGTTTTATACTCAATGTTATTTCTACGGCGATTTCAAATTGCTTTTGACTTAGGTCTTAGGTCAATTTTAGGCCTCTTAGGATTCGAAATTTTCAAAATACTTTCTTAGTGCACCCCTACGGTATAAGAAGAATCACCCTGCAAAATTTCAGCTTCCTAGGACTTGTAGTTCTTGAGATACAGTGATGAGTCAGTCAGTGAGTGAGTGGTATTTGAATTTTATATATAGTATAGATGACTAGCAGAAAGACCCGGCTTTGCTCGGGTTGAATTAATAATATGTTGATTGAAAAGTCATGAATTCTTTTTCATAAAAGAATGTTAGCATCATTTAAGTGTACGGGAAAAAAAATTAACTATAATTTAACTTCTCCATCGCTTCTACAATTTACTTCGGACGCAAATAAGCATATATGTTGTATCCAACCATATAATTCATTTCACATTCGTCACACTTCTGCTGAAGTTGATTTTAAGTTTTCGAGTGACTACGAATATTTCCGTGCATTCAATTTCAATAAAACTCTGACGAATTTCGGTGGATAGTCTTGCACTTAGTTTTTCTATGAATCTGTTTTCATTGTGCCATTCTTTCACCTAGTATGCGATATTTTCGAATTTCATCATCAATATGAGAAGATGGTAAATTAAATTGTTACAGCATTTGTTACTAATTTAGTTTGAAGCAAACGCAATTTTTCTTGAAAATTCCATTCAGAGGCAGATGGAATAACGGAACTTCTGTTAGATATATAAAGCAGAGTTGATGTTTGTCTGTTCTCTACACTAATCCACCTTTTGACCAATCCACACATTTGGTACACTTATATTTTAGAACCCTGCGGATATGATAGGCTACATATTAACCCGCTTTCTATAATGCCCAAGGGGGCTAAACATTTACGGCATTCGTAACTAATTTAATTTGAAGCAAACGGCACATTTTCCCAGAAAATTCCATTCAGCGGCATGTGGAATAACAGAGCTTTTGTTAGAAATACATGTCATCAAAGTAGACAAATTAAACCCAATCGATAACAATTTTTTAATAAACAGAAAGTTGATTTTACAGCACTTCTACAAAAAGAAAAAAATTTTCAACGAACGATTCACATGCATCTAAGTTGCGTAAGAATAGCTTCAATAAATAGAGTAAGTAACCTCGACTTTCTGTCTCTTAAGACATAAAATTTCAATTTTTTTAAATTACTTAGTGTGATATTATTCCAAGATCAACAAAGTCTTGTTAAAACTTCCGTTTTCTCCAACACACATACAGTTTTAAATTGAACCCTTATGGTACTTTTTTAAGATCAGAAATTTGGTTTCTAAATGTAAAGCACGTATCTATTTAGAATGATAGATGTAGTTACTTGACTACGGCGTAAGCTTTCAATAACACCCATGAAACACGAAAAACAAATGAAATTTAGTTTATTTTAATCGTCTTTCAATGAAAAGCTATATCAAAATTTTGAAATATGTTTTGAACTACAAAGTATGACTACCAGTTTAAATTTAATGTAACCCATCTTATTTTAAAGTTATTTTTGAAATTTTTCATGTCATTTAAAATAATAAATTACACACTTAAAAAATATTTTGATTTGTAAATATACATATACCACCACGAAAGTACCATGTCTAATGATATTTTGCAGGAAATAAATAAATAAAAGCCAGCTCCTAAATAATATTTCTGGAATAGGAAATATACCGGAACACATAAGCAAACAGAAACATTATTCCAATCCTTAAAAAAGGCAGAATTCTTTTTTAAAAAAATATTTTTTCTAGCGTGTTGAATTTGACTTCCTGAATATATTCTGAAGTAAAACAATTCGACAAAAAACTTGAACAATATTGATAAAGACAATGATTTATAAGCAAAAAGAACACATATTTATAATACTTGGGAATACCCAAATGTGACCGCAACCATCTCGTTTTCAACTCAAATACCCAAAAAAAGAATTATAAATCAAATTAAAAAATTAAACATTAATTTTGAGGTTGCCAGATAAAGAATAGCAAAATTACGCTTTTATGATCAATGAGTTTATCGTTTGGGCTTTTCGTGCTCCATTATAAAATTTAAGTAAATATAAAATTAAATGTTCTAAATATTCTTTCTTCATCAATCAAATATTTATAAATATTATTTTCATAAGGGAAATAAGTAAAAATTCAGTTCAAACATGAACATTATAATTTAATTTATTTTAAGAAAATTGTTTTTCTATCAATACTGGTAAAGCAATATGAGATGCGTGCAGCAATCGTTTTATACTCAATGTTATTTCTATGGCGATTTCAAATTGATTTTGGCTTAGGCCTTAGGTCAATTTTAGGCCTCTTAGGATTCGAATTTTTCTAAATCCTTTCTAAGTGCACCCCTACGGTATAAGAAGAATCCCCCTGTAAAATTTCAGCTTCCTAGGACTTGTATTTCTTGAGATACAGTGATGAGTCAGTCAGTGAGTGCGTTAGTGGTATTTAATTTTATAGATATAGATTAAGTTGATAGCAGGAGGTAGCGTACTATGTGTTTTATTTTCCCGATTTAGCACAAATCTCGAATCAGATAAATTTGAAAGATGTGCTATCGTGTTCTTTGAACGCATTTATCTGACATCTTACAAAATTATTTTGATATTAATTATACTGTATGAAACACAGTCCGCTTATGCATACAAATTTTAAGTAAATGACCATTAGAAATATTTAGTTTCGGAACATATATTACCCTCATCTCCAAAATTATCTTAACATTCCCCAAAATAATTACATTCCACGAAATACCATTTTTGAAGGGAATGTGTGAAAGACAAGCCAAATTAAAATTATCCAATCAAAAGTGTTCAAACGGTTTCCGATATCTATGTAAATCAAGGCGTTACTTCATCCGACGGCAAATCAAGCACTTTGCGCAAAGTAAATATCTGAGTGAATTTCTGCAATACAGCGTTTGATTTCAGTGTATAATACCTCGAAACGGTTTGTCATGGCTCCGAAGTAACATTTGGAAGTATCTGTGAAGAGGTGCATTATCGGCTGTTTAGAAGCAGGGCAGATAATCATGCAAGCAGCGAGATGTGTAAATATTTCAAGACAGATGGTCTCTGCACAGTGGAAATAATTTCAGAACTCTGTGGAATTGTTTTAATCCAGAAGGTTTAATGAATAAGGAGCCTTTATGCCAGAAAGTCAAGGGTATGTGTTTCACTGTCCTCGCAACACAAGATCGCTTTAATTGGTGCAAAGAACATCAGAACTGGAGTCAACACCAATGGACCCATGTTCTCTTTTTACTGATGAGTCGAGGTTTAGTTTAACATCCGATTCTAGGCGTTTTTACACATGGAAGGAGTCTGGAACGCGAAATCTTTCTTCGAACATTATGGAATATGATCGTTTTGCTGGTGCACGTGTGATAGTGCGGTGTGGAATAATTGTCGATGGACGTACGCTACTACACGTTTTCAACAGAGGATCTCTGACCGATCAGAGATATCGGGATGAGGTCTTAGAACATTATGCAACACTTTTCAGAGGTGCATAGGGATTTGATTTTTTTTATGGATGATAATGCTCGTCCACATCAAACAAAGCTCGTTGGCGAATTCCTTGAAAAAAAAGCCATTGAGTGAACACCGTGGCCACCAAAATCTCCCGATAGAGAACTTATGGGACTACCTTGGAAAAGCAGTTGCACGGAGACATCCTCCTCCTAGAGATATAAATGCCCTAAAGATCGCATTACTGGAGGAGTGGATCTTAATTCCCATGACTGTGGTTGACAACATTATTGTCAGCATAAAATCACTTTGTGAAAGTTATAAAAAAATAAAAAATAAACAAGTCAGGGGCGATCATATTCCATATTAAATTCTCTAAGCTTTTTTTTCTGGGTCATTCCTTTTTTCTGAATTTTTTTTGTCACGTATAATTGCCATTTTAATGGTTTCATGCTATGTTTTATATCATATGCAGTGTTCTTAAATTTTTCCCTTTGTATTTATGTATTATGATGTTATGTCTCATTGCAGACAAATTCTGAAAGTACAGTTCAGTTTCTGAGAAATCCTGCATTTATGTTACAGATTTGGAACCTATGACCGCCATTCATATATGCCGGACGCAATTAAGATCTCTCCGAAACGTTACGCTGTAAGTATAAACTGTATAACAACAAGTAAATTATACTTTTAATGTAATATTATTGTCAAGACATTACTTAATAACGATTGTTTTTAACAGGAACAGCTAACGAGGATGGATGTGGAGGCATTCAAGAAAATAAAACTCAAGGTAAGTCAAAAATAATAGTACGGTAAGAAAGAGTACATTCTGAGGTATACTGCGATATTTTAAAAATTAAAAACTAATAGTAATAAGATATAGATACGGCAGTTTTAAAAAAAAGTAACAAAAATGTCCCGATTTTTCCCGAATTTTAAAAAATATTATTAAGAACCAAATTGAAATTTTCAAAAAAACTCGACGAGCTGCAAAAATTTTCGTTGAGAGGTACTCTTTAAAAAAAACTTACGGCTAAAAACTGAAAATTTGTATGTGTTTGCTCACTCGCGGAAGAAATTTCGCTTCTTCAATTTTGACACTGAATAAACCCTAAACTAATAGCCGCATCGGACAAAAATCTTAATAATTGTCCAGGGAATACGATGAAGAACAAACCATGTTAATTTTGTTTTTTTCCGATCAGTACTTTCTCGGGAAACCGTCTAAGAATCGAGCTAAACAACACAGTTTTCATTCCTGCGGCGGCGGCGGCGGCAACATTTTTTTAATATAGAGAGAAACTGCATCAGATATTAGCTATAGAATGGAGGAAGGGGTCTTTCTGGACCACGCTTTGTTTTCGGTCAGGTTACACTCTTGTCAAAGTATTGAATAAGTTGTTCTTTCCTGATTTTTAATAATTTAGATTTTACTTCTTAATGTGCATTTCATAACCTACGCCTAGCTGTCATAGAAGTGGGACCATGAACTGCATACATACCTAGAAAGAAGGGAAAGGGCAGAAATCGCACGATCGTATTACGCAGTATTAGCGCGAAATTTTTCCTGATTGAAAGCTATAAATCGATTATAACGACATTGAAAGTGCTTTTGTAATCTCGTCACCTATACATCCTCTTAACAAGCATTAAATGCCCTCTCCAGCTATGAGAAATGATTAGCAACACAAGGAATGTGATTTAGTAGTGATTGGTAGTAAAGCAAACAGCACTAAAATAAAACCCCGGCGTCTAAAGAATATTTAACTCCATCACGGATTCGGAGGCGATCTGGGTTGGACTGGCAGCTGCTTGAACTACCATGGCGAGGGAAACTATGAAGTTGTCCAAAACGTCAACAATATCGTCGCCTGAGTGATCTCGCCAAATTGTCGCATTCACCCCGTTCTGCCAGGAAGAAGACTGCTAGACTGCACTACGGGTTACGACTCTTTGGATATTGAATACGAATCTTTACAAGCTGGCCAGTCTTGCATTTCTTGGAATCTTGCAAAATCTTGGAAATGTGTTGACTCTACTGCCGCAGAATCGCTCCTCCATTTTGTGACTTGTCTCGCTCACTTCTTCCATTGACAGTAATAAAGAGGGTGCTTTCCAACGACCGGTCAGCGAGGTCTACCGGATGAGAAAATGTCAACCTCTGGACTAACCGTCAATAACTGCAGGATACACCCTCTCAGTCTATATTCTGTAGACGTCTCCAGAACTTAGCTGAAACCCCCGGTAGTGGGTAACAGCGCAAAAGTAAAAACTCCGGAATCTCAAGAATATTAAACTCCCTCACGGACGCGGAGGCGTTCTGGGGGTGGACAGTAGTGATGAGGGATCGGATCGGAACCGCTCACTCACTAAAAAGTGCTAGCTCTTTTTGATGAGTCACCGCGCTCCTTTGAGATATATAATAATGTATATAACATATCGACGAAATTTATACGATATGTTTGGGCCATCGAACATCCCTCGTTGTCACGTGAGTGCATGTGTCCAGACGAAGAGGCGCCAAGCGTGCTTGAAATACCCACGCACACAACACTTGAAACACTCACTCATCCAGCAATTGCGCAGTTTACCTCTAAAATCAACAAAAGGAGGGAGACGGAGCCCGAGGACGATAGGCATTGCAGCATAGGGCTGCTAAGCTGTAACATTTAATTGCTAAGGCATAAGATGGCCCAAAACCATGTCAATTCATATAACTTTGAAATTGTCCATAAAGAATAAATTACTTTGAGGACACTTCTACTTTTGTAATTCCCGTCATGAACCCGTTGAGATTACAGAAGTAGCAATTAAAATATCCAAACACGTTAAAAATCTCATTTTTGACCAAGAATTCTAAAAAAGTTTTCGATTTTATTGGATAGAGTATTTATTTGACTTTCCAAAACATATTTAATTTTTTCTCTGTTAATTACTTGAAGTAGTATTAAGATTTTAATCAAGGCGGGAAAACAAGAAGTAAGAATGGAAAACACTGGAAATGGCCATTAAAAGGCCAAAAACATGGCAAAATCTAAATTTAAACCTTACTTTTTTTTGCAAATATAATTTTAGAAAGTTTTTTCAAATATTTAAATGGTTTCTCTTTTGGAAATGGAGTGAACTTTTTTAAAGAGAAGGAAGAACAAAATTGTTTACACAAACAGCAAACGCAAGGGAGCAAGCGATGCACTTGAAACTACCTTTAACTCTAAATTAATATTTTTGCATTATTTCCTCACTTCAAATGTTATAATACAAAAACTTATAACTGGATTCTAGTAAACTTTTGAGAGTTTGTTATTTATAATGTTGTCAAGTGAATGAACTAGAATTATGCTGAGTTCAAAAGTTTCTAAATTATTACTATTTATTTAAGAAATAGGACTGTAAAACTATAAAAAATCTTCTATTCATTTTTCAATCACTTGTAAAATTGTTGTTTATTTAAATATCCTTTTATTCTAGTTCATTCCCCAGAAATATGCATGTAGTTTATTTTGGTAACATCATTTTTTAAATTGGTTGAATAGATTTTCATGTAGCACATTTGAAGTTTTTGACACATTTCTTTAAAATTTCATACATAATTATCATATTTTTACAAAATTATTAATATATACTTTTAATATTTATAGCCCATTGCTATTGTTTAAAACACAAAACATAAAAATATCATTAAAATGTTTCTATACCACATTTAAAAAAAGTGTCTTGGACGTGTTTGGATACATTAAGATTTCTTTCTATATTTTTACCCGACTTGATCCTTTTTGAATGCGAAGTGAAAGATTTAAAAAAATTCCACATTCTTTTACCTAAAGTTTTTAGATTCCCAAAAAAATTCCTTTGTACCTAAATAAAAAAATAGCAACAAAATTCTAGTAAAAAAATGACAATCTCCCCCAAGTTGGGGAAATAATAAAATAACTCATTTTTGTTAACTTCACAAATTTTATTTTCAAACTAAAGTATAATAAACAAAAACTACAATCAAGGCAAACTTAACCAAACTTGGAACACAACACTAGAACCCAATTAAAATTTATCAAAATTATTATTTAAAAACAAAATTTGAGTTATTTTATTTGAAGTGAGTCTGTTTCTCTTTTCAGTGCATATTTGTCCTGCTTTTGAAAAAATCCGCTCGCAGGGTACGGAAGTAGCCGGAATGCACAATCTTTTCAACACTAAAAGATATGTTGGATATAGTAGTTTCCTAGATTCCCACCAGATCAACGGATCGCTCTTTCTAGGCAAATATGCCTCTGATAAATACTTATCCAGTTCGACGATCACCGCAGATCCCTGGTCATGCCTTCCTTGCATTTGATTTATTGTTTCGTCGAATTCCTCCCAAATGGAAGAATTCCCACTTGATTTAGATGTACTTGGTTGGGTATTTTGGTTTTCTGTATACTGTGGAATCACAACCCATGTTTTCATCTGTGATATTACGCTGTTGTAACATTCCCGGAACTTTGAATCAACGGCAAAACCTTGTCTTTTGAATCGAGGATCCAAGAGAGTTGCCTGTGTTATTAATTCGTTCTTTGCGATAGCCCCAAACCGCTTTGTCAACCCTTTAAGCAATTCGTTAACCAACACATTTATTTCATTAGAACTATCTTTATTTTTGTCTTTGAAAGCTCTTAGTTGACGTGCCATTCATCTCGATAAGATCCCCATTTTCGATAGCGAAACCGTTTTTTCTGAAGACACCTCTGTTGTGACTTCGTCGAAAACTTTTAAAATCTCTATTGATTGTTTCATTATAGCCCAGTCTGTATCATTTATATTCAAACTGAATGATTGTGAACCTAATATGGCAAGGCACGAAATAATTGGCTCTTTATTTAAATAAAATCGTTGTAAAACATATCGTATGTTGAATTCCATCTTGTTTAATTTCAGTTTTTCTTTTTTTTAATTTTCTTGCATTTTTCCATCAGTTTGCTTAAGGCCAAAGAACTTTTTTTGAAAAACATTAGTTTTTTTTTACTTCATCAACAGTTTTCTGTATAGACAGCTGTATGGCATGCTGCACAACCCGATTTAGAGAATGTGCAAAGCATGGAAGGTGTCGGAACTTTAAAAGCATGGAAGCTGACTTCATGTTTGAAGCATTGTCAGTGATTATTGCGGTGATCTTGTAATTAATGTTGTATTTAGTGGTAACAGCGTTTACCCAAGCTGAAATATTTTCCGCAGTGTGCCTTTCTTCGAATTGGGAGCATTCTAATAGATACGACTTTAATTGAGTTTTATTGTCTATAAAATGTGCCGTGAGCGCATAAAAACTAACATTATTAATGCTTGTCCACCCGTCTGAGGTAATGCAAATTGCCTTTGCACCAGTCAAATCATTTTTAATTTTGTTATACAACTCATTATGTAGTCTGGGCAATAAAGAATTCGATAATGTTTTTCTACTTGGTAAATTGTAATTTGGACAAAGCATGTTTACAAATTTTTTAAACTCTGGGTCCTCAACTATCGAAAATGGGCGATATTCCTTACAAATCATTATTAAAAGTTGTGTCTAATGCTATATTTTTATTTAATGGGATTGGCTTTATGATGTTAACGAATATACTGATCGGTTGTTGACAATGCAAAGCAGTTGGGAGTGATGGTGTCGCAAATGAGCAACTTGGTTTAGATGGACCTGATCCGGATGACAGGCTGGAGTTGGGAGGCGTGTCACTTCCTGAAGTTCTAGGGAGGACAACTTCAGCCGAGGTGGGAGTAAAAGTAGATGTTTTGGACGACTCATCACTAGTTGATGGCGATCTAGACCGGCTTCTTGTTCTTGTGCGTTCCACAGGTACTGTTGGGTGCTTTGATTTAAGATGCCTTCTCATATTTGAAGACGACCCATTTTTGCTGGAAATAACCTGCTGACAATACCGACATTTTCCTTTTTTGTCCAGTTTATAAAAATGATACCAAATGTCGCTTGTAACTCTTCCAGGAAAGGAGGATGACATTTTGATCTGCAACATTGAAAAATACACAAAACTGAAAAATTCAAATATGCCATTGAGATGGAATGCAAGTAGAATGAAATGAATCTACAAATTTACAAACTAAGTTAGATTGCTTTATTTTCTTTATTCAAGTACTAGCTGAATACCATTCGTTGCTCGGGTTAAAATGGTTAAATATTGATTGAAAAGAGAGTGACAGAGTAATCACTTTTCTTTAATAGAAAAAGGCAATCCTTTAAGTTGTAGGGAAAATACTTTTTAACTTCGCTTTAATTTTATAATAGCTTCTACAATTTACTTAAGACGCAAATATGCACATTTAATTCCTGAATAACTTGTTGCAATACGTAAAAGACTATGACATACAATACAAAAAAAAATTCCGATGAAAAAATGGCAGAATTCTGAAAAACGAAATATGTGCAAAATGTCAAATTTAGACTTCCTTCTGAAATCGAGCAGTTCGGAAAAAAAACATTAGAAAAATGATAAAGACGATGATTTATGAAATACTCAAATATAACCGCAATATTTCCGTGTTAACTGAAATACACGAACACGGGATTCTAAATCAAATTTATAAAATAAAACATTTATTCTGGTTTGCCTGATCTCAAATAGCAAAATAACGCTTTTATGATCAATAGCTGGTTATCCGGCGTCGCCCAGGTTATTTATCCTAATCTTATTAGACAGGAAACGGAATCAAATCTATCTATAGTGTAAATTCAAAGTAAATTTACTGACAGGTTTTTAAAAGTATATTACACAAATTATAAAGTAAAATATTTTACAAATTCAACTCTAATATTAAGTTAGGTGTACGTGTATACCCTATAGGGTTACTGTATTTTTCAATTTTCGTTTTATTTTTTCCTTTATTAAAACATCATTAATACGAAATACAATTGCTATAATCATAAAATATGAAGCTTTCTTAGTAATTTAATTAAAATAGAACAAGCCATTGGACACTTTTCTGACATTAGATATGCGTTCCTAAAAATATATAAAACTGGTGGTACGCCAAAAAATTTCTAAAAATTTCAAAAGGTACGTCTGATACAACCCCTGATATAGATCATAATGCAAAAATGATTCTACAGAGATGCCAACCAGCTATGTAAGTTTTCAGTAGTACCAAAGGACAAAACTCAGTAGTTTTAGAAATTTTTTAGAAGTCAAGTAAAATTTAAGAAATTGGCTTTAATGCGACGCATGTATCATTAATTCAAATATTTAATTGCAAATTTTAAAGATGTATGCAACGCATTATATTATTTACAATTAGTAAGGAATATCATACGTAAATACACATAGAACCAATAATTGTGTATGAAAAAATTATATCATAGTACAAAAAAATTGAAAATTTTGTTCATAAAAACATTTAATAATTAAATTTAAGCACACTCTCCCCCATTAACCAAAAATAATAATAATGATGAAAAAAAAATACAGAAACAAGTAAACCAATTTGACGAGTTCAGAAAAATATATAAAATTGAATATTTCCGTAGAAAACAATCATCGATTCAGTAATCCGTTGTAAACGATTCACTTCCGTAGTAGCTAAGGAGATTATCTCTGCTAAAGAGTGAATTCATTGAGAAGTTATAACGTTTTGAACAAAGCATCCTATTGCAAAAACACAGTTATTCAGAAATAGAGTTTAAAGTTCAGGAAGCATGTCTTTTCATGGTGACAATATTGAACGAAAACCCTTGTAACTAAAAAACTATTTCGAATATTTTCAAGATCTTGCCATATATTAAAAGCTAAAAAAATTGGAAAATATTTTGAAATAAGAAAAAAATATTGATATTCTGATTGATTTTCGTGATTTCTAGTGTACGCATAGCTTAACACAAAACTTGACTATGAACAGCATTTTTTGTTTCTCCTCCAGGAGCAAGCATAAATAAATTCTTGGGTGAACGCACTCTTGAGCAAGCAACATACCGTTGTACATGGGAGGAACAGTACTTAATAGTCTGTCCCTGTGACTTGTTGATCGTGATCGAGAACGCCAGTCTCACTGGAATTACAATCTCTTAAAAGTTAAAAGGGTGATCCGTCGAAATGAGTGGTATCCGTGGGATAAAAACTGTGTTCCACCCTTTCCCTTTCCTGCTAAGGTAGTCGCTTCAATTACATTGCCCAGCATCTTCTTTACACAAAGCCTTGTGCCGTTGTAAAGTTTTGTCGGGTCAAGATTCCATATTAAAATAATTAGGGATCCCATCCGAAGACATACAAACCTTCACACACACACATACTATGCAGAAAATAAATAATTCATAAAAATTCGACTCCTAAATAATATATCTGCAAAATTTTAAATACTGGAGCACTAAGTACGCACATAAACGAAATTCGGGTAATTTTTTAACTGTGAAGTTTCACGCCTTACTTAAAAGCTGTCAACCCAAATACGCAAACACAGAATTCTAAATCATACTAGAAAAAGCATTAATTCTGGTGTAAAAAAGTATAAATATGATCCCCCGTAAAGAGCTATTTAAAAAATAAGCTCTCACTGAGCAATGAAATCTGTTACAGGGAATACAATAAAAACTGATAAACTGGAAGACTTACCGAGTTATAAACAGATATTTTGGCATGAGAAGGGTTGGGCAGAGGCTAGCGAACGTATCATCTGTCCCAGGTCTCAATCGTCTCTGGCATGTTCTTGCGTCTTTCAAGCCCCTTTCATCTGAAAAACACCTGTCGATGGAATTTTGAGTGTTCTCAAGGGGCTTGAGATTTAGGGGATCGTAATGTCAGTTTAACGTCAAATGAAGAGGGTTTATGTTGCCCATGTTTATGTTATAAGTGCCCAGAACTTTATGACCGATGTAATGTCAAATGGAGTGATGTAAAAGTACTTCTAGGGTTAGTTATGGACAATTGATCACTTGAAAAGAGTTTTATGATCTTCAAATAGATTATTTTTGAATATGTCTACATTATGTTGGCTTGATCAAAGAAGCCGCCTTTAGAGTGTTACACGACCATCTAAGATTCGAGTAGGTGCTGGAATTCGAATGTAGAATTCTGAAAACGAAAGATGTGCAAACTGGTTGGCCAGATCTCAATGAGTTTTTTGTTTGGGCTTTACAGAAAAACATGCGTCCAAAATAAGAACCATCGTATCCATTTCTATAGAAAATATACTATTATATACATCCTTTATATATATATATATATCTAGATCGGAAGGTTCCTGGTTCGAATCCGGGTCCGGGCATGGATGTTTGTAAGCATTTGGTGTAGAGTCGGCTGGTGCACCTTAAATCTGTCGTGGCCGAAAGTCCTCACGTTGGGTTGGTGTGGAAGTTTGGAGAGTGGGGTGCCAGCAGTGGCGGATCAAGTCAAGTGAGGGCCCCAAGCGGTAAAATTTTTGGAGGCCTCCAAACTCAAGTTTAAAAATCTTTTCAAGAAAACTCTTATTAAGTTATTAGCAAAAAGAAAATAAAAAATTCCATACCATAACCACACATTAAATAAATTTATTTAAAAAAATATTTTTACATGAATTTCTGTCTTAGTTTATTTTTTGTGAATTCGTCAATTATTTTTGCATTATGAATTCGGTTTTAAATTTTTGCACTAAATACAGATTGGCCATATTAATTAATCTTTCTTTTCCCATAGTACTCCTTTATTAATTTCTTACACGCTTTAAAACAAAAAATTATCTTTCTAATGACGCATCAGATGAGGGAATTGTTAAAAAAAAAATTTAATAATGTTTCAACATTCGTAAAAGTGCAAAACATTTCTTTGAAGGCTCGATAGATGTCTGGTGTGGTTTTTATGGTGTTCTCGTTTTCTTTTAGAAATATTAAAAATTGTCAAATTCATCTTCAAAAGTACAAACACCAATGTCATTTTTGTAAATTATATATTTTTATCCAACTTCCAGTTAAAGCCTCTTTTCTATTGGTGAAACCAAGTTTAATAGCTAATACAGCATCTGCCTTTGCTGATCATCTTGTATTAGAAACTCTTTTCACTGCACTTAAAGAAGCACATTGTAAAGACGCTGTCACATCTTTTCTCGAGCACTAATGAAATGACATTTTAAGATTTCGGGGCCCCTTCGTATTCCGGGGCCTTACGCGGCCGCTTAGTCCGCGTACCGCTTAATCCGCCTCTTCGTGCCAGTTCAGGTGTTGTCTCGTCATCTGGCCATGGTTCAAAATTACGAGGTGTTGTCCTCAGATCTTTCCCTTAAGGGATTGATCCCGTACCGTCGACCCGGGTAATATTTGTTTTGGGAACCTTTAATTCTCTCCGCGTTGTCAGTTTTAAAGTTTAGCGATACCCTTTTCCCGTAAAACACCTCCTTCTAGAATGTTCGGGTCTAAAACCACTTAATTACCAAATGAGACTTCCTAATAATTTAAATGATATTTTAAAATCAAAAAATAAAAATATTAATAATTTATTTAAGTACTTAAGATTTTTAACTATTTATTTTAAGATATAGGTATATAATATCCTCGAATACTCGTTGTCCCAAAGATTTTCAAAATCCAAGTCCCCTCCCTGTCTAATAAAATATTTTCAAAATGCCTTGTTTTGTGAAGGCAATGCAATAAAAACGAGTTACATTTAATTTAATTTTGTGTAGCTTTATTAAAATGATATCACTCCCGAGAAATCAAGGTTTTATTATAATTATTATAATAATGTTAAGTGAATAACATAATAACTGTTAGAATATGTTTTAATAACAACCTTAAGACTAGTTTTAATTAGTGCTAAAAGGCGTGATATGACGTAAGCCGTAAAAACACCCTTTCAATCTAAAATTGAATTAAATTTAAAAAAATAACATTTATGAAAAAACATAGATATTTAAAAATTTGAAACTTCAAAAAAGTAACAAAAAGCTAGGGAGCGCAAAAGAACGAATGCGGAAGTGACTCTTCGAGAGCGATAGTTATCGAAAAGAGCCAAAAGAATCAACTCCCAAAGAATCAACTCCCCAAAGAATCAACTCCCCAAAGAATCAACTCCCCAAAGAATCAACTCCCCAAAGAATCAACTCCCCAAAGAATCAACTCCCCAAAGAATCAACTCCCCAAAGAATCAACTCCCCAAAGAATCAACTCCCCAAAGAATCAACTCCCCAAAGAATCAACTCCCCAAAGAATCAACTCCCCAAAGAATCAACTCCCCAAAGAATCAACTCCCCAAAGAATCAACTCCCCAAAGAATCAACTCCCCAAAGAATCAACTCCCCAAAGAATCAACTCCCCAAAGAATCAACTCCCCAAAGAATCAACTCCCCAAAGAATCAACTCCCCAAAGAATCAACTCCCCAAAGAATCAACTCCCCAAAGAATCAACTCCCCAAAGAATCAACTCCCCAAAGAATCAACTCCCCAAAGAATCAACTCCCCAAAGAATCAACTCCCCAAAGAATCAACTCCCCAAAGAATCAACTCCCCAAAGAATCAACTCCCCAAAGAATCAACTCCCCAAAGAATCAACTCCCCAAAGAATCAACTCCCCAAAGAATCAACTCCCCAAAGAATCAACTCCCCAAAGAATCAACTCCCCAAAGAATCAACTCCCCAAAGAATCAACTCCCCAAAGAATCAACTCCCCAAAGAATCAACTCCCCAAAGAATCAACTCCCCAAAGAATCAACTCCCCAAAGAATCAACTCCCCAAAGAATCAACTCCCCAAAGAATCAACTCCCCAAAGAATCAACTCCCCAAAGAATCAACTCCCAAAAGAATCAACTCCCAAAAGAATCAACTCCCAAAAGAATCAACTCCCAAAAGAATCAACTCCCAAAAGAATCAACTCCCAAAAGAATCAACTCCCAAAAGAATCAACTCCCAAAAGAATCAACTCCCAAAAGAATCAACTCCCAAAAGAATCAACTCCCAAAAGAATCAACTCCAAAAGAATCAACTCCAAAAGAATCAACTCCAAAAGAATCAACTCCCAAAAGAATCAACTCCCAAAAGAATCAACTCCCAAAAGAATCAACTCCCAAAAGAATCAACTCCCAAAAGAATCAACTCCCAAAAGAATCAACTCCCAAAAGAATCAACTCCCAAAAGAATCACTGAGCTGGTGATCGCATGCGGAAATGACTCTTCGAGAGTGGAAGCGCTGATTCGTTAAAAGAGTTACAGCTCTTGAGCCCTGATTGGTAAAAAAAAGAGCTATAGCTCTTTTTTGACGAATCAGAGCTCGCTCACTCCGTCAAGAGAGCTAACTCTTTGAGTCAGCTCCGGAGCGGATAGCCCATCTCTAGTGGACAGGCAGTTTTTAAAACTGCCATGGCGAGAGAAACGATGTATTTGTCCACAACGTCAACAGTATCGTGGTCTGGGTGATCTCGCCAAAATCGTCGCATTCACCCAGTTCTGCCGGGAAGAAGACTGCTAGACTACACTACGGGTTACGACTCTTTGGATATTGAATACGAATCTTTACAAGCTGGCCAGTCTTGCATTTCTTGGAATCTTGCAAAATCTTGGAAATGTGTTGACTCTACTGCCGCAGAATCGCTCCTCCATTTTGTGACTTGTCTCGCTCACTTCTTCCATTGACAGTAATAAAGAGGGTGCTTTCCAACGACCGGTCAGCGAGGTCTACCGGATGAGAAAATGTCAATCTCTGGACTAACCGTCAATAACTGCAATGTCTGCCGGATACACCCTCTCAGTCTGTATTCTGTCGACGTTTCCAGAACATAGCTGAAACCCCCGGTAGTGGGTAACAGCGCAAAAGTAAAAACTCCGGCGTCTCAAGAATATTAAACTCCCTCACGGACGCGGAGGCGTTCTGGGGGTGGACAGGCAGTTTTTAAAACTGCCATGGCGAGAGAAACGATGAATTTGTGCACTACGTCAACAGTATCGTGGTCTGTTCACCCAGTTCTGCCAGGAAGAAGACTGCTGGACTGCACTCCGGGTGGCGACTCATAGGAATCTTTCTTGCGAAATCTTGAATCTCTTGATTCTATTCTCGCAGAATTGCTCCTACATTGTGATTTGCCTCGTAGCAGTTTGACCAAATCATCGCACTCTCGGCATTATTACAGGAAGACTGCTAGACTGTACTAACGATGGGTACTCTTTTGGAAGTCCAAGTTTGGTTTATCTTGGATTGCTTTAAAAATTTCTTGTTCGTTTGTTGTTAAATGTTTTTCGATCGTCGTTTGACTGCTCCTGAAATTTCGTTTCCATTTTTCTTGGAAAAAAAAGGAATACTTTTAATTGCATAGGAAACCTTTTGATTTTAATATTTTTTGCTTCCCAATTTTTCGAATTTTTTTTTTCTAGATTGTTAAAAAAAAAAAAAAAAACATTTATTTTTCTGTTTGGCATCTTTCAAATTGTTTCGAATTTTTTTTCTTGTTTAGACAAAATTCATTATTAGTCAGTCTAACGTACTTTATCAGTTGTTGGTTGTGTGTCATAGCGCATATTTATTTTTCAAAGCACCGCTCAACAAGTTAATTGACATATTTGCAAAGAAATTTTAACCGAGACTAGAAATACACCAAGAATGGATTCAATCACGCATCCTGCAACTCTCACGTTGTTTTTTCATTGAGTATACCTACTGCGTTACGCGGTAAATCCAAATACTCATTTAAATTCAAGTTTTTTTTAAAAAGAAGAAACATAATGACAATTGCAAATGACGAGGTGCTTTTCCAATAAATAGGCATAAATTCCTTCGAAAATGGTTCAACAGAACACCAGTTTCACTTTGAAAAATATATAATTTTGTAGAAGAATGAATATTCGTAACTTTTCAAGAAGAAAAACTACAAAGGTATAGTTTACATTGGTAATAATAAATATTTCAGTGCACATTCATTCATATACCATAATATTAAGTTTTCAAAATTTTTGATATGGTTAAAAATTATCCTGTTTTGAATGTTAAGGATTTATGGTGCACAAGGTCCTCAAAAGCGAAATGATGTGCCGGAAAAAGTATCCTGAAAGCGTGATATTTTCTCCAGTTCAAATGAATATGGTTTGCATCAAGAAAAAACTTTTAAGAGAACTTCGGGATTTAATATGAATTTGGTTCTCTTTTTCAAAAGGATATTTAACTCTAAAAATACTTTATTTATAGCAGGTTTAGTCGTGAAACATAAATTGGCATGTTTCTATAAATTACTAGTTATTACTATAAATTCAAAATTCTTCTCAGGAGTGCAGTTTTTTGAATAGTTTGTTCAGAATGTGTGGTTTAGCAAGGTCTATAAAAAAGTTATGTAATATGCGGCTGTGTTCTAGAGCGAAATTTGATTTTTAAACATAATATTGCTTTACTTAGAATTTCAAGTCTTTACCATAACACTACGTCTTAAAGGAATCCCACAGAAAACAGTTTTAAATATTCAATTTCACCCCAAAAATTATTTTCCATTCTCAAAATACGAAAATTAAAACTAAAATAAGAAATTGCAGGATTTTTTGGATGCTTCAATGAATATTAATATTTCAAGTACATTAAAGCATAGTTGCAGCACTTATGAAACTGACGTTTTTTTCATCGTATGTATGAAATTTAACAGGATATTAAGTATTTTTATAAAAATTCTTTCGGTGAATTATAAATGCGATCTGGTAATCCTTGATGAAAAATAATCTTTTCAGCAATTGCAAAATACTAAATGGTAATAATAATGGTAATTTTAGTTAACGTCGTACTAGAGCAACACAACGGGCTAGTGACGATGGTCCGGGATCAGTCCCTTAAGGCAGTGGTCCCCAACCCCCGTGCCGCGGACTGGTCCGTGGATCAAATGGTACCGGGCTGCCCAAGGAACCTTAAATTTGTTCTGTTACTAGAGCTTCAATTTTGATTTCTGAATTCTGTATGTCTCTATTTTTCAATTTTGACAAATGTGACAACTGTTTTCAAGTTGGCAGTAGCTGCATTTAAGCTGCACATTTAAAGCAAAACTAAAGTTGTGGGGACGGCGCGTGAACAGAGGCATTTTGGACATGCTTCAGACATTAGTGGGGATTTTAGGCGAGACTGAGCCTAAACATTCTTTCTCCCAGTTGGTGCACGATCACCCGTCTTTGCTTTTAAAAGAGCACAACAGACCCAACCAAAAAAGACGCACGGACTAGTAAGGAATGAATCCGCGTATTTGTATGTCCATTTGTCAACAAATCAGGCGAATCTAGCATGTCTGTGCAAGAAGAAGATCAACTGCTGGAGATTACAAATGAAGACGGCCTTAAAATTACGTTCGAGACGACAACTCTGCCGGTGTTCTGGATTAAAGTCATGGCGGAATACCCTGAGATTGCCACCACAGAACTTAAATCCCTATTGGCATTTCCGACAACCTATCTGAAGCGGGGTTTTCTGCAGTGACAGCAACCAAAACAAAACAACGGTATTAACTGGACATAAGCAACACACTTCGGGTGTCATTGTCTCCCATTACCCACAAATGAAACCGTCTCGTCGCAAAGAAACAAATTTAGGGTTCTCATTGACTTAGCGTTCTAGTGAGTTAAAATGTTAAATCACTTTATATTCATTTTTTGGTGTAACTGTATTTTATTTTGAAGGCATGTTTAAATACAATCAAATTAAAAATTTACATCAAAACAATCTAAAATATAAACAATCAACGTCCTCAAGACAACGACAATTTGATGACAAAACAAGCTTGCTCATCAAATTGTAAATGAGTGATTATCATTAGAAAATTTGAAAGATCAGCAAAGCACAATACATTTTGTGTACTGTATTGATAACATGGGAGTGGCAGGAACATGGATTTATAATCCTTTCTATAATTTTTGTTATTACTCAATATAATTTTGAATAGTTAATGTGTATCAAACATACACCACATTTTAAAGAAAATTCTATTTAATAGAGTTTTTATAAGAAAAAAAATTGTTAAATAATTATGCAAATAATACTTTTAAATGGAATAAGATTTCAACACATGTTGATTTTTTGCCATTCCAAGGACAATGATTATTCTTTGTTCCACCATTCCCATTCGAACACACTTTTGCTTTTTTTTGTAGGCGTGCTCATCAAATTGTAATTGAGTGCTTATCATTAGAAAATTTGAAACAACAGTAAAGGCTTACAACCTGGACATATAGATGGAATACACAACCATCTGTACATTTTAATTCGAGGGTATCAGTAATACTACAAACACAATGCATTCTATGTAATGTGATAATAATATAGCAGTAATGAGAACATAGTCTCAGAATTACTCCTATAATTTGTGT
This sequence comes from Metellina segmentata, assembly GCA_947359465.1. NCBI lineage: Eukaryota > Metazoa > Arthropoda > Arachnida > Araneae > Tetragnathidae > Metellina > Metellina segmentata. The sequence goes on along the minus strand of OX375880.1, from coordinate 7,350,328 downwards.
TGATATTGAATATAAATTTTGAAAAGTTAATGTGTATCAAACGTAAAGGTATTTTGAAGAATATTCCAAGTCAAAGTTTTTGTAATAAAAAAATTTTGGAATACTTCTGCAAATAAAACTTTTTAATGGAATAAGATGTCAAAAGATGTTGAATCTTTTTTTTTCCTTTTATTTGTATTGAAATTTCGAATACTTAATGTGTATCATATGTACATCATATTTAAAAAAATTCCATTTAACAAAGAGTTTTTAAAATTAAAAAATCTAACATATTTCTGCAAATATTTTTATTAAGATAACATTGCAGTGGAAAATTTTGATTTTATTTCTATTCCAAAGACAATGATTATTCTACATTTCACCATTCCCATTACACTTACACCTGTTTTCACTCTGGTGTGTTCATTAAATGGCAAATGAATTATTGTCATTAGAAAATTTCATACAGCAGACGTACATCGTGAAACATTAGATGGAATACACATCCATCGGTACATTCTTATTCTATAATTTCAGCAATATTTGTAATATAGTATCTTATTATGGTATGTTAATAATATGGGAGTGGTAGAAACATGGTATCAGAATTATTTCTAAAATTATCTATTTTTTTATTATAAATTTTGAATAAACAAGTGTGTAAAAAGTACACACTACACGAGAAAAAAAATTTAATAAACGTCTAAAATAATTCTGTAAATATTTTTAATGGAATAAGACGTCATTAGCAGATACTGATCTCATTTCTATTCATTCTGGGGACCATGATTATACTACTTTATTTTCTACCATTCCTCTTTGCACACTTGTTGATTTCTCCGACTTTGTTTATGTAATGAGGTAGAAACTATTTCTAATAAGAAAGTGCTAAACAATAAATTGTTAATATTCATTGAAACATTTGGAATGACTATTTTAAAGAATGGAAAAATTGCATTTTGTCAAACTTACTTAATTGGACTGAGTAACTGAATATAATACGTAACTCGATTTTAATAAAATAATTTCCTGTAGATCACAGATACTTCACATTTAAACTAACTTTGATATCCTTACATACCTTTCATTTGGAATAGTTTTATGAAAATTTGTACGTAATACGAGTTTTTAACGAGAATTTTTAACCCTTCGAATTTTGTTAAATTAAATCCTAATATTTCAAAGTAGTATTCGTACCAAAAACAGTCGTCACATTGGAATCGTACCTTTAGAGATCTTGTTCAACCAACACGTCTACAACAGAATATTAAATAAATAGGAATATACATAAATCTGCTTGTGAAATTTCAACGTAGCTATTTGAGGAATAGCGAAATGCTCCGATGAGCAACTTCTTTAAAATCTCTTATTTTGTATGAATGAGTATACTATAGGAATATCTGGTGTCCCATCAAGTCTGCATATGCAAGCTGATCAGAAGTGTCGGTATTTGGACCGAGAGAGCGAATAGGTCTATCAAGTCGACCCTCTAAATACTTTTATCAGGTCCGCTGACCAGATATGGCCCTCCGAATACATTTACCTAGCGCACAGACTAAATATGACACTTCAAATATTTTTTATCACCCTTGCAGATTTGAAACGGCCCTCAAAACATTTTTTTTCAAATGTTTTCTTTTGTTTTTGAAACTTCAGCCACAAGATATTCAATAGTGTATCCAATCCATTCCTAACTACCTCTCAAAGGAAACAATTCGGTGCTGTATAAAACTACACTTTGAATGAACAAAACGGATTAAAAAACAAACTTTACCTTCGAAGTTATAGTTCGGCAGTCACAGATAATTTAGCAAACATACTGGCATATGTTTTTGCAGCCCATTTAGTCTAGTAAGCTGAAATACCTTTTTATAAAAGCACTTCACCAAGGTCACCTGCAGTCTCCCCCCCCCCCCTCTCTCGAGTGGAAACAGACCCCTCCGTACCGAGTTATTTAAAACCCACAGCGGATTATCCAAAAAGGCTAGTAAGAATTAATAAAAAACTTGAGAGGAAGGCCCTAGGACTAGATTTCCGAAAAGCCCTCGTCCACCTGGGACAGGTGCGACGGGGAGTGAACGTGGTCGACCCGTGAAGGTGTGCGCGAGGATTAAGTGGTCCGCTCATTAATAAACTGCATTCTCCATGGACATACGTCATGAACAAAAACCAAACTATTAAAATAGACAACTCATTCCCGAATCTTTTCAACTGAATAAACAAACAAAATAATTAAAACGGTATAAATATTATTTAAATCTCCAAACTAAGATTCAGAATGTTCTAATTTCATTTGCCGCGTTATTTGTCTAAGCGGTTCAGATTATAAATTATTTTTTGTCTCAACGCTTTTAGAGTGCAATTTATGTCTTGAATTTAGAATATCTAAGAAGAAACATCGTTTAAGCTTGGCTGAAATATAAAAAAATTGACGAAAATAATTTTAAAAATTAAAAATGAAATCCACACGACTGAGATTATTCTTTCTTCTATTTGGCTCTCTTACGATTTCAGCGGAGGAAAGCAAAAGAAATAACAATGCCAGCCAAAATGGTTTTTAAGTTATTTTTTAAAAAAATCAGAAATTAAAAATTTTAACGGATTTGAAATCTGCGGAAAATTTGCAACCATATAAATACCTCATAAGATTGATTTTCTGTTACTAAATAAATTTTTTAATTACTATTTATATTTTTGCAAGAGATTGTGACGTCACACCGAATTTCCATTTGGTTTGAAAAGCAAACCAACACCACGGGTAACTCCATTATGGTTGTTATCCAATTTGCGAAGCAAACAATAGTTCATAATATTCATATTGGAATTCGGAGGGAATTCATTCCAACAGGCAACGAATTTTCATTTGGTTTGCGAAGCAAACCAACACCACGGGTAACGCCATGGTGGCTGTTATCCAATGGGCTACGAATTTCCATTTGGTTAGCGAAGCAATTGGATCTCTTCGAATTCGAATTTGGCCACATTTGACAATGACGAGACCATCACGGCGTTTCCCGTTTTGGCCATTTGTGATTTCCATTGGTTTCCCGTGATACAAACCAAATGGGAATTCGTAGCAATCACCAGGGTTTAGCGAGCAGTGGTCACACCTGACCCCACGAAAAGAATTGTCACGGAAAACGCTGTGCTAGTGTGTCATAAATAAACTCTTTACGGGTGAATAAACAGTTAAACCTGAAGAAAAATTATAGATACCCACTAAAATACACAATTTAGGTAAATACCGAGTATATATCCAGGATATTGACACGCAAAAACCAATATACCCAGGTATTACTGATCACACTTGGTCGCTTCGCTCGCATCAATGAAAACATGCCTAGCAAAAGGGATTGTTTACAAAATATGATAATCCAAAAATTATTTTTCAAATATAAATTTGTTTCATTACTGAAAAGTTATACAGTACCTCTGAAATCAGAACTAGAACAATTTGAATTCAAATGAAAACTGAGCACATTTTGACTCAAAATGTGAGCGCTGCTTTGGAAATCGAATACCCAGCATGTTTGTAAGCTGCAGCAGCTCCGACTGATATTCAATTTTTTTTCAATAAAATTTCATCAGATAATTATAAATTCAATTGAGGCGCGAGGTTTCGCGGTAAACAAACAATCGTACAGTGTTGCCAAAACGCGATAACAAAAAACGTCTTTTTTGTGTGCCACGTTAAAGAGAATTATATATACAGGGTGGTCCCGAATTCATGGTACAAACTTTAATGGTAGGTACAGGACATTGTAACAATGATTTATTGTATAGGAATGTATAGTCGCAAGTGACGCGGTGAGGCGTAAACAGGGGAAATAAAAGGAAAGAGAAATGGAGTGATCGGTTGGTATCATTGCCGGTAGAGGGCAGTAGATGTCTAGCCGCTGTTGAACATGATGCATCGCAGTAGGGAAAAGCGCCATTCACAATTGTGCTGCCGTAGACGATGGGTGACTTTACGTATGCAGAAAAAGCAGACATGCATTACATGTACGGCCGTGCAAATGGTAACGGCAGAGCTGCGTTACGAATGTATCGCGCGGAGTATCCTGATCGACGAATGCCGGATCATAGAATTTTTCAACGGTTACATCGTCAACTTTGTGAAACAGGTGCGTTCGACGTCAACAGACATGGCGCTGGTCGAGTAAGAGCTGTACGCACTCCAAGGCTGGAAGAAAGCATCTTGAACATTGTGGCTGATAGACCCGAGTCAAGCACAAGAACTGTTGCGCGTGACGTAGGTGTGAGTCATCAGACTGTATGCAGAGTGTTAAACGAAAATCGCTTACACCCCTTCCATTTTCAGAAAGTACAAGCATTGAATCCGGCAGATTATCCTCGCCGCGTGAACTTCTGCCTGTGGGTGATGCAGCAATGTGCGTTGCAGCCGGATTTCGTAGATTATGTGCTATTTACAGATGAAGCGACATTTTCACGCGAGGGTGTCTTTAATGCGCACAATTCCCATGTGTGGGCAACCGATAATCCACATGCAACGCGTCGACATGCGTTTCAACAACGTTTCAGTATTAATGTGTGGGCTGGTATTGTGAACGACTTTTTGATTGGCCCATACTTACTACCCACGCGGCTCACTGGCGGAAGCTATCTTATTTTTCTGAAAGAAGTGTTACCACAACTGCTGCATGATGTTCCGATCGCCATTCGTAACCGCATGTGGTTTCAGCACGATGGGGCGCCAGCACACTTCAGCATTGATGTACGGAATTACCTGAATGCCACGTTTGGTACTCGATGGATTGGGCGTGGTGGACCAGTCCCTTGGCCACCCCGATTTATCGAGCCTCGATTACTTTTTATGGGGACATCTAAAGCATCTTGTTTATGAGACTCCAGTTGACTCAGATGAGGATCTCGTCGCTCGCTTATCTGTAGCTGCTGCAGGTGTGCGTGAAATACCAGGCATCTTTGAACGTGTACGCCAATCGCTCCACCGACGCTGTCAAGCATGTATCGATACTGGTGGACGCAATTTTGAACAATTACTGTAAACATGACACTTGTCAACAACGCTTTCAATAAAATCTTTGTTTTTCCTTTCGGCCGTTATTTCCCCTGTTTTCGCCTCACCGCGTCACTTGCGACTATACATTCCTATACAATAAATCATTGTTACAATGTCCTGTACCTACCATTAAAGTTTGTACCATGAATTCGGGACCACCCTGTATATAGATTTTTCTATCCCTCTATCTTATCTTTATCGATACATTTTTGGCTAAACAAGAAAAGGTCTGGCCAACCAACCCAAACCCGTTTTGCTTCTGAAAATCTTCCTCTTCCAAACGCACCAAATAAAGTTCTCTAAAAAAAATGTCATTTTTTTTTTGGTAAAAATGGGTTTGAAAATTGAAAAAAATCGTCTAAGAATGCAAAAAAATACCTCAAATATGCAAAAACATGCAAAATAAATTCGGGTTTTTTTTTTGTTGTTGTTGCTGCAAATTGCTAAAACACTCAAAAAGAATTTCTATCAACATTAGGGACTAAAAAAATGCAAAATCCGAACTCTAGTCATTACATCAAAGCTGTTCCATCCACGCAATCTGAAATTGAGTAGAACCGTAGTCTAATATATTAGTAAATTGAAAGAAATTGAATCGAACAGTCTAATGTACAATCAGTCAGATTACTATCTAAAATAAAGAGGATTTTATAAAGCGCACTCACCTGAATAGTTGTAAAACTCGTCCAGAAATCACATCAGAGGGATAATTTTCCACAAGCGAGGACGGACGTACCTAATAAAAGAAATATACTGTGAGGTATGGAAGTAAAGGCTGTCACAAACAAAATAATTATTTCGTTATGCAGTGCTTTAATATTTTTTACGCTATTTCAAAACTTTATAGGAATGCACACTAAATGTGGAAATAGAAGAGGTAGTTAATTAACGCAGTGGTTGGAAAACTCATTAGTAGGGCAACTTTTTTTGTTGCAGTAAAAATGGGAAAAGTTGCATTTATCATTCCTTAAAAATGCATTTGTGAAAATTAAGTTGCATTTATTTTTGATACAATAAAATCTAAAATAAATTACTCGTAAAAAATGAAAAAAATTCAAAATTTATTGACAAATTTAGTCATGTACAACAATATTATAATACATTATTAAATGCAGAAGAACGTTGATGTCGTTGAATTTCCGATCTTTGGCCAGTAATTTCTTTAACACAAAAAAAAATGTGCTCAACACAGACTGATGTTGCCTGACATTGTTGCAGTAGTAAATACCGACTTGGGGGAAAAAATCACTTCGGGAAAGTGTAGCAATAACCGCGTCAGATCATTATTCTTTTCCAATCGTTTTTAAGATACGCTTTAAGGTTACAAGGATCTTCTTTAAAATCCATCGATCTGATATCTTCATAAGCTGACTCAATGTGGTATGCTTTCGATTCCGATTTTCCTACGAGACGAATCAAACATTCGTAGCTGCTTTTGATTTTCAGCAAACTTTTTGGGTTTTCTCCGCTGACTTTTTCTGCAGTTGTGAAACTAGTGTGCCACGAAAGTAACTTGGAGCAATCGCGAATAAAGCACCTAGAGTGTGTTTCCAGCCGCAGTCATATAATATGCTATATTGGATAACAGAAACGCAAAATCCTTTCGCTCCACATTCAGAGATTTTAAAACATCATCTACAGAGATGAACATCATATTGATGTTCGACACTCACCTCACAAACTCTGCAATCGATTACGCAAGTTATCGCAATTCTTGCCATTAATTTCACTTTCGTCTGTTAGGACGAACACCTTCTTCCCATGAACTTCTTGTTTGATTCGCAATACTTCAGCGTTCGCAAGATCCGACACACGTAATCGAAGAGTTGATTCAGATGGTAAAAAATAAAATAGAAATTTAATATTAATTACTTTTAAGCTAAATTTTAAAAAGTTGTAGGTAGTTGCATTCATGTTGCGGTTATAACTCACTTACAATACATCCCATGGAGGAATAATTTTGGTTTTAGTACTTAACGTGCAGCGTAGAACGTGTGAAAAAGTTGCATTTGTTGCAAAAAGTTGCCTTACTCATTAGTCAAAAGAGCCATAGGTCAGCAGTACAACGATTAAGATTTCTTTTCAGAGCCAAATTTCCTTTTTTTAGGAGACGGTTTAAACTAGCTACTAACATTAAAAAAAAAAACAGATATCCTATAATTTTAATACCTTTGTTTAATAAGTTTAATAAGTATCTATAATTTTAACAAGTTCAAATGTTTTTAATTTCAACCAGGATTTTCCCGATTCTCATCAATAAGACGATTTCTGAATTTACTTTTGATAAGGTTCATGTTTGAAAAAGATGTTCGTATTAATATGTGAGCCAAAGAGTGAAAGAACAGATAATGCTAGTTTTTTTTAACTGATCAATGAGCCAGGAATATTATTCCAGGTGTTGAAAATTAGCATGTCTTCCTTCTCCAGGTCTTTCAAAGCAGACCACTTTTTCTGTAAACTAAGATCACACATTTATTTTTCTCCAATTTTTCCATATCAGCATTAAGGCGTTCATATTTGGAGCTCCATAATTCTTTGTTTTCTAACGAGTAATTGCATTTCAAAAGTGCCAATGTCAATATTAAACTGAAAAAAAATTCAATTCTGTTACGTCAGCATTGAGGTTTTTAAACAAAGGTCAACAGCTATTGATAAATTTTAAACCAATTTAAGATTTTCGATTTGCTAATTAGTTAATTTCGTCATTTTGACTTTTCTGTCTTTTATTGATTTAACAAACAGCGGTAACTACTTTTGTTAAGAATTGCTGACATGTTCTTAAAATTCCGGAATATATAGCTCTTCGGATGCATTTATGAAACAACTTTTAATGTATTCACCGCTGTGAATGGTTTGCCTCTCTTGGCAATCTCTTGATTAACGATATTAGCATATTAGCTTGCAATATTAGCATTGTTGGAAGCTTGAACCCAATAATTAAATACAGAACTTGATTTTTCTTGACTTTCCTGAAGTTCGTCAACTGCTTTCTCCCTCTGAGGTAGGTATGTATTTTAATTAACGTCGCACTGGAGCAACCTGAAATCAAACCCAAAGGAAAGTTTCCAAGGACAACACCACGTAATTGAAGAGTTGAGTGGATGAACATGTTAAGTGACATTTAAAGAAAAAATGTGGAGATTTCCAGGTGGAAGAACATGTTAAGGTTTGCATTAAATATTGAACGTTTATTAGTTCTGCCAATTCTTATCATAAGGCGGTTTTCAGTAGATGTTATGTACACTGTTTTCTGCTATTTCATTAGTGGAAGAGCACGTCACGGACATTTACCATCCTCTTCCACAACAAATGCGTTGACATTGAGTAACCTAACATCTTCTTCCGCTACATCAGTTGTCCGACATGCTGGAGTTTGATCGGTCATATTGTTCCTTCAAGAATTTCGCTCAAAGTGTCGGGCTTGAAAATGGCGAGAACGTCTGTAGTAAGAGTGTGGCAGTCAGTGCAGATCGGCGCGTTACTATGTAGAGGACTGTCGCACTATTTTAACTCCGCTATACCTTTAAAATTATCACGCCAAATAAAAGGTCTTTCTCAAAACTGCGTGATAACCAAAAACCCATCATGAAAAATGACCTCCCCGTCGAAATGTCCGAGAATCAAAATCAATTCCCGGGGAATTAAAAAAACCTCACTCCAACCGAACTCAGCACTCTTACCTCCAGAATTCAGACGAAAATCAAGCAAACGAAAGCTGGCCTAAAACTCCTGGAACCTGCCATTGAAATATACAAACTCGATGATGACAACGAAAGACATGCCTTTGTCAACACCATGATCACCAAGGAAAACGCTCAACTGGCCGTTCTTGAAGGTCAGTGACATGTCATTTGTGCTTTCTCTAATTAATCCACCCACCCAAGATCAAACCTCCACTAAAAGAGTAAGATCAGAGGACAAAACCAGCCCTCAAAAGAAAATGCGAAATTAGATGCTTCGGGATTTCAATCCCCGACCAAAAAACATACTGCCACTCGCAATATCCTTGCCCCTCTGCCAAACCCAATCACTACAAGCAATAAATTCGAAAGTCTACCAGAAGACATAAACACCTCACCCACAAAAATTGAACCCATAATGATTAAACTGATTGAGGGCATCCCCGCTTTACTTGGAACTTTAAAAGGATCATTCGGAAATACCATTACGAGCAAGCTTGCCGGTGAATATGTCAAGATCACCACCCAAACCCCTGAACAACACAGGTGAGTCACCGCCTTCCTTAGACAAAGAAAGATAGAGGGTTACATCATAACCCCATTCTATGAAAAACCTGTCAAAGTGGTAATCAAGGGCCTTCTCAGGGAAACCGAAGTTGTGGACATCAGAAATGAGCTAGTTAATCACGAATTTCCTGTGTGTAAAGTAGCTCAACTGACACAATCACGCACAAAAACCCCCCTTCCCATATTCATGGAATTTGAGAAATCTCTCACCACTCATGAAATTTACAATCTACAAATAATTCAACACCTTACTGTCAATATTGAACCATACCAAAGAACATCTGTCCCTGGACAGTGTTATAATTGTAACAATTTTGGACACAGCTCCAAAAATTGCCTCATGAAAACCCGTTGCCTGAGATGCGGAGACCAGCATCGCACAACCGATTGTGAAATAGAAAAATCTGACAACCCCACTTGCATCAACTGCCAGCAAGAAGGCCATGTAGCCTCTTGGAAAGGGTGCTCTAAATTCCCAACCCGTAAACCAATCTATCAAGAAATTGCCCGCAAAACTATTCCCAGAAACACATTCAAAACAAACAACGTCACGGAAAACTTCTCGTACGCCCAGGCTGCCAATCCTAATCCTAAGCCCCGCTTTTCTTCCCAATCCTCCAGCACGACTGGTCAACGAAAATGTCGACCACTCGGGTATAAAGTCAGATCCCGCCCCAACCGCTCTCAAAGAGATCTATACCTGGTCAGAGAGGTATCCAAGCTGCTCTCCCCTATAGGAGGCATCAAAGGACTAATTTCAAAAGTCAGACAAGCCAAAACCACAGAGGACAAATTATGTGTCATCATTGATTGTATTGCGGTAGCACTCTAAACCCCCAATTTCACTATGGCTGGCACACCCCAAAACTTCTGCATCATATTCTGGAACGCAAACGGCGTCACCAATAGAATACAAGAGCTACGCGATTTCATTAACACCCACAATCTGGACGTGCTCCGTCTCCTAGAGACGCGCCTAAGACCCAATACTCCGATAAACATTGCTAATTACAACACATACAGAACAGATAGAATATCCACACTCACTACCCACACCTCTGGAGGAACAGCAGTGTTCGTCAAAAGATCCATCCCGCATCATCTCATCCCTCAACAAACCCACAATAATATCGAAACCACGTCGGTCTCAATTAACTTCAACAACAAATCCCCACTTATTATAACCTCCATTTACTGCAGTCCTGCGCATAATAAAAATCCTATAAATGAAATTGAAAAACTCATTTCGACTAAAGATAGCATTATCCTATGTGGCGACTTCAACGCGAAGCACCGGCTTTGGAACTGTCCCTCCAACAATCCCAGAGGCAATCTTTTTATCCAAACTATAAATAAAACTGGCATATCCGTTGCCGCTCACTCTGATCCCACCCGAATCCATGGCCAAACAGGCAATGTTATTGATTTTGCACTCATTAAAGGGTTTCACTACAAATATAAAATCCTCATGCCCGAACTCTCTTCAGACCACAACCCTGTCATTCTTACTTTCAACACCGCCTACTCACCCCCTAACATACACAGACACACTACTACCAACTGGACTACATTTAAAAACATCATTAACGATACGACTCAATACCCCATACCCACGAACAGCGTCTCCTACCCCTCACAACTGGATGCAATCACTGAACAATTTCAAAACAATATTATTAATGCACATAAACGTTCTTTTAAAGAAATTACCCAAACATCAACTTTTCCTCCCCCCTCACATCAAAACTATCATTAAAAATCGAAACAAACTTAAAAAACACTGGCAACATAACAAAGACCCTTTTTCCAAACAACAACTTAGTAGAATCCAGAAACAACTTAAAAGGGAAATTAAAACACACACTCAACAAGCTTGGAAAGACCACTTATCCTCTTTAAACATAGAAGACAAATCCCTCTGGAGAAAGGCTAAATCTCTTAAAACAAAAAGGCCCAACATTCCCCCCATACACTCTCCAAACAACATTGCTCTCTCAGACACTGACAAAGCAAACGCTATTGCAGACAGCTTCGAAACACAATTTCATAATAAAAATAATGACCCAAACACAGACAATCTCGTTAATCATACTATCAATAATTATTTTTCACACACCCAACAAGTCACTTTCAAATCTATCCCCCATCTGAAGTAATTACTCAGGTTAACAAACTCAATATTAAAAAGCCCCTGGACACGAAAGCATCTTCTCACCAATAAGATGGTTAAAAAATTATCTGTTAAGGTCATCCTCATCTTTACTTTCATTATTAATCTCACTCTCAAACTCAAACACTTCCCCACTCCTTGGAAAACCGTCAACATCATCCCCATACTCAAACCTCACAAAAACACATCTGATCCCACCAGCTACAGACCTACTTCACTTCTCCCTACCCTCAGTAAAATCACTGAAGCTATTATTCTTGAAACAATTAAATACTTTATCACACAAAACATTACGATCCCTCAACAACACACGGCTTCACACCCAAACTCTCCTCTACTCACCAGCTATCCGAGTCACCGAACACATACACGAGGGAAAACGCAAATACAAAAAAACAGGTGCAATTTTCTTTGACATCGCCAAGGCATTCGACAAAGTTTGGATAAAGGGTCTCATCTATAAACTAATCAAACTCAACTTCCCATACTGCCTTATCATAATACTTACGTCATACCTTACCAATCGTCATTTTACCGTCTTCGTTAACAAGGCTGACTCTTCGAAACGCAAAATCAAATCTGGAGTTCCTCAAGGATCCAAATTAGGACCTTTCTTATTTAACATCTACATGAATGAGACAACCCGCAATCTAATTATACCATGCTCAGCAAGTTCGCTGACGACACTGCTATTCTCGCCCAACAAAAAAAAAACAATACACTTATTTTTCTACTCAACAATCACATTCAGGCAATCAAACTTTGGCTTATTCAAAATGTAGCATTAAACTTAATGTCGACAAAACAACAGCTATCATATTCGGAGCTAACCCTCCCACACACAAAGTCAAAGTCTATGGTCAATCAATAGAATGGATCTCACAAACTAAATATTTGGGAGTTATCCTCGACAACCAACTTTCATGGGCCCCCTCACATACAAACAATTCAAAACAAATTTTAAAAAGCCCGATCTGCACTTTACCTCTCATTGCACGTAGCTCTACACTCTCCATACAAAACAAACTTCTGATCTACATTTATTATTTACGCCCAGTTCTAACATATGCCGCTCCCATGTGGGGTGCCGCCGCCAAGACAAACATCAATAAAATGATTGTCCTCCAAAATACCACCCTCAGAACTATTGTCCAGGCCAGATGGTTTTATAGAAATATTGACATCCTAACTGCCACTAATATCCCCCCCATCTTGGTCGATTCATCGGCAACCTTACTCCAATTTTTTCAAAAACATCGCCATTAACTCCAATCCCTCCATACAAAAAATCGAAATTTACGATCCAACTCTTCCAAAAAACAAAGCCCGCCGAAGAGCATCTATGTTAACTGGCAATAGCTTGTCACCCTAAAGCATCAACATTCGCAATTAATTTCTAACTCATAAATTTCCGCTGCTTCCTCATTCTTCCGCACTCATTCCTACAGAGATCGGCTAAGCCGACCACTGTTTCTCATTGGACGTACGATTTCGACAAGCCAAGAGCTATTTAAACCACACTCCTCGATGTAGGAGGCACTTGTATGTTTCAAACAAGGCTGCACCACGTTGAACGAGCTCCTGACACCCACCCCATTCTTCCCTTAACCTGAAAGTACCAACTGGGCTATTGCGGTCGTCCCGATTTGACACACAAGACACCCACCATTTTGACGGATTTTGTTCTAGTGTCAACAAATATATTACGAATTTAAAATCGGTAAAATAAGCATGTTTAACGATTCGTAATTTCTTCAATAACGTCAACTTTCTAAAGAGGTGGTGAGAAGTGCGAAGGTTTAGCTTACATGAATAAAATGAGATGACAAATAATTGAAAATTTTTTTGATTCTTCAAATCTTAGTTCTGTATAAAGCGTTTGGACATAAATTATCGCATTGATTAAAACAACGAAGAGTGATGATTCAGGATAAAATCCAGAATCACTAGTGGATCAGCCATTCATATCAGAGCTTGCGCAGCCTAACTACTCGTGAAATAGTAGCAACGTTAGAAAAGCAAAGTGACTGGTCACAAGGACCAGTGTATACGAAAATATACTAGCCCGTTGCCATCATAGCTCTGGTCCGTTCCTCAAATAATAATAAATAACGTGCTAATTCACAGGGCACAAAATTTCCACTCGTCATTGGCGAGCGAAATTCTTTCTTTGGCGAATGAAAATTCTGCCAAATTGCAGATAGATTTTTAATTAGCTTCGTCTTTAAGGAATTCAACGGCTTCACTCTCAGAAATCAGACGCGCCGGAGATGGCAAAAAAACAGTGATATACCAAATGTGACCACACGTCCCGTTGTTAGGTATGCTGTCCCGTTGTCCCCCAAGCACAGCTTCGGGACGCCGAAGTGTCTCGTTTTCAGTCAGAAAGTCATCAATCCACGGTAACAATTTCCAAAAGAGGCGCGAAACATTAAAAAAAATCCGCATCTTTTTGTAAGTAGTACTTATTGTATAGGCTACGAATTCCCATTTGGTTTGCGAAGCAAACCAATAACTCCACAAAAACAACTGGTATGGGCTACGACGGGCTATCCACGCAGTCGCTAGTTGTAGACAATTCCGGGAAATCTTAAGCACAAAAAAATATTGCCATCGTTTCGCGATCAACGATTTTTTATTGGGGAAGATCGGGAAAACTTTTTTCGACAGAAAAAAACTAGATGATATTAGACTGAATATTTCAATTTAGTACTTGTAATCACTTTAGGTGTCTAGAATTTTGGAATTCACATTGTTAAAGAAAAGGTTGTTATTTTTCCCCATCCCTAGTCAGAAGTCTGCTGGCTCGTACCTCGATTTAAAGTACGCGCAGACAGCTCGTGCATCTTTCTTGACGATTGATTATTTTTTTTTGTCGAAATGTTATAGTCAATTTAAATTTCTTGTACGTGGAACCTTTATTTCAACAATGCCGAAACGCAAGTGCACTTTTAATGTTAACTTATAAACCAAGTATATGTTTATAAAACACAAAAGTCAATTTTAAGAAATCCTGCCAATAATTTTATTCTTATTTAAAATCAACACCAAATATACTTAAGCAAATTTGTTCTTCAGGTAATATAAGACCCCAAAAATTATTTATTTTCACGTGTTCACATTCCTGTTCTTTTCATTAATAAAAAAATAAAAACTATAAAGAAATATGCGTTTTCTTGAATATTCATATTATTACCCAGAAATTAGTTGTCCCGTTTTGAGGGAAAAAAATAAATGGTCACGTTAGATATACTACGTCTAGTATTTTAGTGATGGAAACTCAGGCAATACAAAAATAAATTCTATAACTAGTATTTTTGCTATAAAAGTCATGGTGAGTGATGTGAGCTAAGAGGTACTTTTTTGCCTGACAGGAATAGGAGTTTGCACCGATATTGGTGGAACCATAAAAAATGTATAGCCACCTTGACAAGCCTTGATAGTCTGTTTAAGGATGTAATATTAAATGCTTTTGGACAACTTTACACGAGTTCATTAGAGAAATGGATATTTTTTCGTAGCAAACTTGTAATTTATAATAATCAATTAGAAGATAGGTATGCAATAGCAAAAATACAATAACAGGAATAAGAACTAATGAATGTTTTACAGCAATAAAAAAAAATTAGAATTAAGTTTCCAGTTTCAAGTTCCTCGACATTTGTTGCTACCATCGTATTGGAGAGAATCCTCCAGTTGCCAACATTCCAAAATGAGCAATATCTTGCAATGTTTGTATGGAATTAATTGGTGGATGAGGAAAGGTTTGGGATTATTTTGAGGAATGATTACAAAATTATGTGGAAACTGTAAGAATCGTGCTAAACAACACAGTTTTCAATCCTGCGGTGGCGGTAACTTTTTTTTTAATATAGAGAGAAATAAATCAAAATTATGTGTTGTCCTCGGTCTTTCCCTTTTGGATGGACCCTCGCCAATAGTCCGTTGTTACTCCAGTGCGACGTTAGTTAAAAAATTCCTCGCCCAGGTCAATAACAAATACTGTATTTGTTCTTAAAAAACTAGACGAGTAGTTAGAGCAATATTCTTTAAATATATATTCAATAGGAGCAATACTCCTTTACATAAAAAAAATAGCTGTTGAAAGAAAGATGGTGTGGTTTGCCGGTGGTTTATTTTAAAAGAGTACTGATCCAATTAAATATTTTTTTTCCGTTCATTAAACGAGAAATTAATAATTTTTCAGTGAATTATCACAAATCACTCAGTTGTCATCAGATAAAACTGGCTTTCAAAAATATATACAAGCTTACGGTAAATACTCTTGTTTTGTTAAGACCCTTATCAAATAGTATTTGCAAAAAGCAAGTTATTTTCGTTAACTTCTGTTGTATTTTGTACTTAAAATGCGATTATCTCAAAATCAGTTTTTTGCAATTTTGCCAAAGTTTAAAGTACTAAGGCTTTTTGATAAATGCACTTAAGAGTTAAACTGTTTACATTTTTTAGCTTGAATACCTGTTTTACAGACACAGGGAGAGCTTTTTTTTTATGAATAGTTCAGGAAAATAATAAACATAAAAAATTTGATATTTTTATAGAAATTTAACACATAACGAATAAAATATTTTTTTATGAAAACTCGTAAATAAATATTTTTTAAATCTATCCCTAGGTTTTTTGCAAATACTATAACAATATTGTAAAAATTTATTTCATACAAAAATATTGAAAATTGATAGAGAAGTAGGGTTTATAAAAAGGCTTTTTCGGCTGAAAAACATTAAAATCGTAATATAAAATATAATTGCAAATAAAAACTACATTTTTTATTGATTATTGCTTTACAATATGTGCTTAATTATCACTAAAAAATAGGTAGTGCAAAATGAATAAAAATAATTTTGGGTTTTTCCTTAGGGGTCTCCCTTAATTATTGAATTTTATCGTCTGCTTAGTTTTAGTCTTTAATATTTATTGTTTGGTTTTCTTCGCGTTAAAGTTGTGCGATAATAAAGTTCCACGTCATTTTGTTCTTCATTGCAAAATGAGTTTATCACGCATTCAGAAAATTGCGCTGTTTGAGGATTATTTTGAATAATAATCCTATGAAAGATGAAAAGAATTTTGGCGACATAAATATCCAAATTATGCAATACCGAGTAATGGTACGTTATACCAACTCGTTCGGTGATTTGGTGGGAGAGGTTCGGTGGAACACAAAACACAGGAGTGGAAGACCGAAAATCGCTTCACCAGACTTCGTGCAAGAAACTCAACGGAGGATATTGCAATCCGTGAGGAGTTTGTCGCAACAAATAGGCACATTACAGGGATAGATACATAGGCTTTAAGAGCCTTGCATTTTCGTGCTTATTGTGTAAAAATGTTACAGGAGGAAAGACCACCGGACAATGAGAAGCGGCTTTATTCTTGCCGATGGTATTGCGATCGGCTCATCGGAAGAAACCTTTGACCACCTCGTTCCCTCTGATCCGAGCACCCCCGACTTTTCTGTGGGGATATTTAAGGAACCAAGTTAAAGAAGATAATCACCAAACGATAGGTGATCTTAAGATTAACATTAATCAAAAAATACAAGAAGTCACTACCAGTATCTTGAAACGCGTTTCTGAAAATATGCGAAAACGACTTCAGCTTTGCCTCCAAGAAAAGGGCGGAAATTTTGAACATATATAATAAATGTTTGTTCAAAATTTTTCCTACGTTAGGTTAAAAGTTCTTTTCACCATTGGCATAAAAATAATTGTATTAAAGTTTGTTATTTTTGTATAATAAATTCACGAATAGTCCGTAAGGTATCTTTAAGGACCCTGTATATGTGTTGCTCAAGGTAGTGAAAACAATACAGACTTCAGTACAAAACAGAATGTACTTCAAGTTGAACTCGCTATGAGCAATTTGTTTTGAGAACCCCGATTCTGAGAGAGTGGGAAATCACACGGATAAGTATAGATTGGTTGCCTTAAATACACTTGGTCAAATAATTAAAACTACTTTATAATAAGAAATAATTAATTGCAATCGCTATCGTATCGATAAAACAATTAATTACTGAAAATTAATACAATTGGATAACTCGAAGGTTGCTAAAGCAGAGGGCAAACCCACTGAGTCAAGACGATACCACAGAGGAAATATGTATAGACGAGAAAAAAACGGCAATATCCTCTTGGAGCACATTTGAATGTAAAATAGATTCAATTTTAAGTATACCAAAGTAGTAAATAATGTTAATATCCAAATTCCCGCTACCCGTCTTGTCACAAAATTATTTTATGCTTAAACCTGCGATACACAGTACTTAAGTAAGAATTGTAATGTTGCATGACATTGAAAATAGTACGAATCTCTCGTTATTGGACGTAAATGCATCTTTAAAAAATTAAAACAGTGTAAAAGTGGTTGATTTAATTAGTAAAAACTATTTTTGCCGCGATGTTTCTCTGTTTCGGAAAAAAAATTCGCAACCCCTATCTCCATATAACTATTTCGTATTCAATAACGATTTAGTTCCCAAGAATAAGGTAAGGTAATTTTTAATAACATCGCATACTAGAGCAACACAATGGGCTATTGATGACGGTCCGAGATCAATCCCCTGAGGGAAAGATTCGAGGACAACACCACGTCATTTTGAACCACGGTCAGGTGACGAGACAACACCCGAGCTGGCACTCCGATCTCCACACCAACCCAACGTGAGGAATTTCGGTCACGACAGATTCAAGGTGCACCAGCCGCCTCTACTCCATACTCTTACAAACACCCATGCCCGGATACGAATCAGTAACCTTCCTATCTAGAGGCTAACACCTTAACCACCAGACCGGCATCTCGGCACCAAGAAGTGAAAAGGGTAACTTCATCATGCGACTCAAAAAGATTTATATCGGCTCTAACTTTGTTAATTTGTCATCATTAAATATTAAAAACCCAAGTTTAACAATGGGAAAGAATGTAGCTATAACGAAGTTCATTACACTATCAATATTACTAAATAATACATATTTATGAATGTAGTTTATTTTTCTACACTTACCCGATTGTGGCTCTTCAAATTCTGCACTTCAGCAGAGCTTCGATATTAGCTCAAGGGGAAACCAATCTTTGTAGAAATACGTAGTTAAAACACAATCAGTTTAATAAGAATGACCCATGTTCAAATCCTGTCGTCATAAATCTGGTACAATTCTTTTGATTAAGATCCTTTAACATGCGATACGAATCCTCGAAATTTTTAAATGGATATTAGAAACCAAGTAACCTTTCAATTTCTCGCCATGCAACGAAATTTCAGGCAATTTAAATTTACAAGACTTCTCAAGACGAACGTTCAATTCCACAGGTCTCACAAGTTCTAGAAGAATCGCATGAGAATTGTCCAATTGGAAGTAACCAAAGTAAAATTATTCTTGTTTTATCCACATAATTTCAGCGAACTATTTTTAATAATTGACGGAATGTGGATTGGATTCAAAATCAAGACGAGCTGTAAATTCCATGGGGTTTACGCGCGTACTAGCAGGAACGCATCAAAGAACAAGAAATCTGCATATTTTTTTCAGAGGGAGCAACTGCAGCGATGAACCACGTGGTACTGAACGCCAATGAGACGCCTCGTCTATAATTTATGATCAACAAGTTTGAAAAGTGGTTGCATCTGCGTCCAGCAAAGATTCGAATGTGGCGATGTTTGTAAAACACTGATTGAATATGCGTGATCAGCGAAATAACATCGCTCTTAGGATCTTGTATGCACGGCTCTGTATCAAATGAACAATGAGAAAAAAATGTCTAGGAATAAAAAGAGTAGATCTGTTGAGAGGGGATTATTCATTTTATTCTGAGCAAAATTTAAGGCCACGTTCACATGAGAAATTTCAACGCGCGCTTGGCAAGGCGGTCCCGCATTTAAAAATTATGTTTTTTATTCCTCTAATTTCAAGTTTCTATCTTTGCGACCTTGAAGACCGGGACCTCGCTAGCCTCGCCAAGCGCGCGTTTTAAGCGCATCATATGAACTGGGCCTTAAGCTTTGAGCCATGATGGTAAAGTATTTTTAGTTAACGGTCGTACTAGAGCAACACAACGGGCTATTGACGACGGTCCGGGATCAGTTCCGTAAGGGAAAGATCCGAGGACAACACCTCGTAATTTTAAACCACGGTGAGATGACGAAGCAACACCTGAGGTGGCACCCCACTCTCCAAACTTGCACACCAACCCAACGTGAGAACTTTGGGCCACGACAGATTTAAGGTGCACCAGCCGCCTCTACACCATACGCTTACAAACATTCATGCCCATATTCGAACCAGCTTTGAGCCATGAAAATTTTTATTTGTTCCATAAAATTTCCGCCGACCAACCGGTCTGGTGGTTAAGGTGTTGGCCTCTAGATCGGAAGATTCCTGGTTCGAATCCAGTTCAGGGCTTGGATATTTGTAAGCGTATGGTGTAGAGGCGACTGGTGCACCGTAAATCTGTCGTGGCCGAAAGTCCTCACGTTGGGTTGGTGTGGACGTTTGGAGAGTGGGATACCAGCTCAGGTGTTTCTTCGTCATTTGACCGTGGTTCAAAATTACGAGGTGTTGTCCTCGGATCTCTTCCTTAAGGGATTGATCTCTGACCGTCGTCAATAGCTCGTTGTGTTGCTCTAGTACGACGTTAACTAATATTACCCTTTTGATGGTTTTATCAATGCCTTGGAAGAGCACTTACCGGAGGGTTGCGAATTCGGTCCAACCTAAGACACTCGTATGCACGGGGTTGGTGCTCGCTAAATCTGTCATGGACTCGAGTGCTCTCTTGTTGGGGTGGTGTGGACGTTTGGAGAGTGGGATACCAGCTCAGGTGTTTCTTCGTCATTTGACCGTGGTTCAAAATTACGAGGTGTTGTCCTCGGATCTCTTCCTTAAGGGATTGATCTCTGACCGTCGTCAATAGCTCGTTGTGTTGCTCTAGTACGACGTTAACTAATATTACCCTTTTGATGGTTTTATCAATGCCTTGGAAGAGCACTTACCGGAGGGTTGCGAATTCGGTCCAACCTAAGACACTCGTATGCACGGGGTTGGTGCTCGCTAAATCTGTCATGGACTCGAGTGCTCTCTTGTTGGGGTGGTGTGGACGTTTGGAGAGTGGGATACCAGCTCAGGTGTTTCTTCGTCATTTGACCGTGGTTCAAAATTACGAGGTGTTGTCCTCGGATCTCTTCCTTAAGGGATTGATCTCTGACCGTCGTCAATAGCTCGTTGTGTTGCTCTAGTACGACGTTAACTAATATTACCCTTTTGATGGTTTTATCAATGCCTTGGAAGAGCACTTACCGGAGGGTTGCGAATTCGGTCCAACCTAAGACACTCGTATGCACGGGGTTGGTGCTCGCTAAATCTGTCATGGACTCGAGTGCTCTCTTGTTGGGGTGGTGTGGACGTTTGGAGAGTGGGATACCAGCTCAGGTGTTTCTTCGTCATTTGACCGTGGTTCAAAATTACGAGGTGTTGTCCTCGGATCTCTTCCTTAAGGGATTGATCTCTGACCGTCGTCAATAGCTCGTTGTGTTGCTCTAGTACGACGTTAACTAATATTACCCTTTTGATGGTTTTATCAATGCCTTGGAAGAGCACTTACCGGAGGGTTGCGAATTCGGTCCAACCTAAGACACTCGTATGCACGGGGTTGGTGCTCGCTAAATCTGTCATGGACTCGAGTGCTCTCTTGTTGGGGTGGTGTGGACGTTTGGAGAGTGGGATACCAGCTCAGGTGTTTCTTCGTCATTTGACCGTGGTTCAAAATTACGAGGTGTTGTCCTCGGATCTCTTCCTTAAGGGATTGATCTCTGACCGTCGTCAATAGCTCGTTGTGTTGCTCTAGTACGACGTTAACTAATATTACCCTTTTGATGGTTTTATCAATGCCTTGGAAGAGCACTTACCGGAGGGTTGCGAATTCGGTCCAACCTAAGACACTCGTATGCACGGGGTTGGTGCTCGCTAAATCTGTCATGGACTCGAGTGCTCTCTTGTTGGGGTGGTGTGGACGTTTGGAGAGTGGGATACCAGCTCAGGTGTTTCTTCGTCATTTGACCGTGGTTCAAAATTACGAGGTGTTGTCCTCGGATCTCTTCCTTAAGGGATTGATCTCTGACCGTCGTCAATAGCTCGTTGTGTTGCTCTAGTACGACGTTAACTAATATTACCCTTTTGATGGTTTTATCAATGCCTTGGAAGAGCACTTACCGGAGGGTTGCGAATTCGGTCCAACCTAAGACACTCGTATGCACGGGGTTGGTGCTCGCTAAATCTGTCATGGACTCGAGTGCTCTCTTGTTGGGGTGGTGTGGACGTTTGGAGAGTGGGATACCAGCTCAGGTGTTTCTTCGTCATTTGACCGTGGTTCAAAATTACGAGGTGTTGTCCTCGGATCTCTTCCTTAAGGGATTGATCTCTGACCGTCGTCAATAGCTCGTTGTGTTGCTCTAGTACGACGTTAACTAATATTACCCTTTTGATGGTTTTATCAATGCCTTGGAAGAGCACTTACCGGAGGGTT
Source organism: Metellina segmentata (assembly GCA_947359465.1). NCBI lineage: Eukaryota > Metazoa > Arthropoda > Arachnida > Araneae > Tetragnathidae > Metellina > Metellina segmentata. The sequence continues at coordinate 7,328,352 of OX375880.1, read as the reverse complement.
GCGAATTCGGTCCAACCTAAGACACTCGTATGCACGGGGTTGGTGCTCGCTAAATCTGTCATGGACTCGAGTGCTCTCTTGTTGGGGTGGTGTGGACGTTTGGAGAGTGGGATACCAGCTCAGGTGTTTCTTCGTCATTTGACCGTGGTTCAAAATTACGAGGTGTTGTCCTCGGATCTCTTCCTTAAGGGATTGATCTCTGACCGTCGTCAATAGCTCGTTGTGTTGCTCTAGTACGACGTTAACTAATATTACCCTTTTGATGGTTTTATCAATGCCTTGGAAGAGCACTTACCGGAGGGTTGCGAATTCGGTCCAACCTAAGACACTCGTATGCACGGGGTTGGTGCTCGCTAAATCTGTCATGGACTCGAGTGCTCTCTTGTTGGGGTGGTGTGGACGTTTGGAGAGTGGGATACCAGCTCAGGTGTTTCTTCGTCATTTGACCGTGGTTCAAAATTACGAGGTGTTGTCCTCGGATCTCTTCCTTAAGGGATTGATCTCTGACCGTCGTCAATAGCTCGTTGTGTTGCTCTAGTACGACGTTAACTAATATTACCCTTTTGATGGTTTTATCAATGCCTTGGAAGAGCACTTACCGGAGGGTTGCGAATTCGGTCCAACCTAAGACACTCGTATGCACGGGGTTGGTGCTCGCTAAATCTGTCATGGACTCGAGTGCTCTCTTGTTGGGGTGGTGTGGACGTTTGGAGAGTGGGATACCAGCTCAGGTGTTTCTTCGTCATTTGACCGTGGTTCAAAATTACGAGGTGTGTCCTCGGATCTCTTCCTTAAGGGATTGATCTCTGACCGTCGTCAATAGCTCGTTGTGTTGCTCTAGTACGACGTTAACTAATATTACCCTTTTGATGGTTTTATCAATGCCTTGGAAGAGCACTTACCGGAGGGTTGCGAATTCGGTCCAACCTAAGACACTCGTATGCACGGGGTTGGTGCTCGCTAAATCTGTCATGGACTCGAGTGCTCTCTTGTTGGGGTGGTGTGGACGTTTGGAGAGTGGGATACCAGCTCAGGTGTTTCTTCGTCATTTGACCGTGGTTCAAAATTACGAGGTGTTGTCCTCGGATCTCTTCCTTAAGGGATTGATCTCTGACCGTCGTCAATAGCTCGTTGTGTTGCTCTAGTACGACGTTAACTAATATTACCCTTTTGATGGTTTTATCAATGCCTTGGAAGAGCACTTACCGGAGGGTTGCGAATTCGGTCCAACCTAAGACACTCGTATGCACGGGGTTGGTGCTCGCTAAATCTGTCATGGACTCGAGTGCTCTCTTGTTGGGGTGGTGTGGACGTTTGGAGAGTGGGATACCAGCTCAGGTGTTTCTTCGTCATTTGACCGTGGTTCAAAATTACGAGGTGTTGTCCTCGGATCTCTTCCTTAAGGGATTGATCTCTGACCGTCGTCAATAGCTCGTTGTGTTGCTCTAGTACGACGTTAACTAATATTACCCTTTTGATGGTTTTATCAATGCCTTGGAAGAGCACTTACCGGAGGGTTGCGAATTCGGTCCAACCTAAGACACTCGTATGCACGGGGTTGGTGCTCGCTAAATCTGTCATGGACTCGAGTGCTCTCTTGTTGGGGTGGTGTGGACGTTTGGAGAGTGGGATACCAGCTCAGGTGTTTCTTCGTCATTTGACCGTGGTTCAAAATTACGAGGTGTTGTCCTCGGATCTCTTCCTTAAGGGATTGATCTCTGACCGTCGTCAATAGCTCGTTGTGTTGCTCTAGTACGACGTTAACTAATATTACCCTTTTGATGGTTTTATCAATGCCTTGGAAGAGCACTTACCGGAGGGTTGCGAATTCGGTCCAACCTAAGACACTCGTATGCACGGGGTTGGTGCTCGCTAAATCTGTCATGGACTCGAGTGCTCTCTTGTTGGGGTGGTGTGGACGTTTGGAGAGTGGGATACCAGCTCAGGTGTTTCTTCGTCATTTGACCGTGGTTCAAAATTACGAGGTGTTGTCCTCGGATCTCTTCCTTAAGGGATTGATCTCTGACCGTCGTCAATAGCTCGTTGTGTTGCTCTAGTACGACGTTAACTAATATTACCCTTTTGATGGTTTTATCAATGCCTTGGAAGAGCACTTACCGGAGGGTTGCGAATTCGGTCCAACCTAAGACACTCGTATGCACGGGGTTGGTGCTCGCTAAATCTGTCATGGACTCGAGTGCTCTCTTGTTGGGGTGGTGTGGACGTTTGGAGAGTGGGATGCCAGTTCAGGTGTTCCTTCGTCATTTGATAGCCATTCAAAATTATGCGGTGTTGTCCTCGGATCTCTCCCTTAAAAATTGATTCCTGACCATCGGCAATAGCCCTAGTATTGCTCCAGTGCGACGTTAATTAAGAGACCTGTCAACGTTCTTACAAAGTTTATCATCAAGTTCGCCCAGTGCGACACACTTGAATGCCTTTCTTCAAGCACCCCCGAATTAAAATTGGATGGGGTCTGTCGGTTTCTATGGCAACAGAAAGGAACGGACTTTATTTTATATTAGACATATCAAACCGTCCCGTCCTAAGGCATTCGGTGTAGTTTTGGGTTGTGAGAGCAACCCCGCAGAGCACATGCGTTGCCACCTTTGTCTCTCAAAATTATAATATTATTACACTTATTTCAAATTTTTTGCGGTAAAGTGCGTCAATGTACGCAACAATGCTTTTACATTTCTCAATTCGTAATTCAAGTAAATAGGCTGTGGCGCATTAGATGATTACAAGTGGCGCACTGCATTCTTGCACGCACTTATTTCTTTAAGTAAGCGCCATAAATGAGAGAATCCATCTTCTGTTATGTCTTGTAATCTCTACTTTTATAAAAGAAAGTGTTTGTTTGTTTGTCTGTTTGGGGCCGCAAAATCCTGTCGATTCTATGGTACTTACAGCAATGAGATTTGGCACACAGGTAGTCCGAATTATTTGCAATGTTTGGGTAGCGGCGAATTTTGAAATTCAATCTAGAAGATTTTTAAATGAATTTCACATAGTTTTATTCTCCATCGGTTTTTCAAACGCGGAGAACTTTTTCTACTCATGCGACCTTGCAGTCAGGGTTTGGAATCACGCCAAGTTTTTTTAATTCACAGAACGCGGAGAAAAAAAAAAATTTCCGTTTCCACTTTTGTTCCTAAAGTTTTAGAACACAAAAAATAATAAAAGAATCGAATGTGCATGAATGCATACAAATAGATTTGGAAATTGAATTGGGTACTTACCCTTATTTTCCCAGCATTATGGAGAGGCAAGAATAAGAATAATCCTTCTATTCTTGCCCGCTTTCGAAGTGGTCACCTTAAATCAATGAAATTTTCCGAAGGATCCAAGATCTTTGAGATTTGTAACAACTGTTCCACTGAGCAGGCTTCGCCTCACCACATCCTCTCGCGCCTGGGGCTCTCCAAACAGAACTTGACTGACGATCCATTGACGGTGTTGGATTTTTTGAGGGTGTATAACGTCATGGACCTGGTCTAGCACTGCTGGCCAATGGGGACGTACAACAACAACAACAGAATAATCCTGAGGCAGGTGAAGAAATAACTAGAGGATAACTTTAACTCTGTTTAATTATCCTAAACGTTTACATTTGCAATGGACATGGTCCTAGAAGTTTACAACAGTTTAAAAGGGTTTGTTATAGCGGAGACACACAACGCGTGTCCAACCCTGTTGACTGTCCGAGTTCGAATTAGTTCCCTCCCCATAGCGTCAGTTTCCTTTCGCCCCACCAGAAGGGGTTCCAAAAGTTTCTGTACGCATAAGGGGAGTGTTTTTTTTTTGTTTGTTTGTTTTTTTGTTTCTTCGTTTGTTTGCTCTTTCCTCCCGCGTAGCCGTTACTCAACATCCTGCGGGAGGGGGGGAGATGAAATCGGCAAAACCACTAGCCGATCGAGGGGTCGAATGACATCTCCGGATTTTGTCTTGACTGAGACAACACGAAGCTGGTCGGTTCCCGAAAACAACTGGGTGACTGCCAAAATTCCACTGGAGAGGAGGTTGCTGGCCATCCTTCAATAGAACAAGATCCCCTACTATACGTTGATGGATTTATTCTGTAGCTGATACTTGGGACGTGGTTGAAGGGCATGCAAGTAGTCGCGAGTGCAATGTCTCCAGAAGCTGTCTCTCATCTGTCTTAATATCTTCCACCTGGAAGAAAGACTCAACGATGGATTAGATTGGTGGTTAGAAACCACCAATAGTGGAACTCTAATAGTGGAACTCCAATGAGGAAATGACCCGGGGATAGAGCCCGAAAATCAGTTGTCTCCGTCGATAGGGGTTAGTGATGCGACATCGACAGCAAAACAACGATGTTCAAAATTAAAACATCTATGTTGATAATACATCGCCCCCAAAACATCGATGTATTTAAAATTCTGTGAATTTAAACTTTTTTCTCCCATATCTTAAAACTGGTTTAGCAACTAGTGAAGCGACATCGACTCCAATGCATCGATGTTTTTTTATAAAACATCGACGTCGATGTCGCATCCCTTCTTTTCAGACCCTTCACCCTTGGCCACTTAGGTCTAAAAGTATGTTCAATTTGCTCATTATAAAAATTATGCAACTTGGTTATTTTTAAAATTTTTATAACGGTTCTTTTTTCATTTAAAAATATAACATCAACAGTGTAAAAACATCGATGTTACAAAAACATCGGCTCCAATACACCGATGTTAACAGCATCAAAAAACATCGACATCGATGTCGCATCTCTAATAGGGGTACAAGAGGCCGAGAGTTGATGCAAGCCTCAATCTGGCATAATAATGTGCACATCTCCTCGAAAATCACGAGAGTTCCTTGACACGTTCTAGTCAGATGACGCTTGGCTAATTTGATAGAGGCTTCCCAAAGACCTCTGAAATTTGGAGCGTATGGAGGGATGAAATGCCAGGTAATGCTCTTTTGTGAGCAGAAATCCTGGACAGAGGGTTCCCTGGGCAGCTTAAAGAGTGCTTTGAGGTAAGCGGCAGTACCGACAAAGTTCGTACCATTATCGGAAAAGATGTCTGTATTATAGCCCCGTCGGGCCACGAATCGTCGCAAAGCAGCCAAGAATGCTGCGGACGACATGTCAGACACTAATTCTAGGTGTACTGCCTTGGTGCATATGCAGATAAACAAGCATGTGTAAGATTTGAAAGTGCTGGCCTTTCTCTGACGTTGGCATTTTGTGTTTATGTGGACAGCAATATCGACTCCCACTTTTTCAAAAGGACGGGATGGGGTTACTCGAGATGTAGGTAAATCTCGCATCAATTGGGTTGTGGGCTTAGCAGATGATCGGAAGCACCGAATACACTGTCTGAGTTCTTTTCGCACAGTTGATCTGCCATCTGGAATCCAGAACTTCTGGCGAATTAAGGACAAGACTAGTTCCGATCCACCATGCAGACCACATTGGTGAAAATGCCTAATTATCGCGGATGTAATATGATCTCTTTGGAAGAATCATGGGGTATTTTTGGTCAAAGGCCAAAGTTGGGAGTTGACTCAGACGTCCCCCTACTCTGAGAATTCCGTCTGCATCAAGAAAGACATTCAACGAAATTATTTTACTTGATTTGGGTATTGATTTGTTCTGTCTCAGCAACTTGATTTCTGATGAGAATTCTGGCTCTTGCATTAATTTCACTATTCGCTTGCTGGAAGTGTCTAGTTCGAGGAATTGTAAAGGCCCTGTTGATTTGGTTTGGGATTTTGCATTATGAGCAAAACGAAAAACCTATGCTATTACGCGTACCAATTTCGTGTAGGATGAGAATTTGCTGTGGATGTCGTGAGAGTTATGGATTTGCGTGACGAAGCAATTATCCTCATCAGATGAAGTACTGTCTAATACAGTAAGGTCGTCATTTGAAATGAATGGAATATTGATTTCACTGAGCCTCATTCCACCATTCCGAATAGGCCCTTAGTTGTCCCGGAAAAAATCCACGAGTTGCGCAGTCGGCCGGATTTTCTTGGCCAGGAATGTGGTACCACGACTCTTCTGAAGTAAGTAAACGAATTTTTTTCACTATGTGTTGCACAAATTGGTTACCATTTGCAGGGGGATTTGAAATCCAACTCGGTGTGATAGTCGAATCAGTCCACAGGAATGTTTGATGGATTGAAAAGGTGATTGATTTTAAAATAGCATTAATGAGCTCGGATAAGAGAAGAGCTCCACATAGTTCTAATAGCGGCAATGCTTACAGTTTGTACAGGTGCCACTCTGGTTTTGGATGCCATTAGACACACGTGAATGTTATCGGAAATACACCACTACAGCGTATGCCTTAGCAGAGGCATCACAAAACCCATGCAATTATATCCGACTGACATTTGAAGTAAAGATATATCGGGGGACTTCTACTTCCCCAAAATAACTTATTTCTAAGGAAATTTTATTCCATTTTTTGGCAATATCCCCAGGAAGGATATCATCCCATTTTAATTTTGCTTTCCACAACTCTTGCAGCAGAATCTTGAGAATTATTGTTGTGGGTGAAATGAGACCCAAAGGATCAAAGATACGGGGTATCACGTACAACAATTGGCTTTTGGGTAGAGATTTTATCCGCTACTATTCCCCTGACTTGAAGGCTATCGGTTTTTAGATTCCAGAATAGACCTAGCACCTTTTGAAATGATTCATCCTGGAACGAATGATAGACATAGTTGGCTTCTAACGAATCTGGGAGGTCAGAGAGAACATCTGCATGATTTGAAGCCCACTTTCTGAGTGAGAATCCACCTGCAGTCATCAATTCATTGATCTATTTAACTATTGATTTAACGGAATCTACTCCGGCCAGCAAGTCATCTACATAAAAATGTTCCCTCGCAATATCAGAAGCCACGGGAAAGTTCGGATGTTCATCTTGGCATAATTGTTTAATTGTTGCAAAGTGCAAAGGGCTAAGAATGGAGCACATGATGTTCCATAAGTGATAGTCTTAAGTTTGTAGATAACAAGCGGATCAGGTGGATTTTTCCTCCAAAATATTCTTTCGAAAGGCAGATCCTCATTTCCAATTAATATTTGTCCATACATTTTTGCGATATCCGCGGAGAAAGCTATCGGGTATGATCGGAAACGGATTAAATTTGCCAAAATTTCTGTTTGAAGTTTAGGCCCTTTACATAGAATGTCGTTTAAGGATTTCCCATTTGATGTCTGAGCAAAGGCATCGAATACTACACGAAGTTTTGTAGTGCTGCTCGATTCGTTAGTGACTCCGTGATGCGGTAAACAATAGTTTGGAGTGATTTCATCTTCACTTGGTGATATTGGGGTCATGTGACCTAGGCTTTCATATTCCTCCATAAATCGAGAATACTGATCTCTCAACTGGGAATTATCAGCTAATTTTTTCTCTAGCAAGTAAAACCGCTGTAGTGACCCTTCCTTTGCTTTCTCCTAGCGTCTCGTTTTCTTTGAAGGGAATATTTACGCAATATCGTCCAGTCGTGTCTCTTTTGACTGATTCAGTAAAAAAATTTTTACACTCCTCATCTTCATCTTTCAACACCTGAGATGTAGGAATGGACTCAAGCTCCCAAAAGTCTTTGTTTCATTGAAATGGTCCATTGTATGGCACACCATTGATGCATGGGAACGAGTCGTATTATCCACTTTTCCGGAAAGTAGATAACCAATTTTTGAATTTATCGCCACTGGTGAACCATGAGATCCAGTGACTGATTGTCCATTTATTGGAATTCCGAAAAGATCTGCGCCCAGTAAAATGTCAATAGGCCTGGAGATGTAAAACTGAGGGTCAGCTAAGAATAAGCCTCTTAAATGTGGCCAATCTTGCCTTTCGATATAAAAATTGGGAAGAAGGGAAGTAACCTTGTTAAGAACAAAAGCTTCTGCCGATAAGAAATCGGATGAGAAATGAGGCGAAAAGTTGAACTGTGTTACATGCAAAACAGTTTCTGCTAAAACGCCATTAATGCCCACCAACCTATGATTTGTGTTGAGCAACTGTAGATTTAAACGCTCAGCACATTCCCTACTCATTAATGAAGTTTGGCTAGCATTATCAATTAGCGCTCTGCATTGTATTAATTTTACAGACTTAGATTTAATTTTTATAAGCGCGGTTGACAACAATACGTTGCTTGTTCTTGCATGCACATCCGATTCACATTGAGTACTGTTCGCAACCGATACAATAGAAATATCCGAGTCTCTACAAGGCAGATTAGCAGCATAAACATACAAAAGTGTATGATGACGTTCTGAACTATTTTTACAGTTAAAAGTTAATTTACATGCCGCATTTTATGATTTTGTCGCAAACAGTTAGAGATTAGCTTATGTGAATCCACTAGTTTCCTTTGCTCGTTCACCGGCATGTTGTTAAAGTTGGACACTTAAATAATGGGTGCACTTGATTGCAAATTACGCATGTATTGCTCTTTACCACAACCGCATTGTGTACTACTGGTTTCCTTAACGAATTGAAATTTACATCTTTTCTATCTTGATTGAATTTAGTTTCGTTTCGAATAGGTTTTGATTCGTTTGAACTGCGAGCTTCTCTTTTAACAAAAACTCTAAATAATTCGTGGTTAGGAATGCTGTCACTTTCGAGAGACAGTTATCACCGTTGTTTGATTGGCTCGTCGAGTTTTGTTTACATGAAATTTATTAAAATCAGGTCACTCAACAAATTATATTCCAAACCCAAAGTTTTCAAATTACGGACGGCTTTATTACAGGTGTCTAATAATACCAGCAAAGTTTTTGAATTATTCACTTTAGTTAGCTCAATAGAAAATAATTTATTGATTTGGCTCAATGCTAACTGACGTTTATTTTCGAATGTCTGACACAAAAGCTCCCAACAATGAATCAGATTTTCTTGTTGAAATGCAAGCCTTTCCACGTACTGAAGACTGCAAATACTGGAGCTTTTCAGTGTCTGAGAGTTGGTCATTTTTCAAAACGGATGAATGAAATGAAATGAAATCCAACTTTCTGAATCACCATAAAAATTAGCGAGATCGAATTTTGGTACTTTTACCAACGAATGTTTTCTTTCTTGGTTTACTTTTCCTACCGTATGAGATGTTTTCGTATCTAACTGAACTAACAGATCCAAAATATCATCTTGATAGCTCATGTATTCCTCAAAGGTCTCTTCATTCTCTTTTGGAGCAAAATTTGAAAATATTTCAGTCAATCTTGTATCGTAAGATTAAAGTTTTGTCATGAGAACTGCGATTCGTGCTGGATCACTTAGCTCATCGTTTAGAATTTTCTCACGGAACCGCTTAATTTTCTTACAAATTTGATCAAAACGCAATTGAACGTAATTAGACACTTAAAGCATTTTAAAGAGTAAAGCAATGATAATTGTTTCTTAAAGGCTAAATATTGAATGATATTTTATTTCGATTTGATCGATTTTCTTTAAGTTTTAGAACACAAAGAAGAATAAATGAATCGAATGTGCATGAATCTATGCGAGTTAGTATACGAATAGATTTGGAAATTGAATTGGGTACTTACCTCTATTTTCCAAACATCGTAGAGAGGCAAGCGTAAAGAATAATCCTGAGGCAGGTGAAGAAATAACTAGAGCAGGGGTTCCCAACCTTTTAATAACTGTGTACCACTTGAAATTTTTAGAAATTGTTACCTTACCACCAGTCTAATATTTTTTTAGAAACATATATCTTATTTCAGAAAAGTGACAAATGGCTTGTTTTATTTTAACTAAAATACTAAGAAAGCTTCATATTTTATGATTAATGCACTTATATTTGGTATTACTGATGTTTTAATAAAGGAAAAAATAAAACGATTATAGAAAATTACAGTTTTCTTTTTTATTGACAAGTCTTAAAACAACTCATTTTAAATAATTAGTACAAACTAAGCAAACAAAGATTACCACAATCAAAAATCTATATTTAGTGCGAAACTTGTTGTTTGTCTTTTATTAAAATATCAATATCAGGAGCAATGGAGCTTAACTTCACTCTTAAGTCCTCTTCAACACTTACTCTGTCTCTATATTTATTTTTTATGTACAAAATTTCAGAAAAACCACTCTCACACCAGTAACTTGTTACAAATGGCATAAGAAATAGCATAACGTGATTGTACATACTAAAAAATCTAACGAACTTCGTAGAATATTTGGGTCGCTCGTATCATTCTTGCGTACCACCTGTTGGGAATCCCTGAACTAGAGGATAACTTTAACACTGCTCAAATATCCTAAACGTTTACATTTGCAATGGGCATGGTCCTAGAGGTTCACAACAGATTAAAAGGGTCAGTTATAGCGGAGACACACAACGCGTGTCCAACCCTGTTGACTGTCCTAGTTCGAATTCGTCCCCGTAGCCAGTGGTGCCAGATTTTCAGAACAAGGTGCCTCTGTTTTGCAGACGTAAACTTCTAGAAAATCTCTGAATTAGAGATCTGGGATACATTGACACATCTAATATATTATCAACGATATTTTAAATTAAACCGATACATATCGATATTTTTTATATGTGCCATGTGCTAAGCACACACGTGACATTTATTTATAAGCGCATTGTACTTTTTTTTATTTTTACTGCTGCGTGCTGCTGAATTAAGATTCATAAGTGTATGCTTTATTTTTTCTTCCAATTTTAATAAGCTTTTGATAAAGTTGCCTAAAAAGGGCTAACGACCTTTTTTTTTCAAGTATTAGTCTCCCGTCTATGCAGCCCTGTTCTTAATAACATACACGTTTTAAGCAAAATCCGTTATTTAATGAATAATTATTCAGTGTTGTGTACAGTATTTATTATTATCTTTGGTCAATTGTGCAATGTATATTCATACATTTATTGAATACTGAAAAGAATTCCACCAGATCCTTCAAAAATTTCTCCCATATTTCATCTTCTCTTCTTTCACGCTCGGTTGCCTCTTTGGACTTTGTGCCATATATTGCATATGAATTAAATTTAATCAGTATTTCCTTACTAGGATTAAAGTCAACACAACTTTCACTTCTAAATTTTAGTTCATACCTAACCATCATGATTGACTCAGCTTTAGTGAGTTTCTGAGTTTAGTTTATACATTACTCAGTTGAGAAAACATTCTCTCGACAGTTGCATTAGAAAATGGCAAACTCATCAAGGTCAATGCGTGCTTACAGAGCTGTGAAAATTGTATTTCTCCAGCAGCATCTGTTAGTTTATCTATAGAGGCCCAGAATTTGACAAGGCTCTGCTTGATAAATTCCTCGGCTGACGCTTCTGAGATCAATGGTAACCGATCCTACTCTCTCAGGCACTTATCCACATTTTCACACACAGCTACGAATTATGCAGCAGGTGGAACAATGCTATACTTCACTTTTCTCACAGCATTATTGGGATGTAGTGTAGACAAATGAAGCAGCACACCAACATTATCTGAAAGACTACTACGTACTTCTTTGGCTAGTTGAACAGTGAATTCTTTACAGCGACGTTTAATAGCGACATTCAACTGTTCACTTGATAATGTTTATACTGTGACGCCATATTCATTCAATTTTTTGGCATTCTAAGCCGTTATAAACACTGAGTAGAAATGGTCAATGCGTCACTCCGAACCTAGCTTAATCTCTGTAAATCATAATCACTTATGAAAAACCAGCAGGCCAGTGTTGCCAACTTTAAACATCACAAAACCCCTAAGCTAGTTTAAAAACGGCGTATTAACGGCAATTACACTTCAGACCTCTACATAAACCTCTGTTCTTTGTTCAAAACCTCTGTTTTTCCCTCTGAGCATTTTGTACCTTTGTTCTTACCTCTGAAGCGAATTGAAACCTCTAGATCTAAAGGTAAAACCTCTGAACTGGCACCCCTTCTCGTAGTCGTTTTTTCCTTTCAGCCCACCGGAAGGGGTTCCAAAAGTTTCGGTTTGCATAAGGGGAGAGTTTTTATTGTTTCTTCGGTTGTTTGCTCTTTCCTCCCGCGTGGCCGTTACTCAACAGCTTAGACCGTGGAGTAAAAATGTCAACGGATTTGAAATTTACGGAAAATTTCAATTTAGATTGATACCTAAAAATATGATTTTTTTAAAATTAATATTTTTTTAATTGAATATATCTTTAATGGATTTGAAATCTGCGGAAAATTTTACACCAGATTAATACCTTAAACCACGGGCATGGGCAACGCCGGAAAACCACGCAGTGGAAAGTATGGAAATAAAAGTGCACTCTTTAAGTTCAACAAGACATTTAACAATTATAAATAGACATCACAACAGACAAGATGAACGATATGATCAGCGTAAAGACACAGGCAATTGGCTCAATGCATTGCACGAGACAAGGATTGCATCAGACAAAATTAACTGAGCAGTAATGTAAACACAGAAATTAGTAATACAAACACGGATAGGAAATATGCAACAACTTCATATTTTCAACACCTGAGTGCTCACAGTTAAATTCGTACAGCCTTCTTAGTGCGAAATAAAATTTGCAAAAGAAGCCCAGAAAATGATAGTAAGCGTGAATTTAATGAACAGTGGGAATATGAACTGTTATTTATAGCAAGTCCATCAGGAAAACCGTTTTGAATTGTTTGTGTAAGTACTCTTTCACATAATAGAAGACATGATCTTAATAGACACTACAAAACACAGTATCAAGCTAACATACACAGCTGGCCACTCAAATTGCAACACAAAGAATGACAAGAGATATCACAACAAAATTTATTTTGTAGATAACATGTTGACCAAGTATCAAATGATTAAATTTATAGACTTCTGTGAAGTGTGGTTCCTGCCAAAATCAGTAACCAGAGTAGCCGCCATTGTTGGAGATCACCGCTGCCACACGCCTCGGCATTGATTCAAAGAGACTTTGGATATGTTCTTGGGGTACAGCAGACCAAGCAGCTTCCACACATTGCCAAAGTTGATCTGGTGTGGCAGCTGGGGATGTAATCTGGGTCAATCGTTGAGCAACCATGGACCACATGTTTTCTATCGGCGAAAGATCCGGAGAGCGAGCTGGCCAGGGAAGCAATTCAACCTGGCGATAGACGAAGAACCCTTGGACAATGCGGGCCACGTGTGGTCGCGCATTATCCTGTTGAAATATGGCTGTGGGCAAGCCCTGAAGGTAAGGAAGGACAACTGGCTCCAACACCTCGGAGATGTAGCGCTGGCTGTTTAAAGTACCGGCAATGCGTACTAGAAAAGTGCGAGAGTGATATCCAATACCGCCCCATACCATAATACCCGGTGCAGGACCAGTGTGGAGGTGCATAACGCAGCTGTTCAGCATCCTCTCTCCACGGTGTCTCCAGACTCGAATCCGACCATCGTGGTGTTGCAGACAGAAGCGTGACTCGTCAGTAAAGACAATTTCATTCCATTCTGCCTTCCACATCCTTCTTTCATCGCAACATTGGCGGCGGAGACGTCTGTGGTGCTAAGTCAAGTGTAGACGAAGCAATGGACGTCTTGCGGACAGACCACTCTGCTGTAAACGGCATCGAATGGTACGCGCAGACACTGAATGATGCGTTACAGACTAAATGTGCTGTGCTATGGTTCGTGATGTGGCTGAGCGATCCGTCACTGCCATACGCACAATATGCCTGTCATCACGTGAAGTGGTGCACTGAGGTGGATGCGATCGAACACGTCGGTCCGTCGTACCCTCCTGCATCCAACGATCACATATCCGCATTACAGTTGTTTGGTTTCGTCCAATACGACTACTGATTTCTCTGAAAGATAATCCACAATCTCGGTAGCCACTATCCTTCCTCTGTCGAACTCGGATACTTGATCAAAAGATGATCGCTGTTTTCTACGAGACATAATTGATCGTTTTTTTGAAAAAACCACAAGAAAAACACAATTGCCGTACTTGAAATCGTCGAACTCTCCAAGCCTTATATAGCGCTTTGAAGTGGCGCCACAGGCGCTCGTGATGTGCGTCTGCGCTGAAATTCTAATCATTTGCATATCTCACCTCCGCTAATACATGTTGTAAATTTCATATTATTTGCATGCTTCCTTCAGGGTGTTGCATTTACGGTGGCCAGCAGTGTAGAAGGAAAATTGAAGTTCGTTCTTGGGTCTAAGTTACGAAAAGAATACGTGATTAAGAAAAAGGAAGATATCAGAAAAAGACAAATTTTTTTTGTTGCTAAAGTAAGTTTTTTTTCAAGATGGCCGCCGTGTGATAAGGGGTTGGGGTTGATGATAAGGAATTGAGGCTGATTTTTGATAAGGAGTTGGGAAGGACTTCTGATAAGAAGTTGACGTTTGTTTACATTTTTGGTGAGTGAGATGACATCATTATGTTTATTATTGGTGCTATGTTACCAAGGTAATTACTGGTAGCGTCATCTGGTGGTTGGGTAAGGAACCATATTATTTGAAATTAAAAAAAGGATTTTCTAGGATATTTAACCAGGGACCATGGTATCCCTAAAAAAAGTTAAGTTGGTTAAAGAGAAGAAACGAAGTTAAACACGGAGTCTCCGATAAAAGTGACTCAAAAGAAAATGAAAGATTAGCTTAAACTAAAAAGTACACGTGTTGTGGTATCTGAAAAATGTTTGGGGAAAAGAAAGAACTATTTGTACTGTTTGATAAATTAGAGGCTTTTAAAAGCATAGTTGGAGCATGAACTTGTTTTCTTTGGTCTTTGAATTACTTTGCTTCTTTGGATTTTTTTCTTTCTACTGTTTTTAAACAAATGATGGATTCTAGTGATAGTAGACCTGCAAAGAAAAATGCGTGCAGACAAAGAGCGATGTTTTCAGAAATATTGTAAAGATTGTATGTGCTATGAGTATGGTAAATTGTTTACAGATTGTGAAGGTTGTATTTACGTCGATTGGAAAACAAATTAACGTATTTAAAGAAAGAGGAAACTACGATAGAAATTTATGGTAAAAAATATACTGTTCCTAGACAACTTGTAGCATACGAAGACAAAGGAATAAGCTATACATTTAGTAGATATTCTATTGCAGTCAAGCCTTGGTCTCCTTTACTATTGGAAATAAAGGGAGAAGTGGAACGAATAATTGGTGGAAGATTTAATTTTGTGTAGGTGAACCGTTATAGAGATGGGAAGGGACTGTATAGTAAGTGCCCATAAGAAGGATAGGTGCCCACGAGAAGGACTTGATGATGTATACAACCAACCAATTTTGATTACGCAGCTTGTAACGTGGACATGCATCATGACCAAAACTAAACCTTTCGTAAAATTCTTGTATAAATTGGCGATAAACCCCCATATGTGCCCTTTTTATGTATGTGAACTGGAACTTGTACCGATAGGATTGAACACTATAGACGATAGATGGAAGTATATATAATTAATATTTATGCCTTTGTGAATATTTTTTTATGCTTACAGCTTATTGTTATTTTAAAGAAACTTTTTGCGTGTCTAACTACATACACTGTATTTTGGATTTTTTTAAATTAAATACTATATTTATAAATTGTCTTTTACAGTGCATATGTTATGCAAACCATATGTTATTTTATAATTATTCTTTCCTTACCATATTATTTTTTAATTTAAATAAATCTTCTTAAATTTTAGTGATTTAATTTTTTAGATTTACAAACTTTTTGTTATTTGGTTTATATTGTAAAATGTTAGATGTTTTTGCACAAAAATTAGGTACTATTACACACATTTAATAATATTTTAAAAACATTATACGATTGAAACATATACATTAGATATTATTACAAAATTTAAATTCAGTTCAAAAGGTTTTTTTTTTTTTTTTAATTTTACAATTAAGACATTAAGCAGTTTGATTCTTAAAGCATGTTTTTATGCATGATAAAAAAATTAAAAAACCTGTAAAAGTAAAATATTTTTAGCCTTTATTTGAAACTTTGCAAGACCTATGAAGATGTTTGCTTATTTGAAGTAGTGAAAAATTGTATTAAAAACCATTTGTCCTTGAAGTTCTAAGTTAAATACTCTAGCAAACCATAAATTTTACTAAACATATGAACTTCCTTTTATTTATTTGAAAACCTTGAGTTTATTAATACGTTTTTAAATTGTAGAGTCAAATATCAATACTGTACAAGTATTTTACAATATACTTTGTATTGGTCGTTTAATTTAAATATACTACAGTGCTACGTTAAATGGATAGTAAGAGGGTTTTCTGATTTTGAAAATAATGTGTACACTTCTGTGCTGCTAAACAAAATAAAATTTTGCCCTCTTTTGATAGTTAATGCATAATCTAAAGATTTACTCACATCGTTGATAGATTTAAACATGAATAAAATTAAATAACAACTAAAACTTTTAAATACTAATTAATTTTAATGAACAAATATTACTGAAATAATGGTTAAATCTGAACTCTATGTATTCTTCAAACAATCTCTGCAAAAACAAATTGTTCTAAAACTTATTGAAAAAAATATTTCTAAAACTTATTGAAAAAATAATTCTAAAACATATTGAAAGACGTTATACTGAAACAAAGTAAATTATAACACTTTTTAATAGAAAAACAACCAGGATTTATATATTGTACACTAAATAATACATTATAGTAAAAACAAAAGAACTTATTTTTTACATGCTTGCATTTTTTAAGAGACATATATTTCCTATGAGCCAGTTATTAAATGCCGTCACCTCAGCTTTTGGGCAATGCAAATGATTTTTGTGATGACCACATGGTAGTTTTTGGATCTCTTTGTTGCTGCTTAGAGCACATAGTGCATCGCATTTGGGATACCCAAAGTAATCCAAGTTGATGTTCGGAATATTCAAGGCATCCTAGCGTTGCTTCTCAACACAACCACCTTTGAAAGCAACTAGGTACTCAGAGACACTCTTTGTCTGCTTGTACAATTCCAAAAGCTTATAGTGTAGACTTTCTAAGGAGATACGTTTTTACATGCTATCGAACAGAAAGGAAGTCCATACACGTAATTTTCAATATATCGCACAGTTTTGTGAACTTTGCACTAAGTTCATACTTATAATATAATAAGTTAAAACGAATACTTGAAGCTACTTGCAATGTTATAGCGATCTATCCGTATTTACGAACTAAAAAAAACCTTCCTTAGCTTGAAATCCATGAAAATCCACTATTGCAAAAATATTAAACATTGGTGTTGAAAGTGTTATCTGTTCTTGGAAAAATAATTGTAAACTGGATGCAAGAAGAACTGAACTATATAACACCATACACTTACTAATCAGTAAAGTTAATATTATTTTAGGTTTTTTTTTTTTTTAATCTTTTGTGAGTAACAATGAACTCATAAATGAAGAGTGTTATCAGAAAACACGTGCTTGTGGGCACAAATATTTGTCTTTTGTTGAACAAAAATTAATATTTTGACTAGTATCAGATTTTTAAAAAATTGACGTAGATAACCTTTTTGAGGGAATTTAACTCAATAGGTCCTATAATTTGTTGTTAATACTCAATAAGCCCTATAATTTTACACTTAAGAGTAACAAAGCATTATAGTTTTTAGGAAAATGTATAATCATTATGTAAATTTGAAGCCAAAATTTTCAAGCATGTCTATGATTAATAAACGCCTATCTACAGAAGGCTCAATGCGGTAACAAAACCAGACAAATACTCTGTACCGCATATACATGATTTTGCTTAATGACTAGAAGGGACAAAGATATTTTCGACTATAGTAACTTCAGGGCTTACCACCAGATTCCTGTGAGAGAAGAAGATCCCAAAGACAAGCGTCATCACTCCATTTGGTTTATTCGAGTTCCCATTTTATAAGTTTTGGATTCTGTAACGCCACCAAATTTTTTTTAATTAATAAATAAAATAATAAATAAATAATTAAATTAATTTGTCTTACGAGACCTTGATTTTTGTATGCCTTACATCGACGACGTTCTAATCTCATCAAAAAGTGAAGAGGAGCACAGGGATCATCTTCGAACTGTATTTTAAAGATTCCAAGTAAATGCCATCCGCATCAACCCTTCCAAATGCAATTTTGGCTAATCAGATTTGAAATTTCTGGGGTACAGGATTACAGAAAACAGTACACAACCGTTGGAATACAATGTTGTAGCAATCACTAACTACCCAAAGCCAAAAATCGTACAAGAATTAAGACTTTTTGCAATGATAAATTTTTATCGGCGTTTTATACCAAAGCAGCATCAACTCAAGCACAACTATTTGAGTTATTAAAAGGCGCTAAATAGAACAAGAGACTAGTAATTTGGAGAGTAGAGGCCGAAAACGCATTTCAAAAGTGTAAAGATGACCTTGCAAAAGCGGCAACGTTGGTGCACCCGTTGTCAACATCGCATATCTCGATCACTGTCGACGCTTAACGACACAGCTATGGAGGTGTTCTACAGCAAAGTTCACCAGACGGTCTGCAACCATTAGCATTTTTCTTCCAAAAGCTCATGAAAACTGAATCCAAGTACAGTGCTTGTGACAGTTATTCGCCGTGTACGCTTCCACCAAACACTTTCGACACATGTTCGAAGCTCGATCTTACACCATTTATACAGGTAATCGACCTCTAACGTTCGCTTTTAAAAAAAAGCCAGAAAAAATAAGCTCAAGACAACTTTGACAATTCGATTTCATTAACCAGTTTTCAACAGATATTGGTCTCATCAGTGGTGAACTAAACATCGTTGCTGATGCCCTGTCAAGGATATCGACGATCGACAGCCCATCAACAGTAGACTATCAACAAATGTCTTAAGAACAAGCTACTGATGATGAACTAAAAGAAATCCTATTGCACCCAAAAAAAACAAGTATGAAGTTGAAATTTATGCTTTTTGAGGGATTAGAACTACAACGAAATGTCTCATCAGGATTTTGCGACCATTTGTCCCAAAAAGCTACCGCAGGATGATTTTCAATGTTTTTCATAACATATCTCATCCCGGAGTTACAGCAGCTATTAAAAGAAAGGTTCGTCTGGCCTTCAATTGAAAAGACATCGCATTATGGCCTCGATCCTGCATACAATGTCAAAGAAACAAAGTCTCAAGGCATGTTACAACACCACTTCAATCCTGTCAACTGACATCCGAAAGATTCAAACACATTCATGTCGATGTTATTGGAAGACTTCCACCATCAAGAGGATATTCCTTCTGCATAGACTGTTATTCAAGATGGATAGAAGCATACCCCATGGTAGATATTACAGTCCAGACAGTTACGCGTATACTGTACGAAAATTGGATATACCGCTTCGTAACCCCTCACAATAACGACTGACCAGGGAAGACAGTTCGAGTCCGCACTCTTCAAGGCGCTAGACACTTTGATCGACACATCGAAACTACAAGAATATCGCCCTACAGACCATCATCAGATCGTATGATAGAAAGGATACTGAGAGGCAATTATAAATTCAAGATCCCTCACATACATTTCTGATAACCCTGACGATCTGCTCCCTTTAACGTCTGCCATGTTCCTGCAATATATACAGACGGTGGGAGTTCCCGACCTGGATCACCTTGATAAAGTCGACCTCTCAAGAAGATTTCGTTGCCAACAAAAACTGAGAGAAGATTTGAGAAAACGATTCTGAACAGAATATCTCGGTCAACTGTTGTTGAAGAAATCGGACAAGAATTGTCTGTGAGAGTCTTAATCTGAAAATCGGAGACATTGTTTTGATTGAAAATGAAGACAAAAGAAAAATAACATTTTGGCCGATGGAACGAATCGTGACTCTCCATTCTGGAAAAGACAATAGAGTTCGTCTAGTAAAAATTAAATTGTCATTTGGGATATCTAGTGCAGCGAAGTAAGGCACATAGATGAAGGTCTTAAAAGGGCAAAAAAAATCTTATGTATATCAAATGAAAATTTCCCGCAGCCAAAGACCTATGTGCCCTCAGTAGCATACCTTCTTTAGGTTTGTACGGGCTTCACAACCCCGAAGTACTGAGTGATCTTTCCTCTCCTCTACCCTTCTGCTTTTTGCTTTTTCATCCTCCCTCGTTTTGGTTGCCTCTTCGGAGTTGAGGTCTCCTTTTGAGAAGCTTTTCGCCACTCTGTTGTTGTCAACTTCTCTTGGGGACTAAACCCCTCACGTATTTGCCGTGCGTGGAGACCTGTGTCTTCGGAAAAGGTAATCCTGGTGATTGAGGGACAACATAACGCCCCAATACATTACTTCGGCTCTTGCTTCGAACAAACAGGAAATGTACTTTGGTCCCAGAACATTAATCGGATGATGGGTATATCCTGCTTGGACTAAGGACCTGCTCACCAACTAACTCCTTAGGGCAGTCATAGAGGTGACTTGGGCCCGTATAGACCCTGGCTAGTACTGGTACAGGAACCTGTACCCCCTTGTTGGACTCCATGGTGGGTGGTGCATCCGGGGACTAAACCTTTCTTTTTCAAACATAGAAAAACAAAACTTAACTTCTCCTGCAGTGGAGCAAATACATAGTAAAAAAATGAAAACAATTTACCGGAACAAAAAATTTTTATAGTGAAAAGTAACGAAGGAAATTTTAAAAACATATTGGCTATTTTACCTCACAAAACTATATTATGAATGGTTGGAGAGACAAAAAACACTAGCAGGAGACGTACTGGTAGAAGTTTCAAATAGAACGCAGTCCTTAAACATTCAAAAAATAAAATTCGTCGGTTCAATAGAAATTACTGTTACATCCCATAAAACTTTAAATTCATCAAGAGGCGTAATTTCTGAATCCTATTTAGTTCATGATACAGAACAAGATATCTTAGAATCCCTGTCCCAACAATTTGTAATTAATGTCAAAAGAATCACTATTCCAAGAAATGGTCAAAAATTACCCACCAAACATATAATTTTAACTTTCAATGTACCAAGTATACCAAAATACGTTAAAATAGCCTATATCAATTGCCCAGTGAGACCTTTCATACCAAATCCAGTTCGTCGTTTTAAATTTCAAAGATTCGGCCACTCTTTCATTGCTTACCGTCGCAAAGAGACCTGAGCAAAATGCTCTAGTACAGAAAACAAGACCGATGTCTCTACGTCATCATCCTTTTGCTGTGTGAACTGCAAAGGTGACCGTCCAGTTTGCGCCAAGTCTTGCCCTAAGTTTCAAACTGAAAAAGAAATGCAGCCAATTAAAGTACAACAAAACATTTCATTTCCGGAGGCCCGACAAATTGTTAATGATCGCACCCCGAAACCGAGAATATCTCTTACTTTTCAATAATAAAAAAAACTTTCAAAACTAACGGAACTCAAACCAATGTAACTATGTTTAAGCCATCTGACCAACATAAAACTTCAATGAACCAACCTATAACACCTTACTTTTCTAAATCTTCGGCTATAATCTCATCAAATACGATAAACATAAAACAACCAAATCGATCTATAAATACTTGTTTAAAAAGAACCATATCACTTGTACATAATAATATCAAAATAGCAAGAAGTTGTTCTCAAACCTATCTTCTGTCTGGACCTGGATCTAGCACCATTGGGCCAGGCCAACCAACGGGGCAGTTACAGCCTGATATTTCATCCAGAAACTTAATAACTGATCCTTCTATCAGTGACCTTATAAATCTTAAAACACCGAAAGCGACATTTACTCTGTAGAAGATGAGGACTTGGATACTTCGCCACCCAAGTCCAAGAAGGACAAACCTCGTCCTAGGATGAAAAAAAAAACAAGTAATTTTTCTTTTCCTTTATGTTTTATTTTTATGGCTTCCTTTCTTTCCTGGAACTGTCGGGGTTTTCGTAAAAGATTTTATGATGTTAAAAAAAAAAAGACATCATAAACAAACACAATCCAGCTGTAATCGCCATCCAGGAGACATATCTAAGAAACAATGATAGCACCAACATTCGTTATTTCACAATATATAGAAAAGATTACGATGATGGCCAAAGAGCATGTGGAGGTGTTGCATTGCTTACTTCCTATGACTTACCAGTCACTCAAATTAACCTGAAAACAAATCTCCAAGCTTTTGCTGTAAGACTTCATGTCAATATTTTAATGACACTATACAATTTGTACTTACGTCCTAACTCCCATATCGCCACTTTTGACTTAAATAATTTAATAGATCAACTTCCGCAACCATTCATCATACTTGGTGACCTAAATGGCCATCATATTCTCTGGGGAACTTCAAACATAAATCATAGAGGCTGTGACGTCTTAGGGATGGAAGCGTCATACACTAGATAAGAATGTTCGCAGGGGTCTTTATTAATGCCTTTTATTTACAATCAAGGAATAACCTTGACGGAATTTGGTAGGTGGCTTTTTACAGGCTGGTGGAGTCTAGGTGGAGGGTCTTTACTAAATCTGGTAAATTGCCCCTTTTCGCAGGACTCCGATTTGGACTATCCGGCTCGGGTGAGCCCTTCTCTAGGCTTTACTCGGGTGAGTGAAGGTTTCTAGCTCGAGTGAGCTTCTCCAAAGTTCTCGCACGCGTGTACGCAAGTCAGCAAACAGCAGCTCAGGGTCGAGCTTTCCTAGTGTCTGATAGACGGAATCCCAGTTTGGGCAATCCGTTCTGAGTCCACGAACAGCTGTCGCGACTCGGCACGTCTCCAGAGAAGGGGTATCGGACAAAAAACCGAGAACGGTTTAACTTCAGCCGGATCAGTTTGATCCCTCGGTCTCCTCCTCTCTTCTTCCAAAAAAACTCTCTCGACTCCGAAAGTTCCAGGGGGTTGTTGCCCCCCCCCCCTTCATTCGACACACTTGTCGTCTCGCTGTTGGCTGGTTCAAAATCGGCTGTTCATAATAGGTTGATTTTTCCCTTTCGCCGATAGCTTCATTAGCGGACGGCGGCCCGAACAAAAAGCATCCGCGGGTTCTTGTGATCATGTGGAAGCAGCGGAAATGAACTTCTGCCCCGGTGTCTCGTCGGCATCGCGACAAAGATACTTAGCTCCGTCTCGGTCGAAACTCAATCCCTCGAACCACCGCCAGCTCGTTAACTGTCGTGGTCTAGCGGTCTGAGTTCATACGCGGCGTGACTTCTCAGCGTCTGGCTTGACCTCTCGGCAGTTTCTCCGCCGAATGCTTGTTTTTTTCCCTCGCCACAGACTTCGTCACAAGGCAAAGAAATTGAAAAAAAATAATAACAGACAATGATTTATGTGTTATGAATAACGGCCAACCTACTTGCTTTCACTCACCTTCACTTACTTACTATTCAATAGATCTGGCAATTTACACTCCCTCAATTTTACCATTTTGGACTTTTTCTGTGGATCCTTACCTTTACAATAGCGATCATTATCCTATAAAACTAAAATATGCAGGCCCAATACCAACCCCACTCTGTCAGCCAAACCAACTATATTTTTGAAACTGCCAACTGGCCACTTTCTACTAGTCTTGCTGATATTTCTAACACGGTAGAAATTGATGACATCGATGAAGTTACTTTAAAAATAACAGACATAATTATAGCAAGTGCTGACGCTTCCATTAAAAAAAGTCATTAATATGCCTAAAAAATAAAAGAAACCTAGGTGGAATGAGGAATGTAGCGATGCCTATCGGAAACAGAGGAAAGCATAGAATATCTTCAATAGATATCCAACAAGTAAAAACTTTACTATTTATAATCTCTCTATATTAAAAAAAAAGTTACCGCCGCCGCCGCCGCCGCAGGATTGAAATTTGTGTTGTTTAGCTCCATTCTTAGACGGTTTCCCGAGAAAGTACTGATCGGAAAAAAATGAAATTAACATGCTTTGTTCTTCATCGTATTCCCTGGATAATTATTAAGATTTTTTTCCGATGCGGCTATTAGTTTAGGTTTTATTAAGTGTTAAAGTTGAAGAAGTGAAATTTCTTCCGCGAGTGAGCAAAACACATTCAAGTTTTCAGTCTTCAGTCGTGAGTTTTTTTTTAAGAGTACCTCTCAACGTAAATTTTTGCAGCTCGTCGAGTTTTTTTTTTTGAAATTTCAATTTGGTTCTTGATAATCCGATAAAATTGGGTAATTTTTAATTAACGTTCTCAAGCACTACAACTACCTGTTAACTAGGGTCGTAGTTAAATCCAATAAGGGAAATATACGTGGACAACCACGGTCATATCATAACATAACACCTCAGCTGGCACCCCACCCTCCAAGTAATTGTGACGTCACACCCATTCACTCTCTTCGCAATTCCAATTTCACAATAACGAGGCCATCACGCCGTTGTCCGTGGTGTTGGTTTGCGGAGCAAACCAAATGGGAATGTGTAGCAAACACCGGTGGTTTACAAATGTTCCCAATAGACACACCTAACCCTACAAAGTACAGCACGGGCAATGCCGTGCTAGCCACGCAGTGGCTAGTTTTTGTTAAAACCGCTATGTCTACGGCAAAAACCCTTATTTTTTAAATTTGAGAACATCACTGAATACACTACATTACACTCTTTCTTATGGTACAATTATTTTTCAAATTGGTTAATAAACAAAATCGATGCAATTAAAAGTAGGTCATACAATTTTCGGAACTTTCAGATCGTAACTTCCGATACAAAACTAAAATGGTCATATCTATATAGTATTACTGTTAGTTTTTAATTTTAAAAATATTGCAGTATACCTCACAATGTACTCTTTCTTACGGTACAATTATTTTTAAAATTGGTTCATAAATAAATTCGATGCAATCAAAAGTTGGTGACACAAATTTCGTATTTTTCAGTTCGCATAGCTGGTTCCGCAAACAGTAGTGGGTTGCATTTTGGACTATCGGGTTTGCCAGATATCAAATTTATCGTACCAACAATTGCCATAAAAACGATTTCTTTTTATTTGGCGAGGAAAAAGGCTCGCTGTTTTCCCTCTGTTCTCAAGACAGTTTACCGACAAAGTACAAAGTACAGATCGTAAAGTTTGGATATTAACACTGTTTACTTAAAATTGTACAGGGAACAAGGTACAGAAGATTTTTTACTGATGCGGCTATTAGTTAAGGGTGCATTAAGTGTTAAAGCAAAAAAAAAAGTGAAATCAATTGCGAAAGAAGTATTGGTTTGAGAAAGCAAACCAAACGGGATTGCGTAGCAATCCCCGGGGTGGGCGAGCGTAAGCGAGCAGGGCGCGAAGCCCTCTCTGTGACGTCATGTACCGGAATGTGAAATCAGCATAATACGAATTATTCAGATAGTTTCACTCTGTGAAAGGAATGTTGGTTTGCGAAGCAAACCAAATGGCATCTGTGAAAGGAGTGTTGGTTTGCGAGCGTAAGCGAGCAGGGGGCGGAGCCCACTAGTTATTTATATAAAAAAAAGCGGCATTACTAAAAATACAAAGACGTAGTCAGAGGGATTCTTGGATGAATTATGTATATGGTATAAAAAGTAAAACCACAAGTAAGCAACTATGGAACAGAATTAAAAGAATTTCCGGTGTTTACCCCAATAGACCAATTGCGATTCTAGAATGCAATAACAAAATATTATCAGCACCCAAAGGAATAGCAAACGCCATTGCTTCATGCCTTTCCGATATATCCAGCTCCAATAACTACTCTGAAAGTTTTTTAAATAATTTAAAATTGCATCTGAAAAGAATAAAGATATTTTACATCAAACCGTATATTATCTTATAATTGTGATTTTACTTTTTCCGAATTGATAAAGGCGTTTTCCTTAGTTCACAAATCAACTCCTGGCGCAGATAACATTAGTTACGTCATGCTCAAACATCTATCAATTAATTATCTGAATAATCTCCTGAAATTTTACAACCGAATTTGGAACTAGCACACTTTTCCACAGTCATGGAGATATGCTAATATAATACTCATACTGAAACCGAATAAAGACCCCAAGAACCCTTCGAACTACAGTCCAATAGCCCTGACAAGCTGCTTATGCAAAATTTTAGAAAATGTAGTCAACGCGAGGTTAATGTATGTTTTATAAACAGATAAATGTCTCTCTCCACTTCAAAGTTGTTTTAGAAAAAGTCGTCCTACTATTGACAATCTAGTCGCTCTCGAAACCGAAAAAAGGAACCCATTTGTCCAAAATAAGCATCTCGACTCGATTTTCTTCGATATCGAAAAAGCTTATGATCGAATGTGGAGACATGGAATTTTAAAAGACATTTTTAAAAACGATATAAGAGGAAATCTGCCTATTTTTATTCAAAAATGTTTAGAGAAGAGATATTTTAAAGTAAGGATTGGATCGATTTTCTCAGATGTTTTTATTCAAGAGGAGGCAAAACCACAAGGCAGTGTTTTAAGTGTAACTTTATTTATTTTAAAAATCAATGGCATTGTTTCTCAATTGCCTCCATCAGTTAAAAGTCCTATTTATGTTGACGATCTGCAAATTTCATGCACATTCGTTTAATAGAAAGACAACTTCAACAGGCCGTTAAAAAAATCACTAATTGGACAAACGAAAATGGGGTTTCAGTTTTTCACCTTCTAAAACCGCATGTATTCATTTCTGTAGAAAACGAAATCTTCACCTTGACCCGAAAATATTCTACAGAGAAATTTTAATTAATGTTGTGGACAGTGAAATTTTTAGGTATTATATTTGACAAGAAGTTGAGTTTTCAAGCGCATATTTTAAATCTACGCAAACATTGCGAAAAGGCTCTTAACATATTACGAGTTTTATCGAAATTATCATGGGGATCTGGTCGTACTTGCCTTTTAAAAATTTATAGAGCCCTAATACGATCAAAATTAGATTAAGGCTGCGGATGGCTCAGCAAGAAAATCTGCATTTCAAACTATTAATACTATCTACCACACATCTTTACATTTATGTTCTGGTGTTTTTAGAATTTCACCCGTAAGCAGCTTATATGTGGGCGCGTTTGAACCTTCTATGGACTAAAGGCGACAATTGTCCCTAGAATATTATTTTAAAATTACCTCAAACCCTCATCACCCATTGCATACCACCGGTATAGTGGTTAAGGTGTTAGCCTCTAGATCGGAAGGTTCCTGGTTCGAATCCGGGTCCGGGAATGGATTTTTGTAAGCGTATGGTGTAGAGGCGGCTGGTGCACCTTAAATCTGTCGTGGCCGAAAGTCCTCACGTTGGGTTGGTGTGGAAGTTTGGCGAGTGGGGTGCCAGCTCAGGTGTTGCTTCGTCATCTGACCGTGGTTCAAAATTACGAGGTGTTGTCCTTGGATCTTTCTCTTAAGGGACTGATCCCGGACCGTCATCAATAGCCCGTTGTGTTGCTCAACTACGTTAACTAAAAATTACCAATTACCATTGCATACCGTTCATCACAGTTGATATTTAAAACCCCTTTATCAAGTAAAAACATCCTCCATCCCTACATTCCAATTAGGAATGCTGGATTTGATGAACGGATCCGAAATTTCTTCGCTTGACGCCACTCGGAAAAATCTATGCTTCCTCTTCTTGGTTTAATCATGATTTTGAATTTCAAAACCCATTCCAAAATTTCTATAAGGCAGATAGATACCTCTGATATTATCAACAAACAACTCTTTCAAAAGTATATAGAAAAATACTCTAACTTTAAGCAAATTTATGCGGACGGATCTAAAAAGACAAACTTTGTTGGAGCTGCGTTCACTATTAATGATTCTCTTCACAGTTTTAAACTTCATTCTTCATGTTCTGTTTTTACCGCTGAAATAATGGTCATATATAGAGCATTAGAAAATATATCTTATCGTTGTCATAAAAAATGTATTATTTTCACAGATTCATTAAGTGTTTTACAGTCATTGAAATATCCTGATCTTGCCAATCATCCCATTGTTTTGGAGTCACTGAAAAAAATTTATCATCTTTTTTCCAAAAACTTCAATTTGGTATTTTGTTGGATCCCATCTCATGATGGGATATCAGGAAATGAAATAGTTGATAAAGCCACCAAATCGGCAGTAATTAATATTAGTTATACCATTCCTTATCGTGTTTTAAAATCTTGGCTTTACAAATTTTTAGAAAAAAAATGGTAGAACGAATGGAATGAACAAACGGAGAACAAACTTTACGCTATTAAACCAAATATTACTCAATGGAAATCACTACCTTTAAGAAAACAAACTGTTATATTAACACGCCTCCGTATTGGACATACTCGGATAACTCATAGACACCTCCTCGGAGAAGATCACCCAATTTGCAATTACTACATTTGCCCACTAACAGTAAAACACATTCTGTTAGAATGTTCTCATTTTAATAATTAACGATTTAAACATATTAATTTATATACCTTTGTTTTAGAAGACATGGTTGGACAGAATCCTCATAAAACACTTTTAGCTTTTTACATGACAATGGGTTCATCCATCACATAATTTTATGTAGTATTCATTATATTATGACATGACTTTTCATTTGTTATTAGATTATATATCTGATTTTTTATAACATTTTTACATGACATTGAGTTCATCCATCACATAATTTTATGTAGTATTTATTTTATTATGACATGACTCTTTTCATTTGTTATTAGATTATATATCTGATTTTTTTATCTTCATTTAGCATAATATGTCCCAAGAGGAATCTGCCACAAAATCACATCCAATCCAATTATCTATGTATGAAGAATTGGTAGAAAGGAATATTACTAGGAGAATGGTAGAACTCTAAAACTCACATCTAAATTTAAAGATTTTGAACTTTGAGTTTTATGTGATAGTTTGATTATAGAGAACTGTTATTTTTTTAAAGTTGAGTGTGTAGCAAGTATGTCAGAATTTAAAATTATTTGGTGTAAGCTGCAGCTTTTTCTTCTTTAGTTAGTTAGCTGTGAATTTAATTATTGTTACATTTCTTTAGTTTAGTTAATTTTAAGTTTTTATAATTTTGCTAAATTTTAAACTTGTTGAGCAAATTGTAGATTTGTTTATTGATTTGTATGAGGTTTAGATAACAATGTGTTTTATCAAATCGTGGGAAATGTTTGTTTCAGTTTTTAAGCATCGCCATCTAGCATTATTTTCCAATGGCGGGCACATATGAACTTTGACCACTACAAGTTCGGAAGTGATGGAGCCCCCAGTTGGAAGACCATCATTGCTCCTAACAAAGGACAGGACAATTTATATCCATGCCCTGATCCAAGATTCGAAACCTTCCTATCACATACACAAGAGGCCAACACCTTAACCACTTGACTGGTTGGTCGGCTTGCCAGCTAGTATTAGTGTTTCATTTATTCAATGAGGTAGGTAATTGGTATTTTTTAGTTAACGTCGTACTAGAGCAACACAACGGGCTATTGACGACGGTCCGGGATCAGTCCCTTAAGGGAAAGATCCGAGGACAACACCTCGTAATTTTGAACCACGGTCAGATGACGAAGCAACACCTGAGCTGGCACCCCACTCGCCAAACTTCCACACCAACCCAACGTGAGGACTTTCGCCACGACAGATTTAAGGTACACCTGCCGCCTCTACTCCATACGCTTACAAACATCCATGCCCGGACCCGTATTCGAACCAGGAACCTCCCGTTCTAGAGGTTAACTTCTTAACCAGTATACCCGTTGGTCGGCTTTTATGAAGAGGCTAAAACAGGTTACGTTTCGTGTCATATGTAAGGTGTGACTTGTCATCTGACCGTGGTTCAAAATTACGTGGTGTCCTTTCCTCCATGGTTGAACCCGGACCGTCAACAACAGTGCGTAATGTTGCTCCAGTGCGACGTTAATTAAAATACTACCTACCTTCAAAGATACATATTTATCTTCAGAGGTTGATCCCTGAACAAGAGTCTTACCGCAACTCTATCCCGTGGAACCATTTTTAAACTGCGCATGGGCGAACTGTTAAGTATATGCAAGGCGTGGCTTATCTGACATGAGTGAGTAGAGGTTCACCCTGGCTTCGAGGGTATGAGTGTAAAAAAAACATTGGGGAGGGGGATTTCTGTGTTTTGTTTTGTTAGGACTTAGGGCTAAAATTTATTTCCGATTTAGAAGAACGGAAAAATACCAGATCCTGGAATAGAAGAGAAGCAGATACAGATAGATTTTTTGGTGTGGTGAGAAGGAAACTATGACAGTTAGATACTTGTTAAAAAGATAAGTTGAAGTGAACAGTTGGGACCTATCTTAATTAGAAATTTTATTTGAATTAAATGTGTTGTCCGCAAATGCAGTTATAAATGTTTTGTATTATGTGGAATCTCAGCTCTTATGGTAGAACGTTTTCTACAAATTATAATGGTAACTAGCACTTTATGTACACGCACATCTAATCAGCCTACGCGGAGAAAACAATGATCTTTAAAGGGTGGTTTTCAGAGGATTTCAGTTGCTCTATAATTTGAAATTATTCACTTCTGAGTAAGTTACTATTTAATATGACCTCCAGGCATTTGGTATCTGCTGCATGTAATTGTTAAATTGTGGCTACCCAATAATTTTTCTATTTTATTTTAATGTGATAACATCATTGTTGTTAAGAGTGTTTTGATTTATAAACAGCATCACAGTTTGCATAGTGATAGCAGAATTGTTATACAACTGTACTTTTTTTGTTAATGCTAGAAATTGGGAAATTTTTTCACTGTCAAAGAATTAAGTGTAGTGTTGACTGACTTAACTGTAGGCATACAGTACAGGTTAAATTCCTGTTATTTAATCCTGGATGTACTTCCCTTTTGTATGAGTAAAATTTTCCTCGTGCGTAATGTCTTAGTTCACGATTTCTATCAATCAAAAACACAAGTTGGAATAAATGCATACTACATCATTAATATAACTTTGATTGAATTAAAGTACTCATCGATATTGGTTATTTATCGTGGTGTAGTTTTGCATCATTCATTTCAACTACACAGATAGTGGTACAAATCAAAATACTTAGATGTTTTTTTTTATTAAAAAAAACAATAAGGATCAAAATTAAAAAATTTATAAAGTGGGAATGTTGTTTTTTAGCCTAGATTATCCTTTTTCTACAAAAAGAAAGTCCTCAAAATTAAATTGGATAATTGTTCCAGTAGCAGCTACTACTAACTAGCAATAGTTCTTCCTTCCTGTGTTAGTCTATCATCTAAGTAATAGATTATAAAATCCAACAAAAATATTTATGATATTGCAAAATCTAGGTGTGCACAAAGTATATATACACTACATAGAGCATCATGTGTCTGAATTTAGTAATTTTATATAGGACAATGTACACAATGTACAATGTCCTATATACAAGGTTTACAGCTGTACAAGGTTCACTGATGTACACTATAGTGAAACGTCAATATATTGTAGATCAATAAACCTTAATTCAGTTGATTTGTGAAATTTTTTTTAAAGATTGATAGGAAAAGGCTGCTATATGTAAAGCAAGAATGGTTTTCCTTTGCCAACATGTTATTGCTGTCACTTTTGTCACTGAACCATTAACTTAACACCAGGATCCTTGCTATAGACATCAACAAAAGACATGGTTTGTTTACATTACTGCCAGTGTCCTAATTTAATTAATGACTTGTTCAAGACCATGTGACTCAACTGACAACCGGCAGGAGTTAGACTATACTCCAATTTTGAATTCATAAATCTGTGGATGAGTTTTCCAATAAGGCTTGCAATGAGTACAAAATAAGCTGTGGATCAAGAAATGCTGTAAAGTATTGGACATGCCATTTTTATTTTATATTTCTGCTTATATCAGAAGTTACCCAAATGCTTGTTTTTAATATTCAGAATCTAGTAGTCTGGGTATGGAAAGTTGTCATTTGAGTTGATTTTGTAAGAATGAGTGGAGATGCTTAAGGGCTGGTTAATGATATTATAATGCCAGACCATAATTGGTGGTACTGATTTCGAATTTTTTTGTCGAAAGTGATTGCAATGAGCATCAGCTGGCGAAACAAATAACCATCAAGGCAATTGCCACATTATTTTGTATGTGGCTGCACTTTTCTTGTTTAGCTTGTTTCTGAAAACAGACCGGGTCTGTTATAAGCAATTCAATATTTCATTTGTATTAATCATGCAAGCATCAGGGCAGAAACATGCACACATACTTTTTGGTGACATTTATTAAATTTGGTACGTATAAATGTTAAGTAGATAACAATACATTTATAAATTAAATTATGTGTATGTAGTTGAAAAGTTGTATTGATATTTGGATTTGTTGCATGTGTTTTGGGCCACAAAGTTACTTAAATATGTTTACAAAATTCATGCCACATTTGCTTGGGTCAATGTTGCAGAAGGTTGCTTAAGTAAATTCTGTCATTTAATGGGTTCATTATATTAGTTGAAGAATACTATACACATACCTAAACTACTTCAAAGATCCAAGTAGTTAAATTGCAGATGACTAACAAGAGTTGACTGCATTTTTGTTCATAAAGAGTAAAGCATCCGTTTCAGGAAGTGGCTCCAATTGTCAGTAATGTTATGTAGATGGCACATTTCTTCTATTATCCTATTTATTTTAATATTTCATGAAGTTATTTTATACCCAATAATTTAAAAACTGCAACTATTTGTATTTATCAGTTGGTCACATTACCAATTAGCTGGCATAAAGCACATCTTCAATAGAATATCTGGTGATGTAATGGAATCACACATTGATATCATAGAGGTATAATCAATGAGCATAAACAAAACATGTTACTAATTTGGATTTTTGGTCATTCCATAACGAATAAATTTGTGACATATTTTGTATAGCTTATTGTTGCCATTTTAAGATTTCTAAATATAATGTTCTGTTTTTTACTTCAATTAAGTGTTTATTTCTTTTTTATCAGCCCATAGTGTAAGTGTACTGTGATGTAATTTCTGCTTTGTTGATCTAAATGCATTAATATTCAGTTCTTTCAACTAAAATGGATGCTACAATGTGTTGTTTAACATTATTTCTGGAATGGTAGGTAGTTTTAGAATTGAAACTGTATATATATAAAAAATTTGTAATATGAATGAACTTTCTGAGATTTGTTGAAAATAAAAGTTTTCTTTGCACCACTTGGTTGTATTTTTACAGAATATCTTGTATTCACCAGGACTTATTTTTATCCAAGAAACTCATTACATTATCTGCTATAATTCAATTTTGTCCATATAATTTTTAAATAAGTTTTCTTAAACCATGAAATATAAAGTAAATATTGACTATCTACTATTTTTTAGTTTTGTTTACTTGAAACATGTAACCTATTATAAATCTCATCTGCTTTTCCCTAAAGCACGAAACAAACTGTAACGTTAACATTTTAGCTTGTTTTTGTTATTTATAAAGAAACAAGTATCTCTGGCATACTGTTTTGTAAGTAATATTTTTAAGAGTTTTTTTTATCTTTTCTTTATTTTCTTGTTTACAAAAAAAGCCAAAGTTTTGTATAATATTTAGCCGTTTTTTTTTTTTTTAATTTGTATACTAAAATTGAAATGGTTAGTTCAAGTAACATTTATTAAATGAAAATTCTAACTTGTAGAAGTTAATTTAATAACATTTTGTTACAAGCAAATTGCAGCATGTTTATACATGTAAACAATTGCCATTCACAATTTAATGTCAATTTTTTTACCTTCGAATGCATTTCTTAGCAAGTTTTCTCGCATGTGAGCTTTATGCCTCCCATCTCAAGTGCAATACACAATAAAATATTGCTGTTACATTTGCACTTCAAAGTATACAAACCTTAGTGTTTTTAGTGAGTAGCTAGAAATAAGTCCCATATAAACTGTCACTAAATAAGTAATAAAACTAGCATTTCAGGATCGTAATTCAATTTCGGAGGCATTATTATAAATGCTTTGAGGTGAAGCTCAGCTACAGCACTTATACCAAACTGTTCTAGAAGTAAGGAGTAACAGTCCTGAAGAATACATGTAAAAAAAGACATTGTATCTATGAAGGAAAGATTGATTAGAATCTAAAAATCGGTAAAAATAATTTTTAAAACATTTTTGAGAATATTAGTTTTAAGCTTATTTTATTTCAACAAAATACATGTAATAAAAATGTATTAAAAAAATTGCATTCAAAATGGAAAAAAACTCTTCATGAACAAAATCTTGTTTTACAAGATGGTGTTCATTATCTGACAATAAATGGTGCATATGTTTGTATACATCTAGAATATCACTCGAAGATTTTTTTTAGACAGGATGAAACAACTTCTATTTCGCATGGATTAGCAATGTTTGTTCTTAAATCGCAAGTCAAAGAGCATGCAACGCATTCTGGTCTCAGTATTTTAGTTTCAACACAGGATTATGTAAACCTCTTTATTTAAACAATCTGACATTTTTCTTCGAGGTCTAAAATAAAAATTAATGGGCTGAAACAATGATAAAGATGTGCACCAAATCCAATAAAAATGATTCATAGATACCTAGAGATACACATTAGCAAACCAAAGCATGCGTTTCCAAATGCACATTAGCTGTTATGCAATCTATTCATGCATATACCACAAATAACAAAATTCTTAGAATGTAGGCAAACTAGAACTCTTTTGACAATGAAACTAAGCATATTTTGTACCTCAACACTTAGTGCCATTTTTTTAATTCGGAAAATGGTCATTAGAGTTAGAAGAAGAAGGAGGGGGGATTTGATTCAGCTTTTCAAGTTGGTAAAACAAGGGGACACAGAGGGCTTAAATTTCAATAGGGATAACAGAACAAGGGGTCATGGGTATAAATTGAATAAGACACATTTTAATCGGGATTTAAGGAAAAACTACTACTTTAATAGGGTAATAGACAGTTGGAACGCGTTGCCAGAAAATATAGTTAATTCAAAGGGAGTGTACGAATTTAAGACACAATTGGATAGTCAGTGGGAATTGGAGAATTCATAAACAAAGGACCAGCCTTGTTGGGTTTGAGCCTGTAGCTGGTCGTCAATATTTGTATATCTCTAGTCTGTTTTAACTTATGACTAATATTATGGTTCACACAAGCATCACAATTGTATTCTGTAACTTATAACATGTCCTAAAATGAACAATTCCATTTCCACATCACCCATGGGGTAGGAATCATGATGCGCTTTTTTTATAGAGGTATCGCCAAGAACCCTAATCCTCTTAAGCAGCAGTTCTCATCTTTGTTTACCTTGTATACTAGTTTGATTTGTCAAAGGATTACTAGATATTGGATGAATGAAAAAGTAGATTCCGAAACCCCGCCATATAAGTTCACTGAGGATCCCAATAACAAGTTTCAGGAAATGTTTACAATAATCTGATTTTAAGGATTCCAATAAACTTCTAAAACCTGTATATAAAATTGCCAAAAGTAGACTTAAAATATATTTTAATGCCCTGTAATACAGTGAAAACTGAAACTAAAGATAGATGGAAGTGAATAAATAACGAAACAGGATCACAAAGGCACAGCTAGCATAATTTGTCCGAGTCACCAATGTAAACGGCCGAGTGATGATAAAATGATAACGATGGTGTGTTATGGTACGAGCCACAAATGGCCAAGCTACACTAGACAAAATTAAGACTGACAAACTAATTAAAAAGTTGTTTAGAAATGACGAGTTGGACTAAATATGCAGTAATTAAGTCGAAGCGACAACAAAAGACACATAGAAGCTAAAGATGGTTCTTGACAAACAACGTATAAATTTTTGACTGGTGAGGTCCTGAAGGCACTGGAACAGATTCTAAATGTGGGGTGATGCACTGTGTCGAGCTTTCGCAAATATGACAGATGGAACCATAGGTAGTATACACAGTTTACAGATTATAGTGGATGTATCCAGTTTGGTATTAAAACACTACTGCTTTGCAAGGTTTCTGCATTTGATAAAAATGTGAATTTTTACACATGCATTTTTAAACAAATAATAATAGTTATTGTGACATACGGATATTTCTAATACACATTAATTCATGTATTAATGTTGTGTTTATGGCAAGAGGCATTCAGGGGTGCAAAAGTTTCACTGATGCAATTTTTAAAGTTGGCAAATATGCAATGAGAGGTCTCTTGAGATTTTTATGAGGTTATGAGGGAAATATTTTGAAAACAATATACACAAGATAGGCTACTTGCAACTATTTCAAAAGTTTTACAGAACTATACTAAATATTAGAATCCATTTAATTTTAGAAGAGTTAATTTTTAAAATAAGTGATAACAAACAGGAAATTAGAGAAACACAAAAGTTCATAATGACAACAACTGAAACGCAAGAAAATACTCACCATACCAATGATAAAGCACTTGAATAAGTTTTAGAGAATTTCCTAGATTTTAGAATCATTTAATTTTTGAAATACTTTTTAACATGAAATAAACAAGAAATGAAAGAAACAACCGTTATAATAATCAAAAAGAAACTTTGTAAGAGAAGACTAATTCTATCATTTATAAGAGTAGCAGAAGTAATTCAGAAACGTAATACTTAAGTAACATTACAAGCCAACTGCAACACTGCTCTTGTAGATAACTTTCGCTGATACGCAATTTATAAGAAACAAATCCGCTCGCTGTTTTTCAGTTTAAAATATTTATTTCAGTTTTAGCTGATATGACCCTAAAAGTTCTCGGAAAAGAAAATACTACTGTACTCTGTACTTACCCACTTCAGAACTTAACCTAAAAAAGTATAAACAAAAACCGCTGGGAATTTTTTTTCCCGCTCATGCTTTTATACTCACATACTCTCGAAATCAGAGTAATTGAAATCTAGTTCTAGTCCCTCCCGTCAGATAAGCCACACCTTCCATATACTTAAACAGTTTGCGCATGCGTAGTTCAAAAATGGTTCCACGGGATAGAGTTGCGGTAAGACTCTTGTGATCCCTGAC
Source organism: Metellina segmentata (assembly GCA_947359465.1). NCBI lineage: Eukaryota > Metazoa > Arthropoda > Arachnida > Araneae > Tetragnathidae > Metellina > Metellina segmentata. Next base: position 7,291,553 of record OX375880.1, on the reverse strand, counting down.
CGTCGTCAATAGCCCGTTGAATTTCTTCAATAGGACGTTCATGAAATACCTACCTACTTTGAAATATAATCTTTTAACTTTGTGTCCAAAAAAAAAAAGGTTTTATTAAGTTTTTATCACATTTAAAATGAAGACTGATGTCCAATTTCTCAGTATCAAACACTCAAATTGAAATATTCGCTCATTAAAAATAACAATGGATTTGACTTCTAGACGTACAGCCTTCAATCAAAAAGTTTCGTTTTCTCTTTGGAAAAGAACTGAACTGAATATAAGGTTTCTTGTCTAAACTAAACTAAATGTCAGGTGATTTAATTTTCTTTCGATTTGCTGATTAAAGAACTTGAAAGTATTTTTTAAATTAACAACTACAAAAAAAATATAGTGCTTAGGTAAGAGAAATGCTTAGACCGAAAGCTTTGACTCAAGTCCTTAGCCAGGCAAATACCGGAGGTGTTTCTAGTACTTTGTAAGTATGAATTTGCAAGTGTATTTATTTTGAGAATCGGATCTATTTATAAATGTTTTACGATATGAAAATTAGAAAGGCAAACTATTTCAAATAAAAGCTTCATCCAGTTGTTTTAAAGTTTATGCGAAGTGTGTGTATTCTTAATGTGAACTTATATTATGAGTTTTTACTTTAAATAATGTTAATTACTTTCTTTAATCCTTGATACATTGATTCGTGTTTAAATTATATTTGGTGGTGGGAAAAATCCAGTGCATATTGAACAGTTATGGAACTTTGTAGTTTCATTGTTGAATAGTTTCCAAGTTAATTTAAGTATTTTGAAGTTGTCAAGAGTTTGTTTTGTTCTGATTTCCAATGATTTAATTGAAAATTTTACTGAATAAATATATTTTGTGTGAATCGGACCCATCTCAAAATTAAAGTAAATTTAATCAAGATATCCTAACAGAGGAAATGGTTCAACTTGTCCTGTTTAGGACCTGCTCATAATACAGGCCGTCCTGAACACGGGCTCAGTGGGTATGTCCACTGCGCTAGCAACCTTCGAGTTGTAGGTGACGAATGTTCAATTCTTGTCAGATGCATACCTCCCTGGTGTATTTCTCTCTTCTGTGTCAGTAAAACTTTCATTGTGTATGTATTACTTCATGCTGTATGTCTTGTTTCTGACACAGCATGGCCAAATATAGCCCTTGTGCCATAAAACCCTCAGAACCAACCAACCAATCCTGAATAGAGCCAATTGCTAAGAAGATTACTTCAGCAGAGACAATCTTTGAGCACACATCAGTTATTTTTTCCATACATGGAAAATATTGTAAAAGTTCTGTTTGAAAAAATATATCCATAGAAGCGCTTTAAAAAAACTAATGTTTCATTTTAACTGCAACAAACCTTTAAATGTCCTATTTTGGTTATTCAATATGTTGAACGGCAAACGAAAATGTGTTGGCCTATTATAAACACCTTATGGCGCTTCTGTTGGTTATTAACGAAAGAAATAAACAGCAAACAAACCCAGCAGAAAATAAATTATTTTTTAAAACTAATGAATGTAAGCAATCAACAACATTCTTGTTCTAAAGATGAATTAAACACATCTTTTTCAATTCAACTATGTGGAAGGCTGTTTTTATTTTATATATAACGAGGTTATGGTGACTCTAAAGAGAAGGAAAGGTGAAAAAACTAATAAATTAACTCTAAAATGTTCTAGATTAAATTTAAAAATTCCAGTGCTACACAAAGATTGCAAAAAATTAGGACTACCTGAACATAATTTCATTATTGTAAGTGCCATAGATTCATCAAGACACTGCGTACAGACTCAGACCAACACTTCCTTTTATAAAAGTAATGATAACCCCTTTTTATAGCTAACTACTTTGCTTTCATTGATGTACTCTGTTGCATTACACACCTATAAGAATGATTTGTTATAAACCAGACTTTCACTATAACGGACAACCTTCTGCCACTATTAGTCAGTTAGAATGTGGTTCTACTGAACCAAGTTCATGCATTGCAAAAGTGAATAATTTAGGCTGTTTAAAATGATATCCTTGTGCCATGTCTCGAAAAGTGAAAAGAAAGGTAATGGCCAGAGAGCAGAAAGTGTTTAAAACTGCAAAATAAATTTTTCTTAATTTCATCAAAATTTGGGCTGATTTTTTAAAAATCAAAAGTTACAATGTTCTGTAGTGCAAAGCGTGCTCCTTGCCACACCTTGTTTTCTTCTATAGATACGGAACAACCTCCCTACACCGTCCCAAATTACCACAAACACTCAATAAGTAACACATCCTCTATGTCAATGACAAAATATTTAACTTCAAAAGTTATCGACGGGAATTCCAAATTCTTAAAGTATGCCTTGTTTTTAAATTAAGTAAGTTAATTAATTTTGATGTATTATTATAAATAGGTAATACATATATTGCGAATAATTGTGTTTTATGTCTGTTTTTGATTTGACTGCAGTTTTCAAAATTCGGACAAGATGTCTGCAGAACAATTGCAATTGCTTGGAGTTGTGTTGCAGAACACTGAATATAATTCTGCACCTGGGGGTAATGGTATAAAAAAATTAACACAAGATTCAAATCAGGTTCTTAAGGAGGTTGCCATAATCCTTATAAAGTGGTGTTGCCTTTGCCTGCCACAATTCGCTACAAAAAGTATATAAAAAGCTATCGTCTCAATGTGTCTCATTAAAATGATCTAAAATTGCATAAATGACAACTTTCATCACTTGTACATTTTTTTTTCTCCTTACAGTTCTGACAATTTTGCAACCAAAAATATTTTGAAAATTTAATGATTGTGCAGTACTAATTTTAAGCATTTAAAAGTTATCAGCACTTCTCTGTCAACAATGCAAGCTGAAAATTAATTCAACTGATTCCAAGAGCCACAAAATTGGGGCACATGGCAACAAAATTTTTACATACGATTCCTTTTTTTTCAGGTATAGGCTACGGTGAATGATGCTTATTGTTTTTCTTTTAGGGGCATGCTATTTACATATTTATAATTAGAAAGTTCCAAGTCTTGGAATATGACATTGAAGATCCCTCACTATGTTCTTCCTGGTCAGTGTCCGCTACCCTAGTCCCTTTTTTCTCATCCCCTTCGTTCTCCTTTTTTCCTCCTCACCTGGTTGATCGTAAAGAATACCCCACACACACTAATGTTCCTCGAGGATCAAGTGGTTCCTTCTCTCCAACATTCCTCAGTGTCTGGCTTGAGAACCGCACACAGTTAGACCTGTCAATTCGTTGTTTTGAGCCTAAAACTCTTGAACCTTACTGCTGGAGCCTCTCGTCGCCATTTCCAGTGATAACACGTCAATCTTTGTGCTGTGTGATTTTTTATATTTGTTCTATTTTAAGAAAAAGTTATGTTTCTTGAGGGTGAAGGTAGTGTGGTCCATCTCTCCCCTTATGTGAGCTCTTGTGCATATATATTTGATGATAGTGTTCATCTCTTGTCATTGGAGCTATGGTGCTCGAATATATTGTTCGATTTGTAAATAATCAATTGTAATGTATCAATTAATTAAGCTAAATACAAACTACAGTCCATTTTTAGAACTATTCCATGTCTTTGAATTGCAAAGACACTATGTAGTTCTCTCTGTGCATTTTTGTGCCTTGACCTTTTGCACCTTTCTACAAACCAGAACCTAAGTTAACATTATTGCCCACCCTAATAACATTTTGGAACATATCAAATTTTCTGCTGTCCACTTCTGTATAAAACTGACTTTTGCTTCATCTATATCTATATCATTAACTTGTGATAGTTGAACAATTTCTTGGGATTTCCCCTCAACAGAGATGTAAAATTATTCATAATAATCTCTTGTAGATTGGAGAATAATCGAGAATTTTCTTTTCTAAATGCATAAAAAATAAAAACATGGCACATATATTTTAATCTAAGAATGAAAACTTGAGATGAAAAAAAATGATTATTTAAAAATGTAGTATTTTGTTATTTTTAATTAACTATCTATTTAAGCATTTCTCTGCATTTTAAACTTGAACATTTTATTTAATGTTTATTGGCTGAAAAACCATATTTCTGAGCATTAAAAAATTGCTAGATTTTTACTTTTACCATAGCTTTATAATTGCTACAAAAATCTGATACTAAATACCTATATTTTTCCTAAAGTTGCATAATCTCTAACAATTTTAAAATATTCCTCAATAATCAAAATTAAAACTAGTAGTTTCATGTAATAACAGTAACTTAGTTCATAAGGAAGAATTATTATACATATAAGAAATAACATAAAAAATTATGTTAGGTATTATAAATTAGTGTTATACTTAATGTTGCATAGCCTTTATTTATCTGTAATATAGATTGCAAATTTTCATTTTACAATAAAAATAAAAATCAGTAAAAAAATTTTACTAAAAAATAATTTTTTAATAAAAAATAACAGTTATTACTTATTTTTACAACACACTGCTTATATGCCTATATATATTGTGAATAATACACAAAATAAACTTCATGCTCATTTCTGCAGTCAAATGAAACAGATTACAATTTATTAATATTCTTTTGAGAATTTTCTCTTCTCGCATCTCTCATTGAATATGATCTCTGAAAACAGCCGAGTTAAACATGGTTGGAGTTCCTATCACAATTCTCAACCCCTTTTAGTAATTTAATTTTTTTTTCATTCAATGTCAATAAGTTCAGCAATTTTGAGAAATTTTTTTAATTCAGTGGAAGTTTGTATTTTTAGATGTTGGAACTGCAACACAACTAAATTCAAAGTGCACATTCTGGTTAGTGCTTGTAACTTAATAAAATTATCTAAATTCTTACTTGTGGACAGTCATTCAACTTAAGTGGATGTTTAAAACGGAAGATTCAAATGTTTATTGGTGCTGTCTCAATTGGATGCAAATGTTTTCAGATTACTAAACAGAGAAGGGACGTTGCTGGCCTATTCCGGCTTTGCTGGCAAGGATGCCAAGTTGACGGCTGCAATAACGAGCAACATATGGATGGCCTATGAGAAAAATGGCTGCACTGCATTCAATTCGGAAGCCCTAAAGTTTATCATCATTGACTGTGAAGTAAGATTCTGAAAATTTTTAAATACTGCTGCACAGTTACACAAATCAGATATAGTGTCTACACACATTAACACAGAACTTGTTTATTTAGCATTTTTCATCTAATGGAGCACCAGTTCGATATATTCGACAATTACACGTAACGTTCCCTTATATTCTCTTGCTTTTTGTTTATCAACTTGTCAAAAAAGTGAGTTCTACCAAGATTTATTGATGCACAAACCAGCCAGCTGTTCCAGATGGCTAATTTTTCCTGATCTTCCAGACGTAAAAGAGGTCTTTCGGAGTTTTCTTTCGGATCTCCGTTGTGTCTGATGCCACCAGAGTTGTCAAAAGTACACGCTTTAGAGGGACGTAATCAAAAGACAGGGTTAAGACATACTTTTCGTAGTTCCTGAAGACGGATGACTTCTCAGGTCTCATGGAGACCTGACATTTAATCTAATTTTTTAACATGAACGCTCATGTAAAACCAGCGGCATGGTTACGGCGTGGCAAAAATAGTCATACTTACCTACTGGGAATACATGGGAACGATGATACTTACCTTCTAGAAAGATATCTGAAAGAAAGTTAACTCGATGAATAAAAGAGGCCTGGTTAGTCGAAAGAATTCTCTTTTATTCTCAGTTAGGTAAGGCAATACATGTTAAATATATTTTTACAAGGCCAAGGGGGTATTCCGAAGAGTACGCCGACTGATGTTACAGAATAAGTCAACCTCTTCACATGACAATCACCAAACTAACTTTCAAACGACCCTCCACTCGTCATGACGTCACTAAACAAGGAGCACAGTGCCATCTGTTGATGGCACAAATTACTATCTGCTACAATTTGTAATATGAGTTATGGTTTGTAATATTAGTCACAAGGGCTGTGGTGGCCCAGTCGGAGAAGCAACGGTTGAGTTAGAAGTTAGAAACTTGGTCTAGCCAAAGACAATATAAGTGCGGTTTGGTAAAATCTGTTGACGCCTCGAATGTCCTCCCATTGACGTGGTGTGGAATAGCATCGAGTGTGTTGTTCGGGTGTTCTCATTATCGTCTTCAAAATGACTAGGTATCCTTGGATCTTTCCCTTTGGGATCGATCCCTGATTTGTGCTCCAGTGCAACTACACGTTGCGCCCCATAAAAATAAACGTGTTTTTCTCATTCCTCTGGAATGCCTAGATAATTGGACAACACCACAATCCATGGCTCTGCAATGGGAGAAATTTCAAACAGCACCAATTTTGCCTTGTGGCTTAAAAAAATACTAAACGAGCTACTCTAACAAATCTTACAGATTGGCCTTTTTTGTACCAAGGTACAGATATATTTTGGTATGTGGATGTATTTGGGTGTGCCAAAGGAGACGTCACACAATTATGTCATGCGGTCCAACCAAATGTTTTAATACACTTCCCACAGTTTCACTCCTACCAAAGACAATTGGATGTTTGAATAACTCTTCATTGCATCAGCCATACAACATCTTTTAATGGATGAAACCGCTCTGTCAATATTTAAAAGAATCTTTATTTTTATATATTTCTTTTAGCAGGCATAAAAAGATGCCTCACTCGATCACTATTTCAATTTTTTAAATGGTACCTTAAAATACTGATGTTTATAGTTTAAAATGTCTTTCCGTCCAGAGGGACCCAGCTGGATATTGACATAGATCAGTGAAATCCGTTTCATATCTATGAACATGGTAGTCAACTTTTCTTTGTCATTACCAAGTCCGTTTTTAAAAGTTTCGTTATTCCAGCATTTTGCAGGTGTGGGCACCTGGTTAAACTGTATCAGTTTCCGTGAAAATCTATTCTAAACTTTCGTTTCTGCCTAAAATCCTCTTTTGCTTTATAATTGTTTATTTAAAAGCAATTTTTCGGTGGCTGGCACATGGCATTTTGAGACTTGTGTCACGAGACCTGGTTGATGAATCGATTTCTGCTTCCACTGCAGCGCTTAGTCGCTCTGCTCATCAAATCGCTCACAACACTTGACCATCTGCTACGCAACCGCAATTTATTAATTTGAGCCACATCGCCGACGAACCGTTTTCTTGGGTACACAGGGCATCTCGAACAGCATGCTGTCTCTTTCTAAACCTTGAAGAAAACCGGTTGAACCGCCACCAAGCTAAATCTATACAAAAAGAGCAATCCAGGTCGCAGTTCATGAAATGTCCAGAGTGTATTGCCACCCTTATCATTGTCTAATTAATGTAACATTTTAAACTGATATTAAATGGAATTCTCTTGTTTATAAATTGGTTTAAAAAATGAAATAGGCAACTTTTAATTAATTTAGGATGGCTATGTTGCTGTGACTGGTGTTGCCAATCTGCTACTCTGTCTTCAAGCTGATGCCAACGTGGACTTGGGAATACTGAAAGCCAAAGCAGAAGCGCTTGCGAAGTACCTGGAAGTGCCGCTCATGCAGGTCTCTGCTACGGTGTAGGAAGATGTATGCTTAGTTATATTTCTATTACCACAAAGAGTGCTATCATTTTTTTATTCATATTTATAAATGTGACTTTACACTGTTCGGTCGATATCACTTTATTATCTCATCTTGTATATTTGATACTTTCTGACCAAAACAAATAAAGGTGATAGATATGCAAATTTTTGTTCTTTAGTGCATAAATGCTCTCATTGAGTCGGTTTCCTTATTCAAGTGAATTATACTCTATAACAACAACAAAATCGATGCACCGAGAAGGAGTTGTCCGATTGTGACTCAGATGGGTGGATGTGAAAGAATATACCTAGAAAAACAAACGATTCAAATGTCAGAACAATTGAATGATTCATTTCAATGTTTGACCGTTGCAAAGGGAGGAAGTCAATAAGGCATTGGTCCGCACCTCTGGCCTGGATGCGTCATCCGGCGTGGCATGGACTGGAAAAGTTCCCTCATGGTGTCCCGCGAAATTTCTTGCTGTCTCCAACTGTCGGGTTAAAGGGTCAACATTCCGGGATGGTTGCCTTCCCATAACGTCCCAAATGTGCTCTATGGGAGGGAGATCTGGAGACTTAGCTGGCCAAGGAAGTGTTGGGAAAGCTCGAAAACAATTCATAGCAATACGTGCCGTATGAGCCAGGGCATTATCCTGTTGAAGAGTAGGTCCTGGGTGTCGCAAAATGAACGGTAACACAACCGGACGTAGAATGTCGTCTATGTACCACAGGCACACCAGAACATAATGCCCTGTTGTGGGCATCTGTGGTATGCAATAGTAAGGGCAGGATCCCCACACCGCCCTGGGCATCTCCAAACACATCAGCAGTTGTCGTCAGGACACAGTTGGAGACGGGACTCGTCACTAAAGACTGTACGTCCCCAGTCAGCGTCATTCCAAGTGGATCGAGCCCGGCACCACTGTAATTCTGCTCCTTGGTGCGTCGATTTATTTTTGCTACAGAGTGTATTTTAAAAACATAGTAAAACTGATTTCGCAAAATCAATAATCAAAAAGTAACCTCACAAAAGTCTTTGTACACCTTAAAAAAACTACACATTAAAAAATATTGTAATATTTCAGTTAATTAGTACTTCTTCTTCTTCTTCAGGAGCACAACAGCCTTTTACAGGCCAAGGCTGACTCGCAGATCCTCCATCTGGCTCTGTCTGGTGCGACCGCCCGCCATCGGTTGACTGCCAAAAACTTGAGATCTCTCTCTACGTTATCAATCCACCTTGTAGGTGGTCGTCCCTTTCTTCTAGTCCCTTCAATTTTGGAAAAAGTCACTTTTTTGGTAGGGTCAGCATCGGGATTTCTAAGGAGATGGCCCAGCCATCTGATGCGTGACTCTTTAATTGTTCTCACTAGGTCGGTCCCGCCGAATTTATCATATTTTTTGTAAATTTCGTGGTTGTAAAGGAACCTTCTCACGTTGTTCTCTTGACTAGGTCCAAATATTTTTCTTAAGATCTTCCTTTCAAAAATTAGTAGTTTTTCCTCCTCGGTTTTATTGAGGGTCCAACATTCACTCCCATACATGAGTTACTATGGGTCTGATTAAAGTCTTATAAATGGTTAGTTTAGTCTTTACGCTGATGAACCTGGATTTTAGTTGGTTTCTGAGGCCGTAAAAACTTAGCCATGAAAATTCTGCTATTTATTTCAATTTTCAGGTCGTTGTGGCTTGAGATTAAGGTTCCTAAATACTTGAAGCGGGTTACAGTTTCAAAGGAGTAGGTCATTATCTTTAAAGGGGATAGATCAGGAGTTTTATTTGTTGCTATCAAAAAATTAGTACTTAGTTGCATATTATATACTAGAGTGGGCATTTATGAGGTCAATGAGAGCAGCATACCGGTTCTTCATACATTAGAAAGAGCCACACCATAGCTACATAGTATTAAATACACAAATTTAATTTAATTATGTACATTTATAGAAAATATAATTAAGAGAAAGAAAACACAAATTAATTATTTCAAAATTTTAATAAAAATAAAATATAGTTTATAAAAATGTATTAATATAAAGTATATAACATTTAATGAAGACCAGTGGTCAAATCTTTGAAAATTGACATAAAATGTTTTACAGTTGTGAGATGAACTGTGTGAACGATATTTCGACTTCACAAACTTCATTTTGGAGTAAAGATTCACAGCAATACGTTGTACCAAAAATTGAAATTAGACAGAAAGCAGCTTTCTTTTAAGTGTGGATATTTTGATTCTGGCACAAGTTTCCCGAAGTACAAGTATGGAAGTAGATTTATGCTGCATTTGAAATGCCTGTTCTTTCATCGCTAGTAACTCCAATCCTCCAGTCACTTTTTGAACAAGTATTATTTCAGATATTGGAAATTTATATTCGATAATATCACAAAATATGCAAATGTGGATTTCAAACCTATGTTTGAAATATGTTTGCAATTCTTCCAATTTTCGATTGATCTAACTTTTTTTTGACGTCAATTATATTTGCTTTTACTCGTGGAATATTATTAAATATTTTATTTGTAAGATCATACACAAAATGCAGAAGTTTAGCTTCAAAACTGAATATAGTTTGTGACAAATCAATAATATTATTTTTCTTTCCTTGTTAAACCAAATTAAGTTTTTGGAAATGTTCTAGCATGTATATAAGGAACATTGAGTCTGAAAGCCAAGTTTCATTTTGGTATTTTTTCCTTTTTCTTTTATAAATGTTATGAAAGGATTTACGAGTTCCACAAAACGTCTCAAACATAAATTGACAGCCATCTTACATCACACCATGGGGATAAATCACTGGGTGATTCATCTGTTTTGTCATTCACTTGTAACTCTTCTAAAAAGTTCTTGAATTGAGTGTCTTGGCATTTGTTCTAATTGAATTCACAATCTACAGAACAATCTTCCACCCATTTTTGTACTTGAAGTACTTTGCTATCAGATGCTTGCAGTGAAGAGGTTAGAAATGTGGAATCTCAAGATCTATATATACATATATAATTCTATATATACATTAATATATAGAATTATACATGTATAATTTTCTTACATGACACGCAAAATCGCGTTTTGGCAATACTACGATTGTTTGTTTACCACAAAGTCTTAATTGAATTTATAGCGTTATCGGATGAAATTTTATTGAAAAAAGTTAATTTTAGTTGAGCTGTTGCAATTTATAATAGAAATCAAAGAAAGCGGAGGATCTTTTCATGGCCATTTAAAAAAACGGTCCTATTCAGGGCCAACAATTATAGTTCAACAAGACGCTTGTACTACAACTTTCGACAACAAACTTAGTTAAAAAGTGGGTGGCTCTAGTGCTGGGGAAATGTACACACAAACAACATGCTGGGTATTCAATTTCCAATGCAGCACTCACATTTCAAGTCAAAATTTGCTCAAAGTTTTCATTTGAATTCTGATCCATAAAGTACTGTACTAAAAAAAAATATATGTATATATTTGAAAAAGATTTTTTTGGAATAGCATATTTTGTAAACAATCCCTTCTGCTAGTACACATGTCTTCATTACTGTTTTTAGTTCGCTTTTCATTTTAATGCCGTGTCTAGGGATTGCAATCAGGCCGGATTGGTACTTTGTTAAGAAGTCTATCTAATCAGTGCGTATTTTTCCAAAATCGGCTGAGTAAAAGTAATTTGAAAGGATATTATTCCAAATGGACGAACAAAACGTTTATTTAATCATTAGAAAATCAACTTTATTAATAATTATCCATTGGTGGAAATCAATCACCAACAATAAATTAAAGTAATAAATTAATTAAAGTAACTACTAGTAATAAGTAAATAACGATTGGTAATGATCAGTATTGCTAGTTTCCACACCAAAAAACAACAGTTTGTTTTATACGTAGTACTTTTCTATTTATCTAAAATTAAGTAGTCTCTATCTCTGATGTCGTTGAGCAAATGACATAAATTGTACCTAACCTTGTATCATACTAGTATAAAAATTTAATCTTTGGTAGGTTGGGTCAATATACCAAAAAAGGGAACTCTTAATTGCTTAAATCGAAGTTGTATAGTAATAAAAATAACTTTTGAGTTTGAAAGAACCATCTAAGGGTATTAATTGTGTAAGTTCCAACCTACTTAATGAACTGCAAATATAACCAGCGGCCGAGAAGGCCCTCTCAGCTCCGGCACTAGTTGGTATAACCGTCATTAAGCAGTCGTACATAAGTGACCAATATTTTTCTTCGACTCCATCTATTTCATATGAAGTCTTAATATAAATTTGATTAATTCTCAATCGATTGCTTAATAAACGATTTTGCGACTTTAAAGTTGGGTTTGAAATTATTGGATCCGATAGATATTGCTGGATCCGGTAGGTAGCCAGACGATGCCGGATAGGATTGCAATCCCTAGTCGTGTCGTACTCTAACCTCCAGTTCTCTCCAAATGCGTTCTATTGGGTTTAAATCCGGCGACTGAGGTGGTGTTTTTAGAACTTGTGGAAGTTGAAAGCCGTGAGCTTTGGATCGTTATCTTGATAAAAAAACAAAGTTGTTTCCAATACCCAAATTGGGCTGATAATTTTAAATTGTCTTTCAAAGTCTTTAAATAAAGCATGATTCATTATGCCATCAATAAGTTCCAAATTACCTAGTCCTGATGCTGACTTGACCATCACACAAGGACACCGCCAAGCTTTACTGTTCCAGCTAAGTTCTTTCGGGATTAAGTTCCTCATTTTTCTTCTCCGTACAATTATATTCACGTTGGGTTGGTTTGTAGAGTGGGGTACCAGCTCAGGTGTTGTTTCGTCATCTGACCGTGATTCAAAATTACGAGGTGTTGTCCTCGGATCTTTCCCTTAAGGGACTGATCCCGGACCGTCTTCAATAGCCCGTTGTGTTGCTCTAGTACGACGTTAACTAAAGATTACCGTATACTTATACGCCCAGTGGAACTAAAAATGTTACATGGGCATTCATCTGTAAATAAAACATTAATTTTACGAAGAAAAGACAGCTTTCTATTTTTCTCACATACAAAAAATTTTTTCGGGTAGAACGCCTATTTAATCCAGCTGACCTGAGCACTCGTCGAACAGTTTCAGATGAAATTGAAGTCGTAAATATTTTAATAAATACTGTAGAAATTTTTACAGCACTCAAACGAGGATTTTTCAAAAAATTTCTTACTATAAATCTGATTACTTGAGTTAACTTTACCGGACGACCTTTTCTTACCTTTTTTTCGATTCGATTTTCTTTAAAGCGTTTTATCACATACTGCACCGTTGGATAGAATAAATTTACCAATTTAGCGATATTACAAACTAATTTACCACTACTATGATGAAAAATTATTTTTCGAATGCTGTTCGTTGTTTTCTTACAACTACGTTCCAATTTAAATAATAAATAGAATATTAAGAGTAAGCAAGCAAAGATTTTTTCGAAACGTTTTTTTAAATGACACCACAATGCAAAAATAACAAAAAGCGAACTTTATGAATTTATCTGAAAATGTTTCGTGTTCGATCACTTTTGTGACGCATTCTCCCTCTGCCTCCTGACGATTTCATTTTTTATAAAATGTCAATTCATTCATTTATATTAAAGGAAAATGAGTCAATATTTTTTTAATGTTTGGTTTTATTCAGAATCTAATGAAAATTATAGGAAAAAGTATTGGACTTTTATATTCGAATTCCAAGCTACAGCACTTTTTTTTCTGCACATTTTTAAAGTGTACGACACTTTTGTGAGCCACTGTAAGTTGGTTGTGTAATCTACAAATGTTGTTTTCTTCAGATACCTAAAAATGTCCGATCTAAACTTCATTTTTTAATTAATGTCGCATGTTTATGGATAGTTCAGTTGTGATACCGAAAACAAGAATTTTTTTAATTCAGAGGCTGAAATAAAATCTTCAGACAAGTTATCTTAAATGTTGACAGTTCTACTGGTTAATAAGTATTGCTAACCTTAAAAAACTTATAATTAATAAAATGTCAATAACCCATAAATGAGAATACAGTTGCTCTTGCAATTTCATTTAGGAAAATATTGAAATCAAATACAAAAGATATTCTTCCTTCGCAGCGTTCGTTTATTGAAAAAAATTATTTTATTTGTTCTTTTCTTTTGCATCAACTGATAAATTCTCTTCGAACAAGGCGATTCAATCAATTGTCTAAATACTTTGCTAATACAGTTAAATTTGGAGCAATAAAAATTTAAAAATCCAGGTAAATATCGTGCTGCAATCTTTTCAAATGTTAAAACAAAACGCTGAGTGAAATGGCGTTACTTTATTAGTATAATGCTGCCATCTATAAATTGTTATTGTAACAAATAGCTTAGTTTAACAGTGTTAAGTAATTTGTATTGTGCTGCCATCTAGTAGATTATATAAGAAGTGCGTAAAAGTTGACGTAAGCGTATCACGTGTTTGCTAAAAGTTTTTGATATTCAAATATTCTAGAAAAGTATTCTAAATTTTTTTATAAATATTAATGAGCAATACAAATGTTTTTCGATAAAAATGTTTCACAAAGCATGCTTGAGGTTTCTTCAATCCTTGACTGCTCCTGAAAAATGTCACCACACTTACGAACCAGAAATTTTGTACTCTTAAAAATGACCAATTCTTTGTGAGTTTTTAAAATTTCAGATTTGAAATACTTGAATGGGAATTGAGGGCATCTAGAATTCTTGAGGATGATTTTGGGGAAATTTATGTTCTATTACATAAGAAAACTCCAATTGGTACTAAATAATTACTAACAAAGACAAAAGAACACTGAATTTTTTCGAAACCACCATTTGCTATTGCTGTCATATCGTAATCACTTCGAAAACGAACAAAAAAGCGAAACAAATAGTGTTGCATGAAAACGCGAAAAACAGTGCAGAATCAAATGTGGGACACTTGCTGAAAGAAAAGGTTCTACGGTTGGAGAGTCAAAAATCACTTGATCAGCAACGGCTGTGTATCAGTAGACGTCCCCGCCGCTAAGTCTGGGTATTGGCGGTTGCTATAGGAACATATTTTGAGTAAAGGTGACGCAAGTGGAAAACTAAATTTAATTATGATGTATTTCTTGTGTGTGATTTTGTTTGATTTCTTGGGTTGTTTTTATCATTCTTTTGTGAGACCTCACGTTGGGTTGGTGTGGAAGTTTGGGGAGTGGAGTGCAAGCTTAGGTGTTGTTTCGTCATCTGACCGTGGTTCAAAATTACAAGGTGTTGTCCTCGGATCTTTCCCTAAAGGGATTGATCTCGAACCGTCATCAATAGCCCGTTGTGTTGCTCTAGTACGACGTTAATTACCAATTACGAAACTCAACTGTGATTGCTGCGCAGATAATTTGGTAATTTTTTTTTAACGTCGTACTAGAGCAACACAATAAGCTATTGACGACGATTTGGAAGGAATTCAAATAGGTAACCAATGAGAATTTACATTCATATTAGAATAGTAAGAAGTATTGTTCTTATAACAGAATGTGTGAATAGTAACAAATATTGTTCTTTTTATATCAGAATGAATAGTAAGAAACATTGTTCTTATTATATCAGAATGAATAGTAAGACGGACAATTCGCAGCCTTTTTAGTTTGGAAAGTAATCGCGTTGCTAACTTAGCCACCTTTAATATTAAATCGAAATCGATAACTCAACTATGATTGCTGCGCAGAGTTCGGTGAGTTATAATTATGTGTTGGTGTATTATCTACTTGTGTTGTTTGTCAGTAGTATATATATTTTTGTTTTAGTTCTGCCCGTTGTTAAGTTATATTTTTTCGTGTTTGTTTATGAGATAAAGTTAAAAGAATATAATATTGGTTGCAGTTCATTTCTTAATCGAAATTCTAAACAGGCGGTATATTTGTTTATGGAATTGTGTTGGAGGTATAGTCTCATCCATGTATTTTGAGACATAATTTTGTTAGTAATTTTTCCCGCAAGCTTTTCAAATAATCGAACGCTCATTCGGAAGTAATTAAAAATCTTCTCTAGATAATCACTTTTTCTGTCCTTTTTTTTTTTTTTTTTCAATATAATTTTTTATCCAACGTTCTCTTTTCTGAATTACCCGCCGCTACTTGAGTTGAATTGTTTGTAAAATGCATGGTAATATTACTACATATTATCCCTAAAGGAATAATATGTAGTAATTGTTAATATGCAGATTTTCGAATTGTTTTTATCCCCATCTGCAGGTCCAGGACAAATACGACGAGGGTTAATATATAGCCTATGTTTCCTGTAGGATTTTACGGGATGAGTACCGAATTAGGTTTGAATTGGTCTGGTAGAGATGGTAAAAATACTCAGTAATTCCTATAGGGATTTCGAATTGTTCTCAACCTAGTGTCGATTTTTGAATGGGGGTAGTTGAGTTAACGCCACACTGGAACCACTTACTGTTGGCGACGGTCCAGGATCAATCCCAAAGGGAAAGGTCAGAGGACAACACCTTGTCATTTTTAACCATTGTCAGATGACGATTTAACACCTTAGCGGGCACTCCAAACTTCCACATCCCTCCAACATGACGACACACAAGGATTTAACGTGCACCAGCTCCCATGTACACAAGCGTCTATGGTTGGATCGAGTTTCGAACTCGCAACCCTTCATTGCCCTTCAATCCTTCGGTTGCTCATTCGCTAAGGTGTGAATGAGTTTTTTTTCCTTCAGTGTCAGAAAAGAGGTTTCATTGTATGGGTCCATTTACTTGATGGTGTGTTTGGCGCAGCTTGGCCGGATACGGCGCATGCGCCATGAAACGCCAACCCATTGGAAATCCCACGGATAGTTACTGTCGGGTTTGGACAGACGGACTGAACAAATTGGAAAAGCGGAAGTTAATACTTAATATCACGTCCTAATGAGGATTCTGTTACTGTTGGTAACTCTCTTCATGAACCTTGGAATGAAGGATTTTGCAACTTCGTATTCAGAAGCAAAACCAGAGCAAGGGGGAACGAGGAAATAAAACGAAATCCGCTTGCTCGAATTCCAACGTAGCTATTTGCGAAACAACGGATTCCCTTCTATTTAAATATTTATTTCTTTTTTACATGTGAGTGCATTCTAGGAATATCTGGTATCCCTATAGAGTCTGCGCGCCGGTTAAGTTTACCGTCGGGTTACCGTTCCAGTCTGCGAGCCTGACAGAAGCATTTAGGGAGCCGTATCTAGTCTGCAGGCCGTATCTGGACTGCGGGAGGTTTAAACTTTTCCGGATTGTTGTCTCTGGTCTGAGGGCCATATAAAAATGTTTTGAAGGTTTTGTTTTTGAATGAAAAAAGTACCATAGTAAAAATTAAGAAAAATAACAGTGTAACTAAGTATTTGTCAGTGATGGCGACATCCGTCCCATCAGAAAAAGTTTTTTTCCTAAGAGGTGGAATAGTGAGTGATAAAAGAAGTCGGCTTAGGATGGAGAAAGTTAACAAACTTCTTTTTTTACAAACTGCAAATAACAAATATTGGGGCATGTAATAATTATAGGCCCCAATATTTTTTATTTACAGTAAATAAAAAACAAGTTTGTTGTGTTTACCCCCATAAGTTGATAAATAATTAATAATAACTAACAATAATTATTGCTATAAAAACATCGATGGTTTTTGGGCGATGTATTATCAACATCGATGTTTTAATTTTGAACATCGATGTTTTAATTTTGAACATCGATGTTTTAATTTCGAACATCGATGTTTTAATTTTTGAACATCGATGTTTTAACTTTAAATATCGATGTTTTAGTTTTGAACATCGATGTTTTAGTTTTGAACATCGATGTTTTAGCTTTGAACATCGATGTTTTAACTTTGAACATCGATGTTTTAACTTTGAACATCGATGTTTTAACTTTGAACATCAATGTTTTAACTTTGAACATAGATAATTTAATTTTTAAAATCGATGTTTTAATTTTGAACATCGATGTTTTGCTGTCGATGTCGCATCCTTAGTTCCTAATCGTGGCAGGGTGGTTTCTCGAACGGCGGGGAGGCCGTGGTCGGAGGGACGGTCTTGCGTAAGTGGACGGCCGTTGCTTCCAGGATCGGTCACGCGCTGCCCTCGCCCCACAACAGGTACGCCCGGAATGCCGCTCTCTCACTTCCTTGACCGATTTTCGGGGCCCTAAAGTGGGCCACGGAGAGACATCGGGGCCCCGGGCGCTCGCCTCGCGTGTTGGTAAACAGCTTTATCCTTGTTTGCAAACACGCGCGTAGAGGTTGTTTCTCTTTCGCGCAGTCACCGCACCCTCTACGGAACTTCCGCTGGGACAGCAGCGCCGCGGACCCAATCCAGTTACCAACGTTGCGTAAGTGTTTAGTTAAGATTACGCTGGAGTTACACAACGGGTTACTGAAAAATTGAAGGAAAATTATTTTACTGACTAAAAATTACATTGAATCCATATACAGTCAAACCCCGTAGTAACGAACCCTCCGCGCACTGATCCAGAAGTTCGCTGTAACCGAGGGTTCACTATATCCGATTTTTCACATAGTATTAACAATTTAAAATTTCATAAGATCCTTTTAAAAATTTCTGTGCTGACCAACTTAATTACGCTGAATTGCAATTAGTAATGGGCTATATTAAAGTGTGAAATAATTTTTTTTTCTCAAAAATGTGTTTAACACCTGCGCTGCTGATCCCGCGGCAGCGCGTGATGTGGCGTCTCAGTAGTCGATCACGCGCTCGCGCGGGAAGACCTGAGCCTTGACATTTATTCTCCGCTTTAATTGGCGTTGTATGTTAGGTGTTGGCGTGGAGTGAAGGTTAGAAGCTAGTTAAAAAGCTATGTGGTTTTCAAATTCTTAAATCTGTCGTAGCCGAAAGTCTTCACGTTGGGTTCGTGTGGAAGATTGGAGAATGGGATGACAACTCGGGTGTTGCCTCGTCATCTGACGGTGGCACAAAATGACGTGGTTTAGTCCTCGGATCTTTCCCTCAGGGGACTGATCCCGAACCGTCGTCAATAGCCCGTTGTGTTGCTCCAGTACGACGTTAATTAAAAAATACTACAGCAAATGGTAGTTACTTTAATTGACGTCGATTGGAGCACAACGAGCCACTGACGACGCTAAGGGATCAATCTCCTAAGGGAAAGATCCGAGGACAACACCACATCACTTAGAACCACGGTCAGATGGAGAGGTAACGCCCGAGCTGGAAACCCATTCTCCAAACTTTCACGCCAACCGAACGTGGTGACTTGCGGCCACGACGGATTCCAGGTGCACCAGCCGCCTCTACACCATACGCTTACAAATATACATGCACTGACCCGGATTCGAAGCCGGAACCTTTCGATCTAGAGGCTAACACCTCAACCACCAGACCGGTGGGTCGGCGAGACACGAATCGGAGTCGCGACACTTGTGCCATCAGCAGATGCAAGCGAAGGAGGTCTGCTGGTATTTTTAGAAAACTGCGCTTTGCGGTTGTGGATCTCGTGACTGCGGCGGTGTTGGCAGTTTCGGCGCCCTGTCGCGGTGCCAGTGTGTCGTCGCTCGCCATGCTGTCGTCTCCTTTCTTTCCCTAATGTCACCTGTAATGCATCCCAACAAGACCTAACCGTGACAGAAGGGTTGCCTTGGCAGTGGATGCATAAGGAGAGTTTGGCAACACCAGTTGAATGGCTGCGCTCCACCCTGCCAACTCTGGTTCGTGCGGGTTGAGTTGATGGCGTTGTTCCGTCTGAGACGGTCTGGATATACCTTAACCCGAACAACTGCGTGGCAGTATGCTGCTTCTTCTTCTTCGAGTGGAAGCAGACCCCTCCGTACCGAGTTATTTAAAACCCACAGCGGATTAGCTGAAGCTAGGGAAAGCCTCTAAGTAGCGTGGCAGTATGCAGAGAGGTGTGACAGTTCAGGTGTTGCCTCGTCATCTGACCGTGGTTCGAAATGACATGTTGTCCCCGATAACTTTTTAACTAACGTCGTACTAGAGCAACCCAGCGGGATATTAAAGACGGTCCGGGATCAATCGCCTAGGGTGGCCAACCTTTTACATACCATCCGCCAATTTTATTTTACATCCGAGTTCAGATGCGCCATATGTCACACACCTATTCTACCTTCTTGCATTCATGATTGGGGTAGGATCTGTTTCACTTAGGGTAAACTAAATTAGTTAATGCGCGCCATTTAACATGCGTTTATTGGAGCACCAACATACACTAGCAAGAGAAGATCTCTTGGACGTGAGGGAGATCGCAGTCATGGAGCCCGCTGATGGTGCTACAGCTGCTGTCTCGTTTGGTGAAGATAACTCTGGACCACAGTTGATATGATGAGAGAGAGAGAGAGGTCTGTGCGAGATGCAGCTCCGAGAGCGAGGTCAGGTTGGAACTTGGAGTCGTCTGTTCTCTCTACTTGCTAGAAGGAAACTTGGCACACATATTCTTAATATCTTTTTTATATAAGTATGTTTATAGACATAATTATCATTTTAAATGTTTTAATTATTGTACGCATAACAGCACATAAACGTTACTTACCATTAATAAGACTTTTGAGCCTGTTTCGATTTTGCTAGTATTTTCATGTTTGGTGTTAAATTTGTTACTGAGAGCAGTAGAGAATTCTTCAAATTTGAATAAGGTCATTAAGGATGTCGTTTTGCTTTTAATACATTTCATAGATGAAAAATTTTGTTCGTGTGTGTGCGTCGTTCCCAAACGACAATTTTTTTTTTTTTGCAAATTTTCTTAGTTTTGGGGTTTTTTAATGTTTAAAGAAATTAATCAGGTCAAAAGCCATTTAGATTTGAAAAAATCAAATCTGCTTATCAAATTTCATTTTCAAAAATAGATTTGCTTTTAAAAAATTGCTACGAACTGATGAGTAAGAAGGCTGTATGAATTGAACTGATAGCACTCTGGTGTTGAAAGTATGAAGATGGATTCAGTTATGGCGCCTACTTCAAAAGAATAAGTAAATGAAATGATGCAATGCGCCACTTGTTTTCATCCAATTCGCCACGTTTGGCGCATGCGCCACAGGTTGGCCACCCCTAGCCTAAGGGAAAGATTCGAGGACAACACCACGTTATTTGGAACCACGGTCAGACGGTACAAATTTCCACACCGACCCAACTTGAGGACTTAAGGCCAACGGCCACGACAAATTTAAGGTGCACCATCCGTCTCCATACGCCATACGCTTACAAACATCCATGTACTGACCTGGATTCGAACTAGGATGCATGAATGTATGTAAGCGTATGGTGTAGAGGCGGCTGATTCACCTAAATCTATCACGGTCGAAAGACCTCACGTTGGGTTAGTGTGGAAGTTTGGAGAGTGGGATGCCAGTTCAAGTGTTGCCTCGTCATCTGACCGTGTTCCAAAATGACGGGGTGTTGTCTTCGGATTTTTCCCTTGAGGGATTGATCCCGGACCGTCGTCAATAGTCCGTTGTGTTGCTCCAGTACGACGTTATTTAAAACATTACCAATTAATTTTTGTGAAATAGTAAATTAATTTACAAGGAATGTATTGTTTTTACACACAAAGCAACTCTTCTAATAAGCAGAGTAAATCTTTATTTTTCCCAGATGTGAAGGACGTATCACAAATCTCAAGAAATGAAATTGTAGCTAAATTACCATCACCAGATGTTGCCGGTAGCACAATTTGCACTGCATCTCAGTTGACATTTAATGTTGATTTATCTAACTACATTACAAAATAGAAGGATGATTCCATTTCTACATTAAAATCATTTTCCCACTAAATGAAACTTAAAAAATAGTTTTCTATTGTGTTAATTTTTCTTTGAAATAGATTCTAATATATAGTGCAGTTTAATTTCAATTATACTGGGCTTTACATAAATTAAATATGCTTTAAGATTAACATTTATAAGGAATTATGCTATTTAGGTTAAAATTGATTTCATTATGGTTTTACATAGTTTCATGAGTTGTATTTACATCGTATAATCAGTATTCTTACTTTTATTTATAGTATTACAACTTTTTTTAAATCAAAGCTTATTAAAAATCTATAGTGCTAAATACTTTAATGCATCAACCAAAATAAAAGTAAAAGAGCGCTTTATTGTAAAAAAAAATAGTTGATATGTAAAAAACGATATTTAGTATACTCTTTTGCCAAATTTATAAAAATTGTCTACACTAGCCCCCTTCTCCCCTATTAGCTGTGCTGACATAAACACAAACACGTAACGAAACTGCTCAGTTATCGCGATATAGCAATAACGGGAAACACTGTTACCGTAGAGTAACAGTTTTGCCCCAGTTGGATAGCCACAGCGGTTTCAAGTCACATTGGCAAAGAACGGTCGTATTGGTGTTACCAGAAGCAAGTGTAAAAGAGGACATTCGGGTTCTGAACTGGATTCAAACGGGATGACATTTCAAAATGGAACGTAATCTAAGATGGAGACTTTCATTTTTTCGAAAGAAAACGAGTCTCGCCTTGAGTAGAGACGAACTGAAAAAACAGGACATTCACGATGGAGGTTACGAAGTGGAGGAATTCTTTAAATCTATTGTATTTCTGGGTAACGGTAGACCAGTTGGGAGAGTAACGGATTCACAAAGACCATCGTGTACAAAAAGGGTTGACTGCGCGTTAAATCCGTCGTTGACTCAAATATCCTCACGTTGGCGTGGTGTAGAAGTTTGGAGAGTGGGGTGTCTGCTCAGCTGGGGTCTTGTCATCTGACCGTGGTTCAAAATGACGAGGTGGTGTCCCCGGATCTTTCCCTTAAGGGATTGATCCCGGATCGTCGTCAATACCCCGTGATGCTCTAGTACTACGTTTATTGAAAAAAAAGCAATACCAGTCCACCCAGCAAAGATTCTGTTTCGTTAGTGATCAAAATCCGATCTCTGCAGCAATCTCTGCGCAAACCACGCCGTCAATAACCGGAAGATAGGCTGGTATTCAAATTAACCTCACTCCGGAAAACACGACGGGCTATTGAACACGGTACAGTTACAAACACCTAAGGGACAGTTCCAAGGACAACAGCACGTCATTTTCAACCACTGTCAGATGTCGAGGCGACACCTGAGCTGCCACCCCACTCACCAAACCTCCACACCACGACAACGTGAGGACTTTCGGCCACGACAGATTTAAGGTGCACCTGTAGACTCTACACCATACGATTACAAACATCCATGCACTGACCCGGATTCGAACCAGGAACCTTCCGGTCTACAGTCTGACACTTTAACCACCAGACCGGTTGGTCAGGTGACGACGCAACACCTGAGCTGACACCCCACTCTCCAAACTTCCACACTATTGTCCTTGGCGTAGAATATCCTTCTTCTGGATCTTGCGCCATAAAACCCAAAGCAACCAAACTTTCACACCACGCCAACGTGAGGACATTTGAGGCCACGACATATTTAATGTGCACAAGCCTTGTTTGACGACAGATCGACCCTTCCGGTATCAATCCCGAAGGGTAAGATTCAGGGACTCCTTTGTTATTGAAAACACGATCAGGTGACGAGGTCAACATCTGAGCTGGCAACCTTCCGGAATCTGTGTCAGTGCATAGTTATTTGTAAGCGTATGGTGTAGAGGTGGCTGGTGCACCTTAGGTTCGTGGTTCGAATCCGGGTCAGTGCATGGATATTTGAAAACGAATGGTGTAGAGCATGGGTGGCCAACCTGTGGCGTATGCATGATGTAGAGGCGGCTGGTAAACCTTCAATCTGTCGTGGGTTCAATCTATCGTGATATTAAAGACGGTCCGGGATCAATCGCCCAAGGGAAAGATCCGAGGACAACACCATGTCATTTTGATCCGCGGTCAGACGGTACAAACTTCCACACCAACCCAACATGAGATCTTACGGCCGCGACAGATTTAAGATGCACCAGCCGCCTCTACACCATACGCTTACAAACATCCATGCACTGACCCGGATCCGAACTAGGATGCATGAATGTTTGTAAGCGTATGGCGTAGAGGCGGCTGGTGCACCTTAAATCTGTCGCGGTCGAAATTCCTCACGTTGGGTCGGTGTGGAAGTTCGGAGATTGGGGTGCCAGCTCGGGTATTGCCTCGTCATCTGACCCTGGTTCAAAACGACGTGATGTTGTCCTCGGATCTTTCCCTTAAGGGA
Organism: Metellina segmentata; assembly: GCA_947359465.1. Classification (NCBI taxonomy): domain Eukaryota; kingdom Metazoa; phylum Arthropoda; class Arachnida; order Araneae; family Tetragnathidae; genus Metellina; species Metellina segmentata. The sequence goes on along the minus strand of OX375880.1, from coordinate 7,267,897 downwards.
TGGATCCCGGACCGTCATCAATAGCCCGTTGTGTTGCTCTGGTTACGACGTCAATTTAAAATTGCCAAAATTACTGAGCGGTTCTCCAAATCTCCACACCACGCCAACGTGATTTTTTTTTGTCCTAACGGGAAACGCCGACGCATGGCAGGAATGTTACGTAACAGATAGTCACCGTGGTGCAACATGCAATTAGTCTCTTACACGGCCATCACGCAACACACTTCATCCATCGAACTCGAAAGGACCTTCGATCTGAGCCACAATAAACAACGACTTTCGGGGAACCGATTGAAATTAAAAGTTCGTATAACTTTACTCCTACGCAGCCCCATCTCCCAGTGCAGCCGAAGACGCGTCCGAAGTCCGATTGACAAGTGGACACGTCCGACTTTGAGATAAGACAACTGCGCTTCCATCCGTCTCCCCGTGAATGGTTTTCACATTCCTCGTCACGTGACCGATAACCGGGAGTGCGGGGTGAAGTTTCAAACCTGCTACGCAATACGATCGGGCCATAATGTGTGTTTTGTGTTCGCCTTCTGTTATCTTGTCCTTTGCCGAAGATGGCACGTCCAATAGCTGTGTTATGTTATTTTTAATCAGCGTCACACGTCGTCCAACGGGCTTGGAATTGAGCGTGGGATTCCATTTTGTTTGCGATGGGTAGTAATTGGTAATTAACGTCGTGCTAGAGCAACACAACGGGCTGTTGACGACGGTCCGGGATCAATCCCCTAAAGCAGGGGTTCCCAACCTTTTAGTAACTGCGTACCACTTGAAATTTTTAGAAATTTTTGGCGTACCACCAGTCATATATATTTTTTAGGAACATATATCTTCTGTCAGAAAAGTGCCCAATGGCTTGTTCTATCTTAATTAAAATACTAAGAAAGCTTCATATTTTATGATTAATGCACTTGTATTTCGTATTAATGATATTTTTAATAAAGGAAAAAATGAAACAATTGTTGAAAATTACAGTTTTAATTTATACTCACAGGTCTAAAAACAAAAAATTTTAAATAATTTGTACATACTAAGCAAACAAAGATTACCATAGTCAAAAATCAATTTTTAGTGCGAAACTTGTTGTTTGTCTTTCATTAAAATATATCAATATCAGGAGCAATGGAGCTTAACTTCACTCTTAAGTCCCCTTCAACACTTACTCTGTTTCTATATTTATTTTTTATTTACAAAAGTTCAGAAAAACCACTCTTGCACAAGTAACTAGTTACGAATGGTATAAGACAAGAAGAGATATCAACTTAATTTCGCCAAGATAGCCATTAAATAGAAATAGATAATCAGCAACAAAGTTTCTCTTTAAATAATGTGCTACTGTTAGCGTTATTTATTACAATGTAATAAAAACGTTAATCCCAAATTGATTTAATATAATCCCATTTTTCCTATAACATGGTTGTACATACTAAAAAATCGATCAAATTTCGTAGAGTATTTGGGTCGCTCGTATCATCCTTGCGTACCACCTGAAACTGTTGGGAATCCCTGCCCTAAAGGAAAGATCCGAGGACAAACACCACGTAATTTTGAACAACTGTCACATGACGAGGCAACACCTGAGCTGGCACAATACTCTCCAAACTTCAACACCAACCCAACGTGAGGACTTTCGGCCGCGACAGATTTAAAGTGTACCAGCCACCTCTACACCATACGCTTACAAACATCCATGCACTGACCCGGATTCGAAAAACCATCCGATCTAGAGGCTAACACCTTAACCACCAGACCGGTTGGTCGGCTGAAACTAAATGGAGGAAACTAAAAGAGAACACTAAAACCATTTGTAGCTTTTTGGCTTTACATACATACTGGGGTATTACGATGTAGACAATCAGGTATTTCTAGTGATTCAAAATTACGTGGTGTCGTCCTCGATCGTTCCCTTGGGGATTGATCACTAACCGTTGCCAATAGCCTGTTCTATTGCTCCAGTGCGACGTTAATTAAAATAACTAACAACCATACGTAAGGTAAAATAATTTTAATTAAATTCGCACTGGAGTAACACAAAAGACTACTGACTACGGTTCGGGATCTATCCTCGGATCCTTCCCTTGCGGGATTTGATCCCTACGGGATCAAATCCCGCAAGGGAAGGATCCAAGGACAACATCTCGATATTTTGAACCACGGTCAGATGACGAGGCAACACATGAGCTACCACCCCACTCTCCAAACTTTCACACCAACCCAACGTGAGGACTTTCGGCCACGACAGATTTAAGGTGCACCATATGTCTCTACACCAGGGGTGGCCAACCTTTTACATACCATGCGTCAATTCTTTTTTTCACATACGAGTACAGATCCGCCACACAGCTCAAGCACCTTTTCTACCTTCTTACGTTCATGGTCCCCTGGCGTACCCTTAATAATATTTTGAATAAAAGTATGTTTATAGACATGTTTATCATTTTAAATTATTTCATTATAATCTTTAAAACAATATCTATTACAGCATTATTACATTATTTACCATCAATGAAACTTTTGCGCATGCTCGGATTACGCTAACCTTTCAATGTTTGGTGTTAAATTTGTTACTCAGAGCAGCAGAGAATTCTTCAAATTTGAAAGTCATGCATGACCTCGTTTTGCTTTGAATAAATTTCATGAATGAAAAAGCTTGTTTACATCTGTTTGTCGTTTCCAAACGACCTACATAATTTTTTTCAAAATTTCTCTGAGTTCTTGGAATTGTCCACAGGGTAATGAAAGACAGAAATGAATCATATCAGAAGCATTTAAATCTGAAAAAAAACTCATCAAATTTCCTTTTTACTAATGAATTTGTTTTCAAATCAAAAAGTTCCATTTGTATGTTACTAGGCATCATCATTTCATTTTGTTTACCAAGCGAAAATAGGCTTGCGAGCATGCAGTTTTCTTCTTAAGCCAAATCATAAAAACGATTTTCAAATGATCCTCGCAATAAAAATCATTGATTTTTTTAAATATATTTGGCCAAATTGCTACTCTCCGCAGCACATTCACTCTGCCCTTTCAAGTGTGGAAATTGACTCAAATCCTGATTTTCTAACTAAAAGATGAACATTTTAAATTTAATTTTAAATTAATTGATGCTATTTACTAAGATAGGAATTAATTTATTCTTACCTTGTAGTTTAAAATTTAGATCATTGAGATAGCTAGTAACATCAACTCAAAATGTAAAATCAAATATCCAGTTAGTATCAAATGATAGGGTTCTTTCATCTGGTAGTTCCTTTTCATGTTCTAGAAATTAATAAACAGCATTTTCAACTTCCAAAATCTATTCAGAACATGTTCTCTAGAAAGCCAGCACACCTCACCATAAAGGACAAGTTTACCCTATTCCAAATCTAACAATTCACAATATTCTGTGAATTCTTGTCTATTGTTCTAATTTTATTCACACATTTCACAACCGGTAACATAACATGCTGCATTTTTAAAGTTTTCCATTCAGTGCCTCTTAATGCAGTGATATTTTAGTGCAGGACGATTTAAAAAATGTGTCAAAGTTGTAGTGTCATTGACTTTACAATCACCGACGGCTCTTTGTCACACGTTGATGAGTTTACTATAATCTAATTTTAGATTTTCTAGGCATGATTTACTTTTTCAAATAAGCCTGACCTTCTTGTTTTACCATATAACGACTTCAGACTAGCAAGTTCATTAAAATTATCATTTAATTCCTCTTATAAAAATGCTTAACTGGGCTACATCACATGTCCGGTAATTCATTGAAAGTTATAGAAAAGAAGGTACAAGAATGGACAATGTCTTCCAGTTGCTGAGATACATCCTGAGAGAGTTATTCGATACGTCTCGTAACTGTCTGCATTGATATAGCAATTTCGTCTGCTTTCCTTTCAATACCTTTATTACCATAACGACGTGCAAATATTAGGAGACAAGGCTTAACAATTTCTTCTCCCGTCAGAAAAGGTTTCTTTTTTCGGCAATGCTAAAGCAATTTCATAAGACGCTTCTGTTATTGCCAAGTCTTTACAACTTACTTTAGCAAAAAATGTTGTCTTCTTCTGTTACCTTCCTTTTTCTTAATCACGTATTCTTTTCGTAACTCAGACCCAAAAACGAGCTTAATTTTCCTTTCTATGTTAGTCTTATGCTGTGTTTTATAGTGTATACTACGATTATGTGTTTTATAGTGTATATTACGATTATGTGTTTTATAGTGTCTACTACGATCACGTTACGTGAAAGAGTACTTTCACAAACAATGCTAAACGGTTTTCCTGATGGACTTGCCATTAATAACAATTCATTTTACCACTGTTCATTAAATTCCCGCCTACTGTCACTTTCTACGCTTCTTTTGCATAGCGATAGATAACAGGAATGTAAAAAAAAAAGGCATAGAAAACACAAAACTGTAAATCTTGAACCAGAACAAACATATCACAAGTACGTACGTCATATCACACAGAATACCAATGATGAACTGTCAAAAAATTACGACGAACTGATGAGGAAAAAGGATTACGACGAACTGATGAGTGTATGAATTGAGTGAAAGACCGGACTTGAGGCCATTTTGGAGGAAGACAATTTTGAATCTGTGTTTTTCCGGATAGTACAAGTTCTTTGCAGCACTTGTGAGACTGGAACAACGTGCGTGATCGTGCTAGCATCTGCATTTTAAAATTGCCAGAACTCCAATGGATTCCGTCACACGTGGACATCTTTGGAAATGAGATTGCTGATGATTTGGCGAAGATAGTCTCGGTGAACCCTTTTCGTTCCGACTCCTCCCTCACATTTGACGAACTTTTTTTCCATCGAAAAAATCAAGAACTTAAAGGGTGTGGAAGGTCTTAAAGGTGTACCCCATGGATGGTACCGGAAGGACAGTCGAGGTGGATCAATTTACCTCTCTTGTCATAGAGACGACCAGACGGCATTGTCTAGATTTGCTAGTGGTCACTTACGAGGCTGTTTTTACAACCTTACCTTTTAACTCCTTAAGTCTGTTTTTAAAACTCCTTAATACCGTGGGGACTCACGGTATTAAGGAGTTTCCGGTATGTTTTAAATGTGGTGAGGGGAGTGCGTCCCCAGAGCAATCTTCTCTTGTCTCCAGCTCTCCAGAGACTTTTTTGTGACAGATCCCTTGCAGGCACTTGACTTTGTAAGGGTGTGGGGACTCATGGATGCTGTCTAGCTGCCGCTAGTCAGTGAAGGACTAGTAACAATAACAATAACAACTTCAAAAAGAATAAGTAGGCGATAGGATGCAATGCGCCACTTGTAATCATCCCATGCGCCACGTTTTGCGCATGTGCCACAGGTTGGTCACCCGTACAGATACGCCATACGCTTACAAATATTCATGCACTGACCCGGATTTGAACCAGGAACCTTCCTATCTAGAGGCTAACACCTTTACCACCAGGCCGACCAACCGGTATATTGGTTAAGGTGTTAGCCTCTAGATAGGAAGGTTCCTGGTTCGAATCCGGGCATGGATGTTTGTAAGCGTATGGTGTAGAGACGGCTGGTGCACCTTAAATCGGTCGTGGCCGAAAGTCCTCACGTTGGGTTGGTGTGGAAGTTTGGCAAGTGGGGTGCCAACTCAGGTGTTGCTTCGTCATCTGACCGTGGCTCAAAATGACGAGGTGTTGTCCTCGGATCTTTTCCTTAAGGGATTGATCCCGGACCGTCGTCAATAGCCCGTTGAGTTGCTCTAGTACGACGTTAACTAAAATTACCTTTACCACCAGACCGGTTGATCGGCTAAAACCCCGAAGGGATGAATCCGACAACAACACGTCCTTTTGAACCACGGTCAGATGACGAGGTCAGTCCTGAGCAGGCACCTCACTCTGCAAACTTCCACAACACGCCAACATGAGGTCATGATATACCTAACGTGCACCAATCCTCTTTATACACGACGGTCTTTGGCTGGATTCGAACTCTCAAGCCATCGGTTGCGAAACCGGTTCCAGTTACATGGTAACCACAGTTTAATGGAATAGCTAACTGAAACAAATTTATTATTTTTGTTGTTACTTACAACTGTTATCGTAAATTGCACTTGACACTGTTATCGTAAAATAACAGTTTTATCCATGTCTACTTCAGACTTGGAAAAAGGAAAAAACACCAGACGCAGCTAAAAAATAGTCCGAGCTCCCTGTTTCTGGGAACGCAAGAGCCAGTCACAACAGTAAAACTTCGTGGGATGCGAGGAAGTGAAACATGTCTGCAATGAAGTTTAGGTAGGCATTTAATTACGTCGCATTGGAGCAACACAACGTACAATTGGCGACGGACAATTGTTGTCCTAGATCAGGGATGGCGCACCTATGACCCGCGGGTCAGACACTGACACACGCAGGCTTTTTAAATGACCCAGATGCGTTGATTTTTATTAACTTATAATCATATTCCATCATATACATAAAGAATTTTAATTATTTTTCGAACCCCTCTTTTTAAAAAAATCTGAAGAAAATGCAAGTGTTAATAAAAAACTTAAAAATGAAAAAAAAATGCATAAATGATTTTTGTAATTTGTTTTAGATTTATTGACTACACACAATGTGATTTATATGAGAATATTAGGATATGTATGACAAAACTTGGCATATTTACTAGGGATTTGGAAATGAAAACCATGAAATATTTTCCTCAATTGCAAAAACATTTTGAAAACACAATAACAATGGAAACTACGCTTGACGTTCAAGAAAATGCAGTAAAAAATGTTTGATGATTATACAGGAAATAAAACAAGACTTTCAGGAGATTTAATCAATTCAAATGTCCACGATTTAGAAATGGAATTAGTTGAATTTCAAAGCAGCATAGTTTGGAAAAATAAATTTGATAACTTGATTTCCGAAGTCGAAGGGAAAATGTCTGAAATTAATGCAAATTATAATGATCCCACACTAATAATTGAAAATATTATATTAAATGTACTTGGTTCCCACACCTTTGTCTGAAAAAAATTCAAGGACTTTTCTAAACTCCCCAAAAAATTTTCAAGGACCCGAAATTTCTTATAACGACCAAAAACAGGGTGTATGAAAAAGTTGTCAATTAAAATGAAAAATGTGGAAAATATTAAAAAAAACGACAATTTTTTTTACTTTATTTCCTTTACCCATGCCATCAACTGTGGTTAGTCTGATATATATATATATCACGTGGTGTCATAATGCGTAACACCGGCTTTATTCAGAATGATGCTCAAATGGCGCACCTACAGCGAAAAAAAACAAGTCTGGACAAGCCAGAAAGGAGTTTAAAACTATTAGTCGGAAGCTAAAGGTGTCCTTGGAGGAAAAATTAGCAAGGGAAATAAATATAAACCCAATAGAATTTTTTGCATATGCAAGTGTTAAAAATAAATTTAGTACTACACTGGGCCCGTTAGAGGGGAAGGGAGGTGAATTAATTCAAGACGAGGTGGGAATGGCAAACGTGTTAAATGACTTTTTTCTGGGGGTTTTCAATGGTAACTATAGTTTAAAAAAGGATCCCAAGGATGGAGCCTTTACAGGGGGTATAATTAAAGAATGCAAATTCAACAGGGAAGAAATAGTGCATCAGTTGAAAAGAATTAAGCCATCTTAAGCACCAGGGCCAGACGATATTTATCCGAGAGTACTAGTGGAATGCGCGGAAGAACTGGGGGAAGTAATTCACACGATATTTAATTCAACATATAGCACAGGTTGGGTGCCAATGGATTGGAAGTTGGCCAACATAACTCCAATTTTCAAAAAGGGAATACAAAGTGATCCGGGCAACTATAGACCAGTAAGTCTAACATCAGTAATTTGCAAAATATTTGAATCTCTGTTAAAAAAGCATATAATGTTATACTTGGAGGAGGGGGGACTGTTATCAGAGAATCAGTATGGGTTTAGGAAGGGCAGATCCTGCTCTACAAACCTTTTGAAGTTCTACGAAAAAATTACTGAGGAGCTGGATAATAAGAGCAGTGTGGATATCATGTACATAGATTTTCAAAAGGCTTTTGATAAAGTACCTCATGAGGCATTACTGTTTAAATTGGAAAGGCTGGGGATTCAGGGAAAAACATTAATATGGATAAAAAAAATGGTTATTGGGTAGAAAGCAGAGAGTGCAGGTAAAAGGAAATTATTCACAATGGACAGAAGTTATAAGTGGGGTGCCTCAGGGATCAGTTTTGGGACAAATTTTATTTATAATTTTCATAGATGATATAGGTCAGGGGATCAAGAATAGAATCAGTATATTTGCAGATAACTTAAAAATATGGGGGACAGTGGATACCAAGTTACAGATAGAAAATTTACAAGGATATTTTGATAAGATATCCGAATGGGCTGTAAAATGGGGTATGTCGTTTAATGTAGGGAAATGTCAAGTTCTGCATATGGGTTACAGGAACAGTGGAGCCGAGTACTGTCTGCAGGGAGTAAAGGTAAAGGAGGGAGAAACAGTCAAGGATCTTGGGGTGATAATTCACAGGGATTTTAAAATGGGTCACCAATGTTCAGCTGCGGGTAAAAAGGCTAATAGGTTATTGGGGTATATTAAAAAGATTGTAACTTCAAGGGATAAGAATATAATCTTGCCGTTATATAAGGGTTTAGTAAGACCACATCTAGAATATGCTGTACAATTCTTGGCTCCATATATGAGAAAGGACATAGAATCAATTGAAAGGGTTCAGCACAGAGCTACAAAAATAATAAAGGGGCTAGCAAATTTCGACTATAATGAACGTTTAAGTAAGCTAAACATGTATACACTGGAAAGAAGAAGAAGGAGGGGGGATTTGATTCAGCTTTTCAAGTTTGTAAAACAAGGAGACACAGAGGGCTTAAATTTCAATAGGGATAACAGAACAAGGGGCCATGGGTATAAATTGAATAAGACACATTTTAATCGGGATTTAAGGAAAAACTACTACTTTAATAGGGTAATAGACAGTTGGAACGCGTTGCCAGAAAATATAGTTAATTCAAAGGGAGTGTACGAATTTAAGACACAATTGGATAGTCAGTGGGAATTGGAGAATTCATAAACAAAGGACCAGCCTTGTTGGGCTTGAGCCTGTAGCTGGTCGTCAATATTTGTATTTGTATTTGTATAAGTTCAAACGGCAAGACGAAATTACACAATTTTGTATTTGACAAAAAAAAATCAAGTACTTTCAAGGACTTTTTACCAAGTTCCATAATTTTCAAGGACTTTCAAGGGCCCCTAGTTCGGAAAAATAAGTTCAAGGACTTTTTAAGGACCATGGGAACCCTGATGTATGGATTCTTTACCAAATAATTTTATATCAATGAAGAAACTTGCTAATGCCCTTTTAACAATGTTTGGATCCACATATTCATGGAAAAATTGTTTTCTGCGATGAATTTTGTAAAGTGTATCAATAGAAATTAAACTCGGAAATGAATTGACCGAAATGCGTTAAACTAATGAATATGAACCTAATATTAAAAAATTGTTTGACAAAAAAATCATTGAATATAGTTTAACTTTAGCGTACATACACATACCTGTAACTATATTATCTATTGAAAAATAATATTTCATTTATATATGTTGTTTTCTTTTCCTTGTTCATTAATAACTCAGTGCAGGGGGGCTGAGCATGATTTCTCCCCTTTTAAGTAGATTTTTTGCTCTTCGCTTACAAAAGTTAAAGTTGTAAAATACAAAGGAATCGTTAAATTTTTGGAACAGCAACTACGTTTAAGAGCGGTGGCAACGTCCTTGGCGATATTTTTGGCGCACTTCCAATGTCGCCAAGGAAAGAATTTTTTCAAAAATATTTTTATTCCAAAAATATTTTTCTCTTTACTACGGAAAATGAAAGCTTGAAAACACATTTGAGAACGTTTTGAAAAGAAGTATATTTTTTTAAAACTTGCAAACAAAGTATAAGCTTAAACACAATTTTGAACCACCAGAAAAACTGAACTGCATTTGTTGGGTAAGAAAACCCTGAAACATCAATTACACTAGATACAGTGGACATGTGAAAAAGAAAAATATCTTTAAAAGAAAAAAAAGCAAGAAATAATATAACCTGATAACGTCAGATCTCTTGCGTGAATAAATAAATAAATAATGAAATCGAAAATGGTCAAAAAACAAAGCTCTTAATCCTTTCGTGAAAACTATTAAAATAAAATAAAAATTCCACAACTGTCGAAATAAAATTAAATGGACCAATGGTATCACAGAAAACGATTTAAAAGTATCAATGCAATCCAAGGATATTTTAACAACAAAATAACCAATGTGAGGAAAGAAAAAATTTCTAACGAACCAATGAAATCAAACGACTTTAACGGATTTTGGAAGAACTTTCTAGAGTATTCAAAATGAAAATTGAAAGTTTCCGTTTGCCGAGGTTTCCATGAAAACCACAACTGTAACGACAGATAGTTAGCCTAAATTTAACAAGCGCCTCAGCGTACAGCGTAAGTGTCCGACAAGTTGACTCTGATTGGCTGGTATGATCATGTGCCTGAGACGTAAAGGTGTTTCATTTGGCTATTTATCTACGTTTTGGCGCAGATCTCTTTGACTGATAGGAACGGTTTTCGAAAGGTTTTAACATTTTGAACCGAAAATTGTATCCTTTTATTATATAAGTTAATAATTATATGTTAGTGTTTTATGTATGCTTTTTGTTACATCAGAATGGTCCTAAACCAGGGATGGATACGACACCATCATCCTAAAGCAAAGGGGACGGCAGAGGGGCGGAAAAATATCAGCTGGTAGTGAGTTCAGGAGTGGTTTTTAGATTATTTATGTAAAATCAACGGAAGTTTGGAAAAATAAAAAAAGGGTATTAAAAATTAGGAAAAGTAATTTAGAATCAAAAGAAATTAAATTGGAATTGTTTTAAAATAATTTGGATGATCTAAAAATATTTCCGCCAGCTGGGTTCGAACTCGGGAAGTCATCCTCCGCCGCTAACGCCAATCTGATGGTAAGTGACTTTAGCCATTTGGCCATCGTTGCTTCACTAAGAGGAGCTCTTTAAAAGAAGAGTTCATTTTTGCCTCCCCTTATTATATATATAAGTTGGCGAAAAATACTACTAACAACAACCATACAACATATATATGAGGAGCCAATCAGAGTCAACTTGTCGGACACTTACGCTGTACGCTGAGGCGCTAGTCTAAATTTATCGTAACTCGCTACTAGAAGTGCGAAAAAAATATCGCCAAGCCGTTGCCATCACTCATAAACGAAGAGTGTAGCTGTACCAAATTTTTAAAGGATTAAACAATTGAGAGCCAAAAAAGTGGTTTTTTACCATAAGCCCTTCACTTTTCCCAAGTGACCCACGAGCTAGCACTAAAAAATATTGATCAAAATTTGACCAACTTCTTAAAAAGGATCGCAGTCCCTGTCCTATATCTTTCCCGTTGGGATTGATCCCGGAAAGTCGGCAATAGCCCGTAGTGTTCCTCCAGTATAACGTTAGTTAAAAGAGTTGCCATATAATTTCGGTGCTAACGTAAAGTGATTTTAATTGACGTCGTACTAGAGCAACACATCGGGCTATTGACGATGGTCCGGGATCAATCCCTTAAGGGAAAGATCCGAGGACAAAACCTCGTAATTTTGAACCACGGTCAGATGACGAAGCAACACCTGAGCTGCTACCCCACTTTCCACACAAAACCAACATGAGGACTTTCGATCACGACAGATTGAAGGTGCACCAGCCGCCTTTACACCATTCGTTTACAAACATCCATGCCCTGACCCGGATTCGAACCAGGAACCTTCCGATCTAGAGTCTGATACCTGAACTATGAGACCGGTTTGTGGGCTCTAAAGTAGAAGAAATCGGAAACACTCAAAACTTAAACTTGCTGTTAATTATGTACAACTGTGATCGCAAATAAGCCATAACTTCACACTGTTATCGACCATTTCAGACCTGACCGCGATTATCAGCAACTTCAGCCTTTTTTATTCGAGAACATTCGGGGGTGTTGCCCGGGACGCAGAGCGACAGACGAACCGAACCAAGCGGGTGGGGAGCGTTCGAAAACTTTCCATTTCGCACCTCCACCGCGCCCGCCTCGCACTTAACCTTGGCGCCCGTTTCCGCGGTGCTAGGCTCCTCCCCCTCGTGCTGGCGGGGAAGGGGAGCGGCAGATGGCCGAGAGAGCCGTCTGCAGTCGAAAAGAGGAATCGAAGAGGTCGAAGACCTTGAACTGGGGCGGCGAATGCGCCGCTTCCGCTCGATCTGGGGCGAGCCCCGCTTCCAACCGAAAGCGATTTTTTTCCGCAAAGCGAGGGTTTCGGTTTGCGCAGAAGTGATAACACGTGAAAGTAAACCAGGTTGGGCAGGTAGTTGATGAACATCGCACTGGAGCAGCTCAACGAACCATTGGAACAATCCCGAAGAGGATGATACAAGGGCAACGCCTTGTAATTTTAAGCCACGGTCACATGACGAGGTCAAACCTGAGCTGGCACTCCACTCTCCAAACTTCCACACCACGCAAATGTAAAGAAAGGTAGTTTTAATTAACGTCGTTCTGGAGCAACACAACGGGCTACTGACGACGGTCTGGGATCAATCCGGCCGACCAACTGGTCTAGTGGTTAAGGTAATGGTAATTTTAGTTAACGTCGTACTAGAGCAACACAACGGGTTATTGACAACTGTCCGGGATCAATCCCTTAACTTCCACACCAACCCCCAAACATAGTGGTTAAGGTTTTATCCTTAATCGGAAGGTTCCTGGTTCGAATCCGGGTAAGGGCGTGGATGTTTGTATGGTGTAGAGACGGCTGGTGAACCTTAAATCTGTCGTGGCCGAAAGTCATCACGTTGGCTTGGTGTGGAAGTTTGGAGAGTGGGGTGACAGCTCAGGATCATTCCCTTTTGGGGATTGATCCCGGACCGTCGTCAAGAGCCCTTTGTGCTGCTGTAGTACGACGTTAATTAAAAAAATTACCAATTACCGGGAAAAATCCGAAGACAACACCACGTCATTTTGAAACGCGGTCAGACGCCATAGTAATGACATTTGGAGCCACGGCAGACTAAACGTGCACTAGCCCCCTTTGAAAACCACGGCCAACACGCCACGCCAACAGGAGGACATATGAGGCCTCAACAGATTCAACGCGCCACGACGATCTTCGGTTGGATCGGGTGTCCATCTCACAACACTCGGGTTTCTAATCCGCGAATATACGAACTGGGTGCCTTTTGGAAGACGAAGCCGCGGTAGCCCGGTTTGGTAGACTAACGAATGAGCAACTGGAGGGTTGCGAGTTCGAATCCAGCCAAACTTCGTCGTGTACGAAGGGGGTCAAATCTGTCGGGGCCTCAAATGTCCTCACTGCGTTAGTGTGGAAGTTTGGAGAGTGAGCTCAGGTTGCACCTCGTCATCCGACAGTGGTGTTGTCCTCGGATCTTTACCTTCGGGAGTTGATCCCGGGCCGTCTCCAATAGCCCGTTTTGCTCCAGTCTGACGACTAAAAGTACCAATGCATAAAGTTTAACTTTTGCAGTTATTAATCGTACCGATTATACATCAAGAACTTTGACTTTTGAAAAATGTCTGATGTCCCAACCCTTTTTCTCGGTGGTATAGTGGTTGAGGTGTTAGCCTCTAGATCGGAATGTTTCTGGTTCGAATCCGGGTCCGAGCCTGGATGTTTGTAAGCGCATTGCGGAGAGGCGGCGGGTGACCTTAAATCTGTCGTCCTCACGTTGGGTAATGGTAATTTTAGTTAACGTCGTACTAGTGCAACACAACGGGTTATTGCCGACGGTCCGGGATCAGTCCCTTAAGGGAAAGATCCGAGGACAACACCTCGTAATTTGAACCACGGTCAGATGACGAAGCAACACCTGAGCTGGCACCCCACTCTCCACACTTCCACGCCAACCCAACGTGAGGACTTTCGGTCCCGACAGATTTAAGGTGCACCAGCCGCCTCTACATCATACGCTTACAAACATCCATGCCCGGATTCGAACCAGGAACCTTCCTATCTAGAGGCTAACACCTTAACCACTAAACAGGTTGGTCGGCCCTCACGTTGGGTTGGTGTGGAAGTTTGGAAGGTGTGGTGCCATCTTAGTTGTTGCTTCGTCATCTGACCGTGGTTCAAAATGACGTGGTGTTGTCCTCGGATCTTTCCCTCAAGGGACTGATCCCGGACTGTCATCAATAGCCCGTTGTGTTGCTCTGGTTCGACGCCAATTAAAAATTTCCATATTACCCTTTTCTCGATGACCGTTGACGTTTTCGTAAAACAATAGCCAACTGTTATTTTGCGATAGCGGTGTCATTTGAACTGCTACGAAGAGACGGACCTGGCCGGTGTTCGACCTTCCTCGCTCGTTCGCTTGTCCGGGCACGCTGCCAGAACATGCGCCGACGTCTCGGCGCCTCAACGCTCCGGTGGATCTGCTGTTCTTTTCAACGCCCGTGGACTGGTTCACAGACGCCGCTCTCTCCTTCTGAACCGAGTACTTTCAGGTACCGAGTATTCCAAAACAAGCACCGAAATCGATTGATCAGCCAACTGCGAAACAAGAGGAGTGTCCTCGAATATTTCGGATGTTTACTTTTCTGTTGAGATGTCTGTTGTTGCGATAGCAGTTAAACAGACTGGAAAGAAGAAGAAAGAGGGGGGATTTGATTCAGCTTTTCAAGTTGGTAAAACAAGGGGACACAGAGGGCTTAAATTTCAATAGGGATAACAGAACAAGGGGCCATGGGTATAAATTGAATAAGACACACTTCAATCGGGATTTAAGGAAAAACTACTACTTTAATAGGGTAATAGACAATTGGAACGCGTTGCCAGAAAATAGAGTTAATTCAAAGGGAGTGTACGAATTTAAGATGCAATTGGATAGTCAGTGGGAATTGGGGAATTCATAAACAAAGGACTAGCCTTGTTGGGCTTGAGCCTGTAGCGGGTCGTCAATATTTGTATTTGTATTTGTAATTACTTTTGAACACTGAAAATATTCAGTCGTTGAAAATTGTTATTAAACATTAGAACTTTCAGGTATCGAACGCAAGAATCGATTGATTGGTTGCGAGAATCGGCCAATTTAATTTTAAACCATGTAGAACAAAAGTGAATATCAAAATAGCTATTGAATATATTCATTTATCACATACTGTCACCTTTTAAAAAATTTTGAATTCAAATAGTCGAATCTAGTAATTAAAAAACAAATCAGGAACTTACTTTTCCACCATATAAACCTTGTTATATAAATTGTTACTCAATTATTAAGTGTATTGTCATGCAATTGCACATGGAAGTTTATATCAGTATTGCTATTCTGTGAAAACTTGCAAAGATTTTGACTGATAAATAGCAGAATTGTTCAAGTTATCCACACTAGGCCCCTTCTCCACTAACTACTTTTGACCACAATTGCTATTGAAAATATTCAGTAGTTGAAAATTGTTATTAAACATTAGAACTTTCAAGTATCGAACACAAGAATCGATTGATTGGTTGCCAAAATCGACAAGATGGGATTTTACTCGAATACTTCGGAAGAATACTTTTGTGTAGGGATCATCTGTTACTGAGATTGCAGTTCATGTGTTTTTGAAATATAACAGTGTAGGTAGTATATTTGAAAAATAACAGTGCTGGTTCGATTCCTGTCAGATACATTCCTCCCTGGATAGGGTTGCCAGAAGATGAATATCAGAAAAGAGAACATTTGGTAAAACACGAAAAGAGGACACGAAAAGCACGCATTATTGGTGGATAATTATTAGGGGTATCTCATAAAAAAATCATCTTGGTTATATTAACCACTATGTCCTAAAAGTTCCCGTATTGACGACTCGTGAATTTATTATACAAAAACAACAAACTTTTAAACAATTATTGTTATGCCAATGGTAAAAAGCACTTTTAACCTAAAGTAGGAAAAAAATTTGAACACACATTTATATTAGATGTTCAAAATTTTCACCCTTTTCTTGAAAGCAAAGCTGAAGTCGTTTGCGCATATTTTTAGAAACGCGTTTCAAGATGCCGGGAGTGACTTCGTGTATCCTTTAGCAATTTTCAGATCACCTATTGTTTGATGATTATCTTCATTAACTGAAAGAAAATCTACTGAACATATACTTACGCATTTTGAAGAGATTTAGTAAGTGAGAGAACGAATTTATAAATGAACTAGACACTGCGTGACCAGCACGACGTTGCCCGTGACAGTTCTTTTAGTATGGTTACCTCCTAAACTAAAAAAGGCTGCGAATCGTACCGTCTTGCTATTCTTTCAGATATATTAAGAACACTTTTTATTCTTATTATTCTAACACGAATCTAAATTCTCATTGGTTATCATTTTGATCTCCTAATGGGACGCTTTAACATGGAGCTCAATATACACTAGAGCAGGGGTTCTCAAACTTATAAAAGTCGTGGCACCCTTATGAGAATTACAATTTTCTCACGACACCCTCGTCATGTAATATATCAAATATATATAATTCACGCAAATACTTTAATTGTACTTAATAGAAAAACATAGGTAGGTGAAAATATAAATGTTTCTGTTGCTTATCAATAGCTTAGATTATAGAGATCATGAGCACTTCGCGGCACCCCTCATCTCTACGTGGCACACGCTTTGGGAACCTTTGCACTAGAGGTTGATGCGTTTTAATAATACAATTTTCGTACAATGTACTAGCTCTAGTACGTATCTTAATAGCTGTGGTTTACATAACGATATAGTAGGCAATGTGAACATCGTAAACTTGCACGTAATGTTTGAAATGTGAAATATATTTTTTAACGCAATCCGGAATGATGAACATAGAACAAAAAGCGAACAACCGAAAAAAAAAAAGAGGACAAAAAAGATTCGACTTAAAAAAAGAGTGAAAAAAAAAAAGAGATCCGAGCGGAAAAAGAGGATATGTTCTCTTTAAAAGATATGTTCTGACAACTTTATGTCTGAGCGTATTTCTCTCTTCTGCGTCAGTAAAATTTTCGTTGTGTGTGTGTGTGAATGTCTGTAACTTGATATTGTATGTCTTGTCTTTGGCAACAGGGCACGTGAGCCATAAACCCCCTCCTAATAGACTAGGGAAGCGGTAGACCAGCTGGAAGAGTAACCAGAGGGGTACGAGTTCGAACCTCGGTCCAGACCGTATTGTGCACGTGGGCAGGTGCACATTCAATCTGTCGAGGCCCCAGACACCCTCACGTTGGCGCGGTGTGGAAGTTTGGAGAGTGAGGTGCCAGCTGAGGCGTCGACCTCGTCATCCGACCGTGATTCAAAATGTTGTCCTCTGATCTTTCCCTTGATCCACTCTCGCCCCGAGTTGGACTTCTCCCTATGTGGGGCCCACAGTTGAAAAGTAACGGATTGTAACCAAAGGGTGGTACGTGTTACAACGGGCGGTGGTGCACGTTCAATCTGTCGTGGCCTCAAGTGTGCTCACGATGGCGCGGTGTGGAAGTTTGGAGGGTGTTGTTTTGTTCTCGTCTTCAGACCGTGATTCAAAATGAAGTGGTGTTGTCCTCGAATCTGTCCCTTGGAGATTCATCCCATCACCAATAGCCAGTTGTGTTGCTTTAGTAAGACGGTACACACTTACAATTATAACACCTGCCAACCGGGTTTCCGCCGGTCCATGTTGATAAAGGGGAATTCGGTTGCAGTTGCTACATAACTTCGGACCCGAAACAGCCCACAAGGGAATCCCACTCATGCTCTTTCTTCGTCCCACACCACCTGTTGGGGTGAAGGAACGACGCGGAAGGGGTGCGAGTTCAAGATCAGGGGGGTGTCTGGGATAAGCGAGTGCGCGAGTACTCTGACCCATTTGATGCCTGCAACCGTGAGCATCGATCGACGGCGTCGATCGATGGCGCGGTTGCCGGGGCAACGGTGTCTGGCGGGAAAAGGTCAAGAGCGAGGCTAAAATTAGACTTTTTCAAAAAGAAGGGGGGAAGCCAAAATAACATTTCCGTGGGTGCGTCGTTCTATTTGCGAGACGCGTGATACGGGGCTGGGTCTGAGTCATCGGAATTCAAGGAAAGGAAGGTATGGTATGGCACACAATGTACGTTCTTCGAAAGACACATTCCATACTACATCAATTGCGTTCATATGCGATGAAATGGTATGGGTTCGCAATTGTATTGTGAACCATTATATTGTTGAAACCAATTATATTGACCACTATCCATACAACAACAAAATAACTAAGAAAAATAACTATAGAAATAACTAAATACCGCGATTCAACAAAAAATGTGCATAAAAATACACAAATTCGAAACAAAATTGTGTTTATTTACAATTAAATGGTATGAATGCTGGTTTCCAATAATTATATTGTTTCATACAATATAATTGATTATATTGGGGTCATATACAACAGAATATACTTCAAACTGTTACGTTACTGAACTGTTGTAAGAAATATAAATAACTATGTACCACTATCCAACGATTAAATGGTGTGATTAATGGTTCCCAATATACATAATTATATTCTAAACCATTAGACTGTTGTAACCAATGTAAATAATTACACTGGTGCCTAGGGATGCGACATCGACAGCAAAACATCGATGTTCAAAATTAAAACATCGATGTTGATAAAACATCGCTTCAAAAACATCGATGATGATAAAACATCGTTTCAAAAACATCGATGTTTTTAAAATTCAGTGTATTTAAACTTTTTTCCTCATTTCTTACTACTGGTTTAGCACCTAGTGATGCTACATCGACAGCAAAACATCGATGTTCAAAATTAAAACATCGATGTTGATAAAACATCGCTTCAAAAACATCGATGATGATAAAACATCGTTTCAAAAACATCGATGTTTTTAAAATTCAGTGTATTTAAACTTTTTTCCTCATTTCTTACTACTGGTTTAGCACCTAGTGATGCTACATCGACAGCAAAACATCGATGTTCAAAATTAAAACATCGATGTTGATAAAACATCGCTTCAAAAACATCGATGTTGATAAAACATCGTTTCAAAAACATCGATGTTTTTAAAATTCAGTGTATTTAAACTTTTTTCCTCATTTCTTAAAACTGGTTTCGCAACTAAGGATACAACATCGACAGCAAAACATCGATGATGATAATACATCGCCCCCAAACTATCGATGTTTTTAAAATTCAGTGAATTCAAACTTTTTCCCCCATTTCTTACTACTGGTTTAGCACCTAGTGATGCTACATCGACAGCAAAACATTGATGTTCAAATTTAAAACATCGATGTTGATAATGCATCGCCCCCAAACTTTCAATATTTTTAAAATTCAGTGCATTTAAACGTTTTACCCCATTTTATATAGCTGGTTTAGTACCTAGTGATGCTACATCGACAGCAAAACATCGATGTTGATAATGCATCGCCCGTAAACTATCGATGTTTTTAAAATTCAATGCATTCAAACGTTTTACCCCATTTCTTATAGCTGGTTTAGCAACTGGTGATGTGACATCAGCTCCAATACATCGATCTTTTTTATAAAACATCAATGTTTTGAAAACATCGACATCGATGTCGTATCCCTACTTTTCAGACCCTTCACCTTTGGTCCCTTTGGTCTAAAAGTATGTTCAATTTGCTAATTATGAAAATTATGCTACTTGGTTATTTTTTAAATTTTTATAACGGTACTTTTTTCATTTAAAAATAAAACATCGACAACGTAAAAACATCGACAAGTATAAACATCGATGTTACAAAAACATCGATCCCAATACATAAAACATCGACATCGATGTCGCATCCCTACTGGTGCCCTATCTAACCAACAAACTATACGTAAAAATACACATTTTAAATTGTGTTCATGTACGATTGAAGGGCATGATTAACTGTAACATGATAATACTACAAGGTCCGTACAGTATTTGTATCATGATCGCGCCAAGAAAGAATTTAGACAACGGCTGGTACAGCAGTTGTACCTTGAAAGTTATAAGAAATGAACCAAGAAAGAATCCAGTTACATCTATAGCTGTAGTCAAATGGTTAAAAGTTCCCAAGAAACACAATTCTTTTACGAACCATTATATTATTGTCACTGATGTAAATAATTATATTGGCCTCTATCCAACAACAAAATAACAAATAAAAATAATTATATAATACTATCCACCCTAAAAATACACTATCTACCAATAAATATTTGAACACTTGTGATAGAAAAGAAAAACAAAATTTATTCATATTCAATAGTTGTTAGAGCCTTCCACGAGAGGGAATTACAGCCTCAACCCTCCGGGGCATGCATTCCACAAGTCACTGTTTGACGGCTAGTGGTATTTTCTTCCAGGCTTGGAGAAGACATGCAAGTTCCTTCGCCGATTTTGGACGGTTGTTGCACCCCTTAATTCGGCTATCCAACTCGTCCCAGAGTTTCTCGATATTGTTCAGATATAGGCTCTTGGCAGGCCAGTCCATTCGGTTAACTCCATTGTCACCATGCCAATCCATGGTGGACTTCGCCTTGACAGCTGGCCTTGTCGTCCTGGAAGCAACATAGGTCGAACCCGTAAAACTGCCACAACGTAGGAAGCACACCGTCATTAAAAATAGTGCAGTATGCCTCGGCGTTGAGATTACCATGAATTTGGACCAAGGGTCCCAGTCCATACCAGGTGAAACTCTCTCAAACCATAATTCCACCTCCGCCGAACTTTACTGAGGGCACAATGCATTCTGGCAGGAGGCGTTCTCCAGGAAGACGCCAGACCCTGACCCAGACAGTAGAGGGTGAACCTTGATTCGTCGCTCCAGAGAACCCGTTTCCACTGATCTACGGTCCACTTTCGACGTGCTTTGTACCACATTAACCGAGCAGCGTGGTTGGATTTTGTGATCAAAGGCTTATGGGCGGCAGCACGACACTCAAAACCAAGCAGATGTGCTTCCTTACGGATGGTATTAATCGAAACAACATTCCCGGATGCCTCTTGAAACTCCTGGAGTATGTGGGCTGTGGTGAGATCCACACCCTTTAAGGGTTAGTGTCGAGGGAAACCCGTGGGAAAGGATTCCATTGAAGCAGGCCGCTTCTTTGTGGACCATCTCTCCCATTCTACGCTATCCACACCGCCGTAGGGAGTTTCTCATGGGAACGGAATGTGTCGGCGAGTCCGGACATTTTTGGACTGACCGACAAACGAGCCAGTCGGTTCCTTTGATCCGTACCCTAACGAGAAGGAATTTGTCCCCAGCTGTAGGGTCGGCTATAAGAAGGGGACTGCAAGAGATTTTCTGGACTTCTGGAGAGAGCGTACGGTGTGCCTCTTTCGTATGATCTGTGATTGATCTCTGTGCAAGAAAACGAGTGATGATTTTTCACTCTCCTCAGTTTTAAAACTGCATTCCTTCATGTAAAAAGTGTACATATTTTATCTATCCTAGAGATAATAAAATTATTTTTATTCTAAAAATATTCTATGTTTGGCTGGGCATAACGTCACAGGGCCATCGGTGGGGCGCGGTTCTTCCGAATTTCTCTGGACAGCACCCGTTAGTCTCTACCTCCCAGTTTCGTGGGTATACCGACTCGGGGGATCATTAAGACAATCACCGCTCACCTTCCACTTCTGAATCACATAGACCACTGCAGATTTTGGGTAATTCAGCTCGCTAGATATGTCCCTTAAGGATCGGCCATTTCTGTGATACCCGACCATTACACCTTTCTCGAAATCACATAACTCTGCACTTTGTGACATCTTGCATGCGACTCATGCCAATGTCGTTTCCTACACGATATTTAACGGCGGAGGGCGTGACGTATATCAGTACCGCAGATATCGTCATTAGGGATGCGACATCGATGTCGATATTTAAAAAAAAAACATCGATGTATTGGGGTCGATGTTTTTGTAACATCGATGTTTATACGTGTCGATGTTTTTACGTTGTCGATGTTTTATTTTTAAATAAAAAAAGTACCGTTATAAAAATTTAAAAAATAACCAAGTAGCATAATTTTTATAATCAGCAAATTGTATATACTTTTAGACCAAACTGACCAAGGGTGAAGGGTCTGAAAAATAGGGATGCGACATCGACATCGATGTTTTCAAAACATTGATGTTTTATAAAAAAGCATCGATGTATTGGAGCCGATGTCGCATCACTAGTTGCTAAACCAGTTTTAAGAAATGGGGAAAGAGTTTAAATACACTGAATTTTAAAAACATCGATGGTTTGGGGGCGATGTATTATCAACATCGATGTTTTACTGTCGATGTTGCATCACTAGGTGCTAAACCAGTTTTAAGGAATGGGGGGAAAAGTTTAAATACACTGAATTTTTAAAACATCGATGTTTTTGGGGCGTTGTATTATCAACATCGATGTTTTAATTTTGAACATCAAAGTTTCAAAACATCGATGTTTAGCTGTCGATGTAGCATCAGTAGTTGCTAAACCAGTTTTAAGAAATGGGGAGAAAAAAGTTTAAATACACTGAATTTTTAAAACATCGATGTTTTGGGGGCGATGTATTATCAACATCGATGTTTTAATTTTGAACGTCGATATTTCAAAACATCGATGTTTAGCTGTCGATATCGCATCCCTAATCGTCATTTGCATGGGTGTGCAAATACTTATTGGTAGATAGTGTATATACATCGAAGCACACACATTCCAAAAAAAAATTCGCGTTCATATACGATTAAAGGGTATGATTGATGTGATTCCCAATATACATAATTATACTATAACTTTATAATTAAATGTGAACTATAATATTGTTGGAATCAATGTGAATAATTATATAAAAAACTAATTCTACACATTAGTGGCTTTTTTGTAGCTGAATTGCATTTGCTAAATCTTCAATTGTAGGATGGTATTTCGTGCACTTCAAGCCCAAGCAAGGGCTACTAACGTCATTTGTCTGCCGGTTTCTTTTATTGGTTTCAATATTATCTAACGCCGCGAATAAGGTCTCGACGAAACGTAAAGGGAAAAAGAGTGAGTAAAGACATCGCTAGATTTTTCAGAGTGATAAAAGTGGTATGGCAATCGTTTCCTAGTACTCTACATTTCCTGTTTGTAGTGGCACTCTTCATTCTCTATACGATTTCTTCCCAGATTTACAAAGTTTGGACCTCAAATCGACACTCACTCACTCACCTCAAAACACTTGAGACCAGATGCTGTCTTGAAGTTGTATCTCCAAATCATCAAGTTGCATCCATAGGAAACCATTTAATTCAAAAGAACTGTAGGCTAATACGTACGGGTTCTCAATTATTTTAACTGTCTGTTCCAAGCTTCAAAACAGATTAAATCTTTCGTCGAATGTGTCAAGTAACGTATTTACAATATGCCGGTAGTTTATATGCATGGGCTCCATTTTATTCGGTACAGTTGTGCTACCATTCCCTAAACACTTTTTTAAGGGAAAGGTACTTGAAAGTTTTAGTCTCTAAATCTCGTTTAAAATTTTAATTTTACCGTCCCTAAACGATGTACGTCAACTGAAATGCCTTTTATTCTTCGAAATCGCTCTGATATTACAGGTGACACTCCTACGAACGCCCCCAACTTCCGATCGAAGGGAAGATCGAGTATTTCCTCCCGGCAAGCTTTCCTTTGGGTGTTGACACACGGAGTGATTTGTCTCGACCTTGGTATCCCATTCCGAGTTCGAAACTAGGTTTAGCCAAAGACCGTAGTGTATACCCCCCCCCACTAAAAAACAGCGAATAATTCACAAAATAAAACGTTTATTTCGTTATAAGAATTTTTGATTAGAATGGAAATTTGGAAGAAAAGACGGCCCACCTGCGAAGTTATTACCCCCCCCCCGTAGGGACACATCTTTAGTTGTGCACATGCTTCACAAATCGCAGGTACCTCATTGATCTGTATTTTCCCCATGGGGTTTAGGGGGCCGTCGTGAATCAATGGGTATGCCCACTGCGCCAGCAACCTTCGAGTTGTAAGGTGGTGCAGGTTCGATTCCTGTCAGGTGCATTCCACCCTGGGTGTACTTCTCTCTTCTGTGTCAGTAAAACTTTCATTGTGTCTACTACTTGACATTGTATGTCGTGTGTCTGTCATAGCGTGGTCACGTGTGGCCTTTGCGCCATAAAACCCCAATGAACCCATGGGTTTACAGCATCAAGTGATAAATGTTTCTAGGGTTCCGTGTAACTCCAGAAATTTTTATAGAGAGACCAAATTCCGTTTCTATAGAAAAAAAAAACCTTGTAGGAACTTCTTTACAGAAAACTAGCTATTATTCTTTATAAATGTATTTCTATGGCATTCTAAAGTCGTGAAATAAAAGAAACGAGCTAAAGAAAAAAGAGGTTTCCGCAGACATTTTCGATAGAGCTTATAGAAAAACAATCCATAATTCTATAGGATTCTATCAAAAGTTTTCGGGGTGGCACAAGCAATCCTTCCCCTTTTTCATAGACTAACTAGGACTGAACAAGTAAAACGTGTTTCCTTATCCATGTCCATTTATTGCAGAAAAACAAACTTTAGATTTTAAAATTGGGGCTTCAAGGGATACTTTTAGGACTACCGGTGTGCCAATTTTCATGGCAACAGATAGGTCGGAAGACAGGAAAGAAATAGCCTATGTTTTCCGCAGTGTTCTGAAGTATAAGTGTACCAAATTGTGTGTATATCACATATCCTTTTTATATACAGGGTGACAATTATAGAGCTATTTGAAATAAGAAATAAAATTTTCAAAAACTAGTGAGTTCAAAAATTGTATGCGCATTTTAAAAGTAACTACATCTATTCGGATTTAGTTTATGACATGTTCGATTTGCTATCTATAGCTATGATGTGGCGCAGACGAATAGAAAAACTCTTTCTTTTTGCGTAAACTTTGTCTTTAATATTGCCCCACAAAAATGAGTCACAAGGGTTGAGATCAGGAGAATAGGGTGGCCAAGCGATTCCCATTCCAGTGGCCCTTTGGTACACCATAGTCAGAATGCGCTCTCCAAATGCTCTTCCAGGACTTTAAACACTCTACCGGTCCAATGGGGCCGTGCTCCGTCCTGCATGAACCACACCTTTTCGAAATCTGGGTCACTTTGGATAATAGTGATGAAATCATTTTGTAAAATTTTAACATATCGTTCAGCATTCACCGTGCCTTCAATGAATATCGCACCGATTATTCCGCGACTTGACATTGCACACCAAACAGTTACCCGTTTTGGGTGGAGAAACTTCTGGATCGCGAAATGGGGATTTTTGGTCCACCAAATACGCCAATTCGGTTTATTGACGAATCCATCCAAATGAAAGGGTGCTTCGTCTCTTAACCAAACCATTATGCACATAAATTCTTGTTTGTCAATCGTATCGACAATAGTGTTGGAGAAACACAAACGCTGTTCAATGTCAATGGGGTTCAATAGCTGATGAGTTTGAATTGTGTAAGGAAAATGCTGCAGGTCTTGAACAACAATTTGTCGCTAAGTCTCCCAGTTGATTCCGACTTGATGTGCAGCTCGTCTGACAGATTCCCCCCCCCCCTTGGGCTATTTTTGAAATAGTTTCGTGTAGTTCTCGAGTTTGTGTTTTCTCGATATTTTCAGGCGTTTTCACACATGCTCGACGACCAACATTATCATCACAAAACACTACCAGTTCTCTCGAACTTTTGAATCAAATTTTTGATTGTTATAACTCTTGGACCGGTTGTCTTCAGCTTGTACTCGGTCGCAAATTCCCTTTGAGCCGCAATCGGGCTGTTATTGCTCGAAAAGTAGGCCTTGACGATCGATGTACGCTCAGAAACGCTGTATTTCGACATTTTCACCGAAAAATAAACTACAACAACCATAAAAGTGCGCATGCTCAAAAAAATCCCAACATGCCCTGCATTCAACCGCCAAGTTTGAACTAAATCTCGCCAACAGTTCAAAAGGTATCAAGGTTTTTTTCATATAGCTCAATAATTGTCACTCTGTTGGATGAATGGAAAATTTTTCACGAGTAAGCCTCCTCGTGGGGGGGGGGGCAGTTTCGTGTAGTAATTCTAATCTGCCCGTTGTGTTGTTCCAGTTTGACGTTAATTAAAAAAAATTCAAATATCAAATCGTGAAGTCATTTTGTTTGGGCTTTACCAATGTCTCGTGTAAGCGTCTTTCTAGGAAACATACAGTACAAAGTCCCAAATCCGGAATCCTACGGACGTAGGCTATTCCGGAATATTTGCATTTTTTGTCAAAAAAAACCCTTAATCTAACCCTCCTCTCCTCCCGCGCAATTTGCGTTTGCAATAGCAAAATAGCTTATGTATAAATTGGAACAATTTTTAAAAAAGGTTAAAAAACCTTTTTAATACAATGTTGCACATTTTACTCGCAAATCTTATCATTTTTCTGGGTAGTATTTACTCTGAACATGTCCGTTATTTTGCGTTGGTTCATCAATTAGATTCAGATTTAACTTCTTGTTCTTTAAAAATTGTGAGAAAATCAAATAAACGTCCAGATTTGGGATTTCTTTATTTAAAAAAAAAATGGCAATTTCGAAACAACGCGTTTCTCCATTCTCTCCAAAGCTGCGAAAATTCTCCATTTCCCGCAGATCCGCCTTTTGAGCCACCCACAGGAATGCGCACTTTTTCTTTTTCGAAACGCTTCCACAAAATCGAAAGGAATTCCGCCCTCACATTATCGTCTGCCAAAGCCATCGGGAAAGCTGTCACGTGCGTCACTCGGTTGACGCGTGGAACGATATCATTTGACGGTAACCAAAGGAGAGAGAGGTTCGGTGTTCGAAAATTAGAACTCTTACGTCATTGCCAGATTCCTACCTACTTTTAGCCGCAGCGGTGGCGCCAGGTTTAGTCAGGAAGTCTGGCTGCTGCATCTGCTCAACTTGAACTGCAACCGTCGACTCCAAAGATTGAAACAGGAATAGAATACAAAGTAAAAAAAAAAACTTTTAAAAAACCAACAGAAATTTAAGCGATTGCCAACTCCATTAATGTATCTCCCAATGTTTATTGTTTAGGGACTGTGTTTATTTTTAAGCAACAGGAGCTTGATTCTATGATATTTCTGTTCTGCACAAAATGCCTGCACTTACTTCACTTTGAAACCAGAACCACGTGCGGCGAAGCATAGATCAACAGGTGGGCAGGTGATTTTCAACTTACGAACGAAATGAGGACCAACTGTTTTCCCGGATGCAAATTACTCCATATTTGGTGCACACGAACATTTTAACACTGGTGGTATGTAGGTACTTTAATTAACGTCGCACTGGAGGATCAAAACGGGCTATTGGCGACACGGTCCGGGCGGGCTGTTGTAACAGATTGGCAACCGTAAGGTTGTGAGTTCAAAATTAGAATCCCACCAACGATCGTGTGCGTGGGGGCGGTTGCATATTAAATAAGTCGTGGACGCAGTCCTGTTTGTTTGGAAACTGGAAGTTTAGAGAGTGGGGTGTCAGCTCAGGTATTGCCTCGTCCTCTGACCGTGGTTCAAAATGACGAGGTGTTGCCCTCGAATATTTTCGTTCGGTATTGGTCCTACCCGAATCGATCTTGAACCTATTAGCATAAGTGCGAGATTTGTAACCTAATATTAAGAAGGAAGTGTTTGTCTGTTTGTTTTCTTCACGCTAAGTCCTGGCGAATCTATGGCACTTACAGTACTGGGATTTGGAACACAGGTAGTCCAAATTTTTTGGGTCGTGGCGAATTTTAAAATTTAATCTGGAACATTTTGAAATGAATTTAATGAAATTTAATTATTATTGAATGCTACAGCAGAGGAGATCACAGATTCTAAATTTATTATTTCATTTCCGTTTTTATTTTGCGCGGAGGAATGATTTTTTAGCGGACGGTCAAAAACAAATTTCAGAGATTCAAAAAGTAAAAATTTCCACGAATTTGAAATCTGCGGTAAATTTGACACCGGATAGATACCTTATACATTTGATTATCTTGTGATAAATAATTTTTCAATCAAATATTTATATTTTCGCAACAGATTGTGACGCCACACCAAATTCCCATTTGGTTTGCTAAGCAAACTAATAACCCCACAACAGGAACTGACATTGTCAACACCGGACTAGCCACGAAATGGCTAGTTTTGAATTCTATTTAGGAAAGATCTATTTAGGAAATGTCTTAATTTTTGGGTACTAATCGATGTACAACTCGTCGACCGATGGTTGTGAGCAATTCGTTTCTGGTTGCCGTGGTTACCCATGCTCTATGGAATGCAGACAGTGTCAGTTTGCGTGAGAGATTCACCCAGTGAAGAATGATCCAGCACTTGGTCTCATGGATTGGCTGAAGTACCTCTGTACAGTCTACCCAGTTCCAGTACCAGTACCACATAGAACAAGTGAGACAGCATTGATCACAGCCTAGTAAATTTTCTAAGTCCATAACACTGACCTTCCTAAATCCATCCAGAATTTTTCAAAGTCCAAACACATACGTAGTAAAAAACAAGTGCTCATTGGCCGTTACGGTTAGCCCCGCCCCCGGTTGCAGAATCAATGTACGTATTTGAAATTCGTAGCCCGGTTGGATAATTTATAATTTTTAATTACCGTCTAACAACGGGCTATTAACGACGGTCCGGGTGATGGTAATTTTGGTTAACGTCGTACTAGAGCAACACAACGGGCTATTGACGACGGTCCGGGATCAGTCCCTTAAGGGAAAGATCCGAGGAAAACACCTTGTCATTTTGAACCACGGTCAGATGACGTAGCCAGGTTGGAAGGGTAGAGGAAACTGGAGGGTAGAGAGTTCGAATCCAATCAAAGACCATCGTTTGCAAAGGGGGAGGGTGCACGTTAAATCTATCGTGGTATTCAATGTCCTCTAGTTAGCGTGGTGTGTAATTTTTTAGAGTGGGGTGTCAGCTCAGGTATGACCTCATCATCTGACAGTGGTTCAAAATGACGTGGTGTTGTCCTCAGATCTTTCTATTCGAAAAGGACTGGTATATTGGTTAAGGTGCTAACCTCTAGATCGGAAGGTTCCTGTTTCGAATCCGGGTCCGAGCATGGATATTTGTAAGCGTATGGTGTAGAGGCGGCTGGAGAACCTTAAATCTGTCGTGGCTCTCTATGGGTTGGTGTGGAAGTTTGGAGAGTGGGGTGCCAGCTCAGGTGTTGCCTCGTCATTTGACCGTGGTTCCAAGTTACGAGGTGTTGTCCTCGGATCCTTCCCTTAGGGGTTTGATCTCGGACCGTCGTCAAGAGCTCGTTGTGTTGCTCAAGAATGACGTTAGTAAAAATTATATATATATATATATACCCATTACCACTAACCAGTTTATCGTGGATCTAAATTACTTGGTGTTTTCCTCTGAACTTTCAATTCGGGGTTGATCCCGAACCGATGTCAATAGCCTGTTGTGTTCCTCTAGAACGTTATTTAAAGCTACCTTACATTACCTCTGACCATGCTACAGTGGATCTAAATTACGTGGTGTTGTCCTTGGACCTCCCACTTCGGTGTTGATCTCCGGATCGTCATCAATAGCCCGTTGTGTTGCCCCAGTGTGACGAAAATTAAAAAACTACCAACCTGGCTTCCTTGGCTCTCAAATTAGAAACAAGACTTGAGCAGGTAATCCCCCCTCTCCCCATCCACCCCGAGGTAAACAAAGTGAGCGCACGTGCCGCAGGGAGTGCGGGAGGAAAGACAATGGATTCGCGTAATGATTCGCGCCGCTGGTGACAGGTGTAGGTGTAAAGGCAGGTGGTGTAGAGGTACTCACGGACGACCGAAGTCGCGTCACGTGGCCGTTACTCAACGTTTTTCCCGGAAACGGAAAGAACCTCTTTTCTTGGATGAAGATCGCTTCGAGATCCTGAGCAAACTTTGTAGCCCATTTTTAAGGTATATCAGAGTACCTTTCAATTTTTACGCTGCGGCGCTTAAAATTTTTTTCAAACGCCTCCAGAAATGGCTCTTTTGCCTGCATGTCCTATAGGGTGGGCCGAAAAAAAGGTTTTTTTTTGCTATAACATTCTAATAGTGCGGAAAAGTGGGCTCATACAGTAAAACTAATGTGTAAAATATTTTATCCCGATTTATTGATATCTTTTGCCTTCCCATGTGGTTCATACCCTCCAAAAACATCAAAATTCGGGCATTTTTTATAAAAAATAAAAATGTTTGCAATTACGTTCTAATAGTGCGCAAAAGTAAGCTAATACATTCAATACCAACGGTAAAAAAACTTGTTTAGATCAGTACATATCTTCTGCCTTCCCAACAAGGACCAAATAGCAGAAAAAACGGAAAAAATGACATTTTTTGTAAAATATCGACTTTTGCAATTACGGTAAACACCGGGGATCAGTTTTTTCTGCTATTTGACCCCCGTTGGGAAGGCAGAAGATATGTACTGATCTAAACAATTTTTTTTTTTGCCGTTGATATTGAATGTATTAGCTTATTTTTGCGCACTATTAGAACGTAATTGCAAACATTTAAATTTTTTTATAAAAAAATGCCCGAATTTTTATCTTTGTGGAAGGTTTGAACCCCTTGGGAAGGCAAGAGATATCAATAAATCGGGATGAAATGTTTTACACATTAGTTTTACTGCATGAGCCAACTTTTCCGCACTATTAGAATGTGATTGCAAAAAAAAAAAAAAAAAAGCATAGAGCCTTGAGTGGTACAGTAGAACTCCAACTATCCGAACTCTAGTTATCCGGATCGCCAATTATCCGGATTACTTTGAGAAAAAAAGAAAACAGCGAAATCCGCATTTGGAAAGTTTCTTGTCGGTGAATGACAGAAACGAAGAGGACGAAGTGTCCATTGAGGACATAAGAAACATTTCTGGACATTCCGAATGCAGTGCAGAGGAAGTAGGCGAGTGACTGGTGTGTGATTCTTCGGAACCTGGATTCCAAATTCTCACTGACAATGAACTCATTCAAAGTGTGTGAGAATAACTCATTGATGATCCGGAAGATGACGACTACATAGCTACTCTATCATGGTGGTCCCCAACCCCCGGGCCGCGGACCGGTACCGATTCGTGGATCAAATGGTACCGGGTCGCCCAAGGAACATTAAATTATATCAATTTTATTTACTATGGTGGATTTCTTTCGGGTTTGTGCGTTTCTTATCTATGAAATGTCCACTCAAATTAGGAGGCGGTAAATCAGAACTTGAAATTTGTTCTGTTACTAGAGCTTCAATTATGATTTCGTAATTCTGTATGTCTCTATTTTCCAATTTTGACAAATGTGACAACTGTTTTCAAGTTGGCAGACAAAGTTGCTGCATTTGAAGCCAAACTGAAGTTGTGGGGACGGCGTGTGAACAGAGGCATTTTGGACATGTTTCAGACATTAGTGGGGATTTTAGGCGAGACAGCCTAAACTTTCATTCTCCCAGTTGGTGCACGATCACGTGTCCTTGCTTTTAAAAGAGTTCGAGCGCTACTTCCCAACCATAAAAGACCCACGAAGTGGTAAGGAATGGATCCGCGACCCATTTGTCTACAAATCAGGCGAATCTAACATGTCTGTGCTAAAAGAAGATCAACTGCTGGAGATTGCAAATGAAGGCGGCCTTAAAACTACGTACGAGACAACAACTCTGCCGGTGTTCTTGATTAAAGTCATGGCGGAATACCCTGAGCTTGCCACCACAGCACTTAAATCCCTATTGCCATTTCCGACAACCTATCTGTGTGAAGCTGGGTTTTCTGCAGTGACAGCAACCAAAACAAAACAACGGAATAAACTGGACATAAGCAACACACTTCGGGTGTCATTGTCTCCTATTCCTCCCAGATGAAACCGTCTCGTTGCAAAGAAACAAGCTCAGGGTTCTCATTGATTTAGCGTTCTAGTGAGTTAAATCACTTTATATTCATTTTTTGGTGTAACTGTATTTTATTTTGAAGGCATGTTTAAATACAATTAAATTAAAATTATTAAATCAAAACAATCTATATAAATAAGAATGGAGTGTTTGTTTGTACATTCAATATTTTCGACGCATTTCAAGTTTTCTATCCGTTTTGGACCCTTCTGATGCCGAATCCGCCTTTTTCTCGTTTGGTGTCTGTCTGTCTGTCTGTATGTTGTGCCCTATACACGTCCACGCGGTTTAAGATATTTTCATGGAAATTTGCATACAGAGAGTACTTATCTTGATTTAGTGAGTGGAATTGGTTGCGAAAGTCTGTCTGTCCGTCTTTGTGTTCTATGCTCGATTTTGTGTTTGTGTGTTTGTGTAGGCATCACATGAATTGTATTCCAGATATTTGATTGCAGTGTATTTTATTTTATACATTATCTATTAATTTAGTGAATGCAATATTAAACATTTCTTTATTGTTATATTTAGATGAGTTTCATGCTAAAAAACCTGAGTAAGTATACTTAAATCACCCATAATTTGGTAGTTTTGGAAAAATTGGAATGTCTATTGAATATTACGATTAATTCGATTGCTTTACCAGTACTGCTGAAAAAGTAATTATTCTTCAAAAAATTATTTTTTTTATGGAATTTCATTTCTGATACGTCATTTATTTCGAGTCTTATTTTTATTCTTTGCGCAATGAAAACGATTTCCGAAAATTTGGGACAGACGATATTTTTCAATGAAACGAGAATGAACACGATCGCGCGAGCAGTGATATTTTTTCTGGTTCTTTCGCTCTGAATTAATTTCACATTTCTAAATTTTGTA
Organism: Metellina segmentata; assembly: GCA_947359465.1. Taxonomy (NCBI): domain Eukaryota; kingdom Metazoa; phylum Arthropoda; class Arachnida; order Araneae; family Tetragnathidae; genus Metellina; species Metellina segmentata. The sequence goes on along the minus strand of OX375880.1, from coordinate 7,235,132 downwards.
CACTTTTAGTTGTAAGTTGTGGCAACTGTGCGAGATCAAGAGATAAAATTGAATCACAAATTAATATCTTTGGAACAATTTTTTACGACATCTTTTATTTTGTTTTACTTTGCTGTTTCCTGTTTTAAATATTTATTATTTTAATAAATGTGTTTTCCTTCTCATCACACCCAACAGCACCACAAAGTATAGACTTGAAAATGTTAGGTAAGTCAGTATAAATTTTCAGTAAATTTTAAGTGTAGTTATGCCGTTATTTAAAGAATAATGCCGTTATTTAAAGAATAATGCCGTTATTGAAAGAATAATGCCGTTATTTAAAGAATAATGCCGTTATTGAAATAATAATAATGTTTAAAATTCCAAACTAGAACTTTTTCCAACATTAAAAAATTCGTTGTAGTAATGACAGGAGAAGATTGCAAAATTTCACAATGTCGCATACCGGAGGCAAGAGTGTCACAAGTAAAAAAATATTGTTTTGTTGACTATGAGTGCGAGAGCACTCTCCGTAAATCGTAATTTTAATTAATTGAGCTGAACATGAAAATAACTTAAGAAAGGGAATTCCAAATCTTTCTATAAATCGTCTTTTATAGTAGTAACCTTAGTATCACCTTTCGTCATTTTGTAGCTTTGTCATACAGCAATTGTGCGATGTATGTGAAATGTATTACATGAATATCCATTCATGGATGAATTGTGTAGGATTTGTGTCCAAAGTAAGTTGTAGAAATTATAAAGATGGCGAAAGGTGTTAAAATAAACTTTTATTCTACAAAAAACGTAAGTCATTATATATTTTGATTATCTCTTCAATCTAGAGTAAACCAATTCAAACCGAGTAAGGTCGGGTATTTTGCTAGTCTAAAATATAAACAATCGACGTCCCCACCCTCAGCGGGCCGCATTAAAATTATCAAACGTTGATCCGGTCCGCGGCGTTAAAAAGGTTGGGGAGCACTGATCTATCAGACGCAATACCGTCAGCTTGTAAGGCGTTTGAGTGCCTTGACAGAGTGCCAAAATGGATGGATCAGCAGCCTGAGTGCGACAATCTACAGCTGATCGCCTCAAGCGCATGCAAGACTTGGCTGCACGAAAACGAGTAAAGACAACGAAACAACTGACTTTGATATGTTTAAGCAATTATACATTTTAAAACAGTATGCAACTACAAAATGTAAACAAAATTGTTTTCATAGTCATCAAATTACATTACATGCTGACGCAAAATTCGTTTTTTTTTACTAAGAAATAACCTTTTTTTCTCGTGAATTATCCAATTATCCGGAAATTTGATTATCCGGATGAGGTCTCGTCCCAACTGATTCGGATGATTGGAGTTGTACTGTATTTACGACTGACGCCTTCCTTTCATAGTATTGTGTGGCGTATATCACCAGAGGGACCTTCTGCCTTTCCCCCAAAGCGTTCACACCTCACGGTCGACAGTATAGGGTACAGAAAAAAAACCGGTCAGTCGCTGATAGCTCATAAATGGTGATCGATGCCAGCGGTCACTTGTTGTTGTTGTCGTGCGGGCCATATATGGCCCAATTGGGGGTGCCATTGCTCCGGAGGGTTGGACTTCTTCATACACGACACATCCGTTTTTACAGGAAGGTACCTTTCACACATCCATTCACTCACACATATCGTAATTTAGATCCCAATAACCCCCTGATCAGGTACCCCCAGAGGTATTGATTTGGTATGGGAACATGGGGGACTTTGTGACCACGACCTATTTAACGTGCCCCAGCCACCATTAGCGAACACGACGGTCTTTAGCCAGGTCCAAGGGCCGATCTCGCAATCATCAGAATTGCAGGCTCCGCCGAGGACAGAACCCAGAACCCTTCCGATGCGAGCCCGACGCTCTACTAACTGAGCTACCGCGGCTCTAGCGGTCACTTAAGAGGTGGGATAACATTCACCGTACACAGATCTATACCATGCCGATAAATTGTAGTGGTAACTATTGTCTACCTGCAGCAGCGTAATGGTTAATTGACGTCAAACTGGAGCAACACAAAGGTCTAATGGTGACGGTCCGGGATCAACCCCAAAGGACGACATCGCGTAATTTAGAACCACGGTCAGATGACGAGCCACACCTGAGCTGTCACCCCACTCACCGAAATTCCACACCATACGACAACATGAGGACATTTGAGGTATCGACAGATTAAATGTGCACCAGCCCCCTTTGTACACGAGTCTTTGGGTGGATTCAAAGTCAACATTTAGTCGTGTACAAAGTGGTCTGGTGCACGCTCAATCTGTCGTGGTCTCAAATGCACCCTCGTTGGCGTGAAGAGTGGGGTGCCTGCTCGGGCGTTGTTTAAATAATGAGGAGTTGTCCTCGCATCTCTCCTTGCGAGTTCGAATCCAACCAAAGACCGTCGTGCACAAAGGGGGCAGGTGCGTGTTCAATCCGCCGTGGCCTAGAATGCCCTCATGCTGGCGTGGGTATGAACGCTTGGAGAGTAAAATGCCAGGTCAGGTGTGAACACGTCATCTGATCGTGGTTAAAAATTACGCGGTGTTGTCCTCGGTTCTTTCCTTGCGGGGGTTAATCCTGAACCGTCCCCAATAACCCGGTGTGTTGCCCTAATGCGACGTTGATTAAAATATCTGCGAACTTGGGGAAAAAGTTATATGTTTTCCAATGCTCAACGTAATGGAGGTCAGAGCTAGTAGGTAATTTTTTTACGCTTCACTAGAGCTACCCAGTGGTCTATTGGCGACGGTCCTGTACCAAACCCGAAGGGAAGAACCGAGGACAACAGCACGCAATTTGGAACCCTTTTCATATGACGAGACCACTTTCCAAACTTCCACACCACGCCAACGCGATGAGATTGGACACCACGACAGACTGAACGTGCATCAGCCTCCATGAACGCGACTGTCTTTGGCTGGAACGAGTATCGAATTCGCAAACCACCGGTTGCAGATCCATTGCTCTTCCATCCGGTCTACCGATGCCTACCCCCAGCCTATTTTAATGAAAGAAACTCCTTTAAAAATTCATTTTGCTTGCATTTTTGACAAGTTATTTTCTGGTACATGTTTAGGATATAGTACCTCCTTTAACCGAAGGAAAATTCGTCAGTTTCACGTTCTCGGTGTTCCAAATGAATCGAACATTCAACGTGCGCGAGTTGAGTAAAGCAGCTCCTTTAAAGGTAGTGTTTACCTTTCCCCTTTTATCAAATCCAGCCATGAATGAGAGCGTGTTACGAGAGAGAGGCGCGATCCCCGACTTGGCAGGTTGCCAAGGCTGGAGGTGTGTCCTCTCCGAACTTGCGCAAAGGGCATTAGCTTGGCAACGTGCCCACGTCGTCGCCATATCGATTTCCGAAAATTTTCCTCCATGCCACTGTTCTATATATCCCCGACCGATTCGTTTTCAATTTGGTTGAAATATACTACTCCTACGTTGGGCCTGTTCTACTACAAAATTAGAGTTTTTTAAAAAAGATTTTATTCGCGCACCTTCACAAAACGATTAACTCGACTAATTTTAATATTTCCATTTGCAAACGATGGAAATAAATCCGGAAACACAAAATGATTGACATAGAAAGACTTTCAAGCATTCAAATTAAGCAAATTCAGCACTTCAGAAACCTCTGTAAATTTTTTCCAAGGAAGAGTTCTAGGAAATTCTCATCAAATGGATAAATGTAACCATCAGAGCATAACTGCTAAGTCCATCCAATAAATTATTTGAACTCATCGGTTTTAAAAGAGAAAATTGAAGAAAAAAAAACCACAAAACAATTTCGTCACAAAGCGGCGACAAAACATTTTAATTTGCGTACTTGAAATACCTCTGAAAGTGGTGTTATATTTTTTAACGTCACAACTGGAGCAACAAACGGTGAAGATCAGGAATCAACCTAGGGAAAGATTCAATGATAACGCTACATAATGTAGAATCACGGTCAGAAGACGAGGCCACACCCGAGCTGGCACCCTACTATCCCAACTTCCACACCACGCCAAAGCACACCAGACGTTTTACTTTAGTTGTAGCAACAAGCGCATGACTTGTACCTCCAAGAATTAGGAATTGACTCCCAATAATAAATATTTTACTTCGTATCACCAGGTCAATCATGGTTCAGTGGCTATAGCCACTGCGCTAGCAACCATCGAGCCGTGGGCGGCACACGTTCGATTCATCCCAGGGTGTATTTCTCTCTTCTGTCAGTGAAACTTTCATTGTATGTGTCTATTAGATATTGTATGTCGTGTCTGACGCAGCATGGCCAAAAATGGCGCATGCGCCATATTACCCAAATACCAAATGCAACGTTGTATCACCAAAATTCTTTATTTTTGATTCTGAATACAACACAAACTAATTCTTTGTCAACGATTTCGGAAATGTGTTTGACAACTCAATTCAATTTCTTTGCTTTAAATTTTTCAATATATTTGATGTTTCATAGGGAGTTTAAATATACCTTTGGGGTCGCGGACGTTGGGCTGGTGTGGAAGTTTGGAGAGTGGGGTGCCAACTCAGACCATGGTTCAAAACTACGCGTTGTTGTCCATTGTTTGGAGAGTGGGATGTCAGCTCAGGTACTGCCCCGTCATCTGACCGTAGTCCATTGTGTTGCTTCAGTGCGATGTTAATTAAAATACTTACCTGCAGCTACAAAAAACATTTGGTAGAGCTTTGAAAACTTTACAGTAAAACGCTTTATTAGGATTATGGCGACCCCACGATTATTTGAACTAATTCTATTTTACTGTGCCTCTACAACATTAGCTAGAATTTTTGTAACACATTCACACTATACACCAATTACAAAATAAACTATATCTTAAAAAGTAGATGCTTTTGCAAAAGGAAACACTAACCTAGGGAATTGTGTGGATTTTTTAAAATTTCTTTTTAGCTACGCTTAAAAAACGGTGTTTTCTATGAAATTCTTCCTTGGCGACATAAAAAGCACGCCAAAAGCATAGCCACATAACATCATTAATCTCCAAGTATTTTGGTTACAATATGTGCACATTTCAAGCAATTAAGATTCATTTTTTTTTTCAGAATGGAAGTAAGTTTATTTCATTTTAACCAAATACGAATTTAATGACATACTTCGTTGTGCAAGTTAATTTGCAAAACTGCTATTTGCTACAAGAAAATGTAAATTTAACTTAGAATACAGTGCATTTTCACAAATGTAATTATTTATCCCAAGATCTGAATATTTTGTTTCCTTTGCAATGCTTCGAAATTTCAATGTGTAAAAAGTGTGAGACTTAACAAAGTAATCAAGTATTAAAATAAATGACACACAATCTTTAAAAATAAATATATTCTTTATTATTTATAAATTTCATTATTCATCTGGAATGCAGATAAATGAGACAATTTACAATTTTCGTCGATAACCCAGTATATTTCAAAGCAGATTCAGTACAAAGAAAAGTGAAATTGTATTTAAATTTTATAAATCATCGATAGTAATGATGTAATCAAACACAACCCTGATATTTTGATTTAACTTTAAAATCGTCATATTTTAAAAATATCTGAAAACACTTCACCACTGTCAAACAAAAAGTTCAAGAATTCTGATTGAAATAATTTAATTAAAAACAGCTGTAGTTGTCTTTTGTAACTTTTCATATATTTTTCATCATTCAAAATAGCATGTTCCCAATAATCTTTAAATACTATAATATTTTAATTCAATTCACTAAACTTTTGATGTACAAAATCCAAGCTTCATAGATAAGGTATCAACTTTTTATCAGCACTCTTTGGTTTATTGGTAAGCACTTCAGTTATTCAAATATGAACACTTTGTATTACACATAAAACCATAATATATCTAAAGCTTGTAAATAAAGGTAACTTAAATTATCTCTGTACATTAAAAATATTGATCTCAACCAAATACTACAGGGACAAATACATCCTTTTACAAATGTACTATTGATAACTACTGTACTCGTAGTATAAAAATGATCACAGGCTAAGGAATCTTCGTTTTAAGATCTCTTTAGTACCATATCGACAAAATCACATTGCATCCAACAGTTTGGGCACCAAAACTACACATGTATACAAATTGGCACTTGTAACGAAAGTTCTCTTTAATTTCCTAGTCAACTGCACTGCGGAATAGATCAAATTCGATACAGCTTTGATATACTTTTTTTATGCCACCAAACACCATTTTAGGCTTAGCGAAAAGTAATTAAAAAATTAACGAACATAATTTTAATAATAGAAAAAACTGATTATTCTTGCTATTGTTTTATCTTTTGAAAAATATCTTTGCTTCTGAAATATTGTTACTGAGTTTGTTCAAGTTATTTTTAAGTCCAAAGGAACCAGACTATTCATTGTGAATGTTACAGAAGATCACATTAATTTAAGCCTACAAGGCATGTTCAGGCATGAAAATAAAAACGGATAATGATTTTTAAAAATCAAGAGATTCAAATAATCGCGAGATTGCCTTTGTCTGCTACAACTCGCTACCAAAAGCACGCCAAAAGCGTATATATCAAAGCTGTAATGCAAACTCTTCAACTGCCAAACTGAGTGTACCATTCATTAAAAACAATACATCAACTGAAATTTGAGTAAACAGGATTCCAAACTCACCAATCAAAAGAAAATTTTTGGCTTTTTTAAATCACTTTTATTTAATTTTTTAAATTTATTTATATCTAATCACCGTTAACAAATATAAAACAAAGTTCTGCCTACCTCTCAACAGTTTTAAAAACATCCATTTTTAGCTAACATAACATTTATTAAACACTAGACTTTTAACGACTTGCATTTTGACAACCAACATTGTGATTTTAGAACGCAGGTTAAATTAAATGTTCTTTAAAAAAAAAAACCAAGGCCACTTCTCAAGTTGTTCCAGCGAATATTAAGGCTTTTTAAAGGCTTCCAAACGAAAACGAAAAATCCGGCCTTAGGCATGCAGTAATCTGCGTGCATTTAGGACAAAATTTAAATATTAAAATTGACAAGCATTTGACTTGCTTCAAAAAACTGTTGAATAATTGTCACATGAAATAAACATTAATATTTTAAAATTTCAAACAATAAATTGCATATTCCAATACGATGAAATCATTGGAACTTAATTATTTATAAAGGCTTGAAACAAAAACTTCAGTAAAGGTAAAATATTTTAAAATTGCCAAGTTTTCAAATAGTACTTGTGCAAGTTAAGTAGCAGATTGAATTAAGTCGCAATACTTGACAAATAAGTAACAAGTTGAAAATAATTTCAAGTTAGAACATAAATCTCTCGTGGCTTAATTTTAAGCCTTCAGATTTAGTTACAAATTAAAAATCGGAAAAATGAAATATGTCAAGTAATTACAATCAGTCAAATGTTGATAAAAATTTACATTCAGTAAAAAAAATGACTCATTACAATATTTTCAGTTTTACCAATATATTCATTATAACGAAGGCTTTTCTCGAAAATAAACATATAATTAATCCCTCTCGTGATTAATAGAGAATTCAAGAATTGCATTCCAAATCATAAAACGACAATTTTCAAACAGAAAAAAACTTACATAATATGGAGAACAAGTTCCATTGTTCCAAATTAGTTCCGTTTTCTGGAGGGTTCACAAAGCATATGGTACTGCCACTCGTTCGAAAGAGAATGAGCTGTCCAAAGGACTGATGTGTTTCCGATTGATTGCAACTTCGACTGTTTCAGAAAATGACATAAAATGGCGGAAGTTTGTTGACAGTCACTTGGATTGATTTTTCGAAGATTCGCGATCGAGCAGGGGTTGGAATGAAACCTAAAGTGCACGTTTCGGGGGAGAAGGAACTTTAAAAAAAATTATTCTTGCGTGCAAAGGTATAGGGAATCAAATTAATTTGAAAGCACTTTTCGAATTTAGCGAAAAGAATTCCGAGGCTTGATTCCAAGGTTTTAAAAAGAATGAAATAAAATGGCGGAAGTTTGTTGACAGTCACTTGGATTGATCTCTCGAGGATTCTGTTCTGATTGATTTCGGATCACGTTCTGGAAGGAAAAGGAACGATTTTTAAAATTATTCTTGCTTGAATGAAGGTGTTAGCAATCAAAGTAATTTCTATGTACGGTGCACTTTTTGAACACGGCGAAACGAGTTCCACGGTTTCAAAAAGAAATGATGTCTTGTTCTTTCGATCCAATCTATGGGTTGGGAAGGTATATAATTAACGTCGCACTGGAGCAACACAACGGGCTATTTCCAATCCATGGGAAGGATATTCACGGCTACTTGAAGCGGAAAAGGGACAGTCCTGCACGGCGAAGAATAAATAAGATGGCATCGTTCGTTTTTCTTTCTTTCTCCAGTCAGATGAGCGATGATGAACGATGAATATTTACATAGGAATCAAGAAATCTCGCGACCATTCCACCGACTCTGTTACGAACTCGGTCCCGCGACAGACTTGGAGCTGCTGACGTCGTCTTTGGAGCGCAGCTTCCTTCGAAGCTTCTCGACCACCTTCGAGTGGAACTTGTGGAGCGAGTTCTGGGAGGCGGACTTGGAGGCCGGGGTCTCGGCCAGGCGGCTGCCCCTCCTGGGCGAACATCCGAGCGAGATGGCAGCGAGCCGCTCGTCCATGTCTGATCCTGGCGAGCACGACAGGCTGACCGGGGCCGATTCGCTCTGGGTGTGACGGCGGCTGCCCGGGGTGACCGAATTGTTGCTGCTCGTTCGAGAACGACTCGCGTAGATGTTGTAGTCGTTCTTCATCACTGGCATCATGAAAGCCATCTTCGAATATCGTTTGCGGAAAAGAGTCTCGACGGCAGGTAGAGCACACTGGGAATTTTCAAGAAACGGCGGAGAGGTAAACAAACAATCCGCACCAGACGAGCGTTTGGAGGAGAATTGACGTCACTCGCGGCGTGCGGGCGCTTTTTTCGGTTGGGGGTCACGTGACGCGGGTTGCCATGGCAAGCGTAGCCGAGCAACGGAGAAAACGTTCGCCAACTTCGAAGCGGCGCCAATTGCGTTGACAGGTTGGTTTCTAATCCGTTAAGTTTTAAAGATAAATGACGAATTTGATCATCCAATGTCGTTTCAGAAAAGCTTTTCGATTGCATTTCTGTTGGGGGATGAGCATTACATCAGAATTGTTCAAGGGTTATTGCTAATTTCTGTTTTACGATAGCAGTGTCCACAGCGTTAGTGCTAATTTGTGATGTCAGAGATCGGTATGGTATGGTTATGGTGTTTTTAATTAAAGTGGGGCACTGGAGCAACACAACGGGCTTTGGGTGACGGTCCGGGATCAACCCTCGAAGGTAAAGATCCGAGGACACTACCACGAAGTTTTAAACCACTGACAGATCTCAATTGAGCTGGCGCCCCCACTCTCAAACTTGCAAACCACGCCAACGTATGCGACAGATTGAACGTGCACCCGCCCCCTTTTATGCACGACGGTCTTTGGTTGAATTCGAACTCGCAACCCTCCGGTTGTTGAGGTTATTCTTCGCCGGGGGCTGCAGCGGCCCTGCAGTTATCAGTAAGCTGACACTAATATTTTTTTGGAAATGCATATAAAAAAGAAATTTACATTTTAGTAGGGGCTTGGGCCCCCAACACCCCTCTAAACTTTTGAATCAGAGTGTTGATAATTGGAAATTTTTAACCACAGAAACTTGATAAATTGAATTGTTTTGATCTAAGGATTGGCAATTGAAAATTTTCATTCTGAGTTTTTCATCCGAAGGTTTAATTTGTGTTAATTACGGTTGATAAACTGAATTGTTTCAGAGACTTGATAAAGTGAATTGTTTTAATCGAAATGGTGACAAATTGGAGTTGTTTTTTTTATCAGAGGATTGGTGGTTGAAAACTTTCATTCGAAAGGTTGATAAAATGAATTCTTTTTCAATCAAGGGGTTGGTTGATACATTGAACTTTTCAAGAGTGCAAATAAACTGAATTGTTTTATAATCAGAGGGTTTATAATCTATTGAAAATGTTCATTCAGGAGGTTTGTAAATTTAATTATTTTAATCAGAGGATTGATAAATTGAATTGTATTAATCAGAGGGTTGATAAATTTAATAGATTTTTTAATTACATAGAATTGATAAATAAAGAAATACGACAGTAACAAAAAATAGTAATCTCTCTATATTAAAAAAAAGTTACCGCCGCCGCCGCCGAAGAATTGAAATTTTTGTTGTTTAGCTCCATTCTTAGACGGTTTCCCGAGAAAGTACTGATCGGAAAAATATGAAATTAACATGCTTTGTTCTTCATCGTATTCCCTGGATAATTATTAAGATTTTTTTCCGATGCGGCTATTAGTTTAGGTTTTATTAAGTGTTAAAGTTGAAGAAGTGAAATTTCTTCCGCGAGTGAGCAAAACACATTCAAAATTTCAGTCTTTAGTCGTGAGTTTTTTTTTAAGAGTACCTCTCAACGTAAATTTTTGCAGCTCGTCGAGTTTTTTTTGAAATTTAAATGTGGTTCTTGATAATATTTTTTTGAAATTCGGGAAAAATCGGGACATTTTTGTTACTTTTTTTTAAAACTGCCGTATCTATATCTAATTACTATTAGTTTTTAATTTTTAAAATATCGCAGTATACCTCAGAATATACTCTTTCTTACGGTACTATTATTTTTGAAATCGGTTAATAATTAAATTGGATGCGATCAAAAGTTCGTGATACAAAATTCGGAATCTTCGGATATTTTCGCTACGTTTTGTTAAAACCGTTATGTCTACGGCAAAAACCATTATTTTTTAAATTTGAGAACATCACTGAATACACTACATTACACTCTTTCTTATGGTACAATTATTTTTCAAATTGGTTAATAAACAAAATCGATGCAATTAAAAGTAGGTCATACAATTTTCGGAACTTTCAGATCGTAACTTCCGATACAAAACTAAAATGGTCATATCTATATAGTATTACTGTTAGTTTTTAATTTTAAAAATATTGCAGTATACCTCACAATGTACTCTTTCTTACGGTACAATTATTTTTAAAATTGGTTCATAAATAAATTCGATGCAATCAAAAGTTGGTGACACAAATTTCGTATTTTTCAGTTCGCATAGCTGGTTCGGCAAACAGCAGTGGGTTGCACTTTTGACTATCGGGTTTGCCAGATATCAAATTTATCGTAGCAACAATTGCCATAAAAACGATTTCTTTTTATTTGGCGAGGAAAAAGGCTCGCTTTTTTCCCTCTGTTCTCAAGACAGTTTACCGACAAATTACAATGTATTGATATTAACACTGTTTACTTAAAATTGTACAGGGAACAAGATACAGAAGATTTTTTACTGATGCGGCTATTAGTTTAGGGTGCATTAAGTGTTAAAGCAAAAAAAAGTGAAATCAATTGCGAAAGAAGTATTGGTTTGAGAAAGCAAACCAAACGGGATTGCGTAGCAATCCCCGGGGTCGGCGAGCGTAAGCGAGCAGGGCGCGAAGCCCTCGCTGTGACGTCATGTACCGGAAAGTGAAATCAGCATAATACGAATTATTCAGATAGTTTCACTCTGTGAAAGGAATGTTGGTTTGCGAAGCAAACCAAATGACATCTGTGAAAGGAGTGTTGGTTTGCGAAGCAAACCAAATGGGATTGCGCAGCAATCCCCGGGGGTTGGCGAGCGTAAGCGAGCAGGGGGCGGAGCCCCCTAGTTCAATAAAAAAAACTTATTTAAATAAATTCAAATAAATTTCTTTACATTAACAAAATGAAGAAAAAACATGATTTTTCATTCTTTAGATGTGGAGTAGATTGTCTGGCACATTGTTATAACTGTAGAAGCATAGTAAGCTAATTATGTTTTTTATTAAAGCAATTATTATTCACTATCTTATGTATTTCTGCTAGTAGAAACGCATCAACTGGCGAGCCGCGGTAGTCCGGTAGGTAGTGTAACGGACGAGCATCCGGAGGGTTGTGAGTTCAAATCCAGCCAAAGTCCGTCGTGTACAAAGGAGGCTCTGTCGTGGACTCAAATGTCCACACGTTGGCGTCTGACTGTGGCTCAAAATGACGTGGTGTTGTACTCGGATTTTTCCCGGATTGATCACAGACCGTCGTCAATAGCAAGTTGTGTTGCTCTAATACGACGTTAATTAAAATTACCTTACCTTACGTTGACGTGGAAGTTTGGTGAGTTGGGTGCCAACTCGATGTTGTTCTCGTCATCTGACCGCGATTCAAATTTACGTGTTGACCTTGGTTCTCTCACTTCGGAATTGATCACGGATCGTTGGATGACCTATTCCAATACAATGGATTTTGGTAATTCGAAGCATATAGCCCGCTGTGTTGCTCCAGTGTGACAATTAAAATACCTACCAACCTAATCGGTTGCTTTTCCCAAAGGGCTCCTTCCCTTCGGGAGTGGTTCAAAATTACTAAGTGTTGTCCTCGGATCTTTCCCTTGTAGCGTTTGGCACTAAATTATTTATCCAAAACTCTTCGACAAATGAGTTTTTATTTACATCTATATACAAAGCTTAATTGATCACACTTCGGCTATTAATGTCGTTGGTCGAAGCACATTAAATCTCATCCCAGGGTGGGATATCCGAGAAAAGTGTTCAATATACGAACCCTGGTAGACGTTCTACCGCAGATAGTTATCCAGGATGGCAGCCAGAACAAAACGTTGTTTTCTCGAAGTTTTCAAACGATAAGCTCCCCTTGAGAGCTTTTAGCCTTCCCAAAAACTCCATAGATGCCAGATCAGAACAGAGCCACCATTCTTTTCGTCTCCCCGACGCTGCGTCTAGACTTGATGACACCTGTCTATGGTCATGAGATGTCTTTCCTCGCTGAAGGGTCCCACTTTACACTATGTTATCCCATAGCGGTGCTGAGAGAAATCTATTTTTAGAAATAGTGTATGAAATATGTTTCTTCACTTAGCCTCGTAATAGGGTTCCAGTTTTGTCCACACTCAACATGGCAGGATGTTTGTCACCTTGTCCAGTATTGGCAGACGTCAAAACCTTAAGGGATTGATCCCGGATCGTCGTTAATAGCCCATTGTGTTGCTCCAGTACGACGTTAATTAAAATAACCAATTACCCTCCCTTCGGGAAGGAAATTATATGGTGTTGTCCTCGGATCTTTCCCTTGGGGGATTGATCTCGGACCGTCGTCAATAGCCCGTTATGTTGCTCTAATACGACGTTAATTAAAATTACCATTACCCTTCGGGATGGATTCCGTTGCGTCGCTCTGGTGCGACGTCCATTCAATTGAATTGTAGGCAACGTCGAAATTGAAAATGTCTTGACAAGATATTTCGCCATTAATAAAACTTGATGGACAGATCTTGATGGACGTGATATCTCGTCAACACTACTTAAAGCAGGCTTGTCCGACCCGCGGACCAAAAAAATCAGGCCTGCAAATTTTATCTCACAAAATGTGTACCTGAACTTGACCATGAAAACTGGCTCACAGATTTGGCCTTTTTAGAAGCGCAATCATTTAAACGAGTTAAACGTGCGTCTTCAAGGTGAAAACGAAGTGATCGATACAATGTTTCTAACTATTGCAGCGTTCGAAATGAAAGTGAGACTATGGCAATTCGCCAATTACAGTAAACAATTTAACGCGTAGGCTCAACAGAACACGATCTCGTGAACAACGAAAAATATACAGCCTCTATTTTCGATTTGATACAGGAATTTGAGAACGTGTTTCAAGATTTTCTGAAAAATGAACAATCCTTTGGTATATTTGCGACTTTATTTTGTCCTGTAGCGTCTTTTGCAGGGCTCGAAATAAGATTTGGAAGCTAGCAGCAAATATTTCAGTGAGCTTTTTAAAGCTGGACGCCAAACCTATTCAGCTCAGGGCAAAATTTAAAATGTCCGTAATAACGGTAAATTGCAGTTGCAAAATTTTCTCTAAACTTTGAAACAATGAATAAGTAATGCAATGAGAAGGTGAAATAAATACTTCGCTTTTCTTGTAAGCTTTCTGCAATATCATATAAAACCCTAAAATACATCTGAGATTAAAAAAACACAACACTCAAATAATGTACTGTAGACACGTTTATTTCCTTATTATCAAGTTTACGAAGGCATCAGTCAATCATTAGGGTAGAGAAAATTGCAGTTGTTTCATAACTACATAGCTAAAAGAAAAATTTGCGATCACGTGCTAGGGAAACGACATCGATGTCGATGTTTTTAACATCGATGTATTGGAATCGATGTTTTTGTAACATCGATAATTACACTTGTCGATGTTTTTACGTTGTCGATGTTTTATTTTTCAATAAAAAAAGTACAGTTATAAAAAATTTAAAAAATAACCAAGTAGCATAATTTTTATAATCAGCAAATTGAACATACTTTTAGACCCAAGTGGCCAAGGGTGAAAGGTCTGAAAAGTAGGGATGCGATGTCGATGTTTTATAAAAACATCGATGTATTGGAGCCGATGTCGCATCACTAGTTGCTAAACCAGTTTCAAGAAATACGGAAAAAAGTTTAAATACACTGAATTTTAAAAACATCGATGGTTTTGGTGCGATGTATTATCAACATCGATGTTTTGCTGTCGATGTCGTATCACTATCACGTGCACGAAACCATTTCAGAACTGCTCGATCAGCCTTAAAATCTGAAAGCACGCGTGGGTGGGTGGGGAGTAAGGACCATCCGACTTATCCTCATAAAGGCATTTTTTTAATAGTTGGTATTTGAATGAAATAATGACATTCGGTTTGAAATACTCGCAGCATAACTTGCCGTGAGAACCGTTGATCGCCTCGGCGCTTTAAGCTAAGCTCAAGGCTTTTGCCGTGGCTGCCGGGACTTATTTCGAGCCCTGGTGTGGTGTACTGGTGACGGGGACGTGCAGAAACAAACACTCGTTGAACTTGATATCACACAGGATTTATTGGTATCGCTATGTGCGATTCTCGGCAGCAAATGATCTTGCCAATATTGGCTACACGTAGGATGGACGTCCTAAATCTGACCGGGATGGTAGCCTGGTAGCACAGGACTGTGACTACCGAAAAATATAGGCCCCAAAGGATCTGCCTATACCGCTAACGGGCCTCCGCTCGAGGCTTCTGGGCAAGCGCTTCCGAACAAGGCTGTGGGATCGTGGCGGCTAGAAAACGAAACGTTTCCACGAGAAGGGAGCCGACAGCCACGTGTGGTAATAACTCAGGGTCGGCGTCCGACTCTTGTGCACTCCGATTTCCACCTGACACCTGGTGTTTGTGACAGATCATCCGTCTAACGGTTCCACGACCCTGCGCACGTGTGGGGATTTGACACCCCTTGAGTGTGGGAGGTTCACTTTGAAAAATTAGCGACAGGAATTCCAGGAGAGAGGTGGATGCCCCCGAAAAGAAAGTCAAAGGGACTCGAGCGAGAGAAGCCACAGGGGAAGGTGGTGGACGATAGTTCTCGAGACAGTTATACGAAGAAGTCAAACCCTGAAAAAAAAAAAAAAAACCAGTAAGACAAACTAAGAAGAAAAAATTCTTGTTGGTTCGTGACCAACTGTGCAGTGATTATTTGCTTGTAAATGTACACAGTGGTCCAATTGTCTTGAAATCCTTTTAAGTGCGATAAATGAATTAAAAAGGAAAACGGTGGTGCTCAGAACACCACAGAGCGTTCAGATCAGATGGCCAGCACGGTCCAAGTCCAAGTAGCAAGCCCCCGACCGATGGAGTTCGATTTGCTTTTTCGAATCGTCTTCGTGTGATTTCATTGCAAAGTCTTTGTTCCTTTTTCTCATCTCTGTTTTTATCGCCATGTCGGTGACACGATGCCACCTTCTCCGTCGGATGTAGTCGAGGGCTAGTCGTACTTAGACAGAGGGGCATGTCGGCACTCTCAGATCAAGGACGTTCACATGAGGTGCGTAAAACGCGCGTTTGGCGAGGCTAGCGAGGTCCCAATCTTTAAGGTCGTAAAGATAATAACTTGAATTAGAGGAATAAAAAAACGTAATTTACTGGTGGGACCTCGCTAGCCTCACATCTTTGACCGGTCCATTATTGTAGGGTAGCCCCTTTCTAAGTAATTTAAAATTCATGAATCTCTACTATTATAAAATGGAAGTTTCTGTGTGTGCGTGTTCACCGTGTCCTGACGAATCTATGGCACTTACAAGAATGAAATTTGGCACACAGGTAGTCCGAAAGTTTTGCAATTTTATAGTCCCCTGCCCGAATTTTAAAATTTAATCTAGAACATTTTAAAACGAATTAAGTAGTTTTTTTCTCCTTTGGATCTCTTTTCGTCCGCTCCGGCAATTAGGGGGAAATATCAGAATTTAGCTCTTTCTTCCATGACGTCACACCACAATCGTCACTATTGACGTCCGCCTTTGAAACCATGGCAAATTTTTTCACCTTTCGCTCTCAATGAAATGGGAATGCGTAGTATCCGCTCAAACGATTCCACAGTGAACATTTTGACTACCATTTCGTTCTTTTTTGTAAAATCGGGATCGTTAAAGATAGATTGAAAATTTCAACGGATTTGAAATCTGCGGAAAATTTTCTTCTATATAGTTACCTTGATTTTCTTTTAATAAATACTTTTTCAGTTAAATATTTAAATGTTTTTGCAAGAAATCGTGACGTCACGCCAATTGGATCTCTTCGACGTTTGATTTTGTTTTAATAAAGAATTTTTCAATTAAATATTTTTTTATTTTTTGGTTTGCTTCGCAAACCAACACCACGGGGAAACAAAAGCAACTGGCACGGGCAACGCAGTGGCAAGATTTTTATTATAAAAGTAAATGACAAGACAGCAACATGCAAATTGTGCGATATTTGGCATTGTTTTTGAGACACTAATGCGTCGATATTTGGTTTTGATGAAAGTGGTTGCGATTCTCATTTGGGGTGGGTGGGGATGTTTCTCCATGGGATCATCAGATATTTTGGAGGTGCTTCCAAATAGCGTTAACATGAATAAGGGAGGATTGAGAAGAGGTATATATTTTTCTCTGGGAAGATATATCTTAAAGAAGTCTAGTAAAGAGACGATTAAATGTTTTGCCAGACGCGCGTTTCAAACGCCTCATGTGAACAGGGCCTTACAATTCGACGCGTTGATGGATGAATATCTCAACCGTTCTGAAGGGCTATTCCCAGCCACTTCGTCATCCACGCTCTACGAAGGGAATGTGGGTGGCCGAACGTCACAACCTAAACAACTTACCTACTAATTTTCAAATGGAATATATAGCTAGTCTGATATTCAACTTACAGAAACATTTGATCGTGTCTCTTTACTGGACTTCCATAAGATATATCTTCCTAGAGAAAAATATATATCGCTTCTCAATCATCCCTTATTCATGTTCATCGCTACTTAGAAGCACCTCCAAAATATCTGATGAGCACCTTGAGAAATCCTCCCCCCTCCTAAATCATAATCGCAAATACTTCCATCAAAACCAAATATCGACGCATTAGTGTCTCAAAAACAATGCCAAATATCGCACAATTTTCATGTTGCGCTCTGTCTTGTCATTTACTTTTATAGTAAAAAATTCATGAATTTTAAATTACTTAAATACTCTACCCTACAATAATGGACCGGACAGCTAGATGTGATGGTATAAGGGAAATAATACATACTTTGATGGGGGGGGGGTGTCTCCCACAGTTACACTAGCAACCCATCCGGGCATACTTTCAAAAAGCTTTTGATACACAGCTATGTGTATTTGTGTCCATTATTCCTGCTGCACGAATGTCGCCAGCTCGTCTGTAGATTTCGGACGTGGTTCCCTGGTCCGTAAGCGTCGCTCTAACTTGTCCCACAAATGTCCTATGGGGTATAGGTCGGGACTCTGAGGAGGCCAGGGAAGACGTAACTCGATGCCACTGCTCGACAGAGGCTACAACATGACACGGAGCGTTGTCGTCCTAGAAGTAACATTCGTCCACTCCATAAAACTGCCAAAGCGTAGGAAGAACTTGATTGTCCAAAATGTTCATGTACGCGTCTGCGTTCAATTTAGCAGAACAACATGCAAAGGTCCCAGGCCATACCACGAAAAACACCCCCAAACAAGTAGTCGGATTTTATACAAATCCGCTGGCGTCCGGTCCATTATTGTAGGGTAGTGTATGTTAACAACACACAAGTTTTCTGCTCATTATCTATCATTGATGTTAGTGTATTATTTAATGTGTGGCCCAAAACAACTCGTCTTCTTCCAATGTGACCCGGGGAAACCTGAAAGGTTGGACACCCCTGACTTAGACGGTCAACATTCAAAAGATACTTAGGCCCGGTGCACACATCCAGTTTTTCAACGCCACTGCGGCACCGAAGCCCAACTATGCACACATAACCATGAAATGACGCACGAACTCATTGGTTTTGCACGCAAGTTGGACGTGCGTCGCCCCAGCGGCGCTGGAGGCATGTGTGCACTGCTCCATTGGATCGAATGTATGTCAGACCGCACTTGCGTTGCGGCAGCGGCGCCACAAGTTGGAAAACCGGATGTGTACACCGGCCTCATACATTCGAACCCCGCTATAGTGAACTGTCGGTTTTGTGAACTTTTTCACTGGTCCCGACTGAACTCCTATGTACTAATGTTATTTTAAACGCCTATAATGAACTGAGAAAATAAAGTTCGCTTATTAGTGAACTGAATTTTTCCTTCCAGATACATTTTCTCATATTTTCAAAGGCAATTCAACACAGTAGGATACCGAAAGACAGTATTCCTTAGCTTTTGTCTCAAATCGCCTCACTCTTCAAAGCACCCCTTGAACATAGTGGGACGGACCATAGAGGCCCCATCTGATATCCCCTCCCTTCTATCTAGTGTCCATGTGAGCGCTTCTAACTGAATGGACATTTTGCCAGATCAACAGTATCCTGAAAAAAATCCAGCCGGTTAAGGTGTTAGTCTTTAGTCCGAAGGTTCCTGGTTCGAATCCGGGTCAGGGCATGGATGTTTGTAAGCATATGGTGTAGAGGCGGCTAATGCACCTTAAATCTGTCGTGGTCGAAAGTCCTCACGTTGTGTTGGTGTGGAAGTTTCGAGAGTGGGGTGCCAGCTCAGGTGTTGCTTCGTCATGTGATAGTGGTTTAAAATTACGAGGTGTTGTCCTCGGATCTTTCCTTTAATAGACTGATCCCGGACCGTCGTCAATAGCCCGTTGTGTTTCTCTAGTACAGGTACGGGCAACCTTTGGGAAACTGCGGGTAAAATTTAGGATATTAATGAAGTCACGGGCCGTAGATAATAGGTAGTTGTGAAAAAATAATAATGATAAGGTTTATTTTATTTAAAATATTTATAAAGTAGAATGGTAAAGTTACATGAACAGAATAATATCGTATTAAGTATTTACTTACAATCACCAGAGATTACTGAGAAGTTTGAGTTTGAACTTGAGAAACAAGATAATCAATGTTGGGATCAATCCCACTGATACACAGGCGCAAAAGTGTTCTTAAATTTTCATCCGTAACCTGGTTCGATACTTCGATTTATCAGTTTTCATCATGGAAAATAACTGTTCTCATTTATAAGCGCTTCCAAATGCGCAAATCATTTTTCTTGCTAATGCTCTCAGTTGGGGTACTTTTCTTCGGCAAGGTATGATTGACAAATTTTGACTTAAAATGTACTAGGAAGCCCGCACCCTGCTCGCTGACGCTCCCCTACCCTCGGAGGATTGCTTCGCAATCCTCATTGGTTCGCTGCGCGAACCTATACTAGCTTCGCTCGCATGGCTGAAGACATGTGTCCTGGCAAAGAATTGTTTACCAAATATGATATTCGAAAAAAATATTTTTCAAATCTAAATTTGCTGTTTTCCAGAAAAGATATATACAGTACCTTTGGAATGTACCATATGGTACTTGCCGACCCTTTTCCCTAACACGTGGACGCTGGAATGTTTCGGAATGCGAAAACAACTTTAGTCTTGCACGTGCGGCTCCTCGACGGCCCTTTTGATCCATACACAGCTGGAGTTTCCGTCGGTTCCCCAATCTCGTATCTGAGATCAAGTTTTTGCGGTGGGGGACTCAAGTCGGCATGACAGACGGTTTTCGCAGCTGTGTGGGGGTGTTTCTGTTCGGCAGAGAACATAAACATCTCTAGAGGGCTCGGAATTCACCCCCCTCTCGTTGTCAGCGGCGGTTCTGCGGAGCGAACGTGGATTTTGAGGGGATTCGGACTCGAGATTCAACGAGAGACAGACGTCTCTGTTTTGCCAATTTTGTTACTTTGGCTTCAGGCAGGTTTCGGTTGTCGATGGCTGTGCCCATAATTATCTTGTAAATATTTATGTAAATAAATAGTTTAATTTTAAACAAGCTGTCCGTCAAATTCTTGCATGACGGTACAGGAATCAGAACTCAAATGAAAACTTTGAGCAAATTTTGACTCGAAATGTGAGCGTTGATTTGGAAATTGAATATCCAGCATGTTGTTTGTGTGTACATTTACCCAGCAATCGAGCCGCCTTAACTTTTTCATTGAGTTTGTTGTCGAAAGCTGTAGTGCAAGCGTCTTGTTGAACTATAATTGTTGGCCCTGAAAAGGACCGTTTTTTAAAATGGCCCTGAAAAGATCCTCCGCTGTCTTCGATTTCTATTAACTGCAACAGCTCGACTAAAATTCATTTTTTTTTCAATAAAATATCATTCGATAACATTATAAATTCAATTGAATCGCGAGGCTTTGTGGTAAACAAACAATCGTACAATGTTGCTAAAATGCGATAACAAATAACGTCTTTTTTGTGTGCCACGTAAGAGAATTATATATATAGATGTCTTCCTGAAGCGCTATCCAACATATTTGCAGGTGTGTCTTCTCTACGTCACTTTTCAACGGAGTAGCTAAAAGTTTAAAGCAGCTATCCATGTTTTCAAAGTCAGAAAATCTATTAAAAAATTGCTCCGACAGTGATTTTTTAGTTCTTCAGCATATTGAGTGTAACCAATATTTTCGTGACTGGATCGTGTTGAAAAATGATAAGTTTCCAGATCGCATTTGTGTTTCCCACAAACGAATTTTGTTTTGGAACGCTTTCAGATGGCTGTACGTTTACCAACTGACCTTGTTTTTTAAAGTTTCAAATTCAACTCGTTGTTGTTGTTTCTTATGCATACACTGGCAGACCGGAGGAGTGCCAGGCCCATCGAAGACGGCAAGAGGCTAGGGGGGTGCGCTTTCCATGTTATTGAGCCCCATTGGGAGGAAGTCCGACTTTGCTCGACATACATGACACATCCGTTTTATAGAAAGGTCCCTTTCATACATCCATTCACTCACACATATCGTAATTTAGATCCCAATCAGAGACCGATAACCCCATGATCAGGTACCCCCAGAGGTATTTATTTGGTATGGGAACATGGGAGACATTGTGACCACGACCTATTTAACGTGCCCCAGTCACCATTAGTGAACACGACGGTCTTTAGCCAGGTCGAAGCGCCGATTTCGCAATCATCAGAATTGGAGGCTCCGCCGAGGACAGAACCCACAACCCTTCTGATGCGAGCCCGACGCTCTACTGACTGAGCTACCGCGGCTCAATTCAACTCGTTTAAGTGACCAGTGATGTCAACTAGAAATGCTAAATCACATAACCATTTCTGATCACTGACTTCAAGCTATAGTTTTTCCTTGATTTTCATAAAATCGGCTATTTCCTGTCTTAGATCGTAAAATCTTTTTAACATTTTGCCTTTGCTTAACCATCTTACTTCGCAAAAATATGTCACATCACCATGTTCTGAAGAAAGGTCATCCAAAAATGCTTTGAACTGGGGATGGTTAAGCGCGCGGGATCGAATAATATTGATTGTCTTTATTACCACATCCATACCATCTGAAATCGGATGAACTTAGAACACAAGTTTTGTTGGTGGATAATGCAAAAAAGGATTAAATCGTCTTTTTGAACATTCAAGTCAATTGCTTTTTCTGTCAAAATTCCGATGAAACCTTTTCGTGAACCGACCCTAGAAGGTGCACCATCTGTGCAGCCATCATATCTATACGTCGAACAACAGTACGTATTGATAAGCTTATTTTCTCAAATTCTTTTTTCTTTTCAGGACATAATATATCTGAAATTTCTAACAGGCTCGATTTTAAAACGTTCCGCGGGCCGGATCAAAAGTCGAGGCGGGCCACATCCGGGCCGGGGGTTGCTCATATATGCTCTAGTACTACGTTAATTAAAAAATTACCATTACCTGAAAAAAATCGGTAAAAATCGTCGATAAAAAAAATGAATAATTATACTTAAAATCAAAATGTACCCAATGTAAAAAAAAAAAATCAATAAGGAGCAAAAGTATAAGTAAAACTATTGAATTCTTTTTATAATAAACATAATAAGAATTGTTTATTTAAGTATTTAATAATTTATTTTAGTAAATTGTGTTGTATCCTAATGATTATTTTCGACAGAACCACTATCAAAAGGTGAGAAATTTTTATGTGTCAACAAAATTAGGGTGAACTTTTTATTGGGTCCGGTGAGACTATAACGGGGTTCGACTGCATTGCCTAATCGCGAAACATTTTTTCATCAGTCTCGAACGTGTAAAGCTGATTCTAGTAGATTTCGCAAGGAATTTCATTTTAATATGCTGATGAAACAATGGCATCATTTGTGTAACGTGAAGAAACCTTCGTCCTTCGTTGGGCCACTTCATTCAAACCTCACTCTTCAAACTAGCATTACATTCAGATCCATTGCAGTCTGCCGAAGCACTTTCCCATGTTTGAGGCGATGCATCGCCAAATGTGGCAGACCAACCTGCCTTAGGTCGAGGACGTCTACCGCAGAACAGAGCTATGGAGGTGGCAGACGTCCAGACGCGCCATTGGATGGGAATTCCCCTCCCCCCTCCGTCTATCAGGTTCGTTTATTTACGTTCCGATTTTATCTACCGAATGTCCGTCATCGTGAAATAACGAAGGGATGATGATCTTTGTTTACAGGACCGAATTTAATCTCTCGACGCCGATTTTTTCATTTCTCCGGGAAATGCTTTCATTGGCCCTTTAAATTCTATTTTTTTTTTTCGATTCTCGTGTTTTGTTTCCACCCTTTCCGGTTATGAGTGGTCATCTGACCGTGGTTCAAAATTACGAGGTGTTGTCCTCGGATCTTTCGCCGACCAACCGGTCTGGTGGCTAAGATGTTAGCCTCTAGATAAGAGGTTTCTGGTTGGAATCCGGGTCAGTGAATGGATGTTTGTAAGCGTATGGTGTAGAGGCGACTGGCGTACCTCAAATCTGTCGTGGCCGAAAGTCCGCACGTTGGGCTGGTGTCGAAGTTTGGAGAGTAGGGTGCCAGATCGGGTGTTGCTTCGTCATCTGACCGTGGTTCAAAATGACGGGGTGTTGTCCTCGGATCTTTCCATAAAGGAACTGATCCCGGACCGTCGTCAATTGCCCGTTGTGTTGCTCAAGAACGACGTTAACTAAAAATTACCAATTACTATTGATACATTCAGTTCGTACGAGATTAAACCTATAAAATATAGATACAAGGGAGCACGTTGAATCTATGTCGTGGCTACAAATTTTCTCACGTTGGGTTGGTGTGGAGGTTTGGTAATTGGTAATTTTTTAGTTAACGTCGTACTAGAGCAACACAACGGGCTATTGACGACGGTCCGGTATCAGTCCCTTAAGAGAAAGATCCGAGGACAACACCTCGTAAGGGAATGGAGTAAGGGAAAATTTCCCGTAAGGAATTTTGAACCACGGTCAGATGACGAAGCAACACCTGAGCTGGCACCCCACTCTCCAAACTTCCACGCCAACCCAACGTGAGGACTTTCGGCCACGACAGATTTAAGGTGCACCAGCCCGCTTTACACCATATGTTTACAAACATCCATGCCCAGGCCCGGATTCGAACCAGGAACCTTCCGATCTATAGGCTAACACCTTAACCACGATACCGGTTGGCCTATCGAGAGGGAATGGCAATTTTGGAATTTTTTAAATAACGTTGTACTGGAGCAACAAAATGGGCTATTGACGACGGTCCGGGATCAGTCCCTTAAGTGAAAGATCCGAGGAGAACACCACGTCATTTTGAACCACGGTCAGATGACGAGGCAACACCTGAGCTGGCACCCCACTCTCCAAACTTCCGCACCAGCCCAACGTGAGGACTTTCGGCCACGACAGATTTAAGGTACGCCAGTCGCCTCTATACCATACGCTTACAAACTACATGCACTGACCCGGATTCCAACCAGAAAGTTCTTAATCTAGAGGCTAACATCTTAGCCACCAGACCAATTGGTCGGCGGCGACAATTTGGGTTGAAACTCGAAGGGAAAGAACCGGGGACAACACGTCATTTTGAACCAATGTCAGATGACGAGGACAACACCTGAGATGGCAACCCACTCTCCACATTTACACACCACGCCAACGTGTGGACATTTGAGGACACGACTGATTTAACGTACAGCAGCCCCCCTTTCTACCCGACAGTCTTGGTTGGATTCGAACTCGCATCCCTCCGGTTGTGCTGGTCGGTAACTCTTCCAACCAAGCTACCGTGGCCCTTTATCAGTGACCGATTCGGTTTGTGTCAAGTTCGAATCCAGCCAAAGACCGTACTGTACTAAAGGGGCTGGTGCTTGTTAAATACGTCGTTGCCTCAAATGCCCTCACGTTGGCGTAGTGTGGAAATTTGGAGAGTGGGGTGCCAGCTCAAGTGTTGCCTCGTCATCTGACTGTTGTTCAAAATTACGTGGTGTTGTCCTTCGGATCTTTCCCTTAGGGTATTGATCCCTTACAGTCGTCAATAGCCCGTTGTGTTGCTCCAGTACGATGTTATTTAAAATTTCTACCAACCTCGTATCTCTCCCATGGGCATTGATCCCGGACCGTTGCTTGTAGCCCGTTGTGTTGCTCCAGTGTGACGTTATTTAACTACCTACCAATCCATCCACCCTGTATCGATAGTTTTATAATTGGAATAACAGTTATAACTGCTATTTCGTAATAACGTTGTTATTTTAACTGCTATCGGATTAACAGTCGATCCCCATTCAGAGCTATCTGACGAACTTCCTACAGCAACACGAAGGGGTGAGTGTTTCTTGTTTAAATAAACTCAATTTGTGCACAAAGTAATTCACGAAGCACTCAAAAAGGGTAGAGTGGTGTTCATTTTGAAATTCATAGGATTTCTGAATAATTTTTTTTACATATTTAAAAGGCTATTTACTTTGTACCCTTTGTGTACGTTTACAATAGAAGATTGTTTTTAAATGTTGACTTTAAAAATCCCATTTGTTATTAGTCATTGGGTTTGTGCTTAAACTCATTTCAGTGTGAAAACTTCCGATTAAACTATTCATTAATTGTCTAATTTAGATATAATTAGCTAATTTAACATGGTTTGGGTGAACATTGATATCTCAAATTCTTTGTTCAGGAAGACATTTCCTGTCGGAAATTATTCCTGAAATTCTTCATGTTTCGATCCTCAATGAAATTCCGAGGTGAATAGGTTTTTTACGACTTTTTTCACCTAAGTCTAAAATATCAAGATTTTTTTTTTCATGAACTCGAGCATTAAAAATCAATTAAAAACTAATTTCTTAACCAATACCTTTAACATAAAGTCAAAACATCCACTGTATTATTAGAACATAAAGGCAAAAAAAATAATTGTCATAGACCAATTCGTTGTTGAGTTACATCATCGTTTGAAGAAAGCTTCATACTGCAAAAACAATTCCTCAGAACTTGAGTAGAAGGTTTAGGAAACATGTTTGTACATGGCGTATCGAACCTAACGAAAACCTTTGTAACTAGAAAACTATTTCGAATATTTACCAAATCTTAGTATTGTTTGAAAGCTGAAGGTTTAGAATATATATATTCTGATCGATTTTCCGGATTTCTAAAGTATACATGCGCTTAAAGTTTAATGTGACTAGTGAAACTAAACGTTTCTAGTGAATAAAGTTCAATTTGAACAAGAGTAAATATTAGACATGAGAAATGTCGGAGTTCTGAAGGTTCTGTTCATTTAAGGCTATTATATTGGATGAAAATGTAAGACCTTGTTTTAACTTCGAAAACCCAACTTGAAAGGGACTCTGGTTAGGGTTAATTCAATAATTGTTGCTAAAAACTGTCTTTCATGTTTTGTTTTGCGATACTAGTCAATTTATCAATGTCGTCTTTCCCGTGTTTTAGACGTACTTGTAAAATGTTGAGTCGTATCTTTGTCAACGAATTGTCTTTTCTGTTCAGCTTTGGTTTCTGCAATTTTGGACTAAGTCCTAGTACGTGGTCTCCAATTTAGGTGATAATTTTTATTCTCACATGGTATTTATGTTTACTGTAGCAAGAGCTCAGTTACTTTGAGGAATTTTGAAGAAGTTTAAATCTATACTATTATAAAAGGAAGTGTTTGTTTGGGGTCGCAAAATCCTCACGATTCTATGGCATTTAAAGCAATGAGATTTGGCACACAGGTAATCCGAATTATTTGCAATTTTTGGTCGCTAATTTAAAAATTCAATCTAGAAGATTTTTAAATGAATTTAATAGTTTTATTCTCCATCGCTTTTTCAAACGCGGAGGACTTTTTCTACTCGTGTGACCTTGCAGTCAGGGTTCGGGATCATGCCAAGTGTTTTTCATCTGCAGAACGCAGAGAAAATTATTTATTTCCATTTCCGCTTTGATTTTGCGCCGACGAATAAATTTCTAGCCAGACGATAAAACTTTTAACTGAAGTCGGTTCTTTTTTTCTTTCTCCCAGACCGCGTAAAACATAGAGTAAAAATTTCAACGGGTTTGAAATCTAGAAAATTTCAGTTTAGATTGATACCTAAAAATATGATTTTCTTTGAATAAATAATTTTTTAATTGAATATATCTTAACGGATTTGAAATCTGCGGAAAATTTTACACCAGATTACTACCTTACATCACTGGCTAGTTATGCGAATAAAACTCAACAAAACAGGAAATGAGTAAAATAAAAACTTGTAAATCTTGTCATTTCTAATCTCCTGCGAAATCCATTTTCAAGATTATTCCACAATGAGGTTCCATAGTAGCCCGGTTGGAAGGCTAACAAATTAGCAACCGGGTTGCGAGTCTGAATCCAACCAAAGACGTCGTGTACAAGGGTGGTGCACGTTAAATCTATCGTCGCCTGAAACGTCCCTACGTTGGCGAGGTGCTTAAGTTTAGAGAGTGGGAAGGTCAGCTCAGGTGTTGACCTCGTCATCTGACCATAGTTCAAAATTATGTGGCGTTGTCCTCGGATTTTTATCTTCGGGTTTCATCCCGGTCCCTCCTGGTTCGAATTTGGCTCAGTGCATGGATGTTTGTAAGCTTATGTTGTAGAGGCGGCTGGTGCACCTTAAATCTATCGTGGCCGAAAGTCCTCACGTTGGGTTGGTGTGGAAGTTTGGAAAGTGGGGTGCCAGCTCAGGTGTTGCATCGTCATCTGACCGTGGTTAAAAATTACATGTTGTCTTCGGATCTTTCAAATGAGAGATTGATCCCAGACCATCATCAATAGCCGTTGTGTTGCTCTAGTACGACGTTAAATAAAAAATTACCATTACATCGGACCGTCACCAATAGCCCGTTGTGTCGCTCCAGTGCTCTGTTAATTAAATACCTACCTACAAACCTCACAAGGGGCATTCCAGATAAGGAACAGTCCTGACCACAGCAATGGTCAAATGACCTGAAGAATTTGTTTTTATTCACTTCTGACATGGATTTTGCTAATTTTATTTACATTTAATACGCCGACCAACCGGTATAGTGGTTAAGGCGTTAGCCTATAGATCGGAAGGTTCCTGGTTCGTATCCGGGTCCGGGCATGGGTGTTTGTAAGCGTATGGTGTAGAGGAGGCTGGTGCACCTTAAATCTGTCGTGGCCGAAAGTATTCACGTTGGGTTGGTGTGGAAGTTTGGAGAGTGGGGTGCCAGCTCAGGTGTTGCTTCGTCATCTGACCGTGGTTCAAAATTACGAGGTGTTGTCCTCGGATCTTTCCCTTAAGAGACTGATCCCGGACCGTCGTCAATAGCCCATTGTGTAGCTCTAGTACGACGTTAACTAAAATTACCCATTACATTTAATACATTGGGATAGTCTCAATTCCAAATTATAAATGAATACATTTTGTAACAGTCTTTATTTTGTCTCGTGTCTGGCACAGCTTGGCCATGTGTGGCCCTTGCGCCATAAAACCCCAACCAACCAAACGACTTGACGTCACAGGCGAGGTCGGGGAAAGAGTCGTAAGACAGACGCCAGTATCAGTACTATGCTTGAAAGAAGTGTTTTTTTGCTTGTGGTATGCACATTAATTATTCCATCAGTACGTTGGTGTGGTAGTTTGGAGAGTGGGGTGCCAGCTCAGGTGTGACTTCGTCATCTGACCGTGGTTCTAATAACGTGGGTTTTGTCCTCGGATCTTTCCATTCGGGGGTTGATCCCGGACCGTCACCAATAGCCCGTTATATTGCTCCAGGGCGACGCTAATTAAATACTTACCTACCTACATCACAAAGGGCTTAGAAAGGCCGTACTAGATAACGAAAGGGCCGCGGTAGTCTGGTTGGAAGAGTAACGGTTTAGCGACCGGAGGGTTAGAGTTTGATTCCTATCCGTATTGTAGAAGGGGGGTTGGTGCATGTTAAATTCGTCGTTACCTCAAATGTCCTCACGCTGACGTGGTGTGCAAGTTCCGATCAAAAAGCAAAGTAAAAACAAATGAAACGAAAAAGAAGCCTCACATCTTTAGCATTGATAAAGAAACGGTGAAGTGAAACTGCCGACCTCGAAGGTGACGTCACGAAATGTTGCCCCAGGCCTCATCCATAGAATGGCCTTGGCTTAAACCGTCGTGGCTCAGTGGGAATGCCCACTAAGCTTATGTAATTAATGAGATTCAAACAAAAGTAAGAAACAACACCTGATGAGAGTTTTAATTCAAATCCACAGGAAACCGGAAAATAATGGAAATACGAACTCATTGGAACGAATGAAACAAAGAACAATGTAAATGAAAAGAACATTCCAGAGTGAGAAATCTGGCAAGTTTTATTTTTCTCAGTGAAGTAAAACTATTCTATGCATGCTGGATGTTGGAAAAAACATCAACTTATGTGCATAGAATTTTTAGTTTCGATTCGTAGCATGCTGCCATCTGGTGGCAAAGATTGCAGTAATTTTCGTTTATACTTTTTTAAATTTATTGTCGTTTTGTAATTTGCTTTCAAAGACGTGTAAATAGTGCTGGAAGTGAAAATTTTAACTTCGCGAGATTACCATAATCCTCATAAAGCGGGTCTGCCTTTGCCCTCCACAACTTGCTACAAAAGCTCGCCGAAAAATGCTACAAAAGCTTTCCTACAACAGTATATTAATGCTATAACAGTCAATACAGCAACAGTTTCACAAAACAGAATAATTGAGTAACCATATCCAATGGTTGAAAGGATCCATGGACTATTTCAATCTTTAGAAAGATCATATCTACCTTTTCCTTGAAAATTTGCAAAGATTCTATTGTTCCCTTCTTTCGAACAGAATCCTTGGGAACGACGGTCATTTCCCTGGAAAAAATCTTTGAGATTCTACTGCTCTCTCTCATTTCCTTAGAAGAGAAACTTTTAGAAATATTCTACTGCTCCTTTCCATCGAAATAATCTTTTATAAAGAGGTCAATGCTCCTTTCCAAGAAGAGAATCTTAGAAAATTCTTCTGCTCCTCCGAAGAATGGTATTTCGAAAGGTTCTTCTCCTGTGCAAAGATTACAATCATTTGTGGAAATATTCTACTTCTTTCCTGTTCTTTTCAGAGAATATACTATTCCTTTCCTTAGAATAGAATATGCCCAAATTCTGCTGCTCCTTTTAAGTAGAATTTTTTTAAAGATCTGCTGCTGGTTTCCTAACAATAGAATTCTTTGGAAAGCTCATACTGCTCCTTTCTTTAGATGAGAGTCGTTTGAAAAGATTCTGCTGCTCGTTTCTTAAGAATGGAATTCTTTGGAAAGCTCCTACTGCTCTTTCTTTAGAAAAGAGTCTTTTGGAAGGATTCTGCTGCTCGTTTCCATGGAAAAGAAACTTTTAAAATGATTCTACTGTCCTTTCTTTAGAATAGAATAACTTCTTGGAAAGGAACTATAGAATCTTTCGAAAAGATTCTATTCTCTAAGGAGAGGAGCAATAGTATCTTTTCAACGAATTCTTTGCTAATTAAAGGTCCAATGAAATCTCTCCAAAGAGTTCTATTCCGAAGAAAAGAACCACTTGAATATTTTTAAGGATTACAAGAATCCATGGATTCTTTGAAACAGTAGGTGCGTTTATTTCGTTATTTCCGGGGACATTCCATCTTTCGTCGATAATTTGCTTTTCCTACTTGGACCTTCGTTGAATCTTGAAGTAATAGGGTACTTTTGCCTCCACGGTATCTCGGTATAAGCAAAATTACGGAGCAGATAGCTTGTAAAAACAATCATTGTGGAATGCATTTTCCCTGAGTATTAGTCCTGGTTCGAATCCGGGTCCGGGAATGGATGTTTGTAAGCGCATGGTGTAGAGACGGCTGGTGCATCTTAAATCTGTCCCGGCCGAAAGTCCTCACGTTGGGTTGGTGTGGCAGTTCAGGTCTTGCTTCGTCATCTGACCGTGGTTCAAAATTACGTGGCATTATCCTCAGATCTTTCCCTTCGGGGGTTGATAACGGACCGTCGTCAATAGCTCGTTGATTTGTCCTAGTACCATGTTAATTAAACTTACCTTACCCAAGTTGGACACTGGCCCACGCAATATTGAGGCAGCCGTAATTCCAGAGCTATTTTTATCAAGTCTTTAAAATAAAATCGTAATAGAAAAAAAAAACATGGGACTGAAATTTTGTATAATTTATTTACCTCTTCTGTTTTTTCTACCACAGGCAGAGATGACCTGAACGGGTACATTGTGTATCCCTCAAATTCCTGTCCTATGGCCTCGTCGTGGCGAGAGTGTGTAACGACGAAGTACATCGGGAGTCTATACTCCTGCTAGTGGCACACAAGGCGTGAAGGCTGTGCTGCTCTACCCGGCTAACATAGGGAGGTGAACAGGTGGCTGAGTCGGACTGCTACAGAGATGGCCCCCACATCTTACGATCAATAGTATACGCCCTCTACCCACGGCACGGACGTGTGCGAAAAATCTCTGAAGACGACTACCTGTCTGTACTTACAAAGCAACTAGACACTGTGTGGCCAGTACGGCGTTGCCCGTGACAGTTCTTTTCGTGGGGTCCGCAAACCAAATCCACAGGCAACGCCGTGATGCCAATAAATTAATTAAAACATATATTAGATTAAAATTTAAAAATCGGACTGAGCACATAAAATTTTTTTTAAATTTATTTCTAGCAGCAGCACTTGATACAAATCATTCACTGGTGTACTAGTACACAACACCTTTAATACAGGATAAAAACTGTTACAAGGTACATAACAATAAAGCAAACAGGAAAGGCACTGGCGACAACCAAAAACACAGATCAAGAACCGTTAGACAGCTTGAAGGATACATTAAATCTTACTGATACTGAAAACATTAGAAAGATAAATCAATAATTTTAAGATTGAGTTCCGCAGATTTTAAATTTTCACCATCTTTATCGATCGTGAGGATAGAAAACCTCAAATAGTCTTCGCCCGTGACAAATTGAAATCGCTAGGAAGAAAGTCATACTAATCAACGACGTAAATCAAGACGCGCTAGAATGATTCCCAAGGCTTTTGGACGTAAAACGCTTGTGACGTCAGCGGGCGAAAATCACAAAATCTACCTGCTTTTGAGGTATGGGTGACGTCATTTTCCGGAGAGAAAAACGAATAGTGAAAAAAAAAACTAATGAATTAATTTCAAAATGTTCTGGATTAAATTTCGGACTGGACACAAAAATCGCAAAAATTCGGACTATATATGTGCCCAATTTCATTATTGTAAGTGCCATAGATTCGTCACGAAGACACAAACACTTCCTTTTATAATGGTAGGGATTGCGCAGATCATCTTCAGTGTCTTTTCGTCACAAGTGCCTCAGTAAAACACAAGTAGAGCTGCTTGCCCTTGTAACGTAGTGGGCCGCGTGGTGTGCATTTCTACAAAATAAAACAGCCTAGTTTAAAAAAAACCTGCATTTTGCAAATAATTAGATGCACATTTTGTACACTAGAGATTTGCATTCCTATGACATGGGTGGTGCGATACAGGCGAAAACTCAACAGCCGCGGCCTCATCAACGAGCACCGCAAAACAAAAACCTCCGCTTCCTTCGAGTTCTGCAACCGATCTGCTGTGTCGGCAGACCCCTCATTTCGCCAGCCACAAATCACTGGCACCCCAAAACAAACGGGACAGCTGTTGCGACATTCATCAGCAGGGCTCGGGCATATGTTTCAGGAATTTGGAATCAGGACGTCATACCCTCAATTTGCCCAATAACTTTCTCCTTGCTCGCCAGGCTCCGATTTGGCCATCGACCAACCGATCTGGTGATTCAGGTGTTAGCTTCTAGATCTGAAGGTTTCTGGTTCGAATCCGGGTCAGTGGATGGTGTAGAGGCGGCTGGTGCGCACATTCAAACTGTCGTGGGTGCATCCAATGTCATCACCTTGGCGTGGTATGGAAGACTGGAAAGTGGGGTGCAAGATCAGGAGTTAGACCTCGTCATGTGATCGTGGTTCAAAATCAAATGTTGTCCTCGATCTTTGCCTTTGGGCAGGGTTTTCCCAAAGTGTGTGCCGCGAAGCGCCCATGAAGCAGTTGCTATTATAAGGTAATGGTAATTTTAGTTAACGTCGTACTAGAGCAACACAACGAGCTATTGACGACGGTCAGAGATCAATCCCTTAAGGAAGAGATCCGAGGACAACACCTCGTAATTTTGAACCACGGTCAAATGACGAAGAAACACCTGAGCTGGTATCCCACTCTCCAAACTTCCACACCAACCCAACGTGAGGACTTTCGGCCACGACAGATTTAAAGTGCACCAGCCGCCTCTACACCATACGTTTACAAACATCCATGCCCGAACCCGGATTCGAACCAGGAACCTTCCGATCTAGAGGCTAACACCTTAACCACTATACCGGTTGGTCGGCGCTATTATAAGGAGCATATATAGTTCGAAAATAAAAGAAATACGAGTTGCAGTATCACTAGCATATCGCGAGTAGCTGAATCTTAATTCCACAATTCGAACAATTGTGTAGTGAGCAACAAGCTCACCCGTCGCACTAAACACACATACCAAGAGCATGTTGAAGGTAATTTTGTTTGTTTTATTTAATTTTTCACCTACGCCTATTTTTACCTATTAAGTAAAATTAAAGTATTTGTGAATTTTAAATAAGAGTTGTATTAATTATGTCCCATGTTATTATCACTTACTTTCCTAATTTCTTCTTTACATTTGTACAAATATAACAATAATATACCATAGATATTATATTATGAGTGTGCCGTGAGAAAATTCTAATTCTCTTAAGGGTTCCACGACTTGGATAAGTTTGTCAACCCCTGCCTTAGGAGATTGATCCCGGACCGTTGTCAGTAGCCCGTTGGGTTAATCGGGTGCGACGTTAATAAAAATGTCCATTACACGGATTACCATTGCTCCAGTGCGACGATAATTAATATACCTTCCAATCCTCACAAATCCTGCTTTGTTTTCATACATGAAGACGTTTTTAAGGATTCATCTGGCCATTGTCCAAAAACGTTTTAGTACGGACTCCACGAGACTTGTTTTACACAAGACTTCTCTTTCCACCCGATTCTACTTTGTAGACCAGGCAACATCAACTGGATGTCCAAGTCAATGGGTCGGCCTTTTCCGGATCCAGTGTCTTCCAATAAAGGATTGCTGGGACTTCTTAAGGAAATGACTTCCAGGAAAAGCTGGAAAGCAAGATCATGTGAGGGCGACGTCTCACTTTCGTGACCTGTGTCGGTCAAGATACGTTTGTGAAGCTTTTAAATGCTTTGGAAGACAGTTGCAAGTATCAATTCTGTAAAACGTTGTCCAGTGTGAATGTAACAGATAAGAATGCGAATAAAAAAAATGTGATTGCTAATAATCTAGTGTTTTATTTAGTGTGATGATGCGCAATAAATGTACTTAACTTAGTCCACGCCCGGGAGCATCAATATGCGCGTGGACTTGTGTTATACTGCGCACGTGTAGGTAACCCTATCCCAATGGAAGGGGCTTTTGATTGGACGAGTTATATTCCCTGGTAGTGTTGAGAGCACGATTCTGTTCCACCTTTGGTTGGCACCAGATCTGACCTAGTTGGTAAAAGATATTGCGGTCAGAAGAAACTATCGTTGTTCAAGGTTGCCAAAATTATACGATCACCTAAACGTGCTTTTGGTGACCAACTGCAGTTAGCAAATTTAGACTTCACAATATTTTCGGGACTTTTCTACTGATCACTATACATAAAACTACTTTTGGCGAAGACTCCCTGCTGTCAACACTACCGGAGAAGATAGCTCGTTCATTAAGTTTGCCTACGTGTGCGCAGTACATTATATTCCAAGTCCACGCGCATGTGTATACTCACGGGCGTGGACGTTTAAATAAATACAATTGTATAGAAAAGAGAAAACACTAATTCAGTCACTTCTTTATTGAATCCATCAGGTTAGGACAAGTTTTACAATCTCTAACTCGAATAAGGAACAGTTTTAAACTTTACATTACCTTACAAGTGGTTGCTGTACACCCACTCAACAAACTTCACGGTGAGATGACGATGCTACATCTAAGCTGCCACAACACTCCAAAGTGAGGATATTTGAGGCCACAATAGATTTAACGTGCTCCAGACCCCTTTACACACGACGGTGTTTGATTGGAACCGAACTCGCAAGTTGGTAACCTTTTACACTTCCAACCGGTACACCGCGACCCTCCTCTAGGCAGACATGTTGGTAATTGTTAATTTTATTAACGTCGTACTAAAGCAGCACAACGGGCTATTGACTACGGTCAGAGATAAATTCCTTAAGGGAAAGATCCGAGGACAACACCACGCAATTGTGCAGACTTGTTGGTATCCACTAGCTCGTCCGCCAACACCATTGACTGAGGGTCCTGCACTTGATGATGGGTAGTTAACGTCACGCTGGAAAAACACAACGGGCTACTGACGAAAGTCCAGGATCAAAGACGAAAGACCAGCTCAAGGGAAAGATCGGAGGAAAACTCGTCAGTAGAACCATGGCCAGGTGACATGGTCAACATTCGATCAACAACCGAATTTTGAACTCGCAATCCTCCAGCTTCTAATCCTCTAATCTTCCAAAAGAGCTAAAGCCGTCCACTTGAGCTTGAAGCATAAACATTCCACCATATCCATGTAATCCAATCGAAAGTACTCTTCAAACCTGGAAATAGAAGTCATTAGAAAGGGCAATACCGCAATGCGTCACTTTAAAGATATGTACACCGTAAAAGCGCCATTTTCTTATTTATCAGAGTTTACGTGTTATACTACAACTCCACAGCTATTGAAATCACTTCGAGTTTTATTTCGACGACTATTAGAACTGGAGATCTACGTTTTTATAAAGTACTAACCACTGGCTAGCCCGGCGTTGCCCGTGCTAGTTGCTTGTAGGGTTTTTGGTTTGCTTCGTAAAAACAAAAAAATGGGAATTCGTAGCCCATTGGAAAACAGCCATCACGGATTCCCATTAGGGATGCGACATCGACGTCGATGTTTTCAAAACATCGATGCACTGGAGCGATGTTTTTACGTTGTCGATGTTTTATTTTTAAATGAAAAAAGTGCCGTTATAAAAATTTAAAAAATAACCAAGTAGCATAATTTTCATAATCAGCAAATTGAACATACTTTTTGACCCAAGTGGCCAAGGGTCTGAAATGTAGGGATGCGACATCGATGTCAATGTTTTCAAAACATTGATGTTTTATAAAAAACATCGATGTATTGCAGCCGATGTCGCATCACTAGTTGCTAAACCAGTTTTAAAAAATGGGAGAAAAAAAATTTAAATACACTGCATTTTAAAAACATCGATGGTTGGGGCGCGATGTATTATCAACATCGATGTATTAATTTTGAAAATCGATGTTTTGCTGTCAATGTCGCATCACTAATTCCCATTCGCAGACCAAATGGGAATTTGAAGCCTAGAACTGTATCCATCCATACCGAGAAGACCAAGCTGTTTTGAATGCCAACGGTTTTCCTACATCATATTAGGCAAGGTTACATGTTTATTTAGGAGTTTCCATATTTTTGTCCAACACCTGTATAATAGGTGAATTCGTTGTGGAGTAACCACGTTTTGAATAAAAGCCTTCATATTACAAAAACACAGTTCAGAAATAGAGTTTAAATTTTTGGAAACACAATTGGAAAAAATTCGGACTTCATGTGTGCCAAATCTCATTGCTGTAAGAGTGCCATTGAATCGTCAGGATTTTGCGGCCCCAAACAGACAAACATACAAACACTTT
This sequence comes from Metellina segmentata, assembly GCA_947359465.1. Lineage (NCBI taxonomy): Eukaryota > Metazoa > Arthropoda > Arachnida > Araneae > Tetragnathidae > Metellina > Metellina segmentata. Next base: position 7,198,528 of record OX375880.1, on the reverse strand, counting down.
CTTTTATAATAGTAGACAAGCCACTACGTGGCCAGCACGGCGTTGCCCGTGACAGTTCTGTTCATGGTGTCAGGTGAGACCACTGCTCGCTAACCCCCGGTGATTGCTACGAATTCCCATTTGGTTTGCTTCGCAAACCAACACCAAGGGCAGCGCCGTGATGGCCTCGTCATTGTCAAAAGCGACCAAATTCGAATTGCCAAGAGATCCAATCGGTGTGACGTCACAATCTCTTGCGAAAATATAAATATTCATTTGAAAAATTATTTATCTCAAAATTAAAAAAATGTTACCACAGACGCTGCCGCCGCAGGATTGAAAACTCGCGTTTTTCGTTTGACTCTTAGACGGTTTCCCGAGAAAGAACGGATCAGAAAATTACGAAATTGACTTGGTTTGTTCAAAATTGTACAGGGAATAAGACGAATAAAAAATTTTACTGATGCGGCAATTAGTTTAGGGTTTATTAAGTGTCAAAGTTGAAAGAGCGAAATTTCTAATGCGAATGAGCAAAAGGCGTACAAATTTTCAGTCTTCAGCCGTGATTTTTTTTATTAGAGTATTTCTACTTATTACTATTATTTTTTAAATTTGTAAACATCGCAAAGAGCTTTAGAACGTCTTCTTTCTTACGGTACAATTGTTTTTGAAATTGGTTTATAAATAAATTTGATGCGAACAAAAGTTGGTCATACCAATTTCGGAATATTGGAAATTTTCGTTAAATTTGAAAATATCAATGAAAACCAAACAATGTACTCTTTCTTATGGTACAATTATTTTTGAAATTGGTTAATAAATAAAGTCGATGCAATTAAAAGTTTTGGTTATAAAAATTTCGGAAATTTTTTATCGTAATTTCCAATACAAAACTAAAACTGTTATAATAATGGTACCGTAAGAAAGAGTACAGTCTGAGGTATACTGCGCTATTTTCAAAATAAAAAACTAATAGTAATACGATATAGATATGACAGTTTTAGTTAACGGTTGTAACAAAAAGTACCGAAAATATCCAATAATTCCGAATTTTGTATGACCAACTTTTGATCGCATCCAATTTAATTATGAACCGATTAAAAAAATAATAGTACCGTAAGAAAGAGTACATTCTGAGGTATACTGCTATATTTTAAAAATTAAAAAATAATAGTAATAAAATATAGATAAGGCAGTTTTAAAAAAAAAGTAACAAAAATGTCCTGATTTTTCCCGAATTTCAAAAAAATATTATCAAGAACCAAATTGAAATTTCAGAAAAAACTCGACGAGCTGCAAAAATTTACGTTGAGAGGTACTCTTAAAAAAAACTCACGGCCGAAGACTGAAATGTATGTGAATGAAGTATGTGTTTTGCTCACTCGCGGAAGAAATTTCGCTTTTTCAATTTTGACACTTAATAAACCCTAAACTAATAGCCGCATCGGAAAAAAATCTTAATAATTGTCCAGGGAATACGATGAAGAACAAATCATGTTAATTTCGTTTTTTTCCGATCAGTACTTTCTCGGGAAATTGTTAAGAATCGTCTAAACAGCACAGTTTTCAATCCTGCGGCGGCGGCGGTAACATTTTTTTAATATAGAGAGAAAGTGGTTTAAAGGTTTAAAATAGAGAGGGACCTAGTCCCACCTCTCTACCTAAAAGAAGGGTAAACTCAGAATCTGAACCAACTCTGAAACTCTGACCCAACTCAGAATCAAAGGGTGTCATTTCTATTAGTGGGGGGAGGGCCCCGCCACCATCCCCATCGCTGCCATCACGCAGGACTTGATTTTATATCTCGACTGACTATTTTTTAGAACACTTTCTAGCCAGATGGGCTTGTTCTCCTCAGTGGGTTTGGTTATATGATGTGCCTGCGTGATCAGACAAGCGAAGAGGAAGTGGTCGGCGTACCCCACCTCCTCGCAATCACTGTTTTGTGTCTTTTATTAAAAACCTGTGGAGGTATGCACAGAACGGACCATGCCCTGTAAGGTACCAAACCAATTGTCGGTCGGTGATGAGGGTATCGTGTTTGGTATGTGGCAAAAATGCCCCGAGTCTGATTCCCTTTTTGGAAGCTACATAATGGTTCTGTCAAATATTTTCTATGCAGCTTTTAATCTTTCTTTTTAAAAGACTTGCTGGGAATGGAACGTCGATAACCTTACCATCGACCGAGGCAAGTTTGGCATGTTCGTCCGCTAGCTCGTTCCCGGCAAGTCCCGCATGTGCTCGGACCCAACTCAGACCGAAATTGTTAGTGTGGTTATGTATGTTTTGTTTTATTGAATATAGATATTTTGATTTATTTTGTGCAGTTTGTGAGGCCTGAATTGAGCTGAGACTGTCCGTATATATATATTAACCTTTTTATTATTCTCTATTGACCATTTAATTGCTTTATGAATTGCCAATAACTCGGCTTAAAAAACCAAGTTGCCAGCTAGTAGTTTAAATTTCAAGATTTCTATTACTTTGATGTCATTGTGGATGCACACCGCGGTCCCGACATTGCCATCAATACCCGAGCCGTCGGTGTACATCTCAAATTCAGCATTGTCAACGGTGTCCCGTATGTCCAACCTGAGGCTAGACACCGGGACACCACTCACCATTATATTTGAATAGTAGTGTAGTCCCAGCCTGGATCCGGCTGCCGTCTTTTGACAATGTAATATTTTTTGAATATTGACAGTAGGGTCACATGGAGCGGGGGGATTCCACAGAGGGTGTTAAGGGAGTCGGTTGGAGAGGTGTTGTAGGCGCCTGAGATTTTAATCAAGAAAGGTCGCTGGATTGTTGCCAGACGAGCCTTTTGCGCCTGGGTCAAATTACCTCCCCAAATGCCAGATCCGTATGTGAGGACCTTCTCAGTGACTGAGAGGTACCAAACCTTCTGGAGCTAGCCACCGACCCCCCCTTTCCTTCGCCGCGAATTTTTTGTAATGATCCCCCAATTTGGAAGCAGCGGTCTCTTACTGTTTGTATGTGATCGCACCATGTGAGCCTGCTGTCAAAAACTAGGCCTAAATATTTAAGATTGTGGGCAATTTCCACACTATTTCCGTTGATTGAAAAGTTTAAGCCATTTTTTAAATTAACGTTTTTTGAAACTATTATGGACCGACATTTGCCGACCGACAGGCTCAGTTTCAAAAAAATCAGCCAGTTTATTATAATTATATTAATCTCCAGGGCCTCACGCGTTTTACCTGACGTGACAAGCGCCAAGTCGTCGGCGAAGGCCAGGAGATAAATTATATTCGAATTCAAACTTAAAATTGTATTAAAATAAATGTTCCACAAGGTTGGTGCCAGCACTGAACCCTGTGGGCAACCTCTAAAAAGATTTCTGGAAATTATTTCGTTATTTAAATCATATGAAATGGTTCTAAAATTAAGATAGGAGCAAATAAATTTGATTAAATAATTAGGGAATTTGAGTGTAGTGAGCCTGTCGATCAGCAATCGCCAGTCCATATTGTCAAAAGCGGCAGTAATGTCCAATGTGACTAATGCGGCATGGCTTGATCTTTTGAGAGATTTTAATTTTGAGATTACATTGAACAAAGCGTCCTCGCAGGAGCGCTGCTCTCTAAAACCAAATTGTAAATTATGTAATGTATTATTGTTATGTAACCAAATATTTAATTTTTAACAAAAAGTCCGATCTAGGATTTCCCCCAGAGTGGGCAAAAGACAGATTGGGCGGTATGCGCCGCAGGTGGAAGAATGGCGACCTGGTTTTAGCAGGAAGCGAACCCCTGTCCTCCCATTCCTGAGGCACATTGGGAAATATGAATATTGTAAGCAATTTTTTTATCGGTTTATAAATCAAAAGAGCATATTTTTCAAAAATAAATTTCCAAATTTTGTAGTCGATGGGGGTCAGGCCCCGGAGCCTTACCGTCCCTGAGTTTTGAGAAAGCATGGTCCAGGTCATGGATTGTAATATTTTCATTTTCTGGAAATTCGATATTGTTATTAAAGTTAAGGGGGTAGGAATACAACTATCCTGGCTAAAGAAATGATTCATTAAAATATTTATTTTGTATTTCTGTGTTAAATTCGGGCTGGAGGGAAGAAATAAATTTAAATTATTATTCTATTTTTTGTTGAAAGTCAATTTAAAAAGTGAACCATATTTGGAGCCATGGCCCGAGCAATGTTCCCTCCAAGACGCCCTTTTTGAGACAAGAATCAGTTTCCAAAAGGACGCCCTCCTGGAACGGTATTCGAGCTCCGCGGCCCGGACCGCATCAACGGATGCATTAAATTTCTTAAGTGAATTAATATTTTTGTAACGAGAAGTGACCCTGTTTCTCGAAGACGCTAGTTCGCTGTTACACCAATGAACTTTAGTGATTAAATTATATTTCTTCCTTATTTTCTTTAATGTCTTTCCAGCTATTGATTTTATATAATGATTAATAAGTGTATTGAAATATTTTCAAGTTCATTGGTGTTGTTAATAGTGTTAGACTGACGTTCCAAATCTGGTGTTAGCCTGTGAAATAAACCAGGGAAACGACTCAGACCGAATTTCGTTCTGAGGAAGTATCCCAGGTTGTTAGTGATAGTGGTCATATACTCCAGCACAACGTAGTGATGGTCACTGCTAGAATCTTTTGATAAGACATTCCAGTTTTCAATTTGGCCAGCGACATCTGGACTAGTAATAGTCAAATCGGGCCATCCCTTCCCGTTAGGTGAAACGAAGGTTGACCCCTTCTCGGGCAAATTTAGAATAGATAGGGAATTTGCGTTGCAGAGGTCAAGTACACGCCTGCCCCTGATGTCCTCATGACCGTACCCCCAGATGGGAGAAAGGGCATCATAGTCCCCCATGATCTCTAGCTGATCTTCAATGCTATCATGGGGGGGGGAGTATATGCTTCCCAACAACAAATGGGCCGGCCTGCAACGAGACCTCAGCAAACACACAATTACGACTAATAAAGCTCAAATTAAAACAAATACTAGGGTCCAAACAAATAATCATACTTTTATTGTTTGAGGAACATATTTGCCGGTGGCCCTGGAACTGAGTGACAGGTTTATTGTCCCTAATATAGGGATCTTGAATTAGTAAGAATTGCATATTAAGTTGGCTAACAGTGGCCAGAGCCAAGATGTGTGCAGCATAGCAGTGGCTAGTGTTTCTTTGCATAATTTTCACTCTCCGATCTACCATCAATGACCGTAGTCGATACTAGCTTCTAACACAGCCAGCTGCCTTTTATAATTTGGGCAGGCCTTTGACTTAACATCATGGCCTGCATTGTATTTAGTGTTAAACTTAGAGTTTGATTCCTTACAGTTAATGCATGATTTTTCTTCTTTGCAAGTGTCCGTCGCGTGTCCACCCCCACATGATAGGCAGATGAGTGCCGCTACAGAGCTATGAGTACAGCGCCCCCGGCTATGTCAAAACCTGCCACAGCCAGTGATTCTCGGAGAGTTGTCATACTTATAGGGGCTCCAGAGAGTCCCGCCCTCATGCACCACTCTTCGTTTTCATTTAACTCTTAACATTTATTTCCCTGTTACAGAGCTTGGCCAAATCTGGCCCTTGTGCCAAAAAAACCCCAAAACAATCAAAGAGCATGTTTTGTTACTTTACGTTTCATCAACTAAAGTACATAACGATCCGTTAACATTTAAGAAAGTTGTATGCAATACAGGGGGTACATTTGTAGTGATGGGCTACGGTCCCCAAACGCTTTTGTTCTCATCACAAGACTTCACCTGGTCCAATACCGATCTAGCGAATGTCGTATTTCTAAATAGTCTAAGCAAGCTCAGGCTAGATAGGTAGTTAATTAGTCACTCACTGGATGTGACATTGCACATTTTATTTTTATATATAACTGACCTATGTCAGTGTACGTCTGCCTCGTGGACACAACCCCTGCAATCTCGGTCTGCAATGGACGCATAACCCCATAAAAAGCCGTTAACAAGTCGCTGAACCCAGGGTAGGGGTGCGAGAGGAAGTTCCCTGGCCGAAGAACTGTGAAAAACAAACACATTAAAATGCCAGAGTGGTCGTCTTCTTGAGAAGAAGAGGAAAAGACTACAACTCAACATGGCAGAGTGAAGGAAGAAACGTTTCTGAGCACATTAAGCAGGCAGGCTTTCTTTCAACTCATCTCTACAAAACAGAACCTATAAAGAGATGGAGCGTCAATTTTGGAGACACACGGACACTTACACACCTTCCTGATTCACCCACGCACCAAAACCGACTCCCTCTTGAGAACGACTATGGATTCGCCGGCATAAGGCGATTACATAATGCGCGTGATTCGGGAGCCATCTTGTTTCCAACGTAATTCTCTCCCCCTCAGTTTCCCCCTTTTTTTTGTTTCGTTTTTTTTATGTTCTAATACCATCCGCCCTTCATCCAACACGCTAGATAGGCTTGGAGATCAAAGATAATTTGAATAAAAAGAGGATTTAGTTAAAAATGGAGTTTCTCTCATCTTTCCAGGTATGTTGATTTTCTTTCATTCCTAGGTGATTCTCATTCTGCAAAAAAAAAATATATATATATATCTACACAAAAAGAACGCTTGGATTTTTTGCTTACGCATCAGATGTACAACTATCGATCATTCCTTTTAGGCCAAACACGATTAACGCAAACGTTCTTTCCAAATTAATCTCTGACGGTATTACTTTAATTTTATACCACGTCTATACCAAGTCATACGACACTGGAGCGACACTACGACTATTGAAGCTGTAGTCTAGAGCAGTGGTCCCCAACCCCCGGTCCGCGGACCGGTACCGGTCCGTGGATCAAATGGCACCGGGCCGCCCAAGGAACATTAAATTATTTCCATTTTATTTACTGCAGTGTATTTCTCTCGGGTTTGTGCGGTTCTTATCTATGAAATGTCCACTCAAATTAGGAGGCGGTAAATCAGAACTTGAAATTTGTTCTGTTACTAGAGCTTCAATTATGATATCTGAATTCTGTATGTGTCTATTTTCCTATTTTGACAAATGTGACAACTGTTTTCAAGTTGGCAGACAAAGTAGCTGCATTTAAAGCCGAACTGAAGTTATGGGGACGGCGCGTGAACAGAGGCATTTTGTACAGGTTTCAGACATTAGCAGGGATTTTAGGCAAGACTGAGCCTAAACATTCATTCTCCCAGTTGGTGCACGATCACCTGTCTTTGCTTTAAAAAGAGTTCGAGCGCTACTTCCCAGCCACAAAAGACCTACGAAGTGGTAAGGAATGGATCCGCGACCCATTTGTCAACAAATCAGGCCGAATCTAGCATGTCTGTGCAAGAAGAAGAACAACAGCTGGAAATTGCAAATGAAGGCGGCCTTAAAACTACATTCGAGACAACAACTCTGACGGTGTTCTGGATTAAAGTCATCGCAGAATGCCCTGAGATTGCCACCACGGCACTTAAATCCCTATTGCTATTTCCGACAACCTATCTGTGTGAAGTGGGGTTTTCTGCAGTGACAGCAACCAAAACAAAACAACGGAATAAACTGGACCTAAGCAACACACTTCGGGTGTCATTGTCTCCTATTACCCCCAGATGAAACCGTCTCGTTTCAAATAAACAATCTCAGGGTTCTCATTGATTTAGCGTTCTATAGTGAGTTAAAATGTTAAATCACTTTTTTTTTCTTTTTTTGGTGTAACTGTATTTTATTTAAAAAACAATTAAATTAAAATTATTAAACCAAAACAATCTAAAATATAAACAATCAACGCCCCCCCCCCCCCTCCCTCAGCGGGCCGCGTTAAAATTATCAAACGTTGATCCGGTCCGCAGCGATAAAAAGGTTGGGGAGCACTGGTCTAGAGTGTAAATCTTATTAAAGGCAAGTTACGGTTATTTTTTACACACACACACAAAAAAAAAAGTGGCCGCGGTAAGCTAGTTAGTAGAATTGAAGACTCGGTACAAGAAAGACCTCGTCACCTGACCTTGGTTCAAAATTACGATGCGTCTTTGATTGGTATTTTAATTAACGTCCCACTGGAACGACACAGCGAGCTATTGGCGAGGGTTCGGAATCAATCCAAAATTGAAAGAACCATGGACAGGTGTCTTTGGTATTTTTCATAAACGTCTCACTGAAGCAACGCAACAGGCTACTGGTGACGTTCCGGAACCAACTCCCGAAGGGAAAGTAACGAGGACAACACCACGGAATTTAGAAACACGGTCCTCGAAACTTTCCCTCCTGAATTAATCCCGTATTCGTTGCCAATAGCGTTGTGTAGCTCCTCTGTTTGACTTAAATGTCTTCGGTTAATACCTGCCTACCAAAGGTAGTCCTGTACGTAGGGTCTGGTGCATATTAAATCTGTCGTGAGGTCAAATGGTCTCACATTGGAGATTGGTGATAGCAGTTTGGTGAGTGCAGGGCTTATAACACGTCACTTATTGTCACATTTTGTTCTTTTGTCACTTTTTCAGGTGTTTAAGTTCTTAAATTCTACTTAGACAAGAACAGGTTTTAGTGCGCAATTACAAATTTTTTTTTTCTCTAAAAGGTTGCTTGAACACTGGATTGCAGTGCGCGCGAAAGTATTTCCTCGACAATACATTCCAATAAAGAAGCCAAACAGGATACAAAGATCAGGCTACATGAAATTTGTTCATTTACTTACGTAGAAGAGAAACTATGAAAGCCGAGGTGATGTTTGTCATATCAAATACAAGAATATTTAATCGTGTGACTGAATTTTTTCAGTAAAAGGAAACCCTTAGACATAACCTTCATTCTCAACTTGAATTGTCGATAAGAACAATTTCGGGTAGGATCTACAAATAGGAATACATTCGAGATTTGAAGATGAATAAAATGGAAGATATATGTCCTCAGAAACTTGCCTCTGTCTGATATTGTAATTGGAGATCAAATTTCTAAAGCGCTACAGCATGTAAAAGAGAAGGAAAGGAATTTCGTTTTTCTAAGGGCTCAGAAGCATTACATTGCTAGTGTTAAATATCTTTTGAAGAAGTCCTCCTTCAGTTCATCTCTCCTTAGAAGTTTATCCTATCTTGGTCCAGTTTAGAGCCTCAGTGGTCAGAGTGTACGACAAGTATTAAAAGTTGCAAGAGCAATGTGGGGTCTCCGTGGGTCGAATCCCTTCTTCCTTTTTCCTCTCCCCTTTTTCTCCTCCTGACCCCGGGTGACCTTTGACAGACACCCCAGCCAACGTCCCTAGAAGATGTCTCGTCCCCCCTGCCAGACATTCCTCCCTGTGTTGGCCGGAGAATCTCCGAACCTCACACAGTTCTTTAGACTATGAGACATTAGTGGCATGGATCCTAAATACCCAGTTATGTCAAATCTATTGAAGGCTGCTCTGTCACTTTCTCATGGTAATGCTGACATTGAGCGTGGATTCTGAGCCTCAGGAAGAGCTTCGACAGGAGACGGAGCATCAATATCAGAACGCACATTCAATGCATTGATCACGGTCAAAAGTAGTTTGGCAAATTAATCATATTTATTTGGTGCCGATCACATCAAAGCTAATGGATATGGGAAGGCGGGCATATAAAGCTTACATTGCCTATTTAGAAGATATAAAACAGAAAGTACCAGAAAAATTAGAAGAACAGGAAAGAAAAAGAAAGACTGGAAGCAGAGAAAAAGAATTTGGCAAAGAAACGAAAGGGAATATAGAAGAACAAAAACTTAAAATAATGCGTTAGGAAGAGGATGAGGCGTTGGACAGTGCTTCAAAATTATTAAAGGAAGCCAATGATAGGCTCAAGAAGGCAATAAAAAATAAAGATTTTAAGGAAGCAGCACTTGCTCAGGCAATGATTGAAGGAGCGGCAAAAGTCTCAGATGATGCTAGTCAGCAAAGACAGACTTTAAAAATGCACTTTCTTCTCTTGAGAAGAAAAGGACAAAATTAATTTCAGACTTATTCAACAAAACAAATGAGACATAATCTTTCAAGGAAAAGGAATAAATAGTTCAAGCTGTGTCAAAAATAAACGAATTTAAAAATCATAATCGATTTTTTTATGTTAATATTTTAAAATGATATACTTTTTAAATGAAGAAAATAAAAATATCCTTTCAAAGAAAGAAAAGGAAAAGATAGGAGTGGCTGGGGAGGATCTTTTTCTTTTCTATCTTTATACTTGAATATATTTAGCATTATTGTTATTTGTCACTTTTTTCTGCTCGACTAGTCGCTTTTTTAGTTCAATTAGTTACTTTTTTAGACCTTAAAACTTGTTAAAAGCCCTGTAAATGGGATTGCGTACCAATCTCCGAGGGTTCGCGAGTAGGAGGCGGAGCCCCTTAGTATGAAAAGAAAATCCAATGTAAAATTTTCCTTCCCCGTGACAGTTCTTTTCGTGGGGTCAGGTGTGACCACTGCTCGCCAACCCCGGTGATTGCTACGCATTCCCATTAAATTGCGACGAGATCCAATAGGTGTGACGTCACAACCTCTTGTGAAAATATAAGATATTCAGCTGAAAAGTTATTTTAAAAATAAAATAAAATGTATTAGGTATCGATCTATTGTAAAATTTTCCGCAGATTTCAAATCCGTTGAAATTTTTACTCTGTTTTTAACGATCTATGAGATTGAAAAAAGAAGTCCAGTTAAAACTCCAAAAACTAAAGTTGTAACTCCAGTTAAAACTTTATTTGTTTTGTTCGTCCGCCGAAATAGATTGTTACTCGGAAAATGAAACGGAAAAAATAAATTAGGAATATGTCATCTCTTTAAACTGTTGCCAATGTAAAGAAAACAATAATAATTAAATTCCAATAAATTAATTTTAAAATGTTCTAGATTAAATTTTAAAATTCGGGCCGGACACAAAAATTGCAAAACATTAGGACTATCTATGTGCCAAATTTCATTATTGTAAGTGCCATAGATTAGTCAGGACACTGCGTAGCGAGGGACAAATATTTCCTTTTATAATAGTAGAGACTAGCAAGCCAACACGGCGTTGCCTGTGACAGTATTCGGACTTTGCATAAAATTAACCTACCTAAGACATCAATCTGGTGTAAAATTTTCCGCAGATCTCAAATCCGTTAAAATTTTCACTATCTTTAACGATCGCGAAGATAGAAAACCTCTTATATTATTATCTTTTTGTGTTCATTAATGAATATCTTCGTCAAATGCAGACGAATTCGTATTGTGAAAATATAAGTTACAATTGAAAAATTATTTATTTAAAGAAAAGCACATTTAAGGTATCCTTCTAGTGTAAAATTTTCTGCAGATTTCAGTTCCGTTGACATTTTCACTATCTTTAACGATCGCGAAAATAAGAAACTTGGACTAGAGAACAAAAAAGCTGTAACGGAAGTCAACTTTGGATTTGTTTTGTTTCTCGAACAAAATAAACCACTACAGCCGTCTGTTGTAATAGCAGTGGACCAGAGCAAAACAGAGATTGGGTCGTGTGTAGATCGAACCGTGTGCAAGCTCGCATACTCTTCATGCCACAAAGAATTTATCGTACAGTATTTTATCGCACGACCGAAATCGGCATGTGTGAAAGTAGCTTGATAGTTAGTTTTGAGACGAGAAGCCCTCTTAGCAGAAAAAAGCACAGGTTCTCTGATAAAAGAAAATCCAAATTATAACCAAAATTGATGATAATCTCTATTCTTTTTATTTGATTATCAGTAGTTTAAAAATTGGAGTAAACAATTGTCGTTTGTTTGTTTATATTTTTCTTTTTAACTGACAACTTTTGCATATGCCTTATTTTAGGTCGTTATAAAAAATTTCAGGTCCTTGAAAAGTTTTTTTTTTTTTGGGTTTTGAAAAGTCGTTATAAGTCCTTGAATTTTTTTAGAACAAAGGCGTGGGAACCATGAATTGGTACTTCTTGAATAATCTTACTGGTCATTCAGACATCTTAGAGTAATATAGAGCCATTTCACATTAGAATTTAATTACATACTATCACATTTAGATAAGAGCGTCTTGGTAATAATCTCACTGGTTCCAAATGAAGAGGTGTCCTCGAATCTTTCCCTTCGTTATCTCTCCCCGACCGTTGTCAATAGCACGTTGTGTTGCTCCAGGGTTCCCACGGTCCTTGAATATTTTTTTCCAAACTAAGGGCACTGTAAAGTTATTGAAAGTACTCGATTTTTTCAAAACTGGTACGTAATTATGTAATTTCGTCTTGCGTTGAAACTTGTTTAGACTAGAGTGCCTATATAATAAGAGTGGCGACAAGGGACCCAATTTGGCCCAATGCGCATGCGCGGCAGCCATTTTTCTACCAGAATCGTCTCAAAGAAGGTTGCTGGGCGAATTAATATATCATTTCAGGGAGAACAAAAAGCATAGGATTGTTATAATATGTATACATTCGGTATAAATAAATAATATAAACGCTCAATTACATGCGTAATGGATGAGATGGATTGCACAACGCGCTAACTTAGATTGTGGGAAACACCATGTTGTTCAAAAAAAGCTATTTATTTAAAAAGTCTTCAAATTTATACTGCCAAAACACTAAAATAATAATAAATAAACATTCTAGAACACGAAATGGAACATTAATAAACAATGTTTTCTTTTAAATTTAATATACACACGTTTTTCTCGAACACACAAAAAGTTCCCATGTTAAGTCTACGGGAGCTAGGAAAAGACCGCCTCGGGCGGTAGAAAAGGTCTCTAAGCCAATCAGAAAGTGTTTCCCGTATGTCGCCACTCTTATTATACAGGCACTCTAGTTTAGACTAGTTTCCTCCATGACAGGTGGCTCATTTTGAATGACACCGGTGTTTTGAGCTTTGACACTACACAATATAGTATATCAGACCAACCACAGTTGTGCATGGGTGAAGGTCATAAACCACGTTTCAATATTGCGTTATCCCATTGTTTTTTGCCATAAACTATTCAGAAATGATTGAGTTCCGCCTAAAGGTGGATAGAATTCCACCGTTCTGAACATTTTTTAAAGTTGTCTCGGGATTGATGCAGAAATGCAAAGAAAAAATTATGGTTTTTGAAGGGGATCACCCTATTTTTTCACATTTACATTACCATTACAAATTCGTACAATTGACGTCGTACGTACAAGAACGAAAACTGAAACAGTTTCGGATTAATGAATTATCCGTTTTCGTAAAACGAGGAAGTTTCTTGAAGCACGTGACACAGCGCAGTGAAATTCTATTTTTAAACTTTAATTCTATTTTAAATGGGAAGGAAATTTTCTATCATACTAGCCACTGCGAGGCCTGCACGCCGTTGACCGTAACAGTTCTTTTCGTGGACTCGGGTGTGACCACTGCTTGCTAATCCCAGGTGATTGCTATGAATCGCAAACCAAATGGGCATCCGCAGCCTATTGGATAAGAGCCATCACGGCATTACCCGTTCGCAAACCAACACCACGGGCAACATTGTGATGGCATCATTACTGTCAAATGCGGCCAAATTCGAATTGCGAAGAGATCCAATCGGCGTGACGATCTGTTGCGTGTCACTTAAGTCACAATCAAAATGTCAAGAGTCATTTAAAGTTCGTAAATGGACTATTTTTAAATTGTGCATGTAGAATCTATCCTGGAATTAAAACTGCATTTAAACACAAAACATTTTCGATCACAATTACGAGTACACGACACAAACCGTTAAACTATCGCTAGGTATAATCATCTAAAAGCTATCGCTTTCTTTTTTATTAGTATTCTATTTTCGGTCGCAGCAGTTCCAACTTTTTATTTTCGCAAGCATTGCAAATAAATATTGATACTACAGTGTCAATACGCGCTCGCGCACGAACGCGCAGTGTTGGCAGTGCGCACTATGAGTGCGTGACGTCATAGATCACGGGGTGAGAAATCAACGAATCAGCGAGCTTAAAATTGAAACCAACGAATAAGCGAGCTTAAAAATTGAAACCCACGAATCAGCGGGCTTAAAATTTCCTCCATGTCTTCTATTCCAGTAAAGGTTGGTAATTATCGGAGCTGGGAATCACTCAACGAGTGCCATTTAGGAAGTTCAACCGAACTGCAATCTCGTACACGCGTTCGAGAGCCTTTGGAGAAGCTTGCCCGAGTTAAGAACATTTACTCACCCGAGTAAGGAGAAAGAGAAAGTAGAGTAGGGAAAGGCTCTACCGAGCCGGATAGTCCATTTGGAGTGGTCAAGGACAATTCACCCTATTCGGCAAAGATCGATCCCCTGGACTCTGCCGGCCTGTATAAGCTACCTATCAAAATCCATTAAGGTTATTCTTTTTGTAAATAAAAATATATTAACCGAAACCACTGCAAACGATCTCTTTTAGTAGACGACGCAACCACCCCCAAGACGTTACAATGTCGTCCAGAAGACATTTGACGTATTGTGAGAAATGGCGCGCGATAGGGAGAACTAGGGGGCTCGCCCCCTGCTCGCAAACGCTCGCCAACCCCCGGAGGATTTCTTCGCAATCCTCATTGGTTCGCTGCGCGAACCTATGCTCGCTTCGCTCGCATCAATGAAGACATGTGTCCTAGTAGAAGGGATTGTTTACAAAATATGATATTCCAAAAAAAACATTTTTCAAACCTACATTTTTTTGCTATTTTTCAGAAAAGATATATACAGTACCGATAGAATTTGAATTCAAGTGAAAACTTTGAGAAAATTTTGACTCGAAATGTGAGGGCGGATTTGGAAATTGAATACCCAGCATGTTGTTTGAGTGTATATTTACCCCTGCACTCGAGCCACCCACGCATTTTCATTGAGTTTGCTGTCGAAAGTTGTAGTGCAAGCGTGTCTTGTTGAACTATAATTGTTGGCCCTGAAAAGGACCTTTTTTAAATGGCCCTGAAAAGATCCTCCGCTTTCTTTGATTTCTATTATTAACTGCAACAGCTCGATTAAAATTCTTTTTTTTTCAATAAAATTTTATCCGATAACGCTATATAAATTCAATTCAAGCGCGAGGCTTCGTGAAAAACAAATAATCGTACAATGTTGCCAAAACGCGATAGCTAATAACGTCTTTTTTGCGTGCCACGTAAGAGAATCTCTATATTAAAAAAAAGTTACCGCCGCCGCCGCCGCCGCCGAAGAATTGAAATTTTTGTTGTTTAGCTCCATTCTTAGACGGTTTCCCGAGAAAGTACTGATCGGAAAAATATGAAATTAACATGCTTTGTTCTTCATCGTATTCCCTGGATAATTATTAAGATTTTTTTCCGATGCAGCTATTAGTTTAGGTTTTATTAAGTGTTAAAGTTGAAGAAGTGAAATTTCTTCCGCGAGTGAGCAAAACACATTCAAAATTTCAGTCTTTAGTCGTGAGTTTTTTTTTAAGAGTACCTCTCAACGTAAATTTTTGCAGCTCGTCGAGTTTTTTTTGAAATTTAAATTTGGTTCTTGATAATATTTTTTTGAAATTCGGGAAAAATCGGGACATTTTTGTTACTTTTTTTTAAAACTGCCGTATCTATATCTAATTACTATTAGTTTTTAATTTTTAAAATATAGCAGTATACCTCAGAATATACTCTTTCTTACGGTACTATTATTTTTGAAATCGGTTAATAATTAAATTGGATGCGATCAAAAGTTCGTCATACAAAATTCGGAATCTTTGGATATTTTCGCTACTTATTGTTAAAACCGTTTTGTCTACGGCAAAAGCCATTATTTTTTAAATTTGAAAACATCACTGAATACATTACATTACACTCTTTCTTATGGTACAATTATTTTTCAAATTGGTTAATAAATAAAATCGATGCAAATAAAAGTGGGTCATACAATTTTCGGAACTTTCAGATCGTAACTTCCGATACAAAACTAAAATGGTCATATCTGTATAGTATTACTGTTAATTTTTAAAATTAAAAATATTGCAGTATACCTCAGAATATACTCTTTCTTACGGTACAATTATTTTTAAAATTGGTTCATAAATAAATTCGATGCAATCAAAAGTTGGTGACACAAATTTCGTATTTTTCAGTTCGCATAGCTGCTTCCGAAAGCAGTAGTGGGTTACACTTTTGACTATCGGGTTTGCCAGATATCAAATTTATCGTAGCAACAATTGCCATAAAAACGATTTCTTTTTATTTGGCGAGGAAAAAGGCTCGCTTTTTTCCCTCTGTTTTCAAGACAGTTTACCGACAAAGTACAGATCGTAAAGTTTGGATATTAACAATGTTTAGTTAAAATTGTACAGGGAACAAGATGCAGAAGATTTTTTACTGATGCGGCTATTAGTTTAGGGTGCATTAAGTGCTAAAGCAAAAAAAAGTTAAATCACTTGCGAAAGAAGTATTGGTTTGAGAAAGCAAACCAAACGGATTGCGTAGCAATCCCCGGGGTCGGCGAGCGTAAGCGAGACGCAGCGAAGCCCTCGCTGTGACGTCATGAACCGGAAAGTGAAAACAGCATAATACGAATTATTCAGATAGTTTCACTCTGTGAAAGTAATGTTGGTTTGCGAAGCAAACCAAATGGTATCTGTGACAGGAGTGTTGGTTTGCGAAGCAAACCAAATGGGATTGCGCAGCAATCCCCGGGGGTTGGCGAGCGTAAGCGAGCAGGGGGCGGAGCCCCCTAGTTATATATATAGATGGAAGCTGGAGACACTGACAGGGGTCGATAAAGACTTAAAAATAGCCAAAAGCGTCATTTCAAGAATCTGGAAACGGTTTAAAGAAAAATGTTCACAGACAACCAGATCAAGGTGGAAAACGTGTGCCAGACTCACAGAATCGTTAGTTGGCAACGATTGCTAAAAGAAACAGGCAACTGACATCAGTTCAGATTACTAGGGAGTTCGCTGCAGCAACAGGAACTCGATTTTTTGTGAATGACAGGCTGCATAAAGGAGATTTGTATGCAAGGAAACCCATTATTTGTATTCCACTAACTCGGCAACGAAATGCCCCCGTTTAAAGTAGACTGCCTATACAATAAGAGTGGCGACATACGGGAAACACTTTCTGATTGGCTTAGAGACCTTTTCTACAGCCCGAGGCGGTCTTTTCCTAGCTCCCGTAGACTTAACATGGGAACTTTTTGTGTGTTCGAGAAAAACGTGTGTACATTAAATAAAAAAGAAAATATAGCTTATTCATGTTCCATTTCGTGTTCCAGAATGTTTATTTATTATTATTTTAGTGTTTTGTCAGTATAAATTTGAAGACTTTTTAAGTAAATAGCTTTTTTTTAACAACGTGGTGTTTCCCGCAATCTTAGTTAGCGCGTTATGTAATTCATCTCATCCATTACGCATGTAATTGAGCGTTTATATGATTCATTTATACCGAATGTATCCATATTATAACAATCATATGCTTTTTGTTCTCCTTGAAATGAAATATTAATTCGCCCAGCAACCTTCTTTGAGACGATTCTGGTAGAAAAATGGCTGCCGCGCATGCGCATTGGGTCATATTGGGTGCCTTGTCGACACTCTTATTATATAGGCACTCTAACTTGGGGTGGTGAAATGGGAAGGGAAAAACCACTTTCATAGCACTGAATTTCTGGTGAGGGATGACTTAAAAATTGCGCTCACCTAAGGTGTTCGTCAGGTGTGTGTTTCTCTTCTATGGTAATTTTAATGACCTGTAAATATATACGAAGAGGGACCTTTAAAACAAAGTTTCACTATAACAACTGACCCTTTCTCCCTATACCCCCAACCCCCTTTCTTTTTTGACACCTCCCCTTTCCCACGGACAGTTGGCGAGAACGCTTTCCGAACACGCCCTGAATAGTGGGTAGGAACTCCTGGACGCTCAGGACACGTTTTTGGCCAGGACGCTGAGATGACGTACGCTCAGGAAACGTAACCTTTTCGTCACCACCCCTTCTCCAACGTTCGAAACGGACGAGTCGCGCTGGCGCTCTTCGGAGCTTTTATCTTCGTTTATGTCCATCCAATATCACACCCTGTCCCTAGATTATTCACCTAAAATCTATCTTTTGTTAAAATGCCCTAGACCCCTTGCTAATGTAATTTCTCAATTTCCAATAAATTATTAATGATTATCACTGATGCATCACTTTTTCACCACTTGTGGGAATACCTCACGAGTGATGACTAGGGCAACTTTTTGCAACAAGTGCAACTTTTTTTCACACGTTCTACGCTACATGTTAAGTACAAAAACCAAAATTTCTCCTACATGGGGTGTATTGCAAGTAAGTTATAACCGCAACATAAATGCAACTTTCTGCATAAATGCAACCACTTGCAACTTTTAAAAATTTAGTTTTAAATTAATTAATATGAAATTACTATTTCATTTTTTGCCCTCTGAATCAACCCCTGGATCACGTGTATCATCTTGCGAAAGCCAAAGTATTGCGGATCAAACTAGAAGTTCATGAAAAGAAGGTGTTCGTTTTAACAGACGAAAGTGAAATTAATGGCAAGAAGTACTTTTAACACATTGGTTGGCACTCTTGATAACCCAGAGGAAACTTGCTTAATCGACTGCAGAGTTTGCGAGGTGAGTGTCGATCAACAATATGTTGTTTCCTTGTAGATGACGTTTTAAAATCTCTGAATGTTGAGCGAAAGGATTTTAAGCTTCTGCTATCCGATACACTACATTATTTGACTGTGGCTGGAATCACACTCAAGGTGCTTTATCTGCGATTGCTACAAGTTACTTGAGTGGTACACTTGTTTCACAACTGCAGAAAAAGTCCAATGCAACATTGTCAGGCAACATCAGTCTCTGTCGAACGCAGTTTTTCAATGTTAAAGAAATTACTGACCAAGGATAGGCCATTCAACGTTCTTCTGTATTTAATGATGTATTATAATACTGTTGTACACGACTAAAATTGTCAATATATTTTGAACTTTTTAATTTTTTGAGAATAACTTATTTTAGATTTTAGTGTTTCAAAAATAAATGTAACTTTATTTCCAGAAATGCAACTTTAGGGAATGATAAATGCAACTTTTCCCATTTTTACTGCAACAAAAATACTTTTAGATATTTCGATTTTCATTAAATTAAAAAGAATAGAAAAAAAGTCACTAGAACGTCATGAACAGTTACATTTATACAAAATTCATTTTTGTCTATCAAACAAATTTGAGCAAAACAAATTTTCTATCTTGTTCGACGATCTGAATTGTGGTTGAACTCCGAACTCCCCCTGGTTACGCCTATGAAGTAATGTTCCATTGTTTTATTGATTACATTTTTTGTTA
Source organism: Metellina segmentata (assembly GCA_947359465.1). NCBI lineage: Eukaryota > Metazoa > Arthropoda > Arachnida > Araneae > Tetragnathidae > Metellina > Metellina segmentata. Next base: position 7,179,335 of record OX375880.1, on the reverse strand, counting down.
CACAAGTAAAAAATTAATTAAAATTAAGTTATGATTTGTTTGAGTAGTTATAACTAAAGAATTAATTTGTGAAAAACTCATATATTTCATATTTACAAAATTTTCTCAAATGAATGGTGGTGGTGGGGGGGGGGGGTGAAACCCCAACCACCCCCTCCCTGGTTACGCCTATGATTGTAGAAATGTTTTGCAAACTTGGAGACAGCATAGAAAAAAGAAAATGTTGGATAAGTTCTTTGTTGAATTTTATTTTTAATATTTAATAATATTTATACCACAAGTGCCACCACACCCTGCACGCCAAGGACAAAACATCACGGAATTTTGAACCACGTTCAGATGACGATTCAACACTTGAACTAGCACCCCACTCTCTAAACTTCATAGGACCGAAAGTTTCAGATTGCGATTCTACGTTTGTCGGAAGTTTAATTTAAAAACAGCGTAGAAATTATGTCAATTAAAAATAAGCACGCAAAGTAATATTTCAACTGAAGGTAATTTAATTTTAATTAATGTCGTACTAGCGCAACACAACGTTCAACTGAAGGAAAAGATAAAAGGATAAAGAAGGGTTGGTACGGCTTTGATATACAGAATTTTTGGTGGCAACGCTTCTTGCGTGCATTTTATGTTGCCAAGGGATAATTCCTTAGAACAAACACTGTCAGGCTTAGCGGGAAAATAACTAAAAAAATCAACGCGACGAACAGAAAAAAAATCTACACAACTGATTATTCTTACTACTAGTAGTTAATTCTTTACTTCTTATGAAATATTGTAAAAAAAAAGCTTGTCTAAGTTAAATAATTTATTTTTAGTCTGATCGAACCAGGTTATGTTACATGAATGTTAATAAAGATTACATCCATTCCAGCACACTAGTTATTTAGGCATGTGGTAAAATAAAATAAAAAGATAATGATTTACGAAAATTAATCAATAAATCAGAAGTTGCCATAAGCCTAATAAAACGTAAAGCTGTCTTTGCCTGATACAAAAATATCGTTAAAAGTATTGCCACTAAGGGTCTGTAGAAATATGTACCAAAAAACGCTTCAAAGACAAAATATATATAAAACAATAAAGCTATTGCACAGCTTTCAGCATCTACCAAAAAAAAATCAAAGAGTACGTTTTGAATGGGCTTGTGAATTAAACTTACTGCATCGATTTATAATACTTCGTAACTCGTTTACTGTAAATCTGTGTTTAGTTTTCAATAATTAAATGATCTTGCCATACATGTATTTTCCTAAATATAGTAAAAGAAATCCATTTTTCAAGGGGGTGCCAATCACTTAAAAGGTTAAGAACCACTCTATTTGAATAGAGACTCACCTTAACCCGTTTTATCCCAATTTATTTATTTTGTTCAAATTTGAGTCATACTATTTCTAAGGTTAATTAAACCTAAATAAACTAAATATAGCAAAATTTGTAAAAAATTATATTTTATATAAGAAATTTGAACTGTTCTCTAAATAGGACACTGAGATAAAGGTATGTAATTTGCACTTACGTATTTTAGTGTTCTTTTCATTAGTGAAAAGCAATTTCCGAGTATGAAGTTTTACTTTATCCTAATAATATTTACATGATAGTCCAATTTTCAGTTGAATTTGACTCTAATCTGGGTGGAAAGGTCCAAAGCAAGCCTGACAAAGTGTTTTGTCTCATTTTCCACTGTATGTTTTGGGTTTTCCTTTGCAGCTCTCCCTTTGACAACAACGTTGTATTTTTCTCTTTAGTAGAAAATGGCCTACACCATCTTTACAGATGTCTTCTTTTGCACTACAAGGTACAGAAGAGGTCCTGGGTCCATCTCTTGTTCTGATCACAGTCTTTTTGAGATAAACTTGTTATAGCTTTTCGGAACTCTTTCAAGTTTAGGGCATCACTTTTGTTGACAGCTTCGTGGATTATCCATGCATTTACCACTGCCATGTCCAGTGTACGAATGAAAAGCGGCCAGTGCCACTTTTCCCACGAAATTTTAATTGTATATAGTCCAGCCAACCAGTCGCGCTAATACACACCGCCCATATGCTTGTTGTACGAATTTATCAAATTAGGCATCTTCACGTTAACTTTATCGTTGTGCCCTTTTTACTCGCCTCTTCACATCAAAGAAGGGTTCTAATGTGCTGAAATTTGTAGCAACAGTGACAGTACTATTGTCACTCCATCGCACAAGGAAAATCTCGGAATACTTGTCAAATGCAAAGTCAGACGTGCCTCTTTCTTCCCCATAGGTTTAGATTCTTCTAAAGGGCACTCATGGTTTATCCGATTTTCTCGTATGGTTCTGTGGCTCGATAGTTCACCAAGACTTTTCAAAAGATCAATGCTGGTACAAAAGTTATCAAAATATAAAGTGTAACTTGAAGGTATCACAATATTATCTGTCAGCTTCATCACAATCCGGGTACCAAGAGAAGTATTATTTCTTGCATCAGATTTCTTTATCGTAGTACAGAGAAAACTTGTAACAATATCCTTCGCTTCCCCAAATAGCCCAAAGTTTATATCCCAAACGTATTGGCTTGCCACGGTTAAACTGTTACAGACTATTCCTAAACTATTATCTAAACTATATTTAAACTATTTAATAATTCCAATGCTTCCTCTAACTTTAGAAACCTCTGCATTGACATAACTCAGCAGGGAGGGACAAAGTTATTTTACTTTCAGTTATAAGGTTAGAAAATCGATTGCATGTTTATCGTCCCACTGTCCTATTTAGAGGACAGTTAAAAATAATTCGCTACAACTTACTAATAACAATAAAGCTTTAATTGACCAACATAGATGATAAAAAAGAGTACTCTCACATAAAAAATGCCCATACAAGTGTCCAAAGCAAACCGAAAAGGAATTATGCAACCACCAAAAGAAGATACAAACCACGCCAACTAACTCTGGGAATAAACGAAGTTTCCAGCAGGAGGTACCAGACTTTGCGACCCATAACTCATGTTAGCCGAAGCTTATACATACCACAACATGCTCCAGCTGATAAAATATTCCCAAAAAACAAATACTGATTTCCATATTCTATTTTTCAGCTGTCCTTTAAATAGGATAATGGTATAAAACGGGTTAATAATGATTGTTGGTGATAATTATGTTTCCTGAGCGGACGTCATTTGAGCGGACAGGTCAAAAACGTGTCTTAAACGTCCAGGAGTTCCTACCCCCCTATTCAGGGCGTGTTCGGAAAGCGTTCTCGCCATATTTCCGAGGGAACAGGGAGGTGTCAGAAAAGAAACGGGATTGTGGGGGTATAAGGAGAAAGGGACCGTTGTTATAGTGAAACTTTGTTTTAAAGGTCCCACTTCGTATACACCGGGATATATATATATAGTATGTTAATTTTGTACAAATTTCGATCTTGGTGAAAAATTGTTTTTTCTTGACCACATTTCAAGGAAAAGAGGCAGATGAAATTGGATCAGATGGTGTAAAGTTCATTGTTTTTAGATAGTTAACTAGGTAGGTAGGTTGTTGTGGTAGGTAGGTTGTGTTGTAGGTAGGTAGGCTATTGACAAGGGTTAGGAATCAATCCTGAAGTGAAAAATCCGAAGACAACATCCCATAATAATGGTCAGATGACACAAGAGCAACACCTGCGCTGGCACCCTACTCTCCAAACTTCCATTCTAAGCCAACTTGAGGATATTTGAGACGACGTCAAATTGAACATGTACCAGCAACCGTATGCACGATGGTCTTTGTCTGGATCAAGTTTCGAACTCGCTTCATGCCGGTTACTAATTCGATGCTCCAACTGGCCTACCGCAGTCTCTAGATATTTAACTAAAAGTTAGCTAGAAAATGAATACTAATTTGTGCTTTTCTAGAAAATTTTGAATTTTTAGGTTTTGGATTTTTTTCTTTATATTGTACACCCTGTGAATGAAAATATGTTGTTTCTACTATTCGGCTACAAAAATATGCATCGGAAAAGCATCCCCGATTCCACTTTACCCTCTAAATTGTAAATGGGTGATGTGGAAGGTAGAAATTGCATAAATTTTAAAAATAAACCTAATTAAAGACTTTTTAAGTGGCATATTAAGAAAAAAACGGTCCAAAAAATGGTTGCATTAAAAATTAACTTTTTGTCTGAAATTGAAACTAATACATTAATGGAAGATGGTGCTGCCACCATTAATTGTAAGGGGATATGTCTCCTCAGAGAACTCTGAGGAAGTGGCATGATATAAAAATCCAAGACCCTTCAAGCACTCAACCCGCCCTCTGCACATACGAGATTCGAACTCGTCACCAAGCACTTCAATCTACCAGATTTTTAAAAGTCATACCTTCATCCGTTCGACCTACTGGTGTTACCTTCAAGAAATCTAAAAAAAAAAAATTTTCTGTTGCACTGCAAAAATACTCGGATATTCGTGTAAGATTTATGGTCTTTATTCCATGCAATTTGTTTATGGAAAAACGAATTCATAAGAAATCATCGATAAGTACATTTGCTTTTATTTCTAAAATGTTAAAATATATTTCAGGGTAACATTATGTAGCAGTTATAACAGAAACGAATTTTCATGTATTCAGCCCATCTATTCCTAACGCTGCATTTCATGAATGGTTCCTTGCAGCAAAATAAAAAAAAATCCCTTGTTAAAGTTTCGCAAATATTTTTAAAATTTGGTTTTATCATTTTTTGCTGAAAAACAATTTGTACCGTATCAAATGTTTAATTTGACTCATCCCTTTGTTGTAGGTAATGTGGAAATCTACGTTTGTTTTATAATAATTTACTTCATTAAATAATGCCAAAACAATGCATTATTGTTCAATACTATTTTCTTAATAATGTACTTTTCTATTGCCACTCAAAATATATTGTTGTCTTGTAACAATGTGTTCTTGTCTATGACGAATCGAACTTTACATTTTATTGCCATTTGTGTTATAATTCTTGCTAAAAGTGAACTACTTGCAAGGCGCTCTTAACTATTTTCGATATGAAAAGCTCGAAAACGTTTTCTAGCTTTAAAGATTACATTCAATCTTCTCCGACGATTGAAACTACTTTAAAAACTATTTCATGGTTCAAAAGATCTCTAAAAGAACAGAGACTTTCCATGAAACATGACGGATTAACCTCACCAAATGAAAATACTCTTGAATTTGGGTTGAAGGACCGTCAACATTTGGACCCTTGGAGGGATCAAGATTCGAAATTCGAATCTGAAAAGAATATGAAGCCATCAAAAATTGCGATGGCAGATAAGAGTTTTCCATCAGCGCTTGAATCCATAGGAGATTCACCAGAATCGAATCAGAAACCCACTGATCTGTTTAAGCGAATCCGGAACAATGTGAAGTACCATCCACATTATAATGAAGTGCTAAGGGATCGTGTGCATTTTGATCCTTGGAACATCCGGAAAAGTAAAGATTCGGAAGACGAATCAAAAAAACTTTTGAAGTCATCAAAACACAATACGGCTACAAATTCGAAAGATCACTCAGAATTTTTGAGAGCATCTCTTCAAAGAGATGGCAAACGAAAGCCAAAGCACGGAAAATATTTAAACCAGGATTTTCTTCAAGCTAATGAACAGGTGCGTCACAAGGCATTGAGGGTTGCAAACGCTGGCACAATAACCGGATATTTATATCCCAGAAAGTCTCACGCTGTCAGAAAAGTAGCCGACAATCACCAATCTTCTAATGATTGGATTGATTCCAACGACTCTTCTATGACTGAATTTTCTGCTGTAATTTCATCGAAAGACTCCACAGCACTCTCAGCATCTGTCAACAGCTCAAAACAACACAGAAAACTCAACAATATATCGACTATTTTAATGGGAAGTATTTTGCCCATGTCAGTGTTCCTTGTGCTCACGTGTATTTGCTATTTGCTGTATTACCGTTATTTAAGAAGGAGAAAAAGACAGGATGCCAGCACACAAATTCAAGAGACCAGAAGACTGGAATCCAACGAAAGATATTTCGTAAATCCACGAGAAATGGAATATAAATACGTCAACTATTCCAAAGTGCCCAATGCGAATGAAAGCAATTTATTTGAATCTTTTGAAAATATCCATAAGACAGATCACTTTATCAAACAAGACATTACCAATATTTCGATTGAATGTGGAACTGCATGTACATCCAGTTCATCGGCAACTAATCAGGATCTTGAAGAGGTTGGAATTAGATCTACAAACCGTTTGATGGAATCGATTAAAAAGAAATATATAGGTACCGTAAATGAAGCCGATCATGTTGATGATGTCGATACATCTAGTTACTGTGAAAAACCGTTCATTCTGACTCCAATAGACTGGATTCCCCAGTCCCTTCCATTAAGGCTGGAGCCATTGAAGAATCAATCGAAATCAGACACATGTTTGATAATTCCAGCCGATACGAATATTGTTCATGATGAACCCGTTTCATGTATAGATTTAGATATAGAATTATTTGACTCTGCTTTGGATTTACAAATGGAAGCAATAGATAATCCGGAGGTAAAACCCGTCAAGATTTCCATTACAGAAGATGATGATGCTTCATCTTCGAATGACAGTGCGTACTATTTTAAAGCCCCTCCAATCAAGGTGTATAAAAAACTGTATTTTTGAATCAGCTCCTTTGGAATGGTTATAAACGCATGCAAGTGAGGTATTTCTTCCGAAGATACGAGGATCAGTATTTGAATTATGGAGACATTAGATTGGGTTTGTGAATAATTGCTTTTAGAGTTACTAAAGATGTCACTGTCATCGAAATACGGCACCCCAAGCATCTATTCTTCATGGCAAGCCTCTCTTACTATCACGGTTTAAACGTATTGTCTGCAGCAACTGAATCATATTTTTGAGGTGTTCTCTCTATATATAAAAGTAAATAGAGAGTAGATAGAATAGCTGTTTTATCTTAAGAAACCCATTCTATCACATTTTACAGGCGGCTTAACATCAAAATGGAAATTACTAGAAGATAATTATTACGTGAAGAAATCTGCGAAGAGTGAAATATTTTTGAAGTCTTACGAACATTTGCGATAAAAAGAAATTGTCTTTATTTTAATGGATACTATGTGGCAATCAATATATTACTTAATTCCAAATAGAAATAATCAGGAAGTAAGTTATGAACAGAAGATAGACGTGCAAGTACCGCATTTCCTTTGATGAATTGAGGAACAGTATGTAAAGAAGAAATATTAGAATGAATTTACGAATGGTGAAACGCTGTACAACATCCTCCCAGCTTCTTTCATAAAAGTCTTTCTTTCATCATCATGCGTAAAAAGTGTCAAAAAGGGTAAACTGAAACCGAATCGTACTTTAGAGAAGATAGTTATTAAAGTAAAGATTATAGGCCAGAATATAAGCCGTGCATCTTCACAAATCCAATATTTCACAGTTTACAATCTAAACATCAAATAAAAAGCTCTTGCGTCTGGTTGTTATGTGAAGAGACCTGCGAAGACTCACAACAACATTGTGTGAAAGTTTACAAGCTAAACATCAAATAAAAAGGTCTAGAGACAGGTTATTAAGTGAAGAGACCTGCGAAGACTCACGAAAACATTGTGTAACAGATTACAAACTAAACATCAAATAAAAAGCTCTAGAGGCGGGTTCTTAAGTGAAGAGACCTGGAAGACTCACAAAAACATTGTGTGACAGTTTACAAACTAAACATCAAATATAAAGCTCTAGAGACGGGTTCTTAAGTAAAGAGACCTGGAAGACTCACAAATCCATTGTGTGACGGTTTACGAGCTAAACATAAAGAAGAAAGGCTCTAGAGGCGGGTTCTTAAGTGAAGAGACCTGGAAGACTCACAAAAACATTGTGTGACAGTTTACAAACTAAACATCAAATAAAAAGCTTTAGAGACAGGTTCTTAAGTGAAGAGACCTGGAGGACTCACAAAAATACTGTGTGACACTTTACAAACTAAACATCAAATAAAAAGCTCTAGAGACGGGTTCTTAAGTGAAGAGACCTGGAAGACTCACAAAAACATCAAATAAAAAGCTTTAGAGACGGGTTGTTAAGTGAAGAGACCTGGAAGACTCACAAAAATACTGTGTGACAGTTTACAAACTAAACATCAAATAAAAAGCTCTAGAGACGGGTTCTTAAGTGAAGAGATCTGGAAGACTCACAAAAATACTGTGTGACAGTTTACAAACTAAACATCAAATAAAAAGCTCTAGAGACGGGTTCTTAAGTGAAGAGACCTGGAAGACTCACAAAAACATTGTGTGACAGTTTACAAACTAAACATCAAATCAAAAGCTCTAGAAACCGGTTATTAAGTGAAGAGACCTGCGAAGACTCACAAATCCATTGTGTGACAGTTTACGAGCTAAACATAAAAAAGAAAAGCTCTAGAGGCGGGTTCTTAAGTGAAGAGACCTGGAAGACTCACAGAAACATTGTGTGACAGTTTACAAACTAAACATCAAATAAAAAGCTTTAGAGACGGGTTTTTAAGTGAAGAGACCTGGAAGACTCACAAAAATACTGTGTGACACTTTACAAACCAAACATCAAATAAAAAGCTCTAGAGACGGGTTCTTAAGTGAAGAGACCTGGAAGACTCACAAAAACATCAAATAAAAAGCTCTAGAGACGGGTTCTTAAGTGAAGAGATCTGGAAGACTCACAAAAATACTGTGTGACAGTTTACAAACTAAACATCAAATAAAAAGCTCTAGAGACGGGTTCTTAAGTGAAGAGACCTGGAAGACTCACAAAAACATTGTGTGACAGTTTACAAACTAAACATCAAATCAAAAGCTCTAGAAACCGGTTATTAAGTGAAGAGACCTGCGAAGACTCACAAATCCATTGTGTGACAGTTTACGAGCTAAACATAAAAAAGAAAAGCTCTAGAGACGGGTTCTTAAGTGAAGAGACCTGGAAGACTCACAAAAACATTGTGTAACAGTTTACAAACTAAACATCAAATAATAAGAAGAGAAGATGGACTTGCCAACTTGTTTATGCGATTTAAAGTTATTAAGAACGTTTTTGGTGTAGACACTATTTGTTAATTTAGAGCGCAAATTCCTAGAAAATTGTAAACATTAAATGTAATGAATTGGATGATAGTTATTAAATGAATAACGGCTTGCAAAGTTTAGATCTTTTATTAGTTTGAAAATAGTAATTTAACGATTAAAAACCGAATGTAATGGATACAATTTTTATTTGCTGTTCTTATTAATTGGTTTACTGATTTTTTTTTATTTACAAAGTAATATTTTGATTTGCATTATTTATTAATACTAATACGTTGCCTTTTCATACTTTATGCATATTTATTTGTAAAGAAATAGTTTTATTTGTATCATTAATTAAAGCAAATATTTTGCAATTTTCCTGCATTTCAATTTTTTTGAATTTTACTATTACGTCAATAAAAGCTTTTTTTATGGAGATGACTTTGATATTTATCTTGAATATATCGACACGAACATTTTCCATAAGAGCAATACGTAATTTTCCAGATTCCTGTCCTTAAGCACATTTACAATAAAGGTATAATTGTTACAAAAATTCTGAACATTTCTTTCAACGAATTACTGCAATTTAATACGGAAATAAAAATAGGAAATTTTTAAAATATGAATCCACATTTTTTCTATTCTTTAGTTAACGAGAATGATTGAAGGTAAACTATTAAGGCAGAAGACCAAGTATCCCACTGAAATGGCTTCATTTTTCTCCCAACCATATATATCACAAAGCTAAATATGGCAGAAATACTGACTTTGTTGATGAACTAATTTGAATGGTTTAATGTTCTCTCTTTTTAAAGATTGCGAATGGGTATTTAATAACATTCAAAAAATACTATAGTTTCCTCATACTGCAGTAAAAATTTTAAAAGAAAATTCAGGACAGTTTAACTACAAATTATTATTTATACTTTTATTTAGAAACAATTTATTTACAAATCAGATGACAATACTCAATTGAATTAAGAAGAAATAGGTGCTTGAGATCAAAACATTAAAAAGTAATATTCCTTATCCTAGAATACAAAACCATAAGCTAATTATTTCAGATCCTCAAGTAAAATAGAAGCTTTTTTTTTATTGAACATCAATATTCACTAAGAAATTCTTCTTCCTATGATTGGTGAAAATTCTCTTAATATATTTACTCAAGCATTATACCTAAAAAAGTGCCTTGGCCAGTGCGACCCCATTAGTTCAAATTAGAAAGACATGCTTTTTCCTAATCTCTGCAGCTATTTTTTTTGTGCGCTTTCATTTGCAAAATCTTTGTATTATTTTTTGACCCATCATATGCCTGTGCCAAAACCTTTGCATTATTAATTTTGTATAACTTTCATACACTGATGTGCTAAAAGTCATGGGATAGCAGTATGCAAATTTACTAGTGCTCACATTGCATTAAAAGGGTATAAAGAGTCAGATAGTTATCAGTGCTGTCTGTTGAACTCTTCTTGAATGTCTTTACCTGCCAAGAATTAACCGAGTTTGAACGTGGAAGGATAGTTAAAGCTTATCGCATAGGCTTAACATTACGGACATACAGAGGTGTGAAAATTATTAGAATAAGTGTGAAATTTACAATAAAATCTTGTTCTATTAAAGAAATATTGATCCATTTAAGATTTAGTGTGCATCCCCTTGTTTTTTTATTAAAGATTGGATACGTCTTTGTATGAGTTTTTGGCAATTCGATTGTATTTCTTTATGATGGTGCCATATTTGGATGAGTCTTTCTATCAGTCTATTCTGGTTTGTGATGTTGCATTTCTTTACAATGACCCAAATATTTTCGATTAGGCTCATATCTGGACTGTTCATGGAAGAGTTTTTATATTTTTTGCATCCTTACAGATTTCGCTTTATGGCATCCATCATGCATGAATATCAAGTCTCCATTTGAAAACCAGTCTTTTAATTGTGGAATTAGTCTTTGTTCAAGCACTTTTTTATACCGATACTGGTTCATCATGCCTTCTACAATGTATAAACGTCCAGTACCCTGAGTAGACATTACGCTCCAAACCATTACTTTAGTAGAATGTTTAACAGTTTGTGCTATGCAATTTTGGGGAAATTCTTCACTGGTACTTTTTCTGACATACTGACTGCTTTCTTCTGATACCGTAAAGATAAAAAATACTTAAAGGTATGTAATTTGTAGAGAAGTATTCTTATAAAGAAATTTTTAATCAAATTTATAAACAGTTCTGTATCTTTAGTCAGTATGCAAAAAACATGATTTCAGGAAAAGAAATGAACAACTTGAATTTAACTGATTAAGTAGAGGAAAATTAATATTTCTCACCTTGCTCCAGTCATTTTCGAATTGTTCTTGCACAACTTTTGCCCAAACAAGTCTCTTCTTTGCCATAGCAGAAGTGATTTTAGCCTTTTTTTAGAGGACGACGAGCACTGAGTCCAGCTGAGATGAACTTTTTACGGATAGAAGAATCACATACATTTACTCCATACGCTTGCAGAGAGATTTTTAGTTCATGACTAGTTGCTCTTCTATTAGATTTAGCAATTTGAATTATTTTCCTTTCAGTTCTTGCAGTAAATTTACTTTTCCTTCCGCATTTCCCTACTCTAGAATTTCCATGTTCACATTTGGAATCCAAAGATTATTCTATTATTTATTCTACACACCGATGCTTGAGAAATATTTGCTTTTTTAGCGATTTTGTGTTGTGTATAGTGATTTTCTTGGATGAGACACTTTACCACAGCTAGTTTTCAAGGAGAAATATCACTTGCTTTACCATAATCACGCAATAATCCTTTGACAAACGAAAAAAAAGCTACCAATTATAATCTAATCAAAGCAGCGAAAAGAATTGCTTTAACAATAAAATAATACCGATGCCACCTCAAGAAAAGAAAGAAAATACTAGCACAGCAAGGATACGATTTTAAAATTTTATTTTAAATTCGTTTATTAATCAAATAAATTCTTTATGAAATGCAAACAATTTGATTACTTTGGATCAAATATTTTTCTTTTAAAAAAATGGCATTAAACAAAATCATATCCCTAAAACTATTCTAAAGGAGTGAACATTGATTGGATCAACAAAACAAATTACCTTTCATGAAATATTTCAAGTACATACGAAATGAATCAAGAAAAACTGATAAAATCACAATTATTCTAATAATTTTCACACCTCTGTAGTTGAGACCTTGCTCCACATTGTCAAGGGTGTATCGAGAGTACCTCATAGAAGGAAGGCATTACCCATCACAAGTGCATTTGTGCTAACAGACAAATGACACTGTGTGAACTGGCTGCATCATTCATGAGGGACACTGCATACTAGAGCCGTGCCTGAGGTCCGTGCAGTGAAATAGACTTGAATCTATCTATGACAAAATTTTCATTTGCCAAATGTCTGGAAATACTCTTTGCGTGAATATTTAGGCTTGACGATAGCTGCACTAACTGTTGAGCTTGGCGTTTCTTTCGTACCCAGCTAACGGTAAAGTACTGTATTTTCTCAATATTTGTTTCATCATAACATCTAGTGTATGCGTTTTGGTACGCATGTTTTCATTTGCCAAAGTATACATCTATGTATCTACAATGTTCTTATTGTATTTGGTAAGTAATACGACTGTATTCCAACATCATTACAATGACACCCAACTGGAGAAGGATTCGGTGATCTATCATTTGAAGATATTCATAAATCAGTCGACAAAGCCGTAAGCAAAGATGAAATATTAGAAGAGGTCGTCTTTGAGACTCCAAATCCCACAGAATGTAGTGATAAATAGGGCAACTTTTTGCAACACATGCAACTTTTTTTCATGTGATCTACACTGCATGTAAAGTACTAAAACAAAATTACTCCTACATGGGGTGTATAGTAAGTGAGTTATAACCGCAACATAAATGCAACTTTTTAAAATATAGCTTAAAATTAATTAATTTCAAATTACTATTTCATATTTTGCTCTCTGAATCAACCCTTCGATCACTCGTGCCTGATCTTGAGAACGCCGAAGTATTGCGGATCAAACAAGTTCATGGTAGAAGTACTTTAACACATTGGTTGGCACTCTTGATAATCCAGAGGAAACTTCCGTAATCGACTGCAGAGTTTGTGAGGTGAGTTTCGATCATCAATATGTTGTTCGCCTTGTAGATGACGTTTTAAAATCTCTGAATGTTGAACGAAAGGAATTTGCGCTTCTACTATCCGATACAGCATGTTATATGACTGGGGCTGGTTTTCAATGTTAAAGAAATTTTTGGCCAAGTATCTGTCATTCAACGTTCTTCTGTATTTCAGCATGTATTATAATACTGTTTGTTCTACACGAATAAAATTGTCAATATATTTTTTTCACGAATAATTTATTTTAGAATTTAGTGCATCAAAAATAAATGCAACTTTATTTCCATAAATACAACTTTAGGGAATGATAAATGCAACTGTTCCCATTTTTACTGCAACAAAAAAGTTGCCCTAGTGATAATGAACAATATGATCTTGTTCTAAATACATGTTTAGTAAAAGATTGTCTGGAACTGACCTGAAAATTGGGTAATCATTTTGTCAAACATGACCATAATGAAAAATGCGCTGGGAAATTTCAACGTGAACTGAAGTTCTTGGTAGTCTCTTACAGATAATTATATAATGGCCTAACAAAACACAACAATTAATAACTGAATTCGTTCATAAAACTGGTGAAACAAACGCACGAAATGATACTCGTGCTTGTCCAAACAGAATTAGGTGTACATTAAGTTGACACGAAGAGGTGAGTTTGTGATCTCATTTGTATTGTACTGATGTGCACGCTTTATATTTTCAGGTTCCTCATCCTCCATATTTTTAACTTACTCGTATTTATGTTTTTGTAATTTCTATTATCAAAATGTGTTTCTATGTGGTTTTGTTTCTATTTCTTGAAGCAGATGTTTTTGTGATAGCAGTTATTGCAAATCAGTTATTAGTCAGAGTTATTGCCAAAATGTTAAGTAATTTTTTAAATTACCCAATTTTTTACAAAAATAAACAATTTCTCTAATTAAAAAATTATAAGTTTCAAGATAAAAAAAATTTAAGATTGGAAATACTTAAATTTAAACAATTTTACACTTAATGGTCATAAGTTAAGTTGTCATGCAAAAAAGTTTCTTCTTGAGTCTTGTACAATTAATTATATTTACAGAAATATGAATTTTTGTACTGTATGATTAAATTACTTGATATTTAAAGTTCATTGTGTATTGAATTGAAAATAAAAGTTTTTATGTACCATTTGTATCTTTGTTTTTCTTGTACGACATTAATTAAAAAATACCTTGTTTTATGAATTGAAGTACATATATTCACTGTAACTGAAACTCTTCTTTTTGTTTACCTTCATGTCTTTGTTTACAAAAATATCTTGCAATGTAAGAATCATTCTGAATACATTAAATGTTGCTTACAATTTGTACTAAAAAAATTATATATTTAGTTCTGATTTTCATAATTATTCAAGACTACCAATGTCTGGTACACACAAGTATTGTTAAAATTGAGAATTGGTAACTTAGTAATTTTTTTCTAGATTGAACTGTTTTAGTATGTAATTTAAATTGAACTTTAGAACTGAAATAATTATACTTATTTGTGGAATATAATATAGACCAAGAGAATTGCATGTATAAAAACATTTAGAGCTTCGATGAAAATCCAAAATTTTCCCATATTGTGTTTGGAGAAAGCCTACGTGTGTGTAATGTCAACAGAGGTCCCTTGTTTTTCAATAACACTATCATACAATACCAATGTTTTCATGGGAACTTTCTATATGAAGTCTGTCAGACTTTTTCAGATCTTGCAGAGAACGGAGTTTTGAAATTTTTTTTTTACACAGATCTGTTTTGAAGGCACACGATGTAACCCAAAGTAATTTTACAATTTTCTAGAAGTCTCCATCATAGATAATGCATTTTGATTAAATATTTTGCTAAAATGTGCTGAAGCTTCACACTCACTATCCTAGATCAGCTTCCTAAATAAATGACAATCAAACCCTGTAAAGGAAAATGGTCTTAAGAAATCATGTGTTGACGAAAGACTAAATTTGCAGTGCTGGCAGTCATTTGACTGATATTAAATTCAATGAATAATGTCATTCATTGAGTGTACAATGAAATTAGAAATGTTTTATTTAAAAGTTATTCCAAAACAAAATGATGTCCTATGTAAACATCCTGCATAACAACTGAAGAAATTGTAAACCAATTATCTTAAGTCGCATTTTTCACTGCTATGATGTAATTTTTCTTATGAACAGAAGAAAAGTAATATTTGTTTTCCAAAAAAATGTCAATATTAATCTGAGTAATATTATTCATTTAATTACTAATTGTGCAATAATTTATCCACAAGACCTTTAAGGAGTTATACCATGCTACTGATTAGTCTAAAACCAAGATTTTGATGAAATGTGGTATATCTAATGGTATTTTTACTTAACACTCTGGAGCAACAACAGGCATTGGTGATGGTATTTTTTATTAACGTTGAACTGGAGCAACACAATGGGCTATTTGTGATAGTCCAGGATCAACCCCAAAGGGAAAGTTTAAGACACAACATATTTTTGAATCATGGTCATTTAACAAGGCAACACCCGAGTTGGCACTCCAAACTTCCACACAACAGATTTAACATGCACCAGCCCCTTCTACATGACAGTATTTGGCTGGATTCGAACCTCCAACCCTCTGGTTGCTCTTCCCACCATGGCACCTGTTATATTAGCATGATGCTGGTTTAATTTATTTTTTAAAAGAGCTATTCAAAATTATTTTATCTAAAATTTTCATGTCCTGATCAGGACAGATGTTGAGTGAGTTACATGTATGGAAATAGCATGAGCACATACTATATAAGTTTCACAGAAGTCTACTTTGAACAAGTTTAGCTGACTCATAGTTCTAGATAAGCTTTGAATGTAAATCTGACTAAAGCCAATATTGCCAAAGTTGTAAGAATCAGATTGTATAGCTACAGAAAATTTTACGACTTAAGATATTTACCAAACTCTAGTCACACCTAGAGTGCCTATATAACAAGAGTGGCGACATACGGGAAACACTTTCTGATTGGCTTAGAGACATTTTCTACCGCCCGAGGCGGTCTTTTCCTAGCTCCCGTAGATTTAACATGGGAACTTTTTGTGTGTTCGAGAAAAACGTGTGTACATTAAATAAAAAAGAAAATATAGCCATGTTCCAGATTGTTTATTTATTATTATTTTAGTGTTTCGTCAGTATAAATTTCAAGAATTTTTAAGTAAATAGCTTTTTTTGAATAACGTGGTGTTTCCCGCAATCTTAGTTGGCGAGTTATGTAATTAATCTCATCAATTACGCATGTAATTGAGCGTTTTTTTTATTCATTTATACCGAATTTATCCATGTTATAACAATCATATGCTTTTTGTTCTCCTTGAAATGATATATTAATTCGCCCAGCAACCTTCTTTGAGACGATTCTGGTAGAAAAATGGCTGCCGCGCATGTGCATTGGGTCCCTCGTCGCCACTCTTATTATATAGGCACTCTAGTAACACCTGACCCCCGGAAAAGAACTGTCACTGGCAACACCGTGCTGCCCCGAGGCCAACGAAAAGAGAAGGCCAGGGAGCTCGCTTCGTCACAATCGTTATGGTTCTATCGGAACGTTCAAATTCGTAAAGACCTGAATGTGTTAGAACTTCGTAAATTTTTCAATAAAATTGCCCTTAAATTTTGTGTCAAATTGGAGACTAATGATAATACTGCTGTACAGAATATTATACTTTCTTCGAATTAAATGTTCACGGAATAGAGCCATTCTAAGCCACAGATACTTAAAACCTTAAATTGGAAATTATAATTTAATTTCCTGATTTTCTTAAATTTTTTCACTTAATTGCTATGTTAAACTCAAGCTGCCATTTCTTAAATCCGCCCTTATTTTCAACCTTCATTGCATTCTTCATCCTGGCACTAGTTATGTTAATCTCGTCACGTGATTCCACCAAGCAACCCGATTGGACTGAACTCGAGTAGCCTGATAGGACCCTGCCACAAGAGCGACCCACCTCCAAGAATGTTCATGAAAATAATTTTAACAATTCTGCATTCAAGTTACTCCGGATTTAGAGAGCAGCCGCTCGGGGACTCCCGCCATATGCAAAACCCAGCCTGTCACAATACAATCGCCGGCTGACTTCGGGAAAATTCTATCTGCTAGTACTTTAGCCCTTGTTAGCGTATCTTGGATTAAAACGGTGTTTTTGTTTACAACACAACTGAGCCGCGGTAGTTCAGTTAGTAGAGCGTCGGGCTCGCATCAGAAGGGTTGTGGGTTCTGTCCTCGGCGGAGCCTGCAATTCTGATGATTGTGAGATCGGCGCTTCGACCTGACTAAAGACCGTCATGTTCCCTAATGGTGACTGGGGCACGTTAAATAGGTCGTGGTCACAAAGTCCCCTATGTTCCCATACCACACCAATACCTCTGGGGGTACCTGATCAGGGGGTTATCGGCCTCTGATTGGGATCTAAATTACGATATGTGTGAGTGAATGGATGTATGAAAGGGACCTTCCTGTAAAACGGATGTGTCATGTATGTCGAGCTAAGTCGGACTTCCTCCCAATGGGGCTCAATAACATGGAAGGCGCACCCCCTCGCCTCTTGCCGTCTTTGACGGGCCTGGCACTCCTCCGGTCTGCCAGTGTAGGCATAAGAAACAACAACAACACAACTGATTATGTAACTATTTCGTTTCCCAAAATCGGAAACTCTTAAAAATGTTTGGCAGAAGAAATTTCCACGGAAAGACTAGCAGCTGGGGAAAAGAACTGTTGTATGCAGTTAACATTTCAGGGAGGAAGAGGTTATTCAATGTGATAAGCTGCCCAAAGATGGAAAAATCATTAAAATCCCGAGAAAAATTCCGAAGTTGAAAGAATCTGCGTACTCTAGTATATTTACTGGATGCCCAATCTATCTCACAGAAAAGAAAGTACCAAAAAGAAAAAACAGAGATTCAAAACTAAAAGCAGACGAAAAAAATTTTCAAAGTTGTGATCAAATATCATCTTTTTTGCATCTTTCTAATGCTATCCATTGCAAAATTAAGGACTTTCATTTTGGAAAAAAAAAAAAATAATAATAATAATATATATATACATTTATATATATATATGCAGAGATACATATGAAATATAGTCATACATGCAGAGAGCACAGCTATTTATATTCTTTTTATTGATTTTACAGATGTTCTTTCCTTTAAAGGATCTGTTACAATTGATTCTGGAATGTGTGTATGTGCATTTGTAGAAGGAATGGAATTAAATCTGTCTTTTGGATTCAAAGAATCGTCTTGTTTTGTGGAGTCAACTTGAAAACATTTTAAGTAGAATCCAGTGCATTTTCTCGGATAAAAAGGAGGACAAGATATTTTATAAAGAATCCATTAAGTACTGGAACAAATATATTTTAAGTAATGATAGTGATAAAAATGTTTATGATTGCAAACATTTTAAAAGAGAACAAATATTGTTGTCATCAAAGCCAACACTTGGAAAAAGGTATAGTACAGATCTTATAACTTTTTTTTAATATTCTTTATATATAAAGTCTTCATCTTCTGTCGATACCTTGAAACGACTAAATCCTTTTAAAATAAATGAGTGTTCTCTGTCAGCAGATAGTGAAGCATATATGGAAATGAAATGTAGTAAATTAGAGACAAAAGATAATCTTGTGCATTTGCTTTTAGACGAAATTCACGTTAAACCAAATGTACCGTATAAAGGAAAAAGTGTTGTGGGATTTGCTGAAAACGTTCCTTTAGAAGAAGCAAAAAGTATTCAAAGCTTTATGATCCTATCTGTTTATTCTATTTTAAAAGAAATTGCTGCATTCAGCTGTCACTAAATTGACAGATGATTTGTTTAATTTTACATGTAGTTTTAAAAATGTTAGAAAATGCTGGTTATAATGTCTTGTGTATCATCTCAGATAATACACAAGAATAATAATAGTAGAATTAATAGGAATATGTTTGAGAAAATTGCTGGTGATAAAATGATGGTTTGATTGTGATGTAAAAAATCCTGTAAATAATACTAAGTCTTAAAATTGTTAATCGATACTGTACATTTGATTAAGTTTGTTAGAAACAATTGCATAAACCAATGTGATATTGAAAAAACTTTACAATATCCTGATTTTGATGGTACCAACATTGTAAGAAAAGCTCACTTTGCCTTATTTAGAAAACTTTACAATATAAAAAGGCAAATTTAATAAAATATGCTTCAAAATTAAACTACAAAATATTGTTTCCTAAAAATATTGAGCGTCAGAACGTTAATTTGGCTTTAAATATTTTTTTAAAATCTAATTACCTTGCACTTGAAATTTTTTCTAAAGAGGACTTATTTTTGGTAACTGGAAAGACACGGCTTGTTTTTTAAATTTAATTAAGTGCTAGTGGGATATTGTAAATATTAGCCATTTAAATAAAGGTCGCAACACTCATAATGAAAACTCCAATGCATTTAAATATGTAACTGATAACAGACTGTCATTTTTACAAAAATTTGCAAATTGGTTAAATAAATGGAAAGATATGAACCCAAAACCTCGAAGTGGTTGTTTAAGTAATAGAAATTAAATACCTTTTAAATTCTGGTGCAAAATTTGTATTGACTAGTTGTAAGTTTCAAACTGATAATCTAGAAGCCAGGTTTGGTCAGAAAAGACAAATGTCTGGTGCCAATTATAATATCTCTGTCCAACAAATTCTAGAATCTGAAAGAAAATTGAGAGACCAAGGTATTTTACTGCTACATTCAAGTAAACATTGAAAAAGAATTTTTACCATCTGTAAGTAACAGTGGCAAAAGTGATATTGATATTAGTACTTTTATTTTTCTAGCAGATGACATTGATCTAAATACCATTACAAAACACGAGCTGAATATTCTTATTTATATTGTTGGTTACTGTGTATTTAAGTTAAATTTGTCTTGTGCACAATGCATTACATTATTTTTGCAATCTAATATTTTTTTTTGTCGAAATAAAGATATTCCCATAGCTACAGCTGAAGTTAAGAATTTTTTATCCTTAATAAACAGAGGGGGCTTAAAATTTCCCTCGTTATTTGTTATTGATATTGTATCTTATTTGTATGTAATTTTCCAAAAAAATTTATCTGAGGAATACGAAACTTTATTTAAAAAATATTCTATCAAACAACACACTTTGTTTGTAAGTATAGTTGAAATGTATTTGACTGAAACAAACTTAGCTAAACATGAAATATGCACAGAATGTGGTCATGATACCTATTTACAAGTCCGAAAAATAGTTCAAATAATTGGCAATATTTGTCTTTATAATTACACAAAGTAATGATATAAGCTTAAATCTGAAACTGATGAAAGAAAGTTGAAAAAATTTAAAACATCTTAAATATATTAAGTTGTGTGCAGACCAAATTTCTTTAAGTTCAAAAATTTTATGAATTAGAAATATCACATTCAAATATTTAGTAATATTCATTTAATAACTTCAAATGTAATCAGTTATTATAAATATGGTGTGGGAATATTAATAGTCTCATTATGTAATGCGTTTTGCTCTATTTTCTAATAATATTTGGTGAACGGTTTGATAACAAGTATGAAAAAATGCTATGTAATGAAAAGATTGTTTCTTTAAAAATAAATATACATATATTGGCGACCAGCTACAGGCTCAAGCCCAACAAGGCTGGTCCTTTGTTTATGAACTCCCCAATTCCCACTGACTATCCAATTGTATCTTAAATTCGTACACTCCCTTTGAATTAACTATATTCTCTGGCAATGCGTTCCAATTGTCTATTACCCTATTAAAGTAGTAGTTTTTCCTTAAATCCTGATTAAAATGTGTCTTATTCAATTTATACCCATGGCCCCTTGTTCTGTTATCCCTATTGAAATTTAAGCCCTCTGTGTCCCCTTGTTTTACAAACTTGAAAAGCTGAATCAAATCCCCCCTCCTTCTTCCCCATGAAACTATGTAAAACCACAATGAAATCAATTTTAACCTAAATAGAAAATTCCTTATAAATGTTAATCTTAAAGCATATTTAATTAATGTAAAGCCCAGTATAATTGTTATTAGGAACTGCACTATATATTAGAATCTATTTCAAAGAAAAATTAACGCAATAGAAAACTATTTTTAAGTTTCATTTAGTGGGAAAATGATTTTAATGTAGAAATGGAATTATCCTTCTATTTTGTAATGTAGTTAGATAAATCAACATTAAATGTCAACTGAGATGCAGTGCGAATTGTGCTACCGGCAACATCTGTATTCAATTTATACTCATGGCCCCTTGTTCTGTTATCCCTATTGAAATTCAAGTCCTCTGTGTCCCCTTGTTTTACCAACTTGAAAAGCTGAATCAAATACCCTCTCCTTCTTTCCAGTGTATACATGTTTAGTTTACTTAAACGTTCATTGTAGTCGAGATTTGCTATCCCCTTTATTATTTTTGTAGCTCTGTGCTGAACCCTTTAAATTAATTCTATATCCTTTCTCATATATGGAGCCCAGAATTGTACAGCATATTCTAGATGTGGTCTTACTAAACCCTTATATAACGGCAAGATTATATTCTTATCCCTTGAAGTTACAGTCTATTTAATAATATTATATATTTATATAGTTTGCTTTAGTTGTTGAATTTTCTTTTGTTGACATACCACAGATAAAATAAATCCATTTATAACTAAATATTCCAAGAGGAAAAATATGTGTACATAAATATGTACCTTAAATTTACTAGGGGGGAAATTTGTGTGTTCTTCTGATTGTAAGCTTACTTCTGGAACTGATGAAAGAAAGTTGACAGCTTAATATACTTTAATTTAGAAAATATAAGTATATTAATTGTGTGGAGTCTTAATTTCTTTATGTTCACAAATATTATTAATTAGAAATATCATTCACATATTTAGTAATGTGTTCATTTGATAACTTCAAATACAAATAATTATAAGCTTATTTCTACATATAATGTGGGATAATGAATAGTTAATTTCTAGGATGTGTTTTGTTCTAAACTTTAAATAATATTTGGTGAAATGTTTGAAAAGAAGTATGAAAGCATGTTATATAATGAAAAGATTTCTTTATTTCACATGACAGGAAAAATAATTCATTTATAAGTAAATAAATTGCAAAATAAACCTTAAACTATTCCAAATGGGTAAAAAAGTATTGCACATTAAATTTTCAAGGGAACTGTGTTCCTTTTGATAGTTGTGTATCAATTTAAAATCATGTTATTTCAACGTTTTATCAAAAGACTTCAACTCAAAAGAAGGAAATAAAATTTGTATATATTGTTATTCAATACTGTTTCAAGTAATGAATTTTAATATGAATATTTTATTAACAAAAATAGCACTGGGAAAATTTTAAGAATGCTTTTTGTGTGTGAAAAAGGTATAAAATATATATGCTATCAGATTTATTCTGTAAAAATAAAGGTATAGTTTTCTCAGTTTTGAATACAAAATTAATAAGAAACCATATTACTAATCAAACTTAAGTATTAAAGAAGAATAAAATGCTATCTTTTAACTGCAGATTTATTTTTTAAGTACTTTTAGAAATTTAAAATAAATTATCTGAAGTAATAAGTTGTCCAACACAAGAAAACAGCGATATGAGATTTCTAAATCGTTTTTTTGCAAAATCGGGATCATTAAAGATAGATTAGAAATTTCAATGCATTTCAAATCTGCAGAAAATTGTACATCAGAACAGTACCTTCAATGTGATTTTCGTTAAATAAATAATTCACTATTTAAGAAAAATAAATAATCAAATGGTAAATCCGTTTTTGGTATCGATCTGGAGTAGAATTTTACGCTGATTTGAAATCCGTTGAAATTTTCACTCTATATTCAACGATCCCGAAGTTATAAACTTGAAATTGAGAATAAAAAATAGCCACTTAGTTTTTTTCCCCCTCAAATAAAATAAACCACAACAGCCGTCCGTATTGCCCATTCTCCAATGTATTCTGTCCGTCTAAGTTCACACCTCTGGTGTCTGTTAAGACGACCCCCTAGTTATATCCGCAGCATGACGTATCAAGGCAGGTAGATAAGAATTCCGCTTTCTTGGGAAACCGTAGCTTTAAATACACGCCTATTTAAAAAACTATACACATCTATGGAAACGCAGCACGAATCTACACTTCTACATACTGAGGTAAGGTGGTTATTGCGAGACAAAGGGCTGAACCGAATTTTGAAACTTAGGGATGATTTGCTAGCGTTTTTTCAAAATGAAGAGAATGATATTTTTAAACCTTTTCTTACAAACGATATTTGGTGTATTGAAATGGTATATTTAGCTGATATCTTCAATTATTTAAATAAAATTAATACCAGTGTGCAAGGGAAAAACGAAAATATAAGCATCCAGTGACAAACAATCAGCATTTCAAAAAGAAATATCCCTTTGGAGAACGTGCATAGTTAAAAAAAAGGGCAGTATACATGGTTCCTTCAGTCCAAAATAACAATATGGATGAAATAATTCCTATTATAACACATTTAGCAAAAGCAGAAGAAAAAATTGCGCAATACTTTACCAGCATTGAATATCAAAAATTATAATTGGAAACAAAATCCATTTTCTGCAGTCAACTCACGAAGTTGAGTTTTTGTTAGAAGAGAGAGAATTCATTACGTTTCAAAATGAAATTTTTCGGAATAACAGTTGAAAAATATTGGATTTCTGTTCAAACCAAGTTTAAAACGATTTATGAAAACAATACAAAAAAATTTATTACAATTTACAACTGGTCTACACTTTGTATGTCTTCCTGGCAGTCACATATGTCGCTTTTGTTGAAGAAACGTTTTGGTATGTGTCAAAGACCTCATGTCCTGTTATAATCTGATTAAGCTTGAAGGATCCCATCAGTTGCTTTGGTGAGACTTTTTTTTATAAAGCCTTCTTTTCCTTTGCATGTCTGCAACCACCTGTCTTGCCAGGCTGTTAGTTGTTCCGGATTAATTTCTTAATGTATTCTTTAGTTTTATTTTGCTCTTTAGTAGTGGCTTCTTTGGCTATTGCATCCACTCTTTCATTTCCCCTGAATCCCACATGTGCTTTGATCCACTGGAATATTATTTTCCCTCTATGCTCTGCTATACCATGTTTTAAATCAACAATTTTAGTCTCTGAGCAGTTATTCAGAGCCATCAAGACGGATCGTGAATATTATAACACACACCCTTTATAGTTTATTTGTTCTAATTAGATCTACCGATATTTCTATGGCTTTCGATTCCGCAGTACAGACCGTTGAGTGGTTATTTAGTCTAATTGCCTTCTTGGTATATTTCTTCTTCCCCCTTTGTACATGACCAGTCCACACCCCACTCTATTTTCCTTCTTTGATCTGTCCATACATATGATTATACTATTTGTGCTTTGTTCCGTATATTCCTGCCAGTTCACACTGGAGGCTTTCCATGGTCTTCAATTTCTTCCCTTTTTATTTCCACATCAATTTGCACTGTTTCATTTAATTTGAAAATTCTATACATGTTTACTATTCCTTTTAATTTTAAATCTAATGGAATGCTCCCCGACAAGATATGCAAGGCCTCTGTCGAGACTGTATTGTTGCATTTTGTTATTGGTTTTAATCCATTCCACTGTATCTGTAAGATCTTTTTTCAACCCAAAAGGCATGCTGATAAAACGGTAGGTGCCAAATGGACAGGTGAAAGCAGTTTTGTCACGGTTCGTAACTGCTAACTTGATGGTAATCGGCTTGTATGGCAATCGTTTACATAAAGGACGTATGCTTGGCTTCGTGGAGCAAGTCGTCAATGAGTGGAAGAGGATAAGTATCCGTCTTCGTTATGGCATTCAGTTTGCGATAACTGACGCAAAATCTGTAGGTTTTGTGATCAGAACCACAGGAGCAGCATATAGAGACTCGTAGTCCTCAATTATGTCTTCTTACAACAGTCGCTCTATCTCGGCTTTCACTATACTTTTCTCTACCGGGGAAACTCTGTACGGAGATACAGCAACAGGTGGATAGTCCACAGGGTCTATACGGTATTCAATGAAAGGGGTAGCTTCTCCCTCTAGATAAAAAGACCTCCCGTACTCGTTTAGGAAGCAGTTCAGATTCACACTGGGTTGAAGTAAATGCAGGGCCTTCCATCTCTCGAAGTGAACATGCGTTCAGTTGTAGCTCACCTTGCACAGAAGAAGGATCACTGGGCGGTGAAAAGGAGTCTTCACAAAAAGGGAATGTCCGTCGTGGATTATCAGCAAAGAACCACTTTCGTTCTTTTATGTTTAAGCAAAACACCACTGTCAGAAGGAAATCGGTGCAAAGTAGCGTGTGATTCCCTTTGGCACCCGGCAGGACCATCAGTTTAGTCCCAACGACTCTTCCTTCCAGTCAAATTTCTACCATGGTAAAGAGGACCGCTACGTCCATCTACTAGTCACGACAAGTGGAGTCTTCTGGAACTCCGCTCTCTGGCTTTGTAGGAGATGGTACAGGGTTTTGCCAGGAATGGATTGTTAGCTCCAGTGTCGGCGCATGCTGTGCCCATCACCCCATTCACAAACACCATAAGAGTGGCTATTTGAGGGGATGAGGTCCTACATGAGTGCAGCTGTAGACTTCCAAACCATGCTGAAGCATTATGTCCAGTAGGGGTGCAGGTAGCATATTTGGCCTTTATGATGCCAGGGGCACCACATCCATAGCAGGCAAGGGCTGAGCGTTCTAATAGGGCATCCTGCCTCTGTTGACATTTGTCTCCTTATGGGAATACATATCCGAGGGTTTCAGGTTTAGTATGTACAAATTTCTTCCCATTTACAACTTTGGCCTTCCCTCTGGAGTGTGTTCGTAGACTATCGTATATGTCCGGCTTGTTGGCCAAACCCCTAGGAACATCCCAGTCATCGAGGAAATGGTCTTGGTACTCAGGAGTTCTTTTCTTTATTTGATCAGCTACAATTAGGTCCTTGAGCTAATCAAATTCTTTTATATTAAGTTCAGAGAGCCAACCTTCAAAATAAAGTGCCTATTTGGCTCGAAATAAAAGTCACGCCAGGTACTTTCAGGATTCTTCCGATGCCGACAAAACATTTGTCTGAACTTCTCTACACTAAGCTTGTAACGCCTTAGAAGAAGGTCTCTGATGTGCTGACAATCCTGTGACGCAGCTCTTCTGGCAACGGCTTTTGGCTACATCCGTCGGTAGCATGCCAATCAGGTGAAAGACCCAAGGGTCTGAGGGATCCTTAGGAATTTTAGTTCTCTCGGAGATTGAGATAAAACCCTGTATCGTCGTCTTTGGGATTGTAGGTGGGAAAGAGCTTTTCAAGGTCCCACTTTGGTAGGTCACTGTTCTTTGGAATCGGAGGCCCTACCTCTGTTTGACTTTGCTGAATTTCCAAGTTTAATCGCATTTTCTGCAACCAAGTCACGTTTCTTGTCAAGGTTAACTTGTACCTCTTTTGCTTTTCTTTCTTCTACTATGGTGCTAAGTAGCTCACGAACGAAATCTTCATTACAGTCATCAGGGCTCCTGACGGATTATTTTATTTTCAAGATTTTAAAATCTTCACCCACAGCCACTCCTAATTCCTCTGCCAGAATATGCAGGTCCTGTTTTCTAGCTTTAGCCAAGAAGGCCATGATGTACAATGTGTTTGATGTATTGTGTTTGCGTTTGGAATAGTCCTTCAAGACTTTACAAAATACTTTGGATAAGGTGTGTGAGTAAATAGTCTTCAAGACAACAAAATTATTTGGATAGAGATGTGTGTGAGTGAATAGTCTTCAAGACTTTACAAAATTCTCAGTAATGCACACAAATTATATACAAGTAACTGTAATGACATACAAATATATACAATTTTAACAAAAAAAGATCTATAAAAACTGAGTAGAACCATAAAATTTTCATAATTGGCATAATACAATCCCTTTTTTATTGCCAAACACCAATTAAAGATTTCTAAATCAATTAGATTAAATTAAGTGGCAATAATACCCTATTAAATCAACCTGTATGTGCTACCAATATCATGGGCAGGGTTGCACCAAATCAATTAATTTAAATGTGATTGCACTAATTATTAATTTATACATACACAAAATTTAAATGCAAAATTATAAGAGGGAATACATTAAATGGCAGGATTTCACTAAATCAATTTCAAATAAGCAATGGATATCACTATTGGTTCAAGTTATATACACCTCCAAACAATAACGTAAGAGCAAGATTGCACTAAAAATTTCAATCAATCAAACTAACTTTAACCCTAGTGCAGTAATGCACTAAACCAATTTTCAAATAAGTATAGAATTGCACTAGATCAATTTTGAAATAGGAGTATGTGTGATGGGTATCAATATTAGTACCAATTACTACAAATGCTAACCCTAGTGCATGATTGCACTAAATCAATTCTACTCACTTAAATGCAGGATTGTATTATTTAAATACTTCATGGGTGGTATGTAGTATCCAATACATTACAACTTTTGGGCAATTTATCACCAAATGTGGTATGTGTTTTTATCCAGTTTTATTTAGTAGTTGAATTTTAATGAATTATTTATTTTCTGCATAGTAATTGTAGCGTTAGCCCTTCTCTCTAGAGGGCCTGCTATATACTCACTTGATGAAGAGGGAGTATCTTTAGGGAGAGATTAACGTTCGACTCTGGCGATCTAGGTCGGTTGTCTGAGGGGGCGTGTAATCATTGTTTCTAAAGTCCTTGCAATCCATTTTTGTTGTTTATTTATATTTTTGTTGAATACAAAAGTATTTTCATGTAAAAGAAAATAACTGTGCATGACAGTAATCATAATACTCGGATCTTGGACTTGCGATGTTCGAGAAAATTCCAGCACCCACTCGAATGCTAGAGGGTCGTTTTAAAGGGAATCTAACTTTTGCTGATTGTATAAGTATTTCCTTGTTTATTTGACAGATGATAATGCACATTTTGGATTAAAGTTCCTTATTATTTTTTTAAATTCTATGAGTTCTATATTTCTACACAGATATTATGAATAATTGAAATATTTAATTTTTTCTAACCTACATTGGAATTTAGTTTTTGTTTGCATTTATATGTCTTAGTCTTTTACATATTGCAATGTATTATTCAGAAATGAAATATATATATATGCATACAAAGTAAACTGTGGAAGCTATGAAAAAGTTAAAACAAAGTTAGAAAGTATTTTCCATACAACTTAAATTATTGCATTTTTAGATTAAATTTCAATCAAATAATTAAATTTCAATAAACTTTTCAATCAAAATTTAACAATTTCAACCAAAGAAACGCCGGGTAATTCAGCTCGTATATATCAATAATAAACAGGGGTAAAAACAGTCAAAATGTAAAAAAGAGGAAAATATGTACATTATTTTGAACTACAAAAATAGCTGAATAAGAATAGTATATTTGTGTACTAGTGTGTGTACAGAACAGTGGTGCAGCCAGAAATTTTTTTTTGAGGAGGAGGAGGCAAATTTAGTCCCCAGGTTTGCCATTAAACTAATAAGCTTATTGCAAATTATTCTTTTCAAAGAAGAATTTGCGACTTATTAGCTTGGCAAAATTTAGGAGTGCAATGTTGGCAATATATGTCTCATCTGACGCATTTTACATTTATAAAAGACAAAAAAAGAGGCAAAAATCTGAATTTTTTCTTAAAAAATGATAAAAATCAATAATTTTCTTAAAAATGTAAGAAAAGTCGGAAATACCTACAAAAATTTGAAGAATCTCATCCCTCTAGTTAGGACATTCACTTTCCCGATTATTTTTTTACATTTATTCTTAGGCTGTAATTCCATATTATTTAATTCTAAAGAAAAAAATTGCAGAAAAAGCAAAACTTCTCAGAAGAAAAAAAAGCAGAAATCCGCATAAACATGTAATGATTTTCACTCTTGTAATAAAAGAAACTGGAAAATTTAACATACGACCTTTTGCACTTTGAGGGACGATACGTCAGTCTGTTCAGAGCGTTTGACGCGTTGAGTTGTTTGTGGGAGTCTTTGTTTTTCTTTACTTTTTGTTATCTCTTTCAATGAAGATGGAAAGCAGTGTTTCAAATAGTGATAATCAACAAGAGTTGACCAGCAGCTATGCATGTTCACTATCGAAGAAAATTAAAAGATGGTCGGTTCACAAGGATGCAGGATGAGAATTTTAAAGGTTGGCTTGCTAAAAAAGATCAATACAATGGTTGATGTAATTGGTGTCTATCTACATTTTCAGTAAAGTACTAAGGCTTAGGAGCTGTAAAGACATGATTTACAAAAAGCACAAAGAGGAGGTGAATATTACAAGTCAAACTCAATTAATTAATCGTTCCTTTTACAAAAAATTAACCACAGAAAATTAAGTGGCAAAAGCAGAGTTTCTCTCAGTTTTTCACAATGCAAATCATGATTTAAGTTATAGTAGTTTTGATCGTCATTCAAAGCTTGTTCGTACTTTTTTCGAAGACAGTAGGACACAGTGCATACATCCGATTCTTCAACATACAAGTGAAATGGCGCAAGTACTCATTTCGAGCCATTTGTGTTGGATATTTATCGTAGAGAATGTGTTTATTTTGCTTACTTGATGCACAAAAAATATATTTTGAAACAAAATAGATGTTACTGGATACATTCATTTATTGATCTCGGACTTACAAGAGGTATATTTTACACATCATTGCGGATTTATGGGAAAATCCAGATAGGTTCCTTAATTACTTTCGAACGAGTGTTCGATCATTTGACGAGCTTGCGGGAAATATTACTGATAAGATTATGTTTTAAATGAGACTTCTTTGGAAATGGTAGCTGTAACTTTGAGGTAGTAAGCGAATTTACTATTTTTTCTTTTCCTACTCTTTTAAAAAATTAATAGGGCATTAGCAGGCCAACCAAATGATTTCATTAAAACAAAATTTAGACATGGCTCAAAATTTTTAATAAACTATAAAATTAATACAAAAATAGATTCAATTCCATTCCTGAATATGTCCAGAGTATCTTTTTTGGTGTTCACCTGGTTGTCCGCAAATGTGAAAGATGAGGTGGATGCAGATAAGACCATGGATGAATGCTTGAGACAATGAAGTAGGATTGGCGAGGGCGTAATGGGTGAAGTACGTCGGGAGCTGGCTCCTGCTAGGGACACCCTAGGCGTGAAGGCTGTTCCAATATGCCCAGCTAAGGCTAGCAGGCGAAGTTGCGGGAAAAAGTCTGACTTCTACCTCAGGTGTTCCAGGTCTTTTTAGCCCACAGAAGCTGCAACACTTCCCCTTTATCACGAGTTTAGACAAGTAGTTGGAAGATTGAGGTGTCAGACAGGATACATTTAGTAACGGTGGAATATGAAATGTTTGGTGAATATCCATAATTCTGTGGATATGAGGACAGAATTATGGATGTGAGGACATCCTCATCCGCTTGACGAGGTTGAGAATCTCACAGCGGAACTCCAGCTTCTGGTCTTCAGTAAAATCAATGATGGATGGAAGAATGCTTTCAAAAAATGATCTGTCTGGATTAGGTTCTGGAAGGGTTGCTACAAAAGGAATTGGAGTCTTAATAAAATCCACCAGAGGGGATTCTACATCACGTTTGCGCTTCCTTAAAGAATTCTGGTCATAGGTCTCTAGTTGTGTTTGATTTTGCCGTGCTTGTTCATCGTCCGATTGCTCAAGAACCTCTTCTTGGTCGTTGCCACTTAAGCTGGACTGAGTCTCTGTTGGGGCACCAGAATTGTGTAGGAATGATAACTGCCGAGCATAAATGTACCGTCTCCCCGACTCCTGTCCAGATTTTGCTTTCTTCTTCAAACTTTTTATATAGTTATCCTTAATATTTCTCCACTTTTTAATCAATGCATTACCTGAAAAGAAAGACACACACTCAAATTGTGAAGTCTGGCTATTCCTTCCTGTATAATTAAATCCTTGCGTAGGTGAAAGTGACTAGCAAAGTGCAAAAACCAGCGTGAAAGACTGGGAGTCAACGTTTATGCAGTCCGTGTTGAACTTGTCATCTAGCATGTAATGTCGCATGTTTTGCTTGTGTGTGCTGTATTGTTTCATGTGCCATTATATGAAGTACAATAAATGTAATGTGCCATAGAAATAGTCTTCCATTGTTTCCTGTTGACTGCGTCACTGTAAAATTTACTTGTTGATTTGAAAAAAGGTGGATGACTATTTCTAGGACACAGCACATTTATTGAACATCACATAATGGCACACACGAAACAATACAATACATAAGAAGCAAAACACGTGACACATGCTCGATGACAAGTTCAACACGTACTGCAAAAACGGTCCCAGTCTTTTGTGCGTTTTTTCACACAGGAAGTAACGGCACCAGTCGCTTTCACCTATGCAAAAGGATCAATTAATCATACAAGGAATATCCGGACTTCACACACAAATATTTTTTTTAACATTTCATACTTAAAATAAAATGCAAAAATATTTAGAAAAAAAATATCGTACCAATAAATTTATTTAAATATTTAGGGAAGTCTTTTATTTGATTATTTATCTTTATATATTTACGAATACGTTTTGTGCCTTTGTTACAGGTGCATGGGTAGTGGATACGATCAGATTGATTTACATCCTATCTATAGAATTGGATACACAACGATTGGAAAGATCGCAAGAAGAGTTTGTAGTGCTATTTGGGAATGTTTACCTGAAAAATCCTTTTCCGAGCTGACAGAACAATGGTGGAAATTGCTGATGGTTTTCAAAAACGTTGACAGTTTCCCAAGCGCTTAAAAACCATTGATGGCAAACATGTGAGGATTAGAAAACCAAGGATGAGTGGTTCTGTTTTATAACTATAAGAATTATTTCTGAGTTGTGTTACCCCGACTCAAGTTATACATTCATTTACATTGATGTTGGTGCTATTGGAAAGGATTCACACAGTACTATATCAGAGGCGGATTAAGCGGCCGCTAAGGGCACCGGGATTCCAAAGGGCCCCCGAGATCTTAAAATGTCCTATCATTAGGGTTCGAGGAAAGTTCTTAACAATGTGCGTCTTTAAGTGCAATGAAGAGTTTCTAATTCAAGATGGTAAGCAAGAGCAGAAGCTGTAGAACTTGGTTTCACCCATATAAAAGAGGCTTTAACTGAAATTTGTAATTCAGAAGGAAAAAAGTAACCATAGTGCAGGCAACTTAATTTTTGAAGAAATAGACAAATATGAAACCACCCTAATGACTGCTATTTGGAATACTATGTTACAAAGAATAAATGCTACTAGTAAATCACTGCAATCAGTGGAATGCAAACTATTGAAAGGATCTATCCTATTAAAGTCACAAGAAAATTTTATCAATAATTTTAGAGAAGAATTTGAAAAACAGGCAACTGATTTATCAGGCCTATCATTTAATGTGGAAGATGCACAAACTCGCAGACAACAAAAGAGAAATGTTTTTTGATGGAAACAAAGAAGTTGGTCATAAATTTACAGTATGAAAATTTCATAGTCAATGCATTTTATGTCATGTGATAACACCAATGAAGAATTAAAAATAGAACACGATAAAAAAGTTGAAGGATATACCATAAAAACCACACCACACATCTATCGAGCCGCCTAAAAAATGTCTTGTACATTTCCAAATGTTGAAATATTATTGAAATATTTTTTAACAAACCCTTATCTAATGTGTCAGGAGAAAAATCGTTTTCTGTATTAAAGAGTGTAAAAAATTATTTAAGAAGCGCTATGGAAGAAGAATGATTAATTAATTTGGCCATTCTGTATATAGAGCAAAGTATTTTAAGACGAAGACGAATATGCAAGAAATAAAGCAAGACGGAAATTCATGTAAAAATATGTTTGTTTTTAATAAATTTATCTAATGTGGAATGATATAAAATTTTTAATTACTTTTCTTTTTGTTAAGAACTTAACAAGAGTTTTCTTGAAACTTTTTTTTTTTTATAATTTTAGTTTGAGGGCCTTTAAAATTTTACTGCTTGGAGCCCTCTCTTGACTTGATCTGCCACTGTACTATATTTGGAAGAACTCCTTTTCATGGGAAGCTTGGAAGTAATGAATTGAATATTCCAAGGGGCGGCCAACCTCTCCCAGGTACTACAGGTAGAAACATGGCCTACACATTTATTGGCAATGAGACATTTTCTTTCTCCAGATGTAAAGAGGCTTTTCAGTGGTAAAGTTTTATCAGACAAAAAAAAATAGGATTTTCAACAACAGATTGTTACATGACTAGAGAAATGTCAAAAGTGCACTTGGTATATCCTCAAATAAATGGAAATTTTTTCACAAAACCATCAATGTAAATTATGATTTATCTGTTTTTTTTAATAAAGATTTGTTATGCTCTTCATAACTTTATAAGAGCTAGATGGGTTAAAAATTCAAGAGGCAATGAGCACAAGTTACATTGATATTGCATAAGACACCTCCAGATCCACAAGAGGAACAGTCTCAGAATCAGTCTGTTCAAGCAAGAAACAGGTTGACAAATTATTTTGTTTCAGATGTTGGCAGTGTCCTCCTTGGAATATTTATTAAGGACATTTCCTGCATGATATAAATTTTCAATAATCTGAATAAAACCTGCATTCTATATTTATATATACCTGTACTGTATATTTTTGTTAAAAATAAATTTATAAATGTTATTAATTATTGTACTTACATATATCATTTTTTTCTTTGTCGTCCTTTTCGTCAAATCCTTCACAAAACACCCGACAAACACTAACCCAACATGCTCTTTTCTTGATTCGCTCATTGTAATTTTCTGCAGCAATATTCCATAATTCAGGATACCTTTTTACTTCGCCAATAAACAATTCTATGTCCAAATCATCCAAATTTAACGCCTGTTGAGAATTTCGATTAATGAATGAACTACAACCAATATACACTGCTGTCCAAAATTATCTCGACATGTATAGAATCACAGATTTCTCAGAAAATGAACTATAATTTTATGAAATTACGTGGAATGAGACATAACAGATAAATACAAAGGAAAACAATTAAGAACACTGGATATGACATAAAACTGCAGCATGAAACAATCAAAATGGCGATAATGTGTGACAAGGAGTTCAGAAAAAAATTCAGGCTCATGAATTTAATAGGAAATGAGTACACACATATTGCAACATAATTTCATGCTGACAATAACGTTGTTAACCACAGTTAGGGGAATTAAGTTATACTCCTCCAGCAATAAGGTCTTCAGCGCATTTATATCTCTAGGAGGATGTCTCAGTGCAACTGCTTTTCCAAGGTAGTCCCATACGTTCTGTATTGGATTCAGATCAGATTTTGCTGTACACAGTAGTCGCTCAACGGCTTCATTTTCAAGGAATTCATCAATGAGGTTTGCTCAATGTGAACGAGCATTATTGTTCACAAATAAAAAAAATCAGAGCCATACGCACCTCTGAAAAGTCTTACATAACGTTCTAAGACTATATCCCAATATCTTTGGCCAGTCACAGATCCTGTTGAATACGTGTAGGGCGTACCATCCATCGATCATTATTCCTCCATACACCTGCACTACCAAAACAGACACATTCCATAATGTTTAAAGAAAGATTTCATGTTCCCGACTCCCTCCACATGTAAAAAACGTTTAGAATCAGATTGTAAACTAAACCTCGACTCATCAGTAAAGAGAACATGGGTCCATTGGATTTACTCCAGTTCTGATGCTCTTGGCACCAATTAAAGCGATCCCTCTTGTGTTGTGAAGACAAATGTAACACGTACCCTTGGTTTCCTGGCATAAAGGCCTTCTGTATACAGTCTGCCAAAACACAACAGTTCCTGTTGCAACTGTAAGCTCTGAACTTAACTGAGGAGCAGTAGACTTCCTGTTATGACAGGCAGTTATTGTCATATATCAATCTTGTGAAGCAGTTGCTATATGTTTACCACCTACTCCAAGCCCCCTTACAACAGTTCCATTGTTTTAAAATTGGTTCCATAGCATAGCTTCCTTGATTATCTGCCTGCTTCTAAACGGCCAATAATGCGGCCCTTCAGAGTCTTCCAAATGATACTTTGGAGCCATAACAAATTGTTTCGCAAATTTAACAACGCATAACAAATTTACACACTGAAATCAAACGCTGTATTGCAGAAATTCTCTTTTGCGCAAAGAGCTTGATTCCCCATTGGATGACATAACGCCTTGACATGCATATCAGAAACCGTTTGATCACTTTTGATGATTATGTTAATTAGGCTCGTCTTTTGATTTGCATATCAGAAACTGTTTGAACACTATTGATTGGATAGTTCTAATAAGACTTCTCTTTCACACATTCCTTGCAAAAATTGATTATATCGATTGGGTTTTTTCATGGAATACATAATTATTTTTGTGTCAGTAAAAGTAATTTGTTTTCTTTCCTTTTAACTTTATTACATAAACAAGCACAAAAAATGATAGTTTAACAATGGGCTGAACCAATACAAATACTGATAAACAACACAAGTAAATAATACACCGATACATAATAAATATGACTAAACGAATTCTGTGTAGCAATCATAGTTGAGTCATCGAATTTGATTTATGGCAAACAAAACAACATTGTTTCCTTGCAAAATAAAAATAAAAGCTGCTAACTGTCCGTCTAATCATCCTGAAATAATAAGAACAATATTTCTGATCTAACACGAATCTAAATTTTCATTGGTTGATCATGCAAATCAAAATTCACTCCTGCATTATTGGCTAGACAGAAACTATAAACAAGAGTATTACTATAAAACTATTAATAATTCATATGAAATAATATGCCCCATTTACTAAAAACAAACAGACAGGGCTGTGGTCCTAAGTTTAAAGCGTAGAACACCTTAGTGTAAAGGTTAAAATTAAGAAATTTTTTAAGTGGCCAGTGAACTTCTTTCATTCAGTGGCCCCTTTACGAGCGTTCACATAATTTGTAGAACACACACGTTATCTATATCAAATTAGATTTTATCATCCCACAAAATACCAACACTAAGAAATACCCCAGGTCATGTGCACACACAAATAGGTAAGACTTGATCCCTTTTTGCAGTTTTAAATTTTTATCTTAATAAAATATTATTATTTTTTAATTTTTTGAATCACTATAAATTGCACAACTGTATTCTTTGATATAAAATTTATTTCATTTTCATAAATGAATTTTTAAATTTTATATAAATTTTTATCAACAATGGGAGAAAAAAAATGCAGCATCCCAATTATGGGGAGACTTGATCCTTCACACAAACACATTTAAACAATTCAAAGCAAACAAAAATAGAATTTGTATTTTCATGTCAAATGAAAACATTTGAAAAAGTACTACATTTATGACAAATACAAAAGCCTAGGTTATTTGTATTAAAAAAAAAATAGTGAATATTTTCAAAACGTGAAAAGTCAAAAACAACGTCAAAACTGTTGCTCTTCTGAGTGTTTCACCCAACATAGGTTTTGGCAACTTTTTAACACAATCCTCTTTATCAACAATGTTTTAGTCATCTTTTTCAGGATAGATAAACTAATTGGCGCTTGATCCTTTGTTTTTTCGATTTTTCCAACAAAGTGATTTAATTTTCTTCCCCTGGAAATTTCACAATTACAAAATCATTCTCATTAAAATATACATCTTGGGTGTCTTTATTTTCATCAGAAAATTCATAAAGTTATTCTGCTTCTGTTGAATTGTGAACATTGTAATTGCTATCTCTTTCCGATGAATCGTTAACATATCGCACCCCGGCAAGAAAAGTATCACAATTCAAAAATTAAAATTTTGATGCTATGTCATTGAAAAATTATTTATGAGTTGTCCCAGCGTGTTATATTGCTCACCATAAATACTTACTTAAAATTTAAAAGAAGCTTTTACTATTTCAATATAAGTTTTATAGTATCCTTTAAGTTGATAGTTCTGAAATTTTGAGTTGTGTCACTTTTCTTGTTGGGGTGCGATATTTTCCCCTTGGTAGCAACTACTTTTGGTGGCATATGCACAGTGGTAAAACCACTTTCATGAATGTTCCATATTTTTTGTGGGTCTAGCTTTTCTTTAGTATATATCAGTTCCAGATTTTCAAAAACATATTAATGTTGTGTTTGTTGAAACTAATGGCACAATTAAGGCTGGTTGCCTCTGGTGTTCAAAGAGACAATGAGTTATTACGATTCATAACGCTCTGTACCATTCATACCCCGCACATCCTTCTTTTTCCCATGATTCAGGGATCTTTCTTTTCCTTTTTTTACAGCATACTGGAATGCTCACTTCCTTAAATGCATAGGAGTAAGTCCATGATGTAATTTACTTGATGTTTTCAAATATTTGCATAAAACATCTTCTTTAACAGAATATTTTAATGTCATTACATTAATGCAAATGTTCTTGCCCCTTTATACTGCCACTATTTAATACAACCTTTACTGCTGCCTGCATACCTTCCACATTGATACTTTACTGGGCTTAACACCATCTTTACATTTTTAAATCATGGCATGACTTCACCAACAAAAAGTAAACAAAGAAAAAAATATGTGTGTGTGACATTGGGGATCATCTCTCCTCATATGATGGGGATCATGTGTCCCCAATGCACATGCACCATCAAAATATTGTTGGAAAAAAAATAAAACTGTGTTACATATAAATAGTATTATTTAAAAGGTAAGAAAAGGCAGTATGAAAAATCATTATATATAACTACTATAATTATAATTAGTTAAAAATAAAAAACTTAAACCACTTACAATAAAAAAAGTTCAAATTCAGGAAATCAAACAATCTTTTCTTATAATAAAAACAAACATGGCTGAAAGAAATTTTGTTGCTGGTTTTGTTGACTAAGAATAACTGTACCAGTGTTACAAGACTTAACTCTTTATTATTGTTGTTTTTAACACTAGGGATCAAGTCTCCTTAGGGATCAAGTGTCCCCAGTCTCCCCTACTTATCTTCAGCTATTTTTTAATTTTGTAGAACACACACATTATCTATATCAAAATAGATTTTCTCACCCCACAAAGTACCAACACTACGAAATACCCCAGGTCATGTGCACACACAAATACTTATCTTCAGCTATTTATACCCTAGATTGCATTGCGTTTTCCCTCTCCAAGCCTCAGTGTCCCCCCCCCCTAAATTCCAAGTTTAAGTTCCTGTGGCTCTTGTTTTTAAAATTTTTTTCACTGTCCTGAAAAGAAAAAAATGTAAAATTGGAGGTTCCACCATATAAACTAATGTTTTTAAGAAATGGGCGACTGTTGGCAAAATTTTTCAGTCTCCACTTTCAAACATTTAGTCGCCACGTGGAAACCATTAATTTTCACCTTTACCTCAGTGCAGCCATATGGTGAATGAGAGTGAAAGAAATTAGTACTACACTGTTTTAAATTTACACATCAAATTTTCATTGCTCTGTATATACTATACCACAATTGGCGCACTCGCTGTTGATGCTGAAGGTTGTGGCTCATTACCGACCTCTATGGGTTGGAACTCCATATTCTATTAAAAAATGTTTACGTCATCAGATATGCTATTTGCATCAAACTGAGTGGTGTAGGCTCTTGCCGCATTAGCATCGGTCATTTATTCACCTTAAATTTGCGATGCCTATAATTCCAAGAATGCCCTCTGAGCCCGTTGACACTCAGTATCGGACATCCAGATCTTTTTTGGATTCCCCATCTCTTGATTATTTCTTCATCTTGTAGACGTTTTCTATAAATCTTTTGGTTTAATAGGCATTTTTTGGACACTTTGAAGTCCTATATCTAAACAATACATATATTTAGCTTTTCTTTCTATTATTATTTATAAAGCGCAAAGAGACGAAACAAATGACACCACAAACATGCTCACACAAAGGAGGCCGGAGCTAAACTAAATTAATGTGAGTGACAGTATGCATTTTCGTGACTCCACTCTGCGCTTTCATTGTATCAGTCGATGAAGTCAGCGCAAGATCAATGAGCATATAATAACCTTATTTGTTTGACGCTCTTTTGAGAGCGATATCGTTCATTTATGTTTCCTTTGTATATTTCAAGTTATTAAATTTATCTAATTAAATTATTAAATTTAATTAATTTTAAGTGTGGTAGCTACCAGGGTTTCGAAAGGCAAGACGTATTCAACTTCAAAATAATGGGTGTGTTGACTTTACAATGGACAAGGTTTTTTCGGAACCTCTACTTTTCTTGGACTTTTGGGGGGTTTATGGACACAGTCTAATTCAAAGAGACCATGTCATGGATTAGTAACAACAACATAATGGGTGCGTGCACAGCTTAATTGATAACAAGGTAGGAAGAGACCGGAGAAGCCTTTCTGCTGCCGTGAGAAACTGCAGCACAAATTGCACACAAGTTGGACGTGCGTCGCCGCAAGTATGTGAGCTTTTTTAGAACAAGAAGCAAAAAAGAATTACCTCACGTGGAACAAAGTAAGTCGAACACATCACAAAACTGCAACTCGATCAATGTTTGTTGTTCATTGCTGCATAAACAGGGTAAAGAAACACATTCAAATCATTACTCAAAGGATGGTACACCTTTAGAAATACTGTTGATGGTCGCGCTGACCAATGTTCGATCTACGCAGAATAGTAATATAATGCAAAAAGTCAGTCAGTTCCAGTACAATCCATTAATACCATATAATTAACTTATAACAAAGGTGAACATATAACAAAACAAAGCTTTAATGTGTAGACAAGTGGTTGAATTTGAATTCCTATTCTTAACTTTACGAACCGTGTACACAAAGTGGTTGAAGTTGTATTCCTTGTTGAAGTTGTATGAAGTTGTAACACAGAGAAATAGGAGACAGAGGGTTCACTTCGATAGGAAGCAATGGACTTCTAAAGAAAATGGGAAATCGCATAGCCGGTTACGCCCTCAGCGGGGGCGCCAAAAACTACTATAGCGTCGGATCTAAGCTTCGTTTCCATAACAACCAAACTAGATTTCCATAATAACCGAAGTAGGTTGCCACAACAATTATCTCAGGCTGTTTTATTCTATTCGAAACGCAATTTGAATTTTTGATCAAAAGCTTAATATTCTTCAACTATTTTTTAGCCCAAATGCTTTAAAATAGCAATTTTTTAGGGTAATTTTGTAATGGAGTACGATGGAGTTAATGTCGTACTAGAGCAGCACAATGGGTTATTGACGACAGTCCGGGATCAATCCCTGAAGGGAAAGATCGAGGACAACACCTCGTAATTTTGAACCACGGTCAGATGACGAAACAACACCTGAGCTGGTATCCCACTCTCCAAACTTCCACACCAACCCAACGTGAGGATTGTTGGCCACGACAGATTTAAGGTGCACCAGCCGCCTCTACACCGCACGCTTACAAACATCCATGCCCGGACCAGGATTCGAATCAGGAACCTTCCGATCCAGAGGCTAACACCTTAACCACTATACCGGTTGGTCGGCTCTCTGTATCTGAAGATAATGGTAATGGTAATTTTAGTTAACGTCGTACTAGAGCAACACAACGGGCTATTGACGACGGTCCGAGATCAGTCCCTTGAGGGAAAGATCCGAGGACAACACGTCATCTAAAACCACGGTTAGATGGACGAGGCAACACCTTACGAGCACACTCTCCAAACTTCCACACACGCCAACATAAGGAAACTTGCGGCCACGATGGATTTAACGTGCACCATGTTGTACCTAATCATTCTATATGTTATCTTTTAAGTGAGACGCGGTAGCTCAGTCAGTAAAGCGTCGGGCTCGCATCAGAAGGGTTGTGGGTTCTGTCCTCAGCGGAGCCTGCAATTCTGATGATTGCGAGATCGGCGCTTGGACCTGGCTAAAGACCGTCGTGTTCACTAATGGTGGCTGGGGCACGTTAAATAGGTCGTGATCACAAAGTCCCCCATGTTTCCATACCAAATCAATACTTCAGGGGGTTATTGGCCTCTGAATGGGATCTAAATTACGATATGTGTGAGTGAATGTATGTGTGAAAGGGACCTTTCTGTAAAACGGATGTGTCATGTATGAAGAAGTACAACCCTACGGGGGAATTGCACCCCCAATTGGGATATATATTACCCGCACGACAACAACAACAACATCTTTTAAGTAGACGTTGTCAGTGCTCAACTGAACTCGACAAGACGCTCAAGTTGTTTACCGTTAATCTTGTTCTGTCATATACTGTGTTTCAATAAAGTAACATTAGATTCTCTCTACTAGAAACATCATTAAGAGAATTATTCAAACACATCAGCCCCCTTTGTACACGACGGTCTTTGACTGGATTCGAATGCAGGATGCTAATTCAATGCTCTTCCAACCGAGCTACCGGGTCCCGCATTATCATAAATTAGTCACTTCGTGGTTAGTTCAGCGTTGCCTGCGCCAGTTGCTTTTGTGGGGTTAATGGTTTGCTTTGCAAACCATATGGGAATTCGTAGCCTATTGGATAACAGCCATAACTGAGTTGCCCGTGGTGTTAGTTTGCGAAGCAAACGTTTCGGGAATTCGCAGCATATTGGATAACAGCCATAACTGAGTTGCCCGTGGTGTTAGTTTGCGAAGCAAACGTTTCGGGAATTCGTAGCCTATTGAATAACAGCCATTATGGCATTGCCCGTGGTGTTTGTTTGCTTCGCAAACCAAATGGAAATTAAAGAAAATCAAAGGTATAAGGTGTGATGTGTTAACTGTAACCACAACTATAAAAGTGCTTGTTCTAAAGATATTTGAAATATACAGTTTTGATATAGATAACCAAGAGAGCACGTTAGGCTTTGTTCAATAAAGTTATGTTTGTGAATTGTGGCTTTCATTTAAATACGATTATGAAACTTGCTGAATAATTGACACAACCACAAGAGACTGAAACATGGTGTCAGGAACCTGTTAAGAAATTTCGTATTCGGAAGAAGAAAAAAAAATGAACTTTTGTGTTCTGTAAAGTGAATTTGCCTTTTCAGTTATCATCATTCGCGATGACCTTCAAGCCTCCTGGAGAGTTGTGTTTCAGCGGGAATATTAGTGAAAATTGGATAAAGTGGAAGCAGAAGCTAGAAAATTTTCTCATGGTTAGTAATAAACATGGCGTCAGAAAAAGTGGAAAAGCCGGACAATATCAAAATTGCCATATTACTCAATCTAATTGGTGATGAAGGCGTAAATGTATATAATACATTCAAGTTTGAGGGTGATGAGAGAAAATTTGAGGAAGTTATTAATAAATTCGATCATCACTGTTTACCACAAAATAATGAAGTGTTTGAACGATTCAAATTTTTCTCTTGTTCACAAAAAGACGGCCAAACCATTGACGTGTACTTGACTGAATTAAAGACACTTGCTGCATCATGCAACTTTGGAGAGCAGGAAACCAGCCTGATTCGAGACAGAATAGTGCTGGGAGTTCAAGATGTCAACTTGCAGGAAAGATTGCTACGGGAACCTGCCCTAACCTTACAAAAAGCGGTCGACAGTGTTCGAGCTTGTGAATTGAGTAGGAGTCAGGTAAAAACCATCAATAACTCCAACTGTGTTGATGCTGTAAATAGACATAGCCATAACCCGACAAAATCTTCTAAGCAACAAATTATTGAATGCCAGGCATGTGGAAGAAACACATGAAAGGTCAGTGCCCAGCTTATAATAAACTATGTAACAAGTGCAAAAGAAAAAACCATTTTGCAGCTATGTGCAAAAGCAAGGTAAATCCAATGCTACATCAATCAATTGCTAGAAGTATTCACCGGAAAGTGAATGAAGTGAAAACAAATAATTCGGAGGTTAGCCTATTTGTTGATATTGTACGTAATGTTCAATCTAATATTTGCAATGAATGGCTTA
Organism: Metellina segmentata; assembly: GCA_947359465.1. NCBI lineage: Eukaryota > Metazoa > Arthropoda > Arachnida > Araneae > Tetragnathidae > Metellina > Metellina segmentata. The sequence continues at coordinate 7,136,284 of OX375880.1, read as the reverse complement.
AAGTAATATCAGTTGAGGGTCAAGAAGTTTCTTTTAAACTGGACACAGGAGCCCAAGTCAATGTGTTACCACTCCATGTTCTTGAAACTTTAAATTTAAAACAAAAGGACCAATTAAACTCAACTGATGTGATTTTAATGTCGTATGGTAATAATAAGTTGAAAACTATTGGGTCTATAGATCTAGCTTGTTGTACTGATAAACACTCTGATGTTATTCTTAAATTTATTGTCGTAGATGTAAAGGCCAAGCCAATTTTAGGTTTGCAAGCTTGTGAAAAACTACAGTTAATTCAACTTATTGATATAATTCATCTTGAATCGAAAATAAATGTTATCCAGAATTACCAAAATGTATTTGAGGGATTGGGAAAATTTCCTGGGGAGCCTCATCACATTGAAGTAAAGCCAGATGTACCACCTGTTGTTAATGCTCCTAGAAGAGTACCCCAATCTTTACATAAAGAGTTAAGAACTACCATTGAGGAATTGGAACAAAAAGGAATTGTTTCTCAGGTAAACAAACCCACAGACTGGGTAAATAGTTTAGTTGTGGTCGAAAAGCCTAATGGTAAATTAAGAATATGTCTTGATCCCAGAAATCTTAATAAGGCAATAAAGCGTGAACATCATGTAATTCCTTCTGCAGAAGAAATCATAAACAAATTGGAAGGAAAGCAATGTTTCTCTGTATTAGATCTAAAAGAAGGATTCTGGCAAATACCATTAGATAATCCCAGTTCAGAATTGTGTACATTTAATTCTCCCTTTGGTAGATATAAGTTTAACAGGCTACCTTTTGGAATTTGTTCTGCTCCCGAGGTCTTTCAGAAAAAGAATCAGAAATTATTTGGTGATATTAATGGAGTAGAAATTTATTTTGACGATCTCATCATAGCAGGTAAAGATGAAAAAGACCATGACAGAATTTTAATAGAGGTTCTGGAGAGAGCCAAAACAAACAATGTAAAGTTCAATCGTGATAAATTTCAGTTTAGGGTCCCTGAAGTAAAATATATGGGTTTCTTAGTATCTAAGATGGGTATACAAGCTGATCCAAGTCATGTTAGAGCCATTACTGAACTAGAACAACCTCTGTGTAAGGGCGATATTAAAAGGTTACTAGGCATGGTTAATTTTCTATCTAAATTTGTACCCAATGTCTCTGCTGTTACTGCTCCTTTAAGAGAATTGTTAAAAAATGATGTTGAATTTGAATGGAGTCATGAACAGGATAAAAGTTTTGAGAGTATTAAAAAGTTAATTAGTTCAACACCAGTTCTAAAAGTATTTAATGACGTCTTGCCTATTACTATCCAGTGTGATAGTTCTAAAGATGGTCTAGGAGCATGTTTGTTACAAGAGGGTAATCCAGTTGCATTTGCATCTAGGAGCTTAACAGAAGCTGAAAAGAATTATGCCCAAATTGAAAAGGAGTTGCTGGCAATTGTCTTTGCTTTTCAAAAATATCACAATTTGGTCTATGGTCATAAGGTTGTTGTTGAAAGTGATCATAAACCCTTGACTTCCATAGTCCATAAGCCAATAAGTAAAATTTCTTCTCGTTTACAAAGAATGCTTCTCAAACTATTAAAATATGATTTTACTGTAAAATATTTGCCAGGAAGCCAAATGTATATTGCCGACACTTTGTCAAGAGCATATATTAAAGAGGAAAGCAAAGATGACCCAGAAATGATGAACATGGTTCATTCTGTATCTAGACTCTTGCCAATGAGTGAGAACAAATTTAAGCAATTTCAGAAAGCAACTGAGGAAGATAATGATTTAAAGTTAATATGTAAATACTTTAAAATTGGATGGCCTGAAAAGAAAAATGTACCCAACACCTTGAGGCATTACTACAAATTGAAAAATGATATTGTCTGTGTTGATGGACTAGTATTTTTAAATGACAAAATTGTCATTCCAAATATTCTTAGACAAGATATGTTAATGTTGATACATGAAGCTCATCTGGGTATTCAGAAGTGTAAAAATAGAGCCAGGGAATTAATGTACTGGCCAGGAATTAATCAAGACATTGAAAATATCATTTCTAAGTGTAATGTGTGTGAAAAATTTCAAAAATCACTATGTAAAGAACCTCTTGTCTCGCATGATGTACCAAACCGTCCGTTTGAGAGAGTCGGAGTAGATTTAATGTATTTTAATAACAGTGACTATCTAGTATTAATTGATTATTACTCAAAGTGGATTGAATCGGTACCTATTCGAAATAAGACTACTACAGAAATCATTCTCAAGTTAGAGGATATATTTTCCAAATTTGGAATTCCAGAAATTATTGTTTGTGACAATGTTCCCTTTAACAGCTATGAATTTAAAAATTTTGGAAAGGGATGGGATATTGAAATTATATTCACTAGTCCTAATTATCCCCAAAGTAATGGGATGGTTGAGAAGGCAGTTGGGATAACCAAAGCAATTTTTAAGAAAGCTTTCGAGGATAATCGTAGAACTTCAATAGGATTATTAGAATATCGTAATACACCCATTTCTGGATTAGGATTATCACCAGCCCAGCTAATGTTTAATAGACGATTACGAACCAAGTTGCCTATTAGTAATAAACTTCTTAACCCTGAACTCTTTAAAGATGTCGATATAAAATTGTTGAGAATGCAACAAAACCAGAAGCACTATTACGATAGATCCAGTAAGAATTTGAAAGAACTTCAGCCTGGAGACAAAATCACTGTTCAGAACGTAAAAACTAAATTATGGGAACCCGCTACTGTTTTGTCTTTAACCAATAACCCAAGGTCATATAAGATTAGAACAAACTTTGGAAGAGTCTTAGTGAGAAACAGAAAGTTTTTAAGGTTATCCTAGACCTCCCATCCATTTTACAATAATATTCCCGATAATCTTCCAGATAATAAAGAAACATTTATTGATACGAGTACTGCGCCGCTATCCAATACTGTAACTAAACCTCATGCTCGCCAATCAGGTCGTACTATAAGACGACCCAGGTATTTAAGTGATTATATATGTTATTGATTGTTTCTTGATTTTATTAAGTGTTTTATGTGTATTATTATTTACTATACAAGTTAAAAAGGAGGATGTGATGTGTTAACTGTAACCACAACTATAAAAGTGCTTGTTCTAAAGATATTTGAAATATACAGTTTTGATATAGATAACCAAGAGAGCACGTTAGGCTTTGTTCAATAAAGTTATGTTTGTGAATTGTGGCTTTCATTTAAATACGATTATGAAACTTGCTGAATAATTGACACAACCACAAGAGACTGAAACATAAGGTACGTATCTCGTGAAAAATTTTCCGCAGCTTTGAAATCCGTTGAAATTTTAATCTATATTTAACAATACTATTTGTACAAAAAAATAAAAAAATAAGAAGTAAATTAATTTATTAGCAAATTGGAGGTTTCAGTAAAGTAAAATTAGTGGCAAACTATACAAAAACAAAAAGGATTGCAAGTTGCATACGTCAGAGTCAAATTTGACTGGATCGGAGACCGAACGAGTTTCGAAGAAAACATTTTCCCGTGAACCGAAACTATGATAAATTAAAAAATTTATCATAGTTTTAAAAAATGCAATTTTATTGAATAGATATATCGAGCATTTTAATAAAACAAAACTAATTTGAAAAAAAAGAAGGAAAGCTTTTTTTCTCAAAAATAATTTCAAATAAAAAAAAAAAACTTTATCTGTAATTTTCTTGAAAGCCAATTACAAGTTACCCATGGTCAAATGTTTTATTTTTATTTATTTATTTATTTTTTAATTTTTATAATAGATATATAACTAGTTGCTTAAATTTTTATGTTAGTCTTCCGTAAAGCGGAACATGATAGCTAAACGTACTCTCGTAAACTCCACAACATTTCAAATCGTGCGTGGAAAAGATTGCATCAATCGAAGTTCTGCCTCTCGTTGTCCAATATTTAGGATTTGTCTTTAGATCCAACCAATAGACTTCTCTCAACACTTCGCAGAATTAATCGCAGTGTTAATTTTCTCGTAACTGAATACCGGAATGTGACTGGCTCGTGACAGTCTTGCCTTGCATTCCTACTACAATGCAACTGACTCCTACCAGTCTCGTTGCTCTTATAATGAGTTTTTTCCAGACTAGTAGACAACTACCGTTGTTTAGTATTCCTACATCTTTATATATTTTTTTCTTACACCGGACGACTTGAAAACCCTCTCCGAGAACAAAACCCATTTAACCATGGGTAAAAAAAAAAAAAATAAAAAAAAAAAAAATAAAAAAAAAAAAAAAAAACTAAACAATGCCAGTCAAAATGTTGCTTTTTTTGCTTTCCTTCGCTGAAATGGTATGAGCACAGGAAATGTAATCTATTGATTTCTGGAACACGAAGGTTGGCGTGACGTCGCAATCTCTTTGGAAAATATAAAAGATATATTCAATTTAAAAATTATTTATTTAAAGAAAATCATATTTTTAGGTATCCATCTATTGTAAAATTTTCCACAGATTTCAAATCCGTTGAAATTTTTACTCTATCTTTAGTGGTCTAGGTAATAGATATAAGAACTATATAACTCCAGTTAAAAATTTATTTGCTTTGTTCTTCGGCTGAAAGCGTTCCTCCGCAAATTCAAGCGGAAGCACGGACAAAAATAAATTTAGAATCTATCACATCTTTATGCTGTTGCCATTCAAAAGAAAACAATATTTAAATTACATTAAATTAGTTTTAAAATGTTCTAGATTGAATTTTAAAATTCAGACCTTCGCACAACTATCGCAAAAAATTCGGTCTACCTGTGTGCTAAAGTTCCTCCATTATAAAGTGCCATACATTCGTCAGGAACTTGTACATAACGGACAAACCCTACCTTTTATATTAGTAGAGATGCCAGAAGCCATGAAATCAGAAGAGGAAGGAAATTAGAAAAAGCGAAAATGGTGAGTTCTAAGCACATGAAGGGAAAAAAAAAATGGATGTATACAAAAAGTGCCTAAAAAAATGAAAACTACAGTTGAACTAAAATTTATTTTAGAGGGTTTTTGAAAGCAACACAATATTAAATTTGCAGCAGATCAAATTCTTGACACGAATTCTGTGCTCAGATGTCAAAATATTATAAGTTACTTTTTTTTTAATTTTTCGTGACAGCAAATTTAAGATTTAAGATTCAACATGTGGTTCTTTGATTTATTATTATTTTTATTATTATTTATTACAATTTTCCCACCTTTGTTTTCTGATTTACAAAAAAAGACTTACGACATTTTGCCACCTTCTAAACATTAACAAAAAAGACTCCAGGAAGGGACTGTCTGTGCACAAAATTACGCTTTAAACATTTTATCCCTTCTCTTGGCCCCTTGCCAAGTGCGTTACCGAAGCAATAACTTTTTTTCCTTGTAAGAACAGCTGTTCTTTAGCTCCCGCCTAGACGCTCGACTGCACTCGTGTCCTGTCCTAATGTTAGTCTCGTAAATTGTACACTCAATGTTAATAGTATATATTAAGTGTACCCCGGAGATGTTTACGTATCCAAACTCCACAATCCCACCTGTTATAAGTGTTAGTTATATGGTAATTTTGTAGTTAACGTAGTACTCTAGAGCAACACAACGGGCTATTGACGACGGTCCGGGATCAGTCCCTTAAGGGAAAGATCCGAGGACAACACCTCGTCATTTTGAACCACGGTCAGATGACGAAGCAACACCTGAGATGGCACCCCTCTCCAAACTTCCACGCCAACCCAACGTGAGGTTGTTATATGGTAACAGTTGAACTAATTAATTCAAAAGTGTTAACTTTCTTTTATTCAACTTCTATCCTGTAACAAGGCCGACCAAACGGTCTGGTAGCCTCTCGATCGGAAGGTTCCTGGTTCGAATCCGGGTCAGGGCATGGATATTTGTAAGCGTATGGTGTAGAGGCGGCTGGTGCACCTTAAATCTGTTGTGTCCGAAAATCCTCACGTTGGGTTAGTGTGGATGTTCGGAGAGTATGGTGTCAACTCAGGTGTTGCCTCGTCATCTGACCGTGGTTCAACAATTACGTGTTGTTGTCTTCGGATCTTTCCCTTAAGGGATTGATCCCGGACCGTCGTCAATAGACCGTTGTGTTGCTCTAGTACGACGTTAATTAAAAATTACCAATTACCTGTAACACGGTACCCGTATCTGTGTTAGGTGTCCTTTCAATATAATTTTGATTAAGTTCATTGATAATTTTCACTTTTTTCTCAAGTTTGTTTATGATAGATCCAAAACGAGAACCAATAGAAATGTCACCCGTGTCAAATAAATGCATACTAGGGAACAGGATATTTTAACTACGCTTGGGAATAAAATTGGTGTGTCTGTCAACAGCATATACCGGCATCAAAATATCAGGTTCACTCAAGTTAAACACAAAATTTTTAATTTTGGCAGATATATGAAAAATAATTCTAAGATTTATCCAGAAGTTGAACAAAGAAACGGATCAAGTGGATCCAATGAAGGCATCAAAAATAAAATTACAACGATAAAACAATATTTTAAAAAATAACCCGAAATCATATCTATATGGCAGCAACAAATTTCGATAGATCTCAAAAAACACGAAAAAAGGAAACTTACTAAAAACTGTATTCCAATACTTGAAGCACCACCCCACAACAACAGTCTAGGTGGTGTTGCCCACATTCGAAGCCTCAACCAAAGGGTATGGATCGAACCGAAAGTATCCATTTGGAATCGAATCCCTCTTTTCAGCATGAATAGAATCGTCCACGAGCATGTACAGAACTGATAAAGTGGAGCAGCATAACGTGCTATTGGCGACGATCCTGGATAAACCCCCGATGGGAACGATCCGAGGACAGCACCACGGTCAGATGACAAAGTCAAACCTGAGCCGGTACCCCACTCTCCGAACTTCCATACCACGTCATCGTGAGGATATTTGAGGCCTCGACAGATTTAACGTTTACCAGCCTTCTTTATACACGATGGGCTCTTGTTGGATTCGAACTCCCGATCCTCCAGTTGCTCTAGTCCGTAACTCTTCCGATTAGCATTTTTTATGGAAACCTAAAATTTTTAAAACTTAAAATTTCCTCTTTTTTTGCTTCTGGAACTTTTTGTCTTATTCATTCATTTCCGTCTTATCCTTCAATTTCATTGGCCCTTTTGAATATTTTTTTACCTCCGGGGCAATGGCACCCTCAATTGGGCCCTATATGGTCCGCACGACATCAACAACAACATTTCTTTTGGGTTTGCGCCGACCAACCGGTATAGTGGTTAAGGTGTTAGCCTCTAGATCGGAAGGTTCCTGGTTCGAATCCGGGTCCGGGCATGGATGTTTGTAAGCGTATGGTGTAGAGGCGGCTGGTGCACCTAAAATCTGTCGTCGCCGAAAGTCCTCACGTTGGGTTGGCGTGGAAGTTGGGAGAGTGGGGTGCCAGCTCAGGTGTTGCTTCGTCATCTGACCGTGGTTCAAAATTACGAGGTGTTGTCCTCGGATCTTTCCCTTAAGGGACTGATCCCGGACCGTCGTCAATAGCCCGTTGTGTTGCTCTAGTACGACGTTTACTAAAATTACCTTACCTTACCTTACCTTTTGGGTTTGCTGAAAATACGTGTAAAATTATTTTTATGTCTAACTTTCAGTGAACATTTTGCACACGGAGCAGTGGAGTTGCGCCAAGTTTTGTTGCTTCTTAATTTTTATTTAAATCCCTTTTGATAATTTTTTGTGAGCCTTAACCTTCTTATTTGAACATGCCTTCTGTGCTTAATTTTGTAAGAAAGATGCGCTAAATTTGAGTTGTTCAGTTTTACGGGGTGTTGTCCTCGGATCATTCCCTTGGAATTGAACCAGGACTGTCACAAAAAGCGTGTGGTTTTGCTTCAGTATGGCGTTAATTCAACTACCTATCTACCCTTCGCCAAATTTGCTGATCCTTATAGTGGTATGGTAACCTTATGAAATGTGTGTCGCTGTTTTATTTTCATCATTTCTTTATTTTCATTTACATAACGACAATTAGCTTTTTATTTATTCAGATACGAAATCGTTTTTAATTAAATCGAATTTTTTGCGTGAGCTCAAAACAAAGTTTCTTCACACACACTCTTCCTTGACATTTAAGCCGAAAAAAAAAGAAGCGTTACCTTAAAAGCCTTTTAAGTGCAGCTTTTTTTTATTTTTTTGCGGAGATTATTTTTTGAGTGAAACGAAACTAGTTCATGACTTTAAAGTGCAGTGCACTTTTTGCCGAACGGATAGGCAAACATGCTGAATAGCACTTCTGCTGCAATGCTTCACTGGTTTAACGTTCTCTTTACTAACCTAGATGGTGGTACGTTATACTTTAATAGTCAAATCTTTCTAAAGCATTGCATTTGGCGCCATCTAGGGGTAGTTAAGTAAGGTAGAATAATGCAATATCGTTAACAGTCTTGATGTAGTTTTTCTAAATATTTTTCATCCACACCTCTATTTCGTTAGATGTAAGTCTCTTCAATTGCATTAAAAAAAATTTACATTTTGTTTAATTTTTTATTAGATCATAAAAAACTGTTCCAACTTAATTTTTTTAATGAATAGCATTTTGATTTCTTTTTCAGCAGCTCTTTTTTGTACTGACATAGGGATGGTACATATTTAGTTTAAGTATCAATAATCTGGATCAATCCTCATCGAAGCACTTCGCGTCGATACACTAAAAGTATCGATCCGTTAAGTATAGACATTCAATTTCAACAAAGCAGTTTTTCGTTTCATTTTACGTAGCCCCTTTTCCTATTTGCATCAGCAATTTGGGTTGGGCTAGCAATTCCTAGATGGCGCAAGATGCAAAACATAAGGAAGATTGTTCATGGAAGTAGAACGTGCTGCCATCTACATTTGAAAAGGGGAAAACGACCAGAGCTATCAGACACCCAATTGAACGGATACAAATACAAATATTAACGACCAGCTACAGGCTCAAGCCCAACAAGGCTGGTCCTTTGTTTATGAATTCTCCAATTCCCACTGACTATCCAATTGTGTCTTAAATTCGTACACTCCCTTTGAATTAACTATATTTTCTGGCAACGCGTTCCAACTGTCTATTACCCTATTAAAGTAGTAGTTTTTCCTTAAATCCCGATTAAAATGTGTCTTATTCAATTTATACCCATGGCCCCTTGTTCTGTTATCCCTATTGAAATTTAAGCCCTCTGTGTCCCCTTGTTTTACAAACTTGAAAAGCTGAATCAAATCCCCCCTCCTTCTTCTTCTTTCCAGTGTATACATGTTTAGCTTACTTAAACGTTCATTATAGTCGAAATTTGCTAGCCCCTTTATTATTTTTGTAGCTCTGTGCTGAACCCTTTCAATTGATTCTATGTCCTTTCTCATATATGGAGCCCATAATTGTACAGCATATTCTAGATGTGGTCTTACTAAACCCTTATATAATGGCAAGATTATATTCTTATCCCTTGAAGTTACAGTCTTTTTAATATACCCCAATAACCTATTAGCCTTTTTACCCGCAGTTGAACATTGGTGACCCATTTTAAAATCCCTGTGAATTATCACCCCAAGATCCTTGACTGTTTCTCCCTCCTTTACCTTTACTCCCTGCAGACAGTACTCGGCTCCACTGTTCCTGTAACCCATATGCAGAACTTGACATTTCCCTACATTAAATGACATACCCCATTTTACAGCCCATTCGGATATCTTATCAAAATCTCCTTGTAAATTTCCTATCTGTAACTTGGTATCCACTGTCCCCCATATTTTTAAGTCAACTGCAAATATACTGATTCTATTCTTGATCCCCTGACCTATATCATCTATGAAAATTATAAATAAAATTGGTCCCAAAACTGATCCCTGAGGCACCCCACTTATAACTTCTGTCCATTGTGAATAATTTCCTTTTACCTGCACTCTCTGCTTTCTACCCAATAACCATTTTTTTATCCATATTAATGTTTTTCCCTGAATCCCCAGCCTTTCCAATTTAAACAGTAATGCCTCATGAGGTACTTTATCAAAAGCCTTTTGAAAATCTATGTACATGATATCCACACTGCTCTTATTATCCAGCTCCTCAGTAATTTTTTCGTAGAACTTCAAAAGGTTTGTAGAGCAGGATCTGCCCTTCCTAAACCCATACTGATTCTCTGATAACAGTCCCCCCTCCTCCAAGTATAACATTATATGCTTTTTTAACAGAGATTCAAATATTTTGCAAATTACTGATGTTAGATTTACTGGTCTATAGTTGCCCGGATCACTTTGTATTCCCTTTTTGAAAATTGGAGTTATGTTGGCCAACTTCCAATCCATTGGCACCCAACCTGTGCTATACGTTGAATTAAATATCGTGTGAATTACTTCCCCCAGTTCTTCCGCGCATTCCACTAGTACTCTCGGATAAATATCGTCTGGCCCTGGTGCTTTAGATGGCTTAATTCTTTTCAACTGATGTACTATTTCTTCCCTGTTGAATTTGCATTCTTTAATTATACCCCCTGCAAAGGCTCCATCCTTGGGATCCTTTTTTAAACTATAGTTACCATTGAAAACCCCCAGAAAAAGTCATTTAACACGTTTGCCATTCCCACCTCGTCTTGAATTAATTCACCTCCCTTCCCCTCTAACGGGCCCAGTGTAGTGCTAAATTTATTTTTACCACTTGCATATGCAAAAAATTCTTTTGGGTTTATATTTATTTCCCTTGCTAATTTTTCCTCCAAGGACACCTTTTGCTTCCGACTAATAGTTTTAAACTCCTTTCTGGCTTTCTGATATGCCTCCTTGTCCCTGTCGTTACCAGTGCTTTTATATACCCTGTATGTTCTTTGTTTTAATTTTAAAGCTTTGTGTGTTTCCCCTGAAAACCACATAGGGAGCAATTTTCTAGATTTTCCTTTTTTCCTGAACGTTACATGTTTTTTTAACACCCTGTCTAACTTATTCTTGAATTCCTCCCATTGTTCAGAATGATGCAGTGCTAATAATCCCCCTTTGAATGTTTCCTTTAACTCTTCCCTTATCTTATGAAAATTTACCTTTCTGAAATTTGGAATTATTCTACTATTGATTGTGTATGCTGACTGAAAATTTATACTTAATCTGATACTTCTATGATCACTTTCTCCCAGTGGCTCACCTATAACCAAATCCTGCACCCTATCCTCATCATTGCTAAAAATCCAATCCAATATTGCATTGTCCCTAGTATCCTCATACCGGTATGATAACCGGATTTCACGGAATGAGTACTGTCAGAGTGTCGATCCTTGTTCCGGTAATCATCGCTTGATATTGTTCCAAAGTTAAAACACGAAATTAATGGTAGAAAAATACAAAATTTAATTTTAAAAAATTGATGAAATGTTTTCAACAGATATTTCTTAATTCTCGTCCAAATCTCACTACGTGCTTGGAATATTTTTCGCTCCGAGGGTTCTTGGTAATCTAGTTAGAAGAGCAACGGATTAGCAAAGTTAGGGTTTAAAATCAAAACTATGTCCAGTCAAAGACCATTGGTGTATTAAAGGGAATGGTGCACGTTAAATCTGTCGAGGCCCTAAATGTCCTCGCGCTGGCATGGTATGGAAGTTTGGAGAGGAGGGAACCGGCTCAGGTGTTGAAATCACCACCTAACTGTAGTTATAAATAACGAGGCATTGACCTTGGATCTTTTCAATCTTGATAGATTTCTGACCGTCACCAATAGCCCGTTGTGTTGCTCCAGGGTGACGTTAATTAAATATCTAGAGGGGTCTGTCTCTGTAGAGCTGAACTATATATTCACGGTAGGTATTTAATTAATGTTTCTCTGGTGTAGGGTTTATCAACGGGCTATTGGCAAAGGTCCGAGATCAAACCCCGAAGGTAAAGATCAAAAGATAACACCACGTAATTTAAAACAACGGTCAGGTGACGAAACTATCTATTCAAAGGCAGCTGTTTATTCAACTCTGTTCAACCTTTAATGCTTCAGCTTTGTAGAAATTTATAAACAGCGACGATGAGTTTTATATCAGATAGAACGGAATAGGAATATAGTCAAAATAAGATTAGTTCATTTCAGTTTATATCTCTCGAGATACGTTAAATGCTTTGTTGTCGACTACGCTCACTGTAGAATCCCAATGTGTTTTTTTATTTCTACCTACTTGCCAACTTTGAAAACTATGCATCAGTCAAACTTTTAACCCCTTGCCATAAAACACAACATAAATACATGAATTAATGGGCAGTAGAAATATTCGTTCACAATCAGTATTATTTGTATTTAAAAATTCTTAAGTAAAAAGTCACATTTTTATCAACTGCAGAAACCTTGCTAAGCATTAGTGTTTTAATACCGAACTAGAACACATCCACTGTAAAAAAAACAAAAACATATTCACTTTACGAGTACCTACACATTGCATACCAAACTGTATGTTATGGCCGTGATGGGAGATTCTACAAATAGTGAAAAGGCGGACATGATGTACGGTGCTGCTAATGGGAATGGCAGAGCAGCGTTACGGCTGTATCAGGAACGTTTTCTGAACAGGTATGCCGAATCACAAAATGTTTGAGCGGCTGCATCGGCACCTTTGTGAAAATGGTTCATTCATTGCCAGCTTTGACGGAATAGCTGGATCAAGAATTCTACGACATCCAAACATGAAAGAAACTATCTTGAACATTGTGGATAAAACACCCCACACGAGTACAAAAGCTATTGCACGTCGTGTACACGTGAATCAACCCACCGTTTGGAGAGTCTTAAATGAAGAATGTTTGCACTCATTCCATATTTTTAGAGTCTAAGCGTTGCAGGGGGCAAGTGTTACAAGCTGCGCAGTGGCGGTATAAGCGGTAAGCGGTTGCGCAGGGCCCCGGAATACCAACGGGGCCCCGAGGTCTTAAAATGTCTTTTTAATAAGGTTCGAGGAAAGTTGTGACAGTGTCTTTACAATGTTCATCTTCAAGTGCTCAATATGCCAATAGATGGCTGAACATGCAACCGTTAGTTCGTAATGAAATAAGTTGAAGAAATTCTGCCGTTACAAAAATAAATTTAAGGAACAAAATTTAGCAATAAAAATAAATACAGTGCAATATTTAAGGTAGAATACTCAAGTATACATAATTATTTATTTTCTTTTTGAGTGGTTTTTAAAATTTATCTTTTAATTCTATATTTACTGTTTGTTCATGTAATATGTAATGGTATGGTTGGACTGTGTTTATAAAAAACAACGTACAGCTAGCGTGCGAAATGTCTCCGTGCATGCTATTGCAGTGTTCTTCACAGTAAAAAAAATTGAAGAGATATCAATGTGGGGCAAATAAGCGAAATTTTGAAACCTAGAAATGTGTAAACGTTCCGTCTCAGTGAAAAAAGTTTCGAATACAAGATAGTCAGCAAGAGCAAATGCTGTATAAGCTACAAAATTTGGCTTCACCTTTATAAGAGGCTTTAATTGAAATTTGTAATTCAGAAAAAGAAAATAAGTTACGACAGTGGAGGCGACTTCTCTTCTGAAGAAAATAGACAAATATGAAACCGCCCCAATGACAGTTATTTGGAATACTATATATTTTAAAAAGAATAAATGTGGATCACAGTGAAATTGAAAGGATCTATCCTACTGAAGTCATTAGAAAATTTTATCAGTCATTTCAGAGAAGAAATTGAAAAAGATGCAACTGATTTATCAGGGCCATCATTTAATGTGGAAGATGGACAAACTCGTTAACAACAAAAGAGAAAAATGTTTTTTGATGAAAACAAAGTAGGACATGAATTTACAATAAAAGAAATCTTCATAGTCAATTCATTTTATGTCATATGTGATAACACTAAAACAGAATTATCTCAAAGAACTATGAATTTATTATCTATTTATCGTGTTGGCTTCTACTTAAAACTATCAGGGAAGGCATGAGAGGAGAAGGCGTTTTGTTGATAACAAATAACAAATTTATTAATTAATGAAATGACATCACGAATACAAAGTAGCGGACCACACGAGAGAATACGTTACGTGTGTGTCCATCCTAATACATACATTTCTCCCTCTCTAGGATACAATCGTCATTACAAATCCCGTGCATACGTTTGATGACTCTAGCGCCATCTATTGACCGTTAAAATTATTGTGCTACAAATAAGAATATAACAATCGTATGAAGTTGTGGAATCTTTTCGAATATTTTTTGACTATCGAAATGTCTTGCACATTTCCGAATGTTATAAGATTATTAATTAAAAAAAAAAAAAAAAAAAATATATCTATATCTATATCTATATCTATATCTATATCTATATCTATATCTATATCTATATCTATATCTATATCTATATCTATATCTATATCTATATCTATATCTATCTATATATCTATCTATATCTATATCTATATCTATCTATCTATCTATATATATATATATATATATATATATATATATATAAGGCTCCGCCCCCTGCTTGTTTACGCTCGCAAACCTCCTGGGATTGCTACACAAACCAACACACCTTTCGCAGAGTCAATCTTCTGCTACGGCGAAACCTCCGCCCCCCTGCTACCCTCCGTTTCATGACGTCACAGCGACGAGTTGCATCAAGGGCGTTTGATGTTTGATCTTCGCTCACTTAGGCGAGGAACACTTTATACACTATCGCAAAATTATACTTTTTATCGCATCGAAAAAAATTTATTTATAAACCAATTTTACAAAAAATTATACATAAGAAAGATTGCATTCTAAGGTTTCCAGTGATGTTTCGAATTAAAAAAAAAATAGTATTAAGCAAAATATGACTGTTTTAGTTTAGTATCGGAAAGTACGATCTAAAAACTACGAAAATTGTATGACCAACTTTTGATAGCATCGAATTTTTATTTATTAACCAATATAAAACATAATTGTACCGTAAGAAAAAGTACATTCTAAGGTTTTCAGAGATGTTTTTAAATTTAAAAACACACTAATAGTATTAAGCTATAGATATGACAGTTTTAACAAAAATTAACGCAAATGTCCTGATTTTTCCCGAATTTCAAAAACAAATATTATCAGAAACCAAATTGACATTTCTAAAAAACCTCGTCGAGGTGCAAATATTCACATTTTAGAGGTACTCCAAAAAAAACCCTCACCACTGAAGACTGAAAAATTGTTTGTGTTTTGCTTTTTTCGACTTTGACACTTAATACACCCTAAACTAAAAGCCGCATCAGAAAAAAATCTTATTCATCGTGTTCCTTGAACAATTTTGAACAAGCCATGTCAACTTCATAATTTTCTGATCCATACTTTCTCTGGAAATCGTCTTAGAATCGAGCGAAAAAAAACAGTTTTCAATCCTGCGACAGCGGCAACTTTTTCTTAATACAGAGATATTCCTTTATCTAATGCGTCAGGAGAGAGATCGTTTTCTGTTTTAAAGAGTGTAAAATATTATTTAAGGAGTACCATGGGAGAATAAAGATTTAATAATATGGCCATTCCGTAGATCAAATAAGAAATTTTAAACCTAATTTACAGTGCCAAAAAAATCGAAGAATTGCAAGAAATAAAGGCGGAAATTTATGTAAAAAATGTTTGTTTAAGAAATTTATTTAATCTGCTATGGTATGGAATTTTTGACTACTTTCCTTCTTTGGAAAAAATTATTGAGAGCTTTCTTGATACTTTTTTTCTAACTTGAGTTTGAGGGCCCCGAGATTTGTTCCGCTTGGGGGCCCCACTTGACTTGATCCGCTACTGTCACAGCGCGTAGATTTCTGCCAATGGTTCTTGCAACAGTGTGCGTTGCAGCCGATTTCCCAGCTTCTGTGCAATTCACAGATGAGGCGACTTTTACACAGGAAGGTGTTTTCAATGTGCCCAATACTCATGTGTGGGCAACAGAAAATCCACAAGCTGCACGTCCACATGCATTAAAAAACCCATTCTCTGTGAATGTTTCGGCGGATGTTGAGAACGATTTCCTTCTGGACCCATATATCCTACCAACGCGACTCAACGGCTCACATTATCGTATTTTTCTGGAAGAGGCTTTACCAGAATTGCTGCAAGATGTTCCGATTTTCGTTCGTAATCACATGTGGTTTCAGCATGAAGGTGCACCAGACCATTTCAACGTGATTGTCCGCAATTACCTGGATGCCAGTTTTGCGGGTATATGGATTGGGCGCGCTGGTCAGTCCAATGGTCAGATTTATCAAACATAGATTATTTCGTATGGGGCATCTGAAGACTTACAGGGGTCCTGTAGACTTAATTGATTACTGTCCATTGCGCCTGCAAGCGTGCGCGTATGCTTAGCATCTTTAGAAATGTTCGCCAATCATTCCTTCGACGCTACCAAGCATGTATTACTGTTTATGGTCAAGCGTTTGAGCACTTATTGTAAACATTGATGCAAAGAAGCACTTTGCAAGGATGCTGTAAACTAACAATGGTTTTTCTGCCTCGATTTTTGTGTACTTGCCTCCACGCGTCACTTCCGACCGTACATTCCTATTAAGGATGCGGCATCGACAGCAAAACATTAAAACATCGATGTTGATAGTACATCTCCCAAAAATCATCGATGTTTTTAAACATCAGTGCATTTAAACTCCCCCCCCCATTTCTTAAAACTGGTTTAGCAACCTCAAACATTAATGTTCGCCGGGGGGGGGGAGATTTAATTTGTCATTTGCCGTGTTTATTAATATATAACTAAGACTTTTTTAACTGTCAAAAGAAAGTAAAAAAAATCAATACGAACAATTAACAAATCTTTTATTTTCAAATTGAATAAAAGTAAATAAAATAATATTTACAACAATTTGACGTAGGTACTACTAACTATAACTATAATTAGGTAGGTACGTAACAATAATTAATATTAGTTAATATTAATCATTTATAAACTTATGGGGAGGAAAACGCAACAAGCTTATTTTTTATTTACTGTCAAT
The DNA here is from genome assembly GCA_947359465.1 of Metellina segmentata. Classification (NCBI taxonomy): domain Eukaryota; kingdom Metazoa; phylum Arthropoda; class Arachnida; order Araneae; family Tetragnathidae; genus Metellina; species Metellina segmentata. The sequence continues at coordinate 7,119,322 of OX375880.1, read as the reverse complement.
AAAAAATATAGGGGCCTATGATTATTACATGCCCCAATATTTGTTATTTACACTTTGTATAAAAAAAAGAAGTTTGTTAATTTTCTCCACCTTAAGCTGACTTCTTTTTTCACTAACTATCCCACCAGTTAAGGGAAAAACTCTTTCTGAAGGGACAGATGTCGCCATCGCTGACAAATACTTAGTTACACTGTTATTTTTCTTAATTTTTACTATGGTACTTTTTTCATTCAAAAATAAAATATGATAACTGTTAAAACACCGATGTTAAACAAACATCAGCTCTAATAAATAGATGGAACATACAACAATGTTTTTATAAAACATCGGCGTTTTGAAAACATTGACATCGATGTGGGATCTCTAATTCCTATACGAAAAATGAATGTTTTAGTAAGCTGTACCACCCCTCCAAGTTGGTCCCATGACCGTAGAATCACACTGTATTTACTGTACATACAAAGATATGTAAGTAGGTATTTTAATTAACGTCGCACTGGAGCAACACACCGGGCTATGAGTAACGGTTCTGTATCAATCCCAATGGCATAGATACGAAGACATAACCACGTAATTATAGTCACGGTCAGATGACGAGGTCAACACATGACCTGGCACCTCACGCTTCATACATACACGCCATGCCCACGTGAGGACATATCAGGCCACGATCGATGTTACCCGGAAAGTGGATTCTCTTCAGACATGGCGAATTTAAGTCTCTTAAATTCTATTTCACACGTCATCACGCGTCGAACCGTTTTCATATTCCCCAAATTGTGTCTCCCAAACTATATTGGGGGGCCGCGGTAGACCAGTTGGATGGAAATTGGAAATTTTAATTAACGTCGTACTAGAGCAACACAACGAGCTATCTACGACGGTCCGGGATCAATCCCATAGTGAAAAGTTCCGAGGACAACACCACGTAATATTGAACTAGTCAGATGACGAGGCAACACCTGAGCTGGCAACCCACTCTCCAAAGTACAACACCAACCCAACGTGAGGACTTTCGGCCACGACATGTTTAAGGTGCACCTGCCGCCTCTACACCATACGCATACAAGCATCCATGCACTGACCAGGAACCTTCCAATCTAGAGACTAACACCTAAACCACCGGTTGGTCGGCGGATGAGCAACGGATTAGAAAACGGAGGGCTACGCGTTCGAATCCAACACAAAACAACCGCGTATAAAGATAGCTGGCTCACGTTAAATCTATCGTGAACTTCAACGTCCTCGTGTTGGCGTGGTGTGGAAGTTTGGAGAGTGGGGTGCCAGCTCAGGTGTTGCCTCGTCATCTGACCGTGGTTCAAAATGATGTGTTGTTATCAGCTCTTTCTTTTGGGATTGATCCCGGACTGTCGTCAATAGCTCGTCGTGTTGCTCAAGTATGATGTTAATGAAAATACCTACATACATATCCACCCAAACAGCAAATGCTGTCGTGGTGTGGAAGTTTGGAGAGACCAGCTCAAGTGTTAACCTCAGAACAAAATCACGAGGTGCTATCCTCAGCTCTTTTCCTTCGGGATGTATCCAGAACAGTCATCAATAGGTCGTTCTGTTTTTCTAGTGCGACGTTAATCCCTCCCCTACCAAACAGCAAATGGTCATGTGACCGTGGTTCAACATGACGAGGTGAGGTTTGAATCGGAAGATGGGGGTGAAAAAGGAAACGGGGCAGATTTTTACCCCCTTCGGTGCCCTACCACTGTCGACTGCTTGGCTCGAAAAACTGAATTCGTTTCCCCATGGGAAGTGCCCTGAACAAATATTTGAGGGAAGAGATTGAAAACTCCCCCAATTCCTCCACCAAGGAATGTGCTGGGAGGAAAAGCAATCTGTAATTCTTTGAAAGGACGGGACATAAATTGACCTTAATCCAAAGAAAAATCTTTCAGAGCCAAATTTGTTTCTTTTCGGAACCAGAGCTTTTATTTCCTTTACATGGACATTCGCTGGGAATATTTTAATGAAAATAAAACACAGTATTGATATTTATTCGTGCTTCTTTTAACGCCCTCAGCATCGCGAGATTCTCGTTTACCGCCGTTCTTCTGTTCACTAAATTTACACGACTAAATAAACACATTTCTGGTTAGACAGAATCGGTAGGAAAGACTGTATTGGTCAAAATGGATTACAGTCGCCCTGTATTTGTCAAAAAAAAATTAACTATAGGATGTTAAAATACTGCTTGAAAGGATCATAGGAAAGACTGTGCAGTGTTGGTGCAAAGTGATGAACTGTTGGATGCTAAAATACTGCTTGAAAGTATGAATAAGAAATACTGTATTAGTCAAAACCCTGGTCAAAGTACTAGTAGAAGCGTGCAGTATTGATAAAAATGGACTAATTGTAGGTTGCTAAAATATTGGTTGGAAGAATCAATCAACACATTTTAACTGATTCCATTGCAAATTGTACTGTGTTATCGTTTACTCGACTTCCTTCAAGAGATCTTTGCCTGTAGTTGTTCCATGCAGACTATTCAAAGAAGCTAATTCTTCAGTCACCTCAAACCAAGTAATGACCCCTAGAATAAACAGCTGCAACAGCAGTGATGTCTATCGACTCATCAAGAGCCAACGAACACCACTTGAAACTTCCTGCATTGTCTTTTAATTGACACTCGATGTGGCTCCCGATGTCCTCAACTCTTTTAACAGTTGTTCTCGCCGAAAGACTGACTGACTGACAGATCGAAACAAATAATTTTTCTCTGGTGACATTTCTTTGGATGCCACAAGCAAACAAGATTTAATTAACTCACCATTGGTAAATGTTTTCCCTAGCGTGGCTAATAACTGAGAGATCTGGCAACCCTTTTTCTATGGTAACGGCAGACGATAGAAAGCGAATATGTGACGCCACTAGCGCCTCGTGCAATCGTTATTCACAACTTTATTCATTCGACTATCAGTCGTTTCGTTATAACGCGTAATTTATTTAATTTTTAATTTTTTCATGTTCTAGTGAGCTCCGCTCCCTGCTCACTAACGCTCGGATACCCCCTGTGATTGCTACGCAATCTCATTTGGTTTGCTTCACAAAAAAACACTCTTTTCGTAAGTGATTTCGCTTTTCTTTACTTTAACACATAACGCACCCCAAAACTAATAGCCGTATCAGTGAAAATCCTTCTTCAACTTGTTCCCTGTACTATTTTGAAGTAAACATGTTTATCCCGTAATTTTCTAATCTGTACTTTCTCGGAAAACCGTAGCGGAATCGAGCGGAAAAAGCGAGTTCAGCCTTTTGGACTCCGAGTCAGACGTCACAGCGAGTTTCAACGGTCAAATAAAAAAAAATCGTTGCTATGGTAATTGTTACTACGATAAATTTGATATCTGGCAAACCCGTTAGTTAAAAAAGCAACCATTCGTTTCACCGTTTCATCTGTGTGATCAACAATTTGTACACTATCGCGAGACTATACATTTCATCGCGTCGAATTTATTTATGAAGCAATTTTAAAAATAATTATTCCATAAGAAAGAGTGCATTCTAAGCTTTCACGTGGGATTTTCAAATTTTAAAATTAATTTTAGTTTTGCATCGTTAATTACGATTTAAAAAATACGAAATTTGTATGACCAACTCTTAATAGCATCGAATTTATTTATTAACAAATTTAAAAAATAATTATACCATTAGAAAGAGGTTTCCTGTGATGTTTCCAAATTAAAAAACTAGTAATAAGCTATAGATATGACAGTTTTAACAAAAAAGTAACGAAAATGTCCCTACTTTTCCTGAATTTCAAAAAATATTGTCAGGAACCAGATTGAAATTTCTAAAAAAAAACCAGCGTGGTGCAAAAATTTACGTTTACTAATTTAATTTACGTTAATTTACGTACTCTACGTAATTTACGTACTCTAAAAAAACTCGCAGCTGAAAACTGAAAATTTGTGTGTCTTTTGCTCACTCGTGTTAGAAATTTCGCTTTTTTCGACTTTAACACACATAATGCACCCCAAACTAATAGCCGTGTCGTAAACAAATCTTTTTCATCTTGTTATCTGTACAATTTTGAACAAACCAAGTTAATTTTGTAATTTTCTTACCCGTACTTTATTGGGAAACAGTCTAAGAATCGAACGAAAAAAGCGTGTTTTCAATCCTACGGCGGCAGTAATTTTTTTTAATATATAGAGAGATAGAGAAATAAAAAGCGATATTAACCCGCGGACCGGATAAATATTTTTAGTTCTTGACTTCTAGTTCAGCACTTTTATAGATGCACAAATTTTGTATAAGGGTCGCGATTTGATGTGCAATAGTTTACCATATTTACACTTTGGTCTAATACGGATTTTAGGTGATGTTTTAGAAATAAGGGAATCTTGTAAAATACAGTGTGTAGAAATGATATTAGGATTTTTCTTTGCTTAAGTAATGTGTGAATCCTTTAATAGAACCAACTACTGAAGGAGAATCATCGGAACAAATTCCTACACATTGTCCCCATTTTATGTTAAAATTATTTAAATATTAGCCACTGCGTGACCAGAACGGCGTTGCCCGTGACAGCTCTTTACGTGGGTCAGGTGGGTCTACTGATCGTTAACGCTCGCCAACCCATGGTGATTGCTACGCATTCCCATTCCGTTTGCTTTGCAAACCAAAACAACAGGTAACACCGTGATGGCCTCTTAGTGTCTAGTAATAAAAGCCAGTAAATTAGTTACAAAAATATTTTAGATCTATTATCAAAGTATCTATTACAAAAAAGAAAACACAATAACGCTCGCCAACCCCGGTGATTGCTACGCAATTCCAAAAACTATCGCCATAGCCCATTGTGTTGGTCCCGTGCGACGTTAACTAAATACCTACCCACCAAAATCAATCGCGTAAACGATTCTGAAGGACGAAAAAGTCGTGACGCCTTTGTCTAAAGCGCCTATATTCGTATTGTAAAAAATAAAAAGTTTCAGCTGAAAAATTATTTGTTTAAAGAAAATCAAATGTAAAGTATCGATCTGGAGTAAAGTTTTCTGCAGATTTTCACTCAATCATTAACTATCCCGATTTTACAAAAACGAATTGAACAATGCCAGTCAAAAATTTTGTTTCGGTTTGTTTCCCTTCGCTTGAAGTGCTTGTGCACAGGAAATGAATCTGTGATCTCTTTACACTCTTTAATGATCGCGAAGGCGAGATTCGCATTGGAAAATATATGTTACAGTTAAAAAATTATTTATTTAAAGAAAATCACAATTTTAGGTATTGATTTGATGTAAACTTTTCCGCAGATTTCAAATCCGTTGAAATGTTTATTCTATCTTTAACGATCTAGGAAATAGAAAAAAGAACTACAGAACTCCAGTTAAAACTGTTTATTTGTTTAGTTCGTCCGCTGAAATCGTTGTTTGAGAAATGAAAGCGAAAAATTAATTTAGAATCTGTGATCTCCTTATACTGTTGCTGCCTAACTCCTAACACTGCTCTGCAAAAAAAAAAAATTATTTTTTCGAGCCCTGACACCTTTCTAGCTGATTTTTGCATAAAATGACCCTCCGGAATTCGAATATGACCCCCGTTTCCCCCCATCACGTGCCGTTTTCTGGGGACGCACCATGTTTATCACTTTTCGATATAATTTTATGGACATAAATTTGATTTCGAGTGGGGAAAAGGATTATTTTAACCATTGAATTTCTTCTGAATGGCTAGAGAGGTGAAAAGATCTAAAACATGAATATTTGTAGCGAGGAGGCAGATTTGGGGGGATTTGTCACATTAAATTGTAAAAAAAAAATCATTAAAAATGATCGTTTTTTTTTGCAATTTTTTTCATTTATTTTCTACATATTCCAGCTTTTAGTCCCTCCTTTTCATCCCCCTAACACCCCAACTAATAAAAATATATAGAATTTTGAATAAAAGCAGGTAAGGGGAGAGAGGTCCCGAATCCCTCGCAAGAAAGTTTGTAAGATTCACTGTACGACGGTGACGCTCTCAATAACTCGCGCGCTTTTTAGTTTGCCCAGGAATTTTCATGCTTTGACAATTTTAAACTTCCATTGTGTTTATAGTTGTGAACTGATATCATTACCTTCCCTCATTACATCGTTCGCGATCGTAGAGTCAACTTTTCGGTATTGTAGGCGGGGACTCTGTGTTTCCAAGTTGTTTAATAATTTGTGTAAAACGGTCTAAATTTTTTTCACCGGTCTTTTACGGTACCTGAGTGTAAGTTGTGATTTATACCGAGCATTGATTTAATGTTTAATTATGTCACCCGAGTGTAAAATCATCCTCAATGTCAATTGAACGCCTACATGAACATTTTGCACAATGAGATTCTTCCTACGCTGAGGCAATTTTATAGAATGAACGAATGTTACTTCCAGGACGACAACGCTCCATGTCATGTTGCAGCCTCTGTCAGCAGCGGTATCGAGACATAGATGTAAAACGTCTTCCCTGGACTGCTCCTTTGATTATGACTTTGATTATTCCACAAAATCTCTGAAAAAAAATTGTCTTTGGGTTGGAGATTGGCGTGTTAGATGTAAAAAAGCCATTTTGATTTTGCTGGTACCATTGCTCTATTACAAAGCTTTTCCCCTACAAACCCAGCAAAGGGGAATTTGACATTCATTTTCGTTTATAGATATCTGTTCTAAATATCGCCTACTCTAATTACCTCTCTGTATCTCAGCCTCCTTGGTTTGGAAATCAAGCTGGTAACTAAGTGAATATCGAGGAACTATTCTCTTTCTGTTTCCAGAGATCATATACCTTTTTTACTTATGTCAGTTTTAGTTGCTCTACAGTGTAATTTTGAAGAGTGGGTTCCTAACATCGAATACCCCTGTTCCTATTACCACCCACCAGGCGAAATGAGGAGCTATTATTAAAAACGAGTTGCTAGTAAAGCATACATACCGTTAGTATTGAATGTACTTACGAGTCATATAAACGAAATTATGATTAGGAAACACTTGCCTGGATATTCCCTGAATGGATTGGAGATAAAAATTATGTTATGTGATCACAGCCTCAAATACTTCAGATGCAATAGTGTTGTTGATATAACTGAAAGGAAATTTGACGATGGCGCTACGTCTTACAAAACCTTAGACCGTCAAAGTAACTACGTAAACTCATAGTTGTCGCTCATAGTAGCTTGCAAACACGAGTATACGATATTAAGCACTGCGGCGATATTAAGCACTGGCACTTAAGCTTTGGAACACTTACCCTGTAAGTGCACCCGAAATCTAAACACTCATTGGAATATTGTCTACTAGCAGTATCCGCACCACGTTGCCCGTGACAAAGTTATGCTTTTAAAAAGTCAACCTCACTGGTTCCGACAAAACCAACTTAAACAGCAATAAGCAAAAAATTGCATAAATGATAAAAATTAAATATCGCTATACTTTCAAAAAGTCTTAAAGCTTAAGAAATAAAATAAGAAACAATGCAACCTGATACGACAGCACTGGACCGTGACAGTAATTCTTCCAATTTACAAAAAAATAGAAAGAAAATCCATTAAAAAAATGAAAGGAAAAGAATCAATTAAATCTAAAGAAAATACCACGAGGGGAAAAATAAAAATTGAATACCATTGGACCAGCTAATAAATTAACTAAAAATGTTCCATTAAATTTAAAATTCGGGCTTCCAGATGCATTTCGTCACCTTTAGAACACACTTGTGTGCCAAATTTCATGGCTGTAAGTGCAAGAGATTTGTCTGAACACCTCAGATACTTACACAAACACTTCCATTTATAGTAGTAGAGATTGACATTTTTTATTTCATTTTCCCTATTGTGAGTACCATTATTGATATTGCTTGTGCTTGCACTACAGTTTTTATAGAAATCCGTTGCAGAAATCGATAAAATCCAACATCTATTCTACATCCACTATATGGACAAAAGCATTTGGACACAGCAGAAATTCAGAGGATGATCCATCTTATGGTGGGGTTGTATTTTGTGGTTATAAGACTTGCTTTATGTACCTGGTACCATGGACGTGTACCTCGACGTTCTGGGTCATTCGGCCTTGCCTACACTATGGCAATACTACGGCGATTATGTATTTCAACAGGATCGAGATTCATGTCAATCAGAAAAACGTGTGCTTCACCAGTTTCCTGAAAATGAGGAGAATTTGCTTAAGTGGCCTGTTCAGAGCCTCCCCGATCTCAATCCGAACGAGTACTTGTGGGACTGGAGCGACGAGTACAACGCATATATATATATATATATATATATATATATATATATCACAGTTCCGGTATACTAATATTTAATTAATGATTGAGGTGCAGCTGATGAATAGTTACAGTTGACTATATACAGAAAAATATACACTATGCCAGTCTGGCACAAACCACAAACTAAGCCACAAACATCGGTGAGCACGTCTTGCTCATTAAAGTAAGTCCTTTCAGAACATCGGAGGAATAACCTTCCTCTTTTAATGTTTGACTTCCTTCTGCTGTCGCTCGCTGCTCGCGCAGCCCATAGGAGGTAGAGGGCGCTGTTGGTGAGGACTGGGGAGGTTAGTAGTTTCACTCCTACATATATCTTAGTACATAAAAGCAATTTTCTGTAATCTTTAAAAGCACGGTTATTTAGCTAGTAAATACATAAGTAGTAGTAAAGACGATAAAACAATAAATACTGACTCTTTCTTTCGTCTTAATAACCATTTTAATTTTTCACTGATATTTAAATTTTTACGGAACATTTTCTCGAAGTTCACGGAACACCGGTTAAGAAACACTGGTCTAGATAAAAGAAACCAAACACAAATAAAACGAATAATGGAGTTTCCCCCATAAAAGAGAACAAACAAAAAATAACAACCAATACTTAAATCTAAACAACCTAATTAATCTGATTCAAGGATTCTGTAACTCGATTATATTTGTGGATCAATTTAAATACAATATTTTTGAAGCTAATGAATTGGTAGGTATTTAATTAATGTTACACTGGAGCAACAGAACGGGCTATTTTCGATGCCGATGGAAAAGTCCAATACTCTGCATGAGAAAAGTGAAATTTCCTTCTACCACAATAAGGTAGGTAGTTATGTACACCGTAATGGAGAAACACAACGGGCTTTTGGCAACGGTTCAGGAGCAATCTTCAAGGGAAAGATGCGAATTCAACCCACGTCAGTTTGAAGCAATCAGATTACGGGAACAACACCTGAGCAGCCACGCTAATGTGATGACATTTGAAGTCACGACAGCATTAATTTGCTCAACATATCAAAACTGCCAACTCCAATCAGAGTCCATCGAAGCTGGGATTAATTAGTGAGTTTTTAATTCCACTTGACCATGAATTCAAGATCTTGTTGGATCATCAATACGTTCGATGACTTCTCTCAATCCACTTATTTGCAATCGGCTGTAAATTATTTTCACATATTATTGGTTCTTCATCACCACCTTCTCTGAAGTTTACTTTCTACGCCCAACACACAGGAAAATTTGACCAAAACTATTTATACCAGAATTTAGCGCTTTTCTTCCCAAAGAAAAATATTCCTGGCTTCACAATATCACCCTATTCTTGTCAATCTATTGTTCTCTTCCTTGGAATAGTATTATTCGGAACGATTCTATATTGGCCTATTTTATAGAATTGAATCTTTTGGAAATATTCTATTAGTCATTTCCGTAGAATATTATCGATTGGAAAGATTTTATTGGCCTATTCTATAGAATTCAATTTTTCGAAAGATTAAATTTTCGCTTCCTCAGATTAATATCCTGTGGAATGATTCTATTGGTCTCTTACAAGAAATATAATTATTTGAAACGATTCTATTGACCCATTCTGTAGAATTGAATCTTGTAGACCCTCTGTTGGTCATTTCCTAAGTACAGAATACTTTGGAAGTATTATTTTGCTTTTTCCTTGGAATAGTATCTTTTGGAAAGATTCTGTTAGTCGTTTCCTTAGATTAGAACCCGTAAAAATACTCCATTGCTTATTTCCTTTGAATATATTTTTTTGAAAAGTTTCTATTTTCCTTTTCCCACAAATAAAATTCTTTAGAATGATTCTATTCGTCTCTTCCTTTGAATGAAATTCTTTGGAATGATTTTACTAGCCCATCCTATAAAACTGAATCTTTTAGATATTCTATTAGTCATTTCCTATGAATTGAATACTTTGTGAATATTTTTTCCCCCCTGATAATAGAATCTTTTGGAAAGATTCTGTTGGTTGTTGTTGTCTCCCAGTTGTTTAGATTTTAATCTTTAAAAAATATTCCATTGCCCTTTCCTTTGAATATAATCCTTTTTGAAAGATTCTATTGGTCAAGAAGATCCTAATTGTACAGGGATCTCGTAATAAACGTCTCAGAGGATCGAATCTATTGTTCGAAACAAAGTACACGCAGACAGACTAACGAGTCATGAATGGATACAACACTTGGCACTTCCACGGCGCAAACGCTTCCACCTAAAAGAGAATGGAAAACATGCGACGGACGTCGCGAGGCATTCCATGACCCCCCCTCCTCTTCCTCCTCCGAGGGAGGAGGTAAAAAAGAATGGTGGGGAGGGGGACCTCCTCGAACGATTTGCGTAAGACAAGGACATTTACAAGCAGAAGAATCCTTCCCCGAGTCTTCATTTAAAGTATCGCAAACGAGCCCGACGATCAACGCGTTCGAGGATGCGAGCGTCGGCAGGGGGCGCGTCGGTCGGCGTCCGGGAGGAGAGAAGAGCCGGATCCCTCCTCCCTGTCCGGAATGTATCGCTCCGGCAGCGCGGGTCGATGCCAGCCCGTTCTTCACTGCGAACCGTGGCTCCAACGTGGGTGAAACCCGTCAGGACCAGAGAGCCGGACAGAATGGCGGACCGGATAGTGAACACAGCCGGATAAGAGCACCCCCACCCCACCAACGATCGCCGACCCCCCTCCGGATGGATTACTACGCGTCGTAACCTGGTCCAGAGGACGCCGCAGCGGAGGGTTAAGAGAGAGAGAGGCCGGACCGACCCGGACGGTGCCAGAAAGTGTGTCAAGGCGTCGGAAGGTTTCGTCCCTTACACTTCCTCCCCCCCCCCTCCCGAAAGAGGCGGAGGTGGCTTTGATCCGGAGCGGTGACGTCTCTCGGATTCGGCGTGGTTCTCGAAAAGGTCCTCGACTCATCGGCACTGGCGTGTCTCGACGAAAAGAACTGTTGCTTCAACCCGAACAAGAGCTTCGATCGCCCCCTGCCCGGTGCGATTCCTCTTGCCTGAGCGGGACACGAGTCCGCGCTGGTCCCTTCTCCGTGGTCCAAGGTTGAGGTGGAACGGCACTCCGAGGGAGGGAGGGAGGGGAGAGAGGGCCACGTGATGAAGGGAGAGTCCCGGAAAGTCGCCCGAGGGTCGTTCTGGTCCCTGGTGCAGGTCCCGTCGTCTTGACGAGACATGCGAGAGAGGAGACCGCTGAGGACCCACCAAGTGTACCAAGGCCAGGAACTGTACCGTCGCGTACCGGGAGCCGCCTCCGTCGCGCCTGCTGTCAGACGACCCCCGTCTTCAGGCGGACAGCGAACCGGATCCAGCGAAGGCGTCGTTCCACGAGGGTTCTTTGTCGTCCGGCGGACGGAAAAGATCGCCACGACACCCAACTAGTGTGGACGCTCAAGGCAGAAGCTGGGAGAGAAACGCAGCAAACGACCCTCCCCTGCGAAGGGCAGTCGTTTCGTTCCGACCAGCGCCACTTTTCGGATTTCACAACAACCCCCCACCCTCCTGCATGCCGAGTTACGGTTCTACTCTTCTAAGCACACAGTCGTTTTTTATGTAGCATCATGTCTTGCTAGTGCAGCTCGTCTTTTTAGCGCAGTCAACAGGGCTCAACTCCTCGAAGATGCTGTGACGAAGCGCGTCCTCACAACAAGCTGCTTTTCTACTGCTCAGGATCTCTCTGTAGGTTCGCTTTAGAGGATTCGTGTCGGACTTGTCACACTCATCGAAGAGAAACTTCAGGTGCTATTATTCGACAGGGAAGGAATACGGTGCCATCGATTCTGAGCGGATGTCGTGAGACATGGAAATCAGGACGGTCGACAACTTGTGACCGGGACATTCTTTCATAGGAAAGTGTTTTAAGTGGCGGCCATGTGCTGATTGAGGCCGCGGGAGCCATGAACTACAAGTGCCTCCTCGGACTAACTATCAGCTGCTTTCTCACATCTCTAGGTAAGAGACCTCTCAACTCTTCTTTTCCTCAGTTGTAGGTTCTGTTGAATGAGTTCTTCTCCGATTCTTAACAGATACGTCTCTCTTAGCTTAAGAAATTCGATCCGCCAAAGATTCTTTTTTTTAATTGGGTGTTAAATCATTCAAAGATTCTTCTTTTAAATCAAAGTCTTAAATCATTCAAAGATTTTTCCTTTACATCAAAGACCATTCAAATATTCTTCCTTTAATCAAAGTGTGTTAGATCATTCAAAGATTCTTCCTTTAAATCAAAGTGTGTTAGAACATTCAAAGATACTTCCTTTAAATCAAAGTATCTTAGATAATTCAAAGATTCTTCCTTTAAATCAAAGTGTGTTAGATCATTCAAAGATTCTTCCTTTAAATCAAAGTGTGTTAGAACATTCAAAGATACTTCCTTTAAATCAAAGTATCTTAGATAATTCAAATATTCTTCTTTTAAATTCATTTCCTTAGATCATTCAAAGATTCTTCTTTTAAATTAATTCTTAAATAATTCCAGGATTATACCTTTAAATCCGTCTTAAACCATTCAAAGATTCTTCCTTTAAATCAAAGTGTGTTAGATCATTCAAAGATTCTTCCTTTAAATCAAAGCATCTTAGATCATTCAAAGATTCTTATTTTAAATCAAAGTATCTTAGATAATTCAAAGATTCTTCTTTTAAATTCATTGTCTTAGATCATTCAAAGATTCTTCTTTTAAATTCATTTCCTTAGATCATTCAAAGATTCTTCTTTGGAATTAATTCTAAAACAATTCGAAGATTCTTCCTTAAAATCAGAGCCTTAAACAATTCAAAAGATTATTCAAAGATTATTATTTTAAATTAGCTCTTAAATCACTCAACGACTATTCTTTTCAATTGATTCGAGAATCATTTAAGGATTTTTCTTTTAAATTGATTCGAGAATCATTTAAGGATTTTTCTTTTAAATTGATTCTTATAATCATTCAAAGAATTTAATTTACATTTATTCGTAAATCATTAAAGCATTCTTTTAAATTAGTTTTTAAAATCATTCAGCTGTTCTTCCTTTAAATCAAGTCTTATAAACAATTCAAATATATTTTAAGCCTGTTCATATTAAATCAATTCTTAAATAATTCCCTCTTTTGAATCAGTGACAGTTATTTTGAATCGATTCTCAATTCTTCAAAGCTTCTTCCAATCTACTTGCCATAGTTACCCAATGGTAGAAGTGCTATGCTAGTGAAGAAAGGCCACAGCTCTTAGCTTGGTCATTTAAGGTTTTACCAATATGCTCCGTATATATGATCTTATACTTCAAATATAATACATGGATAGCATCAAAACGTCCATCAAAAATTCATGCCAGAGTAAAGGGGATGTACAAATTCAAATTAAATTGTACTCCATTTAACCACATGTAAAGAGCTCCAATTATTGTAATAGAAGACTCGAAGTAAAACTGCTAAGATCTAGTGTAGGTCAACCATGTTTAACTCACAAGTATTTGCCACACTCGGAACCAGTTCTATGTTCTAACGTGAGATTCAATCCTATCTGTCAGACATATTTGTTACACGAATGTCCATATTTGAATGCTATTAGACTAAATCACATCGGTGCTACTAACCCTAATGACTTATTAAGCGATCCTTGATCCAAATCTGTTTTTATTTCTATCAGACATGGGCCTTTGTAATTTTATCTAAAAAATTTTAGTTGACGTGTTTTTATATTATTTTATCTTAGTACAATTTTGGTTATCAGATTACCGATAGTTGTTGGTGCAGTTTGGCCAAACCTTGTTCCATAAACATTTAATCAATCAATATGATACTTCAAACTAGGTAAGGGTAAGATCGTTATATGAATTGCTGATGGAGTGGTATAGGTAGCGTACCGGATGAAATGGTGTGATGGCAGAAATGGTAGCGTAAAGATCTTTGGGTTTCACCACTACAACATTTGTTCTAAGAGCTTTACAGACATGTACTGCAAAATTAGATATTTTGGGACAAGAAGGGTTGGGCAGAGCGAGCGTTTTCTCTCGGGTCTCAATGGTTTCTGTCATATTCCAGCCTTTCAGCTGAAAACCACCTGTCGGTGGAATTTTCAGTGTTCTCAAGGGCCTTGAGATTTCGGAGATAGTAATGTCAGTGTTTAGTCAGATGAAGAGGGTTTATGTTAAGTGCCCCGATGTAGTGTCAAATGGAGTGCTGTAATAGTACTTCTAGGGTTAGTTCTGGACAGTTGAAAGAAGTTTTATGATCTCTAATTAGGGAATTCTTGAATATGTCCGCTTTATGTCGGGTTGATCAGAGAAGTCGCCTTTAGAGAGTCATAGTAGTTAATAAACGCCACATTGGCGCAACACAACGGGCTATTGGCGATGGTACGGGATCAAACCCGAAGCTGCTAATTGAGTGATCTGACCATTTACTGGTGCTTCGAGGATTAAGATGCAGCCTCTAATAACCGTTAATTATGAATGACAAAACTAGGGGATTGGTTTGGGGTTTATGGTGGGTCATATTTGGACATACTACGCCAGACACAAGACGCAGCATCCAGTAATAGACATACACGCAATGAAAGTTTTACTCAAACAGAAGAGAGAAATACACCATAGTTCTTGCATCGCAATTAATGCCACACGGGAGCTGTACAACAGGGTATTGGCGATGGTACGGGATCAAACCCGAAGCTGCTAATTGAGTGATCTGACCATTTACTGGTGCTTCGAGGATTAAGATGCAGCCTCTAATAACCGTTAATTATGAATGACAAAACTAGGGGATTGGTTTGGGGTTTATGGTGGGTCATATTTGGACATACTACGCCAGACACAAGACGCAGCATCCAGTAATAGACATACACGCAATGAAAGTTTTACTCAAACAGAAGAGAGAAATACACCATAGTTCTTGCATCGCAATTAATGCCACACGGGAGCTGTACAACAGGGTATTGGCGATGGTACGGGATCAAACCCGAAGCTGCTAATTGAGTGATCTGACCATTTACTGGTGCTTCGAGGATTAAGATGCAGCCTCTAATAACCGTTAATTATGAATGACAAAACTAGGGGATTGGTTTGGGGTTTATGGTGGGTCATATTTGGACATACTACGCCAGACACAAGACGCAGCATCCAGTAATAGACATACACGCAATGAAAGTTTTACTCAAACAGAAGAGAGAAATACACCATAGTTCTTGCATCGCAATTAATGCCACACGGGAGCTGTACAACAGGGTATTGGCGATGGTACGGGATCAAACCCGAAGCTGCTAATTGAGTGATCTGACCATTTACTGGTGCTTCGAGGATTAAGATGCAGCCTCTAATAACCGTTAATTATGAATGACAAAACTAGGGGATTGGTTTGGGGTTTATGGTGGGTCATATTTGGACATACTACGCCAGACACAAGACGCAGCATCCAGTAATAGACATACACGCAATGAAAGTTTTACTCAAACAGAAGAGAGAAATACACCATAGTTCTTGCATCGCAATTAATGCCACACGGGAGCTGTACAACAGGGTATTGGCGATGGTACGGGATCAAACACGAAGGGAAAGATTCGAGGACACCTCCACGTCATTTTGAACCACGGTTAGATAAGGAAGTCACACCTAAGCTAGCACTCCACTCTCCAAAAATTCACCCAGGGAAGAAAGCACCTGACAGGAATCGGACAACTTTCAACTCCAAGGTTGCTAGAGCAGTGGACATACCTACTGAGCTGTAACGGCACCGATCAAACTCGGAAATGTCACCTCTGACTACAGATGGTTGTGTATCATATCCCACGCGTAAGGGAGGGCCGAAAAAAGGTTTTTTTTTTTTTTGCTATCACATTCTAATAGCGCGGAAAAATTGGCTCATGCAGTAAAACTAATGTGTAAAAAATTTCACCCCGATTTATTGAAATCTTTTGCCTTCCCAAGGGGTTCGTACCCTACAAAAAGATCAAAATTCGAAATTGCCTCGAAATTTTTATAAAAAAAATAAAAATATTTACAATTACGTTCTAATAGTGCGCAAAAGTAAGGTAATACATTCAATATTAACGGTAAAAAAATTGTTTCGATCAGTACATATCTTCTGTTTCCCCAACGGGGGCCAAATAGCAGAAAAAAAACTGATCACCAGTTTTTACAGTAATTGTAAAAGTCAATATTTTGCAAAAAGGTCGTGTTTTCAGTTTTTCCTAATATTTGGCCCCCGTTAGGGAGGCAGAAAATATGTTCTGATCTAAACAAATTTTTTACCGTTTTTATTGAATGTATTAGCTTACTTTTGCGCACTATTAGAACATAATAGAAATTTTTTATATTTTTTTTATAAAATATGCCCACATTTTGATCTTTTTGTAGGGTTTGAACCACTTGGGAAGGCAAAATATATCAATAAATCGGGATGAAATTTTTTACACATTAGTTTTACTGCATGGGCTAACTTTTCCGCACTATTAGAATGTGATAACAAAAAAAAAAAAACTTTTTCGGCCCACCCTAGCCAGTATTGCAAAAAAAAAAAAAAAAATACGTGAAGAACTAAACGTTTTCTGATCTCTTAAATCTATTGGCAGGCATTTTTAATTTACCGTTTCATATGAATAAAAACAGAATGGTAACAGAACCTGGAAAACAGGGAAAAAAAATTAGGGAATTCTTAGAAAACTTTTTAATTCTAGAAATCTTAGGGAAAAATTCCGAATTTCACAAAAAATAATGAGGGAAATTTTGATAACTTAAACGGCAACTATTATCGTTTGTCCTATTTAGAGATGAGCGATTACGAGTGCTTTTGCGAATCGAATAAATCGTATTCGCCGAAACTATAATTCGAATAAAGAACCCTGGCGTCGTAATTTTCAAAAACCGGTTACAGCGCCGTGAGGTTAACGACACAACTCGTGGAACACAATTTTAAATTTGTGTAACTAATGATGTTTTTAGTGCTTTAAATTAATATTTTTTGCTCGTAATTGCATTTTTGTAGAATTTTTTATGTATCTTTGCATTTGATTTTGATGAACAGTATGATATTGTAGGGTCAGATGTAATAAGTTCATATAAAATAAAAACGCCGACCAACCAGTCTAGTGGTGAAGGTGTTGGCCTCTAGATAGGAAGGTTCCAGGTTAGAATCCGGGGTCAGGGCATGGATATAAATTGTGCTGTTCTTTGTTAGGGGTTGATGGTCCTCCCACTGGGGGCCCCTTCACAAGCGGTCATCAATTCCGGCCTTGTAGTGGCCAAGGACAGGTCCTTAGTGTCCGCCACTGGAAGTAGTCGACCATCACTTCCGGCCTTGTAGTGGCTAAGGATAGAGTCCAGTGCCCACCATTGGAAAAAAAAATCAACATAATTTGTATTTTCTCTTCAGTTTATTTCAATTGCTATTGTAAGAGTTCCATTAAGGGCTCCAACCCTTACAATGACAGTTAAAATATTTGAAGAGAAAAAATACAAAATATTTGCGGATAATGATCTTTTTACCCCATCTGACTCCAAACATTTAAAAGTATTGTTGTGTGGATACTGTATATCGATACCAAACACAGATCTCAACACTTCTTAAGGGAATGTGTAATCAGGGAAATTTTTGTGAGACTATCAGGAAATCAGGGAAATATCGGGGAACTTTTTTGAAAGGATTTTGTTGCCACCCTGAGAAAGAAGGTATCAAAACTTTTAATCCCAAATTGTGTAATAACTCCCCCGTCACTTTACGTATCAAATTTCCTGAGTAAACAAACATCTTAGATGGTTGCTTTTGGGGTTTTATAATGTAAGGTCTCATATTGGCCATGCAGCGCCAGACACTATCTAGTAATGGACATACACGTAATAAAAGTTATACGGAAACAGAAGAGAGAAATAAAACCAAAGGAGGCATGCACATGACAGGAATCGAACCTGCACCGATTACTTCTCGCACGTTGCCAGCGCAGAGGGCACACTCACTAAGTATAAGCTTTTTAGATGGTTGGTATTTTGGTATTTTTTATTAACGTCGTACTTGTGCAACACAACGGGCTATTGACGACAGTCCGGGATCAATCCCCGGAGGAAAAGATCCGAGGACAACATCACGTCATTTTGAACCACGGTCAGACGACGAGGCAACACCTGAGCTGGCACCCCACTCTCCAAACATCCAGACCAACCCAACGTGAGGACATTCGGCCTCGACAGATTTAAGGTGCACCAGCCGCCTTTACACCAGACGCTTACAAACATACATGCATGGACCCGGATTCGAACCAGGAACCTTCCGATGTAGAGGCTAACACCTTAACCACCAGACCGTTGGGTCGGCAAAGTAAAAAAGTAATTGGTAATATTTAGTTAACAACGTACTTGTGCAACACAACGGGCTATTGACGACAGTCCGGGATCAATCCCCGGAGGGAAAGATCCGAGGACAACATCACGTCATTTTGAACCACGGTCAGATGACGAAGCAACACCTGAGCTGGCACCCCACTCTCCAAACTTCCACACCAACCCAACGTGAGCAAATTAAAAAGGAAAGTACCCTAAGGGGTATTCCTGTACAGTGGCTAACCCTCTAAGTGTTTGGAAGTGTAACGGATTAGCAACCGGGAGGTTGTGAATTCGAATCCAACTAAAGACCAGCGTCTAGAAAGGGGAATGGAGCACGTTCGAACTCAAATGTCCACACGTTGGCGTGGTGTGGAAGTTTGGAGAGCGGAGTGCCTGTTCAGGTGTTGTCTCGTCATCTGGCCATGGTTCAAAATTACGTGGTGTTGTCCTCGGATCTTTCCCTTCGAGAGGGCGAAGGTTGATGCCAGTGCATCACCAATAGCCCGTCGTCTTGGTACAGTGCTACGTTAATTAGAAATACCAAGACCAAATCGATGCGGTATATTTGAATTAATGTCACACTGGAGTAACACAACGGGCTATTGGTGACATCATTCCACCAGCTCTCGAAGGGAAATAATCGAGGACAACATCAGATAATTTTGAACCACAGTCAGATGACGATCTACTTTTAATAGTGACTGCGAATCTTTAGAAGTGTTGGAAATATACCATGAATTAAGGATTTTATTCTAAGTAAATGGGCAATAGAATTTTTTCAAAGTTTTAAAGAAATTTAATCTATTAGACCATAGGTTCCCAACCTTTTTAGCTTACCACCCCCTTTTCGAAAAAAAATTTTTCACCGACGCCTTTTCAGAAAAAAATATCTTGACATCAATAACGTAGCACATAGTTTTCCAACTTTTTTGGGTCATAGCCCCCCCCCCTCCTTCAAACGGTGATTCTATGGCGTCTAACTTAGGTGAAGTACACTACATTATACACTAGCTCAAGAAACCGGCGTTGCTCGGGTTTCAAATATGACCGCGACAGCTAAAATATGACCGCGACATTTCCCTGTGTTAACTCAAATACACAAACACTGTAGAACGTGTTTCCTTGTCCATATCCACTTATTGCAGGAAAACAAACATTAGATTTTAAAATTGGGGCTTTGAGGAGCACTTTTAGGACTACATGTGTGCCAATTTTTATGGCTGCAGGTTGGTCTGAAAACTACAAATAAATAGCCTATGTTTTCCACAGTGTTCTAAAGTAAAAGTGTACCCAATTGGGTGTGGATGGGTCAAAGGTGTTGATTTGTATAGAGAATATGCACACTCATCCTTTTTATATACAATATAGATTGAAAAACAAGGACAGATTTTTAAAATTACTTTATTAAAAGATATTATCAAAATTGGTGTATTGTTCAAAGTTTGTTTACTAAATATATATTATTAAATATTTTTTTGTAATATTATTAGTGAGAGGCTGTGTTTGTTGTAATGACACAAAATTTTCGATATTTGGCCCTATATTTGTCATCAGCAATCTTAAATCGCCTGTAAATCTGTTTCTGTGTTAGAAAATTGCTGACTACGCTAAATCCTCTTTCGGTTAAATATGATTAGGGCAACTGTTTGCAACAAATCGTTGCAACTTTTATTCACACGATCTACACTGCATGTAAAGTACTAAAACCAAAATTCCTCCTACATGGGGTGTATTGTTAGCGAGTTATAACCGAAACATAAATGCAACTTTCTGCATAAATGCAACCACCTGCAACTTTTAAAAATTAGCTTAAAATTAATTCATATGAAATTACTATTTCATTTTTTGCCTTCTGAACCAACCCTTCGATCACGTGTGTCTGATCTTGCGAACGCCGAACTATTGCGGATCAAACAAGAAGTTCATGGAAAGAATCTGTTCGTCCTAACAGACGAAAGTGAAATAAATGGCAAGAAGTACTTTTAACACATTGGTTGGCAGTCTTGATAATGCAGAGGAAACTTGCTTATCGACTACAGAGTTGGCGAGGTGAATGTCGATCATCCATATCTTGTTCGCCTTGTAGATGACGTTTTAAGATCTCTGAATGTTGAGCGAAAGGATTTGGCGCTTCTGCTATCCAATACAGCACATTATATAAATGCGGCTGGTGCAGTTTTTCAATGGTAAAGAAATTACTGGCCAAGGATCGGCCATTTAACGTTCTTCTGTATTTAAGAATGTATTATAATATACACGAATATACACGATTATATATACACGACTAAAATTGTCAATATATTTTGTATTTTTTCATTTTTTACGCATAATTTATTTTAGAATTTAGTGCATAAAAAAAAACTTTATTAACATAAATGCAACTTTAGGGAATGATAAATGCAACTTTTTCCATTTTTACTGCAACAAAAAGTTACCCAAAATATGATGATGGGAATACAATAAAAAACCTCTTTGATACAGCCCATAAAGCTCTCTCTCTCTCTTTCTGGAATTTGCCATTTTTTAATTTCGATTTCAACTCTTAATTTTTGTCGACAATTCTATCAACTCCTTCTGCAGTGATAATTCTGCTGTTCGTAGGCTTGAGAAAGGTTCTAGGACCCGATCTGGAATGATCATATTAAGGACATCTTGAAATCTGTTTGCACCATCTTCTGTAAGTACTTCCAAATGCTGGCAAAATACCAGAATGTCGTCATCATTTGTTTCCACAAAGGAAAGATTTGGAAAATTACGGAATTGTCTTCGACCCAAATTTTATTTGTACAGGGCAAGTTTTGACACGAACGCAGAAATAGTTGCCTTTGCTTTGATCAAATTGAAATCATCTCCTTGGAGTTGTAGATTCGTTTCATTAAATTTACTACATAAATCAGTCGAATAAGCTACATCATTCTGGAATTTCAATAAATTCTCTCTTAACAAACCGTCTTTGCTTTCAAAAAACGTTATAACTTAGTCAAATAGGTCATAAAATCTTTTTAGACGGGTATCATTTGTTAGCCAACGAACTTCTGTGTGCAATAGTAAACGATTTAAATCTTCGTCGTATTCATCATAAAG
Organism: Metellina segmentata; assembly: GCA_947359465.1. Taxonomy (NCBI): domain Eukaryota; kingdom Metazoa; phylum Arthropoda; class Arachnida; order Araneae; family Tetragnathidae; genus Metellina; species Metellina segmentata. The sequence goes on along the minus strand of OX375880.1, from coordinate 7,097,698 downwards.
TTTCCGAAACAATCTATCATTGAGAGCATTGCTTCTGATCTTGTTAACTGCTGTAATTACATTCCGTAGTGAGCGATCACGAATATTTTTTGCCATCAAACGTTGTCTGTGAATTACACAATGCATTACATTTTGTAACACTTTTTCAAACATGAAATCAACTCACGGTTTCGTCTAACCATTGTCAGAGCATTATCGGTAACAACGGACACAATATTATCCAGATGAATACATTTTTCTTTAAAGTAGTGTTCCAATACGTCAAATATATATTTTCCTTTAGCATCTGTGTCGAATTTTTTTTAAATATTTTATAAAGCGAACGTTCTTTTTTAAAATTAATTGTTAAATAATTCAAGGATTCTACCTTTAACTCAGTCTTGAACCATTCAAAGATTCTTCTTTGTAATTAATTCTTAAATAATTCGAAGATTCTTTCTTTAAACCATTCAAAGATTATTATTTTAAATTAGCTCTTAAATCATTCAACGACAATTCTTTTCAATTGATTCGAAAATCATTTAAGGATTTTTCTTTTAAATTGATTATTATAATCATTCAAAGAATTTTACTTTAATTTTATTCTTAAATAATTAAAACATTATATTCAATAAGTTTATAAATCATTCATCTTTAAATCAAGTCTTATAAACAATTAAATTATTTTAAGCCTGTTCCTATTAAATCAATTCTTAAATAATTCACTCTTCTTTTGAATCAGTAACAATTATTTTGAATCGATTTTCAATTCTTCAAAGCTTCTTCCAATCTGCTTACCATAGTTACCCAATGATAGAAGTGCTATGCTAGTGAAGAATGGCCACATCTCTAAGCTTGGTCATTTAGGGTTTTATCAGTATGCTCCGTATAAATGATATTATATTTCAAATACATGGATAGCATCAAAAATTCATGCCAGAATAAATGGGATGCACAAATTCCAAATAAATTTTAGTCCATTCAACCACTACATTTATTACCACCTTTTCAGATATGAAATCAACCCGCGGTTTTATCCAACCATTGCCAGAGCATCATCGATAGCAATGAACACAATATTATCCAGAGGAATACCTTTTTCTGAAAATAATGTTCCAATATGTCAAATATATATTTTCCTTTAGTATCCGTTTCCAATTTTTTTTTGCGAAATGCTCTTGACAAATTTTTTTGTATTGTATGAAGCGAACTTTCGCAAAAAGTAGACCCATTGTTTAGTAAAGTAGATTCATCGAGCTGTAAAGAAAACTCGGTAGTCTTCAAAAAATCAGTTAGAGAACCCTCATTATCCACGGACATTTTGTCGATTCGTCTGACTGTAGTATTACTTAATGGGATTTTCTTAACCTTTACGCTTTGGCGGGGCGCTTAGATTTATTCAATCGTCTCACAGAACGGTTCTTTCGCATGCATGTCAGACCCCCCTTACCTATTTATCTAACTTGAGCGCAAGAGTCTTGAGTGGCATTTACGACTGAAGTTTTCCTTTCATAGTATTATGTGGCGTATCGTTTGGCGTGAGATAAATATCACCGGAGCGACCTTCTGCATTTCCCCCAAAGCGTTCACAACTCATGGTCAACAGGGTAGGGAACCCCGAACAAAAGGAGGAACCCTCTAGAAGGTCAGTCGCTGACAACTCGTAAATGGTGATCGGTACCAGCGGTCACTTAAAAAGGGGACAACATCCACAGTACACAGATCTATACCATACCGCTCGGGTATCAGATACTGTTGCAAAGACCATATTTTGGTCCAGTAAAAACCTCCTAAAATATGCAGCAAGAAATGTTAAAATATGCAATGAAATAACCCAAATATGCAATTATTTTTTATGTAATGTAATGTTAATGTACGAGTATCACGAAAAATACCTAACAAAATAAATAAAATAAAAAAATATTTTTTTCCAAAATTATAATACAATAAATAACAAGTTGTTAATGTCAGAAAGAAAAAAAGTAAAGCAAAATTTGTTGTGTGTATGAAACAAGTATAATTATTAATTACATAAAAAAATAAATCTTTAAACTTTTTTTAGTAAAAAATATTTTTATATTGTATAAAAATACCAAAGATGAGAAATAAAATTTTTCTTAGTTTGTGAAAACAGAAGGTACTTAAAGAAAACAAGGACTTAGGCATATAAAAACAATATAAAATAAAATTCATTAAAAAAAGTAAAGAAAAATTAAAAACCTTTTTGAAAAAGTTCTGCATTAAAATTAATTACCAAACCCACATTTCGATATTCAGTTGAGTAAAGTTTTGTACCTCACCGAGTTTTTTAGAATTTTCAATTTGGATCACAATAGTATATTTTTGGAAAAATCGGGAAATTTTCGTTATTTTTTTGTTAAAACTGTCATAATTATAGTTTATTACTATTAGTTTTTAAATTTGAAAAATCACGGGAAACCTTAGAATGTACTCTTTTTTGAGGTATAATTATTTTTGAAAATTGTTAATAAATAAATTCGATGCTTTTAAAAGTTGGTCAGACAAATTTCGTATTTTTTAAATAGCAATTTCCCATACAAATTTCGTATTTTTTAGAGAGTAATTTCCGATACAAATTTCCGACCAATACAACCTTTACGAACGATTATATTATGAGGGAAGCGATCAACCGGTCGGTGGTTAAGGTGCTAGTCTACAGATCGGAAAGTTCCTAGTTCGAATCCGGGTCAGTGCATGGATTTTGCAAGCGTATTTTGTAGAGGCGGCTGATGCACCTTAAAGTGTCGTGGTCGAAAGTCCTCACGTTGGGTTGGTATGGAAGTTTGGAGAGTGGGGTGCCAGCTCAGGAGGTGTTGCCTCGTCATCTGATCGTGGTTCAAAATGACGAGGTGCCGTCCTCGGAACTTTCCCTTGGAGGAGGGGATTGATCCCGGAACGTGTCGTCAATCCCGTTGTGTTGCTCTAGCACGACGTTAAATAAAATGACCATTATAAGGAAAGGGCCATATAGAAGCTTTCTAACGGATTCAATTCCAAGTAAACGAGTAATAGAATCATTGTAAAGGTTTTATTTTGGAAAAGGACGAATGGAATATTTGTAAAGGTTCAAAGAATAGATGAGGTTATTTAGTCATTATGGTGTGTCATGTGGTAAAAGCAACACTACAGCACTCGGATATCTTGTAAAGAGTTAAAGGGACCCAATCTACAAAAAATGTTTAAAATTTCGATTATTTTTTTACAAAGTTGAATAAATGTGTATACAATTCTGTTTTAAAATATATTTTTGTTTATGAAAATACCTTGAGTAGAAGTATTTTAAATATTTTTTGGAAAGCATAGTTATGTAGTAAAGGAGGTCAATTTTATGCTTTAAACTTCAATATCACAAAATGTGTATATTTTCATTAAAATGAACCTTTTCCCAGTCTATTCAAGCAAATACAAAAAAAAGGTGTACTAGTGAAACATATTCTACAACATATTTTAACCCAGGCTTTTTTTTCTATCTGTTCAGAAAAGTTACTCTTCATTTTCAAAAAATAATAAATGAAGAGTTGTGGAAAAATATTCTCAAATTTTCAAATTTTGAATTTATTAAAACTCTTTGTTGAAGTGTTTAAAAGTGTCTTCAAACCTGTATAAAAAAATTCAGATCAGTACACATGAGAGAAAATGCTCTTTAAAATTTGACCATTTTAATATTACGGAGGTAGGACTGCACGGGTCCCTAAAGCCAATTATTTTCGCTTTTCCTATTCTGAGCTTGTTTGAGAATATTATATTTTCTGCTTTACATTATAGATTCTTGTGATGACGCCATAGAATATATTGTTTTTATATACACTCATGTCTATACATTAAGGATAATGCCAGTTCTGGCAAATAAAGGTTCAGAAACAAAACAAACGCGACTTATTCATGAAGCCCATTTATTAAACAAAAGATAAAGAACAAAAAAGATGGTGTATGTATGATACCATACATAAAAAGTACGATTTTTGCTAACTGGAACAATTGCAAAAAAAAAGAACTGACATTAAGGATAATGCCAGTTCTGGCAAATAAAGGTTCAGAAACAAAACAAACGCGACTTATTCATGAAGCCCATTTATTAAACAAAAGATAAAGAACAAAAAAGATGGTGTATGTATGATACCATACATAAAAAGTACGATTTTTGCTAACTGGAACAATTGCAAAAAATATAACCTTACAAAAACTTAACATGACACGGTTGGTATGATGGTTAATACATTGTATATATGTCTCCCATACGTTGAAATACAGTCCGTACAACGCCTAGGCATGCTGAGGATAAAATTATCGAGCTGATCTTGGGGAAGATCACTCCATTCAGCAAGCAATGCTCTCCGAAGTTCCGATACACATGTAGGAGGTGGTTGACGGGCTGCAACTCGTCGGCCAAGTATGCCCCACGCATGCTCTATTGGATTCACGTCAAGTGAGAATGCGGGCCATTCTATACGGGTGATATCCTCAAATTCAAGGCATTCGTTTACAATGTTTGCACGGTGAGGACGGGCGTTGTCATCCATAAACACAAATTCTGCGGCCATGGCACCCTTAAACAAACGTACATGTTGTTCCAGAATGATGTCCCGATAAATTTGGCCTCTCATGGTTCCGAATTGAACATGTAGAACTGTTCTGGAGCCCAGTATAATTCCGCCCCAAACGAGCGATCCTGCACCACCGTAACGGTGTCGTTCAATGATGTTGTCTTGGTGGTAGCGGGTACCTGGCTTTCTCCATATAAACGTCAACCGTGAATCAGACTGCAAGCTAAACCTGGACTCGTCGGAAAACATCACACAAGCCCACTGTGACGATGTCCACATTGCATGTTCTCTACTCCAGTCTAACCGCTGGCGACAGTGAGTTGCCGTGAGCGAAATACATCCCAAACGTTTGTAAACGGTTTGCCTTGAAACTGTCGTATACGTGGCTGAAGATAGCTGACGAGAAAGATCGGATGCTGTGCTCCGTCTGCTTCTTTTTGCAGTTACTGCCAAATACCGGTCGTCATTCGGCGTTGCAACTCGGGGGGACCTGTACTGTAACGTCTACTGACATTTCCATCATTTTGGAATCGTTGCCAAAGCCTAGAGATAACACTTTGGGCGATTCCAAGTTCCTCTGAAACTTCCGTCTGAGTACGCCCACATTCCAGGCGGCCGATAATTCTACCACCTAAAAAATCATCGACATGCGTCCTCTGTGCCATAACTATTCGGTTGTGGCACTGAGCTGCTTACAGAACGCTTGTGAACAATTTTGCTTCTTTGCTACCATTCCTTCTATCCACCTCTCTTACACTCTCGTCATTGTGACATACTATCATCGTCATCTGATGGCTTCCTGTTATTTGGATATTATTCTTGAAGATGTGTGCGATGATTCTACATGGTGAAATTTTTACTTTAGAGTTCGATTTCCGTGTGATTCTGAATTATCCTTAATTTATGGACATGAGTGTAGAAGAGGTAGTGTTAACAATTTATAAAGTCCTCCGCGAGAGATATAATTATCTTACTAGTGCTAGAAAGATAAGTACTAGGAGCAGAAAGTGCTTAAAACTGCGACGAACGTCACAGAATAAAGTCTTTGTAGAATAATGTTTCTTGAAATATTATCACACTTTTGGCCGATTTTTTTTTCAATTCTAAGTTTGATGTTCTGCAGTGCAAAGCGCGTATTGCCACACCATTTTCTATTTTCTAGCTGCGGATAAACCTCACTACACCGCCCAAGTGACCACAAACACTTTATAAATAACACATATATGTCAATGACAAAATACTAATTCCAAAAGTTATCGACAGAATTGCAAATTCTGAAAGTATGCTTTGGTTTTAAATAAAGTAAGTTAATTAATTTTGATGTTTTATTATAAATATGTAGTACATATATTTAGCCGATAATTGTGTTTTGCGTTTTTTTAAACTGACACTATTCAGAGACACCTGTCGCTCGATCTAACAACCTAAATGGCACCAAACTCGGTATGGAAGACTAATGATAACATGGGAAGTAAGATTAATTGAGAAAAAAAATTAGTTAAAAAAAATCAACGATAGGGGTATTTATGGCGCTGTACAAACTAATGTTCTAAACTCACGAAGAGCTGTGGATGCATTGCACTGATTAAGATAATACAGCTTCACCAGTAATGAGTGTTCTGGTAATGTGAGTCGTATATTCACTTGAGCTGGCTCACTTCAGTTGAGAATATTTTTCGGAGCTGTCTACATGTTTTTTCTAGCCCAAATTATTGGTGATGTTGTCGCATACGAAGCATGAATTTGCCTTTTGCTTTGATACCCGTGTTTTATGCTAATAATCGGTTTAGTAAGCTACAACAGCGCCATAAATACCTCTATCGGCGATTTTTGGAACTAAATTTTTTTTTACACGGAAACCTATTTCTCATGTCATTATTAGTTTCCATACCGAGTTTGGTGACATTTCGGTTGTTAGATCGAGCTACAGGTGACTCTGAATAGTGTCATTAAAAAATCACCTTGTATTAATTTTAACTTTAAAAATTCAGTTCGTGATTTTGAACCACTGTCAGATGACGAGGCAACACCTGAGCTGGTAGCCCACTCTCCAAACTTCCACAACAACCCAACGTGAGGATGTTCGGCCACGACAGATTTAAGGTGCACCAAACGCCTCTAAAAAATACAAGCATCCATACACTGTCCCGGATTCGAACTAAGAATCTTCCGATCTAGAGGCTAACACCTTAACCACCATACCGGTTGGTCGGCGGTACCTCATTGGAAGGTTAAAGATGAGTATGGTTGGGTTGAGGTGTTTTATGGCGCAAGGACCCTATTTGGCCATGCTTTGTCAGACACAAGACATACACTATGAAGTAATATACAGGCACACAATAAAAGTTTTTCTGACCCAGAAGAGAGAAATACAACCAGGGAGGAATGCACCTGTCAGGAATCAAACCTGCGTCATACAACTCGAAGGTTGCTAGCGCAGTGGACATACCCACTGATCAACAACGGCACCAAATATTTTTATAGAGTTTCATAGAGGTTTCTGTATAGAAAACTCGTCTGTGTGCATGTACTACGTGAAGTACTGTCGATTAAAAAAACCTTTACACCTTTCTTCATTCGAGCATTTTCAACAGTAGAGAAAATTCAAAGGTAGCGTTTGACAGACACTCACGTCCTTCTATAACTTCAAATTTATAAAATTGCATAAGGGGCAGTTTTCATATTAAATTGAGTACCAACTTCAGAATTCTATTTCGAATCAATATCACAATTTAACTTCAGGTACCAAATTTCATGTCGTTAGGTCTTACCGTTTCGAAGAACAGAAAGATTGGAGCTCCTAATGTTGAATCAGTTTCTTATAAATTTTTATGGATATCTTCCTAAATAATGTATCCATAGTTTTGATATTTTGTATCGTGTTACAACTCATATAAAAGCTACATAATGTTTTATTTTAGAAACATGTTTTAAGTATGCAATTATTAAATTACTGTTTGAAAAAATTACGAATTGGAGCCCTATAAAATTTTGACGGGAATCGATTAAGGACTACTAATAGGATCGTGCAAAATTTCAGCTCATTCCTATAGTTAGTTATTGCGATTTTAGGGGGGCAATCTAAAATTTGAAAAACGTCCGACAAACCTCGAAAAATACTTCTCGCATCGTTTACACTTGCATAGTAAATACATTAATGTAATTCTCAAATATTCCGCACTTGCAACTATATATATATATATATATATATATATATATATATATATATATATATATATATATATATATATATATATATATATATATATATATATATATATATACATATAAAAGGATATGTCTATGTATATGTGTGTATATACACTACCCTACAATAAAGGACCGGACGCCAGCGGATTGGCATAAAATCCAACTACTTGTTTGGGTGTGATTTTCGTGGCATGGCATGGGAACTTTGCATGTTGTTCCTGGTCAATTGAACGCCGACGCCTACAAAAACCTTTTGGACAATCATGTTCTTCCTACAGTCTGGCATTTTTATGGAATGGACGAATGTTACTTCCAGGACGACAACGCTCCGTGTCATGTTGCAGCCTCTGTCGAGCAGTGGTATCGAGATATGGACGTAAAGCGTCTTCCCTGGACTGCTCATAGTCCCGACTTAAACACCATAGAACATAAGAGGGACGATTTAGAGCGACGCTTACGGACCAGGGTACCACGACCGAAATCTACAGCTGAGCTGGCGACATTATTGCAGCGGGAATGGACACAAATACCCACAGCTGTGATTTGAAACCTTGTTGAAAGTATGCCCAGAAGGGTTGGTAGTGTCATTGCAGCACGAATGGGACCATCCCCCTATTAAAGCATGTATTCTTTCACTTAGAATACATCATGTGCTGTCCAGTCCATTATTGTAGGGTAGGGTATTCACTATACAAATGTTCACCCTTTGACCAATCCACACCAAATTTCGTACTTCTACTTTAGAACACGCCGACCAACCGGTATAGTGGTTAAGGTGTTAGCCTCTAGATCGGAAGATCCCCGGTTCGAATCCGGGTTCATGCATGGATGTTTGTAAGCGTGTACCAGCTCAGGTGTTGCTTCGTCATCTGAACATGGTTCAAAATTACGAAAGTAATTGTTAGGGGCAATGATGGCCCTCCCACTGGGTGCTCCTTCACAAGTGGCCATCACTTCCGGCCTTGTAGTGGCCAATGACTTCGGTCAAAATATGCCCGCCATTTAAAAAAAAAAAAAAAAACTTTAGAACATTGCGGAAAACATAAGCTATTTATTTTCTGTATTCAGACCCATCTGTAACCATGAAAATTGGTACACATGTAGTCCTAAAAGTGCCCCTCGAACCCCAACTTTAAAATGTAAAGTTTGTTTTTCGGCAATATATGGACACGGATAAGGAAACACGTTCTACAGGGTTTGTGTATGAGTTAACACAGGGAAATGTTGCTGTCATATTTTAGCTGTCGCGGTAAAAAACTCATCCTAAAGAGTTTGCGTATTTGAGTTAACACAGGGAAATATTGCGGTCATATTTTAGTAATAGATATAATTCTTGGATCGCTGAAATATACGTTTGAAATAGGGTAGAAATTAGTAATTCGCGTAGCGATAAGTACAAATAATCTCGATATGCGAATAGCGACTTTCTATGTACAGATGACCTTTGAAATTGCCACTAATTGTAGGATTGAATATCTCCGGATATACGTAAAGATAGTCGCAAGACATTCCACCTTTATACAAATTTAACGATGCAGAATCGGATCATGGCATCAAAACGTTGAGTTTCCATTCGAAATTATGTCGTTTGTGCAAAATGTGATATGAAGACTCCCTTATGCAATTGTTTCGGATTTGAATTTGTAAGAACGTTATTCCCAATTAAATGATACCTTTGAATTTGCTCTAGTCTGAATAGTGCTCGAAATAAAAGAGGTGGTTCTGTTTTTTTTGCGACTGTAGCTGTTACTGTACTTCGCATTCTCGTAGTCTGTTCCGATTTTATCTATTATCGTCATACATTTCTTAGCAGTACAATCTTAAACTTAGAAGACTTGATTGAGAATTTCATCTACATACTATTTTCATTTTTAAATCCCATACGATTTCTAAAATGCATACAATGTTTTATCCTTTCGGGTCTTTCACATCCCAAAATACCTTTTATTGTTGGGCTGCGATAGTTCGGTTGATAACGGAATAGCAACCGGAGGGTTGCGAGTTCGAACGCAACCAAAGGCCGTCGTGTAGATGGGGGTTGGTGTACGTTAAACCTGCCGTGTTCTCAATTGTACTCACGTTGGCGTGGTGTGGAAGTTTGGAGAGGTGTGCCAGCTCAGGGTTTACCTGACCAGTGACCATGGATCAAAATTACGAGGTGTTGTCCTCGAATCTTTCCCTTCGGGTCGTCATCAGTGGCACGTTGTGTTGCTCGTATGTGACGTTAATTATCTCATTTACGTCGCACGGTTATAAACAGTTAAATCAATGTAAGAATGAGAATTCTGCTTGTTAAATGCCTCATTAATTTTGTATTGAAAGCCTTAACTTTCCTCCTAGAAACACCAACATGTCCGTTTCATTAACTTATCCAATACATTAGAGGCCATGACAGATTGAACGTGCACCAGAGAACACGAAAGTGTTTGGGTGGACTGAGTTTTGAACTCGAAGCCCTCTGGTTGCTTATCTGTTTCTCTTTCAAATAGGGATGCGACATCGATGTCGATATTTTTAAAACATAGATGTTTTATAAAAACATCAATTTATTTATTGGAGCCGATGTTTCTTTAACATAGATGTTTTATTTTTGAGTAAAAAAAGCACATAGTAAAAATTAAAAAAATTTACCGTGCAACTAAGTAGTATTAGTCAGTGGATTCGACATCCGTCCCATCAGAGTTTCCCCCCCCCTAACTGGTGGGATAGTTAGTGAAAAGAGGAGTCGGTCTAAGGAGGAGAAAGTTAACAAACCTATTTTTTTACAAACTGTAAATAAAAAATAATAAAGCCTATAATATTAATAGGCCCCAATATTTTTTGTTGTTGTTTGTCGTTTCTCATGCCTACACTGGCAGACCAAAGGAGTGCCAGGCCCGTCGAAGACGACAAGAGGCGAGGGGGGTGCGCCTTCCATGTAAGTGAGCCCCATTGGGAGGAAGTCCGACTTTGCTCGACATACATGACACATCCGTTTTACAGGAAGGTCCCTTTCATACATCCATTCACTCACACATTTCGTAATTTAGATCTCAATCAGAGGCCGATAACCCCTTGATCAGGTACCCCCAGAGGTATTCAATATTTTTTATTTATAGTAAATAAGAAATAAGTTTGTTATGTTTTCCCCATAAGAGTTGATAAATAATTAATTATAACTAACAATAATTATTGTTATGTACCTACCTACTTATACTTGTAGTTAGAACCTATTTCAAATTATTGTAAATATTATTTTCTTTTGTATTCAATTTTAAAATAAGATATTTCTTAATTGTTCTAATTAATTTTTAGACTTTGTTTTGACAGTTAAAAATCTTGGTTCTAAATTAATGAACACAGCAACTGACAAATTAAGTCCCCCCACCGGGCGAACAGTAATGTTAGAGGTTACTAAACGAATTTTAAAAAAATGGGAAGAAAAGTTTAAATACACTGATGTTTAAATACATCGATGGTTTTTGGACAATGTATTATCAACATCGATGTTTTAATATTGAACATCGATGTTTTGTTGTCGATGTTCCATCCCTACTTTCAACCGTGCTACCGCGTTCCCGACAAGAATATAACTGTTTGGGTTTCCGTTAGATGATTAGCATATGACATTGAGGGTGTTATGACTATCCCCATACATTGTTTTTGAAAAGTTGTCAGAAACATCTGGCGAAGCTATCTGAACAGAGCATATAGAAGTTGAAATCGTAGATTCTTTGAAAGATGACATCGGTGAATGGTAAACGCCGACTTGTATAAAAAAAACAGTGAAAGGAATTGCTTATTTAGCATTCTGGTGGTTCGATAGGGATAGGATTTTGAAACGCTCTCTGGATATGTGAAAACGGGCTGAATATGAGAATGCTAAAAATACAGAGTTGTAAGTATAAAAATGGCGAATTGTTTTGAGATAACATTTCTGGCATTGTTTTCTAAAATATTGGCGTGGATAATTTTGTCTGTAATTGAAAACTCACTTTGTGTGAGACATTTGTTAACCCACGTAAAGTTGAGGGGATTAAGTACGAGTTATATTTCCGACCACTGAGCTTTTAGTATGGTAATTTGGTAATTTTTTAAATTAACGTCGTACTAGAGCAACAAAACGGGCTATTGACGACGGTCCTTGATCAGTCCCTTAAGGGAAAGATCCGAGGACGACACCTCGTTTTTTTGAACGAAGGTCAGATGACGAATCAACACCTGAGCTGGCACCACCCCACTCTCCATATTTCCACACCAACCCAACGTGAGGACTTTCGGCCACGACAGATTTAAGGTGCACCAGCCGCCTCTACACACCATACACTTATAAACATCCATGCCCGGACCCGAATTCGAACCAGGAACTTTCCTATCTAGAGGCTAACACCTTAACCACTATACAGGTTTTTTCGGCGAGCTTTTAGTATGAAGAAACGGCTTGCAAAGCGTTTTTTATTTCATTTCAACGGCAGATTTTTGAACTTTTGACAAGAATGTTTACTAAATAATTTATATAAAAGCAAGGTTGCCAGAACACATCGATAGCTATTTTCCACTGCTTTCACACGGTTTGCACAATTTTTTGAGTTTTTTTGCAACCTGCTAAGTTATTTTTTCTTTCTTCAAGATCTGGTTCCGCAATAACATTAATGGGTTTGCCAATCAGGAAGTGACCTGGCTTTAAAATTTCGAAATCATACAAATCTGACGACAAAGGTGTGAGGGGGCGAGAATTCAATATACCCTCAATTCACATAATCTTGACAGTAATTTTTCCCGCAAGCATGATCGAACACTCATTCGGAATTAATTAAAAATCTTCTGTATTTTCACTTATCATGTCCTCTTTTTTACAAAATAATTTTCCAAATGTTCACTTTTCTGATATTTATCTTCTGGCGACCCTACCTTAACTTCATCTTGTGAATGGGGGAAATTTGGGGATTTCCGCTGTATCGGCAAGAAGGGTTCTTGTCTTAACGAAAGGGAGGGGTGCTATAAGAAATTCTCTGTGTTTTTCTGCTTAAAATGACGTCCAAATCATGTTTCTATCTTAATTAGAACTAGAGATATAATAATTTTTGTGGTGCGTTGTTTTGAAAATCTAACACTCTTGACAGTTGTTGTCATGGTAACAACATGTGTCTAAAACTTTAAATGCGTTTTTCTCCCTGATACTTTTTTCAAGATTTCCTATATTCAAATAGCTATAAGTCGAAAACCGATAAAGTTTAAAAGTTGAAATTTGGAATATATCTTTTTCAAACATTATACTTTAATTTTGATTCAGCAAATTTGTAACAAATATTTACTTTTAAAAATATGACTTAAAAAAAAGTACCTTAAAATTTTTATTAAAATGCTTTTTATTTTTTATTAAATTAATATTTTTTTAATTCCTGAATCAAAATTAAAGTTTATAAATTTGTGAATAATTTACTGCAAGAATTTTGAAAATGGATCAAGAATATTTTGAGTTTTAGCAATTTAAAATGACCCCCCTTTTTTTCAAAGAATTTTAATTTGAAATTTTTAAAAAACCATTTTTTTGATACCAAACAGCCCACTGCACCCCTAAATACAACCAGCTGAGCCCTGTCAATCTAAAGATCGGTTATTAAATACGGGCACCTTCTATCAAAATAGCTTCTTGACGTCACTCTTTCTACAGCCAATAGGGAACTCAGCATCGTATGACGCACGCTCGCGTGGTTTCCAAAGTTGATCTTGTATATGCATGCATGCAACTGTCAAAATAAATGTATGGTTCGACGCTAGAATATTAGATGTATAAGAAACGCAAAAACATCACCTTCCTCTTTAATTGATTGTTTACATGGAACGGATGTGTGTGTATGTGTGTATATTCTCCATACAAATCTACACCGTTTGACCCATATACACCCAATTTGGTACACTTACGGCCGTAATCACAAGTCCAAGTTAACTCGAGGATCAAGGATAATCCGCGAGTTATCAAAAAAACCGTATTCACAAGTCTTGATCCGTTGTTTAAACTGCCATTTGGGTGTTATATTTTGATCCTCCGAAATCGGCGAGTTAACTCACGAGTAAGAGTTATTACGCATACGCAGTACTATCTTTTTGCGAAGGAAAGAAAATGGATGACACATTTCATTCTTTGCTAAATTACGCTATTCTTGCGACGACTGGACTGGACCTATCATTACGGAGCACCTGCTTAATGGCAGCTCATCTCCTCATCATAATATTGCTTAAATGAAAAAATTTAAAACATAATTTTATTGAAATTCAAAAGAAAAAAGGAAATAAAGGTAGCTACGTAAACAAGCAGCTTGGCGAAAAGATAGATGGCGGTACCTCCGTCCGCTAAGAGCGAAAGATAAAATATGGCCATGGCAAATGCACAAGTTACTTTTCACACTACCAACACACACCTATACTGACAAGCATAAAGATAATCGGATTACATTCATTTGTCAAGACATTGAGTACAATTCTTTCTTGAAAAATTTAGGTTTCCATAAAAATCCAATTTGAAATTAAAAACCTATGCATTTCTTTTCCCTAACCCAGGCCTCGAAATAGATTTTCTAAAACAGATGCGCCTTGTGCACCTAAGTTTTTAAATTAGGTGCACAGGTTATATTTTAAACGCACATTTAAAAAAATGTATTACAAGAGTATTACTGTAATGTAAACTACTTTATTAGTTGGATATGTTTAGAAAGGTTGGTAGTAGATAGTAAATAAAAGATATTTAAAACATCTACATTCTCCCTTCTCAGGCGCACGGCTGTCGCAACAGTCGCTTCAACAGAGCCACCAGCAAAATGTTTTGATCATCGGAAAGTTCTGGTGGCAGTGGCACAAAGAAACCTTCATCCTGTAAAAACCCGTTACGGCCCAGCGATTTTTTTCGAATAGTGTGCATTCAGGAATTTTAATTACGTTCCTTTAGAGCAGTGTTTCCCAAAGTGTGGTACGCGTACCCCCAGGGGTACGGGAAGAGTTTGGTGGGGTACGCGTTGCACCGGAGTTTGGTGGGGTTATGCACTGCACTGTGCTTGGCTGTGCCTAATTCTATGTTCTCATGAGTCAAGTCAAGACAGTCTTGTGAGGCGTGAGATGGTCCGGAGTGACACGGCAGAAATATACCCACTTCCTTACAGAAACAACTTCGTTAAACCTCCGTCGGGGGGAACCGGTCTGTCAGGCACAGCTTTGACATGAATTTCAATGTTTTCTTAATGATAGATTTCAGTTGAGAAATTGTTTATGACTGGAATTGGCTTTGTAAACTAGCATACTTAGCAGATATATTCTCTTTTTTAAATTACCTCAACTTATCATTACAAGGCAAAGAAATTTCATTGTTTCACGTTCAAGATAAAGTGAACGATGCCATCGCAAAACTAAAGTTATGGCAAAAGAGAGTTGATAATGGAGAAGTAGGCTCGTTTCCCTCTCTTCATGAGTTTATAACAAGTTCGACTACTAAAATTGATGCTGATACTCTAAAATGCATAATTATGCATAAAATGCATAATTGAAATGCATTTCCTTGATTTAACCAAAAATATTGAATGGATAAGATATCCGTTTAACATTAACACAACATCCTTGCCAGAAGATTTGTCGCATGCGGAAGAAGAGCAATTGGTTGGAATTGGCTTCAGACAGATTCTTGAAAAATAAACATAAGGAGAGTATTTTAACATCCTTCTGGTTACAAATGCAACCTGTGTATCCGGTTTTTTACAGAAAAAGTTCTAAAATACATCTTGCCTTTTCCAACTTCATATTTATGTTAAGTTGCTTTTTCATCATTTGTAGACATTAAGTCGAAAAAAAGAAACAGACTATTGGACGTGGAACCACATCTCAGATTAAAATTAACAACCAGGGAAACAAATTATGACGATGTGTTATCTCAGCACAAACAATTTCATCCATCTCATTGATCCAAATAAACGTTATTTAAAACATAAATTTTCTTTTTCTTTTCTTATTATTTCGTGTTTGTAAAAAAAAATTCCATTTTGATTGTTATTAAAATACATCCATTTTTTTGTCGAGGGGTACTCAGCGTTACGATAATTATAGAAAGGATACACCTATGTCAAAAGTTTGGGAAACACTACTTTAGAGCGAGAGAGTGCTCTGTACATCTAGCGGGAAAAATTAGGTGCATAATTTTATTTTCATGTGCACAGTGCACCTGTGCACCCGGGTATTTCGAGCCCTGCCCTAACCCAAATTAAATGCCGTATGCGTTCTATTGAATCACAATTTGAAATCAATTCTACGGCGAAGTACGATCAGTATGAATCATTCAACGATCAGTATGAATTTCATTCATACTGATAGTCGTCGTCACCAATATAAACAATATCACGAGATCGTGAGGAGACGGTAGTAGCGGTAATAAAAAAAAAACTACAAAACTCCAGTTAAATTTTTTCCCCTTTTAGTCTGCTGACAAATTGCTCCACTGCAAAATCAAACAGAAGCACGGAAAAAATAAATAAAGATTCTGCGATCTTTTACGCTTTTGCCATTCCAAAGAAAACAATAATAATTAAATTCTATCAAATTAATTTTAAAATGCTCTAAATTGAATTTTAAAATTCGCCGCGACCCAAAAATTGCAAAAAATTTGGACTACCTGTGTGCCAAATCCCATTACTGTAAGCGCCATAGAAATGTCAGGATTTTGCGGCCACGAAACAAACTCTTCCTTTTATAAGAGTAGAGAAAATGACCAACTCAATGAAATTTGCTTTTGTAATTACCCTATAAGGATTATCTTGAAATGATTCATGTATTGGGTCCAAATTTCTTATATAAATACGTTATACGGCTTACGTTGGATCAATTCATTCTGAAAAAAGGAGGGGAAATATGATACTCCTTAAGCCAGTGGTGGGCTCGCATCGGGTCATTGAGCGCCTCATTCCATATAATATTATAAAGAGCCACACTATAGTTATATAGTATTAAATACACAAATACGAATTGAATTGGATGAGTAGGGTTACATATTCTAAACATGCCTTAAGTGCAATGTAAAGCACACACTTAAGAACATAATTATGGGAAAGAAAATACAAAATAAAAATATTTCAAAATTTTAATAATAAAATTAAAATATAATAAAAACGTATTAATAAAAAGTATAATATTCAACGAAGATCTTTGATCTTCATCTGCCGAGTCAATTTAAGGTGTAGGAAAAACACTATAATTTTTTTTTTTAATTTCAACTTTAAAATTCCAGTTTTTTCACAGTAGGTCATTGGTTTACGCTTAAAACCATTTCAGCGAGAAAAAAAATCCTATTAAACTAATTATTAATTAGCTAATAAAGGTATAATGACCTTATTAGCGTTCTTTTTGAACAGTGATATCTCATATTCTAATTTGTATAGAAAGACAATTCTAGTTGGAAATTATTTCAATATTATTCTTCATGTTTTGACCCCCAATCAAGTTGTTAGAGAGAAAAGTTTTTCTGTTACAACTTTTTTCGCCGAGGATGCGTAAAAAAAATCAAGATTTTTTCTGGAAATTTAGGATTTAAAAATCCATTAAAAATTTATTTCTTAACTAATAACTCTAAGTGAAGCTCAAAGCATCCGCTGTATTATATAGATTATTACTAGCCCGGCGTTGCCCGTGCCTGTGGTGTAAGGTACTAATCTGGTGTAAAAATTTCCGCAGATTTCAAATCCATTGAAGATATATTGAATTAAAAAATTATTTATTTAAAGAAAATCAAATTTTTAGGTATCACTTTAAACTGACATTTTCCGTAGATTTCAAATCCGTTGAAATTTTTACTCTATCTTTAACGGTCCAGGAGAGAAAAAAAGAATTGACTTCAGTTAAAAGATTTATCGTCTGGCTGGAAATTTATTCGTCCGCGCAAAATTAAGGCGGAAATGACAAAAATAATTTTCTTCGTGTACTGCGGATGAAAAAAACTTGGCATGATTCCAAACCCTGACTGCGAGGTCACAAGGGTAGAAAACGTTCTCTCTTGAAAAAGCTATGGAAAATAAAACTATTAAATTCATTTAAAAATCTTCTAGATTGAATTGTAAAATTCGCCGCGACCCAAATATTGCAAATAATTCGGACTACCTGTGTGCCAAATCCCATTGCTGTAAGTGCCATAGAATCGTCAGGATTTTGCAGCCCCGACAAACACCTTTATTTTTTATAATAGTAGAGGTAATGATACAAAAACAATTATAATAGGTCAATTCCTTGTTGAGTTGCCACTGTTGGAACAAAGCATCCAATTGCAAAAACTTTTTTCTTCAGAAATCGAGCTTAAAGTTTTGGAAACTTGTCTGTTCATGATGACCATTACCTAACAAAAACCCTTGTTCAGGGTCGGATTTAAGAGTATGCCGCCTATAGGCTAAAGTCCATTTGGCGCCCCCTCTATAGTTCATATTTGCTTAATACATTTGTTTTATACAACAAAATGATAGAGTTCATTGGAGTTTTTTCATCTTTTTTAAACATAAAGTTCATTTAGTTTAGATAAAACTACAATTTTAATTGGTTTACATGATAAATTATATATCTATTCAAATTAGTTATCAACTTGGTTTTTTTTTACTTACTTCTTTTAAGATTCGTTAAAAAAGGAAATGGGTTTCGAACTTCCTTCAAGTATTCGAATTCCTCACAGTTGTTTCTCTGTTCCGTAAAATATTCTTCAAGAGAGCCATACAAATCTGACCAACAAAACATCCACAGTTCCACTTTGCATGGCTTTGCTAACTTTATGGATTCTGTGAAGCACGGTGCTACAGAAACACACCATAAACGCAGTCTCAAAACTATCTCGGGATTCACATCTAGTCGTTGCTTTTTCTGTTGTGTTATTTGAAATTCTTGTCAGAACAATGTACACTTCATCCCAAGACTCTCGTAAACTTTGGCACGCGTCATCTCTTGCTGACCATCGAGTAGGACACACTTTTTTAATTGTTCTCTTATTCTGATAAGATTCTTCCATAACGCTTGCTAGGCATTCCCATCGCTTTGTAGAGCACGTAAAAAATACATATATTTCTTGGAGCAACATGAAATGTTGTAACATGTATTCTTAAATACTTCATTTTAACCTTTGAATTGCCAAACTGCCGCCCCTGAAAAATTTGCCGCTCTAGGCTGCAGCCTACTTAGCCTATTCAGAAATACGTCCCTGCCCTTGTTAACTAGAAAACTTTTTCGAATCGTTCCAAGATCTTGGCTTCTTTTGAAACCTGAAGAATTGAAGAATATTTTGAAGCAATTAAAAAATTTGCATTTACTGTTCGATTTTTACGATTTCTAGTGTGTACATACACCTTAACAATATTCGTGAAAATATTCCGAAACAATAAAAAATAACGAATTTAAATTTTCAACGGGAACCGCATTTGGCCAACCCTGACTTAAGCTGTCTTCACTCAGTGTGTCAAGAGAACTTGATCTATAGATTTACCAAGTACATAAAAGGAAGAGATATACAATCTAAATAAGAACTCTTATATACACTCAATGCCATAAAAATTTTTCGCACCAAGAAAAAGTCGTCAAAATGAAACGAAATTTTACACACGTTAGTACTACTTTGATATCAGTAAGTGATTAGAAAATCAAAGAAAAAGGATCATATATTGCAGAAAAAAGTACAAATGAACGTACAAGTAGTAGTACTCTGTTGGACCCCCTCTAGCGCGAATGCACGATGCGATACGAGCGGGCATTGAGGTATGATGTCCTGGGACATCTCGTTCCACAGTTGCTGTAAACGCGCCTCTAGTTCGACCAAACTCGTAGAGTGTACAACTTGCCGTCCCAAATGATCGCAGATATACTCGATTGGTGACAAATCTGGGGATCGAGCAGGCCAGGGAAGGGTGGTAATGGGGCGGAGGCAGTCTTGTGACATCCTTGCTGTGTGTGGCCGAGCATTGTCTTGTTGAAAATGGCTCCTGGGAGTCCTGCCATGAGTGGCATCACATGTGGCTGAAGGATGTCATGGACGTACCGCTGGGCTGTCATTGTACCATGGATCAATATTAGGGGTGACCGTGTATCGTAAGCAATGACACCCCATACCATCACACCAGCTGTGGGAGCGGTGTGTCGCTGTAGAGAGGCCTCCACACACGAACACGATTGTCATCACTGCTCAAATTGAATCTAGATTCGTCGCTGAAGACGACCTGGTTCCATTCCGTTGCAGTCCAATCCCGTCGTGCAAGACACCACTCCAAACGGAGGCGTCGGTGGGTGGGTGTCTATGGCAGCACACGTAATGGGCGCCGCGATACCAGATGTCCTTCAGCCAGGCGCCTTGCGATGGTTCGGGAAGACACGGGGGCCCGTAGTGAAGGTGCTGCCTGTGTCTGGATAGCAGCCAATGAGGTAGTTGGCTCTACGCGTGTGTTTCGTATTATGTGACGGTCTTCTCGACGACTGGTCTGTCGAGGGCGTCCTGATCCTGGTCGCAGTGAAAATGACACCTTCTCACAGAAAAATCGGAACGGTCTACTTGATGAGCTACTTGCAGAGCTGACCACCCAGTTTCCATCATCCCGATGATTCTTCCCCTCTCGAACTCTTGACACCTGCTCATATTGTCTTCGATGGAGGCGTAACGGCATGTCTACCTAAGGGTTTTCTTTGCAAAAGATTAAGTACGCTCAAACAAGCTCTGCTTACCTGTTTCATACTCCCAAGGAGAACGTGTGTCTAAGTGCCCAAAGGATACTCGGTGGGAATCATTTATTGCAAATGTCATATGCTGCGCAGTAGCGCAATAACCACAAACGCCTTTCCCGACTCTCGATTCCCTATTCAACTAACATTGATTTACTACTATTTTACAACTTCACAGTGCCTAAAATACCTTCCCCAAATTCGTCATCAGCTCTCGGACTACTATGTATATACACAGTTATATACACATGTACATATGTTAATGCTTAAAGTGTTAATAGCAAAACCGTATTTAAAAACCCTTTAAAAAAATTAGAATGAGCTCAAAATAATTTTCAGCATGGTCACATTTGCGTGAAAAAAAATTAACTCATCCAAAATGCTTAAAAGGCCCGGTGCACACATCCGGTTTTTCAACGTGCGGTGCCACTGCGGTAACGTAGCCCAACTATGCACACATAACCGTGAAATGACGCACGAATTCATTTCGCGCCATTTGCGATAAATATTCTATCGTAGGAAACGTATTTGTATTTATTTCGCTTACTTGGTGTAAAAAAGAGTATATTTTGTAACAAAATAGACGTTACTGGATACAACCATTTATAAATTATTATTTATATTCCACTTGTTTATAAAAACAAGCGGCGCTGGAGGCATGTGTGCACTGCTTCATTGGATCTAATGTATCTGAGACCGCACTTGCGTTGCGGTAGCGGCGCCGCACGTTGAAAAACCGGATGTGTGCACCGGTGTAAGTAGCTCGAGCTGCACGTCAAACTCGAGTCACGTGGCTCCTCCGCAATCAAGCGCAGACCGGCGAGCCAAGGCACTGCCTTCTAGGGTAGCCAGTTCCCCGTCAGCTGCCGATACTTATGTAAAATCTTTATTTGCGTCGGGTTATTATTTAAAACCGCCGTATTCGTCTGGCTTTTTGCACATATTTTCAATAGTAATTAATAAACATGCTATAAAAATTTCAGAGTGCCTAAAGAATATTTTTTGCGTTCATTATAATACAAGTTCGGGGCAGTCGGGTTGTACTTTAAAACCTTCCAAACAGTCTGGGAGTTTTATTTCTGCACTCTATGAATGCTAAATTAAGAGATTAATAAAATTTCTAAGTGCCTAAAGGATACTCGCTGGGATGAATTTTTTTGCAAATATCCTATGCAGCACAGTAGCGAAATAACCGCAAACGGCGTTCCCGACCCTCGATTCCCTATTCAACTAACATTGAATTTCTACTATTTTACAATTTCATAGTGCCTAAAGTACCTTCCCAAAATTCGTCATCAGTTCTCCTACTAATACCTCAACCCGCATAGACTAAACAATGCAAAGTCAGAGAATGAGAACAAGCTATGTCATGTGAGTGGTTGAAATTAGGAATGCGACATCGATATCAATGTTTTCAAAACATAGATGTTTTTAAAAAAAAACATCGATATATTTAACATCAATATATTGGAGTCGATGTTTTTGTAACATCCATGTTTATACTTGTCGATGTTTTTACGTTGTCGATGTTTAATTTTTAAATGAAAAAAGTACCGTTATAAAATATTAAAAAATAACCAAGTAGCATAATTTTCATATAGCACATTGAACATACTTTTAGACCAAAGTTTCCAAGGGTGAAGGGTCTGAAAAGTAGGGATGCGACGTCGATGTTTTCAAAACATTGATGTTTTATAAAAAACATCGATATATTGGAGCCGATGTCGCACCACTAGTTGCTAAACCAGTTTTAAGAAATGGGGGGAAAAAGTTTAAATACACTGAATTTTAAAAACATCGATGGTTTTGGGGACGATGTATTATCTACATCGATGTTTGAACATCAAAGTTTCAAAACATCGATGTTTTGCTGTCGATGTCGCATCAGTACTTGCAAAACCAGTTTTAAGAAATGGGAGAAAAAGTTTAAATACTCTAAATTTTAAAAACATCGATGTTTTTGGGGCGATGTATTATCAACATCGATGTTTAAATTTTGAACATCAAAGTTTCAAAACATCGATGTTTTGCTGTCGATGTAGCATCACTAGTTGCTAAACCAGTTTTAAGAAATGGGGGAAAAAGTTTAAATACACTGAATGTTAAAAACATCGATGTTTTTGGGGCGATGTATTATCAACATCGATGTTTTAATTTTGAACATCAATGTTTTAAAACATCGATGTTTTGCTGTCGATGTCGTATCCCTAGTAAAACTGCCTGGGAAATGAGGTAAGTAACCGGGAACACATTTTCAACTGCCCGGCCATCTTGAGAAGCTTACAGGCCATTGACGAAGTTCCCTTTCAGGGAAATCTTTATAGCAACAAAATTGTGGACATTGCAAGGGCCGTGATTTCGGCACATGGAGTAATTTGACAAGACTTTGATTGGACACGACACCAACCAACCAACCATTCCAATCCAATCCAATAACAGCTTATGTGTGACTCACATTACAAAATTATACGGGTTTTATCTTTAAAAAAAAAGGAATTAATCAAAAAAAGGTTTTCAGTTACTCTTAGGATTCATACTAAGCGTGGGGAATAGTTACTTTTAATTTTAAAAGTAGAATTTTATAAAATAATTTTTTTAAACTGTTTTAGTACCTCAAGTTACATTACATTAAGCACCTTTTCGAAGTCATTCCGTAAGTATAGTTATTGATATTTGTTAAAAAGATTAGACATAATTTCCTCTACTTAAATAGCTCTTTCTATCATAAATGAAAATTAAACAAAAACACACAATTTTATTCGAAAACATTGCCCGCAATGACAGCCAAGTTCACAGTAAAAAACTTCATACCTCTGGTTCTTGAACAGTTGACACCATGTACTGATATGCTTAATGGTGTTGTCGAATTCAAGTATAAAATCTTTAAACTATCTAGAAAAGAACTAACAAAACTTAGAATGTTGAGGAAATTTTCTAAAATGTTTTTATTTTCAATTCCATGTCCCACATTTCGTGGAATTGCCCATATACTTTCTTCTCTTCATCCTTCCTTCTTAAAAATGATCTAAGTCGTTGTCAATAGCACATAGTGTTGCTCCGCTGCGACATTAATTCAACTAACTACCACGAAGGCGTGTCCTTGCTTGCAAGGGGGTTAAATACCGACTGGAGAGGTTGGGAAATCAGTTATTTGTTATGAAATCCCGGAAAAGTAAAACGTTTAACTCTAATGCAGAACAATGTTGAACTGTTTGAATCGCCTCACTCCCACTGAGGTCCACTCCCTGGGAAAACAACGTTTGCTTTCCTTGTGGCGCCGTACGCCATCCCACCATTGGTATGCTGGCAGTCACCCTGGACTCTCAATCACATGCTGTGGCCCTCGGCCTTTTCAATCGGCCATGGCCAGATTTCGAAGTGGCCATCTTAAATGTATCAAATTTCAGAACGGGGAGAGAATTTTCCCTCCTTGTTCCTGTTCCCTACCTGCCAGTCCTGATCACCTTCTTCTCTGTCTTGGCGCTTCGTATAAGCAGCTGTTGGTTGATCAGGACTTTTTGCAGGTATATGGGGATCTGGCACGACGGGGCCTTCTGGACCTGGTGTAGGCTTTCCTACACCAGGGGGATGTGCAACAACAACAGTGTTCAAAATTTGGATTGAAAATCAAATTTGGTGGTCTATAGATAATAGAGATGGAAGAGGTACAGAGCAAAAAAGATTCATTTAAAGTTACTGTACCACCTCAAACAGCTTATAAATATCCCATCGTAGTCTCAGGACCTCGTTGTGATTGGAAATTCATGGCCCTAAAAGGTAGTTGATCAACGTTGTATTGGTACAACACAACGGGCTATTGGTGACGTTTGGAGATCAATCCCGAAGGGAAAGACAAAGTACAATACCTCTTGAACCACGGACAGACGACCCGAACAAACACCCTAGCTGACACCCTAATGTTCAAACTTCCCCACCAAGCCAAAATAAGGACATTTGAGGTGGCCCTAAAAGGAGGGAAGGATTTTATATCACGACATTCCGAACACTATTCTGTGAGAGGTGTGAAAGTTTGGAGATTGGGGTGCCAGTTCAAGTGTTGACAAAGTTAAACGATGTTTAACAAAGTGTTCAAAATTTGGATTGAAAGTCAAATTTCGGTGGTCTATAGATAATAGAGATGGAAGAGGTACAGAGTAAAAATGATTCATTTAAAGTTACTGTACCACCTCAAACAGCTTATAAATATCCCACCGTAGTCTCAGTACCTCGTTGTGATTGGAAATTTATGGCCCTTAAAGGTAGTTGATCAACGTTGTATTGGTACAACACAACGGGCTATTGGTGACGTTTGGAGATCAATACCGAAGGGAAAGACCAAGGAAAATCCGTGATAATATCTCTTGAACCCCCCGCCCCCGGACAGACGACAAGAACAAACACCCAACTGCTCAAACTTCCCCACCAAGCTATCATAAGGACATTTGAGGTGGCCCTAAAAGGAGGAAAGGATTTTTAATCACGATATTCCGAACACTATTCTGTGAGAGGAGTGAAAATTTGGAGAGTGGGGTGCCAGTTCAGGTGTTGACCTTGGCATCTGGCCGTGGTTCAAAATGGCGAGGTATCGTCCTTGGTTCTTTCGCGTCGGTGTTGATCCACGATCATCGTCAATAGCCCGTTGTGATTTTCCAGTGCGACGGTAATTCAAGCTACCACCCACCTGGCAAATGAGTGTGAGTGATATTCATTCTCAAAGGAAGCGGATTACAACGGAACAGCGAAATGCTCATTACGGGAAGCCCTCCCCTCCGAAAGGGAAACCACAATGGGGACTCGTGAAAGCAGTCGGGACGAGGAGTGAAAGAAAGGGACGAAAGATCGCTAGGGAATTGGATGTAGTCTTTTCAGGAATAGGGTTGCAAAATAATATATCTTCTAGTATATTATTTTCTGCAACATATAAAATATATCGTATCCCGGCAAGAAAAGTGACACAAGTCAAAAAAATAAAACTTTTGATGTTATGTCATTGAAAAATATGTATGAGGTGCCCCAACGTGTTAAATTACTATTCTATAGAATGTAATAGAAGTTACCACCGTAAATACTTGACTAAAATTTAAAAGAAGTTTATACTATTTCAATACAAGATTTATAGCATCTTTTAAGTTGATGTTTCTCGAATTCTGCAATTTTGAGTTGTGTCACTTTTCTTGCCGGGGTGCGATATTGAATTAAATGAGCATCTTTAGCTACATCAGTTGCCTCATCTACTTATAGGACGAATCTCGAAAAACGCAGGCGAGAAATTAACTGATCGCAAAGATCTTCAAATAGATGGGATGGATTCTTTTGACAATTGTATTATTAGAGCAAGCGGTATTTGTCGTAACGATTTCGCATATGATTCGTGAAACATTATTTTAGCCATGTCAACAGCTGCTGGTAAAACTAGTTTCTCCTAATGTGTGTGGTTTATTACATTTCTCGATTTTGTAAGAAACTTGGTTCGAAGCTAACGCATTTGATATACCAGAAACTATTTTTTGAACGTCTGTTTTTGTTTATTAAACTTATCTTAATTTTATTTGAAAAAATTCTACAGACTTATCAAAGTATTCAGAATGCATAGTTTTAAGGTGCCGTTTTAATATATCTGGTCTCATACTACCTGCAGCAAAAGCTTTCGTACAAAACAAACACATTAGCTTACACACGCGCACGCACATACAAGTCATCTACACTACCCTACAATAATAGACCAGACAGCAAGATGTGATGGTATAAGGGAAAGAATACATGCTTTAATTGAGGGATGGTTCCCCCATATGCTGCAATTACACTAGCAACACTTATGGGCATACTTTCAACAAGGCTTTGATACACAGCTTCTTATGGTGTGTGGTATGTGTCCATTCCTTCTGCAAGAATGTCGCCAGCTCAGCAGTAGATTTCGGATGTGGTTCCCTGGTCCTGAAGCGTCGCTCTAACTCGTCTCACAAATGTTCTATGGGGTTTAGGTGTTGACCTGAGCATGTCAGGGAAGAGGTTTTTCATCCATATCTTGATACCACTGCTTGACAGAGGCTGCAACATGAGATGGAGCATTGTCGTGCTGGAAGTATCATTCGCCCATTCCATAAAGTTGCCAGAGCGTAGGAAAAACCTGATTGTCCAACATGTTCATGTAGGCGTCAGCGTTCAATTGACCAGGAACAACATGCAAAGGTTCCAGGCTATGCCACGAAAAACACCCTCGAGAAAGCATTTGGATTTTATTCAAATCCAAAATTTATGCAATTGTTTTGATGTTTCCTCCGACTAGCAGTTCTAGCGGCATTTTTTACTAAGCATGCAATTGCAAACTGCAAACCAGTGGTGTCATCCAATTTCCGAAACAAGGAATTAGTAAAAAAAATAATTCAATCTTTACTGAGTTACAAAAACCTTATAATCAATTACTATGTAATCTACTGAAACGTTTTGAAGTGGGAGCTGTTACGAGCCTCTCAGAAGGAACAACTTGCAGGTGGCTCTGGACTAGATAATTTATTAAATAATATTTGAAGAAAATAAGATAGAGTTTGAGTTATTATTTTGTATAGGAAGGGTCCTTAGTCTTGGGACTCCACGAGGTCTCTCCATAACAATTGAGGGTGATTATCCGGCTAGGGTGAGCCCTTCTCCAACAACAAATCAGTCGAGTAAGGTCCGTAGCTCAGATGAGCTCGAAATATCGATGACCGCTCGGTTGAGCGGGATCCGCAGCTTAGTTGAGCTCTTACAAAAATTCACGTCCGCTGCGAATCAGCATGATCAGCAGCTAAGGTTTGAGCTTCACTAAGTCTTGGTCGACGTACTCCCGGGTCGGGAATTTTATCAGATTCAACAAGCAGCAGTCGTGACTTCCACAGGCTGTCTGAGCCTTTTTCCAGTGCTCGGATGAGCACTTCTCCAGAGAACGGGGTACCGGTTACCGTGAACGGGTGTCCACTTCCTTGGGTCAGTTTGATCCCTCGGGTCTGTTGACCTCTATCTCCGAAATCTTCCCCCCCCCCTATTAACTCCGAACAGTCCAACGAGGGTCTAACGGCGCCCCTTTTCGTTTCATTCGTCACATTTGTCCTCTCGCCGTAGGCTGGTAAAATTGGGCTGTCCATTGGCGGTTGATTTTCCCCCTTCCGCCGGGAACTTCATTAGCGAGTCGGTGGCGAGTACAAAAGTCTCTGCGGTCTCCTCTGATCCTGGAAGCGGCGGAAATGAATTGATCAGGGGTTTGTTATCTGCGTCGGCCGCAAAAACCGTTTCGCTTTCCCTCCGCGGCAAAATACAACTCTTGACCGTCGGCTCGTTAACTCTCGGTCCGGCGAGCTGAGTTCATGCGTCGGCGTGACCCCTCGGCATCTCGTTTTACGTCCTTTCAACTTTACCGTCGATCATCTGTTTTGCTTCTGTCACACTACCTACATAGTACTCACTAAATTATGTATATTACATCATATCAATCAGAATTCATTAATCCATTTCAGTGAAATATACTATTTTCCAAATTAATGTTTATATAAGAGTTAGAGTGAGATAGGTGGCGGTAAATGCTTTAGAAAATCTATATAATCTACAATAATGGACCGGACGCCAGCGGAGATTTGCATGAAATCCGATTACTTGCTTGAGGGTGTTTTTCGTGGTATGGCCTGTGACATTTGTGTGTTGTTCCTCGTCATTTGAACGCCGACACCAACATGAACATTTTGGTCAACCAGGTTCTTTTTAAGCTCTGGTAATTTTATGGAGTGGACGAATGTTACTTCCTTGACGACAACTCTCCGTGCCATGTTGCAGCCTCTGTCAAGCAATGGTATCAAATATGGATGTAAAATGTCTTCCCTGTCCTGTCCTCATCTAAACCCCATAGAACATTTGTGGGACGATTTAGAGCGACCAGAGAACCATTTCCGAAATCTACAGCTGAGCTGGTGTCATTCTTGCAGCAGGAATGGACACAAATACCCATAGTTGTGTATCAAAACCTTGTTGAAAGTATGCCCAGAAGGGTTGCTAGAGTAATTGCAGCACGTGGGGGATCATACCCCTATTAAAGCATGTATTCTTTCCCTTATACCATCATATCTTGCTGTTCGGTCCATTATTGTAGGGTAGTGTATATATAAAGGATGTGTGTATGTGTGTATTCTCTATACCACTCTACACCCTTTGACCAATCCACACCCAATTTGGTACTTATATTTTTGAACACTGCGGAAAACATAGGCTATTTCTTTCCTGTCTTCAGACTATTTAGTAGACGTGAAAATTGGCACACAGGTATTCCTAAAAGTGCCCCTCAAAGTCGCAATTTTAAAATCTAAAGTTGAGTTTTCTGCAATAAATGGACATGAAAACACGTTCTACAGGGTTTGTGTATGAGTTAATACAAAGAGATGTCACGGCCATATTTGAAACCCGAGTAATGTCGAGTCATTCAGCTAGTAGAGTGTAAAATTTAATGCTGTTATGAAAGTTTATGTTATGAAAAAATTACAGTTCTGTTGAACTTTTCGAGCTTCCCTTTGGGCTAGTCCATGCCTCCCCAGGGTCGCCAAACCGAATTGGGAAATAGCTGCCTTAAATTATTAATTTAAGCCAATTAGTTATTCATTCAAAACAATTAACTAATAATTAGGGCGGTGTAAAAACCGACCAAGTTTGATTCTTTTCCCCGAAATTTGGCTTTTTCAATGGATTTAATCATTACCCCGTTTGATGCAGTAATAAGCAAGCTTGTGTTTAAATGTTGAGATGTAACAAGGACAAGATATTGTATTAAAAGTATTACTATTGTATTTGCTAATGCAAATTTTAGAAATCTGGAGATCGGAGGTTTTGCACAACCACCCACTTCCATCCTCAATTAAACCTCCAATTAAATTGGTTAAATATAATTAAAAGTTTTGCATTTTTTCAGAAAAAAAATTGTTCTAATAAACAGTCATCAGTTCGGTGCACAGTTCTATGAATATATTGCTGAAGATCGATATGGTTTTGAGGGGTTTACGACGAACCTCTGCTCAGTCTTCTGTGGGGTTCACACTTATAATTCCACGTTCAAGCTTAGTCTTCCCGGCTTGACTTCTAACCATTTACGACCTTTTTGCCGAACATAGTAACGGTTTCTATTCTAAGAAAATGAACAAAAGAATCTTTGCAAAATATTCTTTTCTAAGGAAATGAGTAAAATAATATTTTAAGGATGCTATACTAAGGATAAGAGCAAAAGAATATTTCCAAAGAATCCTATAGATTCTATATCAATTCGAATGAAAATAGGTATAGAATTTGCAAAGAATCCTTTTCTTAGAAAATGAGCAAAATAATATTTATGAATAATAGATTACAAATTTTACAAATGATTCTATTCTATGGAAATGAGCTAAAGAATCTTTTTAAAGGATTCTATTCTAATAAAAATAGGTATAGAATCTTTCAATGGAACTCTTTTCTAAGGAAATGAGTAAAATAATCTTTCCAAAGAATCCTTTAAAATATTCTATACCAATTCGAATGAAAATAGGTATAGAATCTTTGCGAAGGATCCTTTTCTAAGGAAATGATCAAAAGAATCTTTATGAAGGATATTGTTATAAGGAAATGACCCACGAAACTTTATAAATGACTTTATTTTAAAGAAATGAGCAAAATAATCTTTCCAAAGAATACTATTATAAGGAAATGACCAAAGAATCGTTATAAAGGATGCTCTTTTAAGGAAATGAGGAAAATAATCTTTGTAAAGGATACTATTCTAATGAAACTAGGAGTAGAATATTTTCAAATTATTCTTTTTAAAAGGAATGAGCAAAAGAATCTTTCCAAACTCTACTATTCTAATAAAAATAGGTGTAGAATCTTTCCAAAGGCTACTATTCTAATAAAAATAGGTGTAGAATCTTTCCAAAATGATTCTTTTCTAAAGAAATGAGCAAACTCGCAATGCCGAGTTCAATCGATTTTAAGGTCTGTAAAGCTGGAAGTCCGTTAAATCTATCGTGACCTAAAATAAATCCACGTTGGCGTGGTGTGGAAGTTTGGAGAGTAGGGTTCTAGCTCAGGTGTTGTCCTCTTAATCCGACCATTGTACAAAATTACGTGGTGTTTTCCTCGGATCTTTTTTTTCTTCGGGGATTGGTTGCCAATAGCCCTTTGTGTTGCGCCATTGTGTCGTTAATTAAAATACCCACCTACCGAATTCGAATTTTCGTCATTACGTTGCTTTTGAAGGCCTCGTAAAAGATGATAAACCGACGAGCGTTAATAAGGTGACAAGTCGTAACTTCCCTTTCAAATTGTTCGTATTTTGTGCAACGTTTTGCGAGTCACATGATATTTCAATTTATTCAATTATCGTTGCACAATAGTAACTTTTATTTAATGTCGCACTAGAGCAACACAACGGGCTATTGATGACGATCTGGAATCAATCTCCCTATGGGAATGAACCGAGGACAACACCCGAAATTTTGAATCACGGTCAGATAACGAGGCATCTACATGAACTGGCACCCCACTCTCCAAACTTCCACACCAACCCAATATCGTCGCACTGGAGCAACACAGCTGGGTACTAGCAACGGTCCAGGATCAAACTCGTAGGGAAAGATACGTGGACAGAGTCATTTCGAGCCACGGCCAGATGACGAGATCACACCTAAGCTGGCACCCCATTCACTACACTTCCACACCACGCCAACGCGAGGAGGCATCGACAGATTTAACGTGCACCAACCCCCTATGTACACGGTGTTTAGTTGGATTCAAACACGCAATCCTCAGGTTGCGAATCCTGTGGTACTAATCCCAAGCGCATTGAAAAGGAAGGAAACTAGAAAAAATACGCACTTCTCCACTACATGTGCGTAAATCAATTGGAAAAATGAAGTGCGGATGATTGTTGGCTTTCTTTCGTGATAAGTCTCATGAGGAGATCTCGTCCATCATAGTCAGGCTAACGACATTACCCCGCCGAGAAAACCGCTACAAGGGATTGAATTACAATCGCGTCTCCACCTCCAGTTAGGATGCGACATCGATGTTTTCAAACCATTGATTTTCACACACACGCACACACACATATACAGGGTGGTCCCGAATTCATGGTACAAACTTTAATGGTAGGTACAGGACATTGTAACAATGATTTATTGTATAGGAATGTATAGTCGCAAGTGACGCGGTGAGGCGTAAACAGGGGAAATAAAAGGAAAGAGAAATGGAGTGATCGGTTGGTATCATTGCCGGTAGAGGGCAGTAGATGTCTAGCCGCTGTTGAACATGATGCATCGCAGTAGGGAAAAGCGCCATTCACAATTGTGCTGCCGTAGACGATGGGTGACTTTACGTATGCAGAAAAAGCAGACATGCATTACATGTACGGCCGTGCAAATGGTAACGGCAGAGCTGCGTTACGAATGTATCGCGCGGAGTATCCTGATCGACGAATGCCGGATCATAGAATTTTTCAACGGTTACATCGTCAACTTTGTGAAACAGGTGCGTTCGACGTCAACAGACATGGCGCTGGTCGAGTAAGAGCTGTACGCACTCCAAGGCTGGAAGAAAGCATCTTGAACATTGTGGCTGATAGACCCGAGTCAAGCACAAGAACTGTTGCGCGTGACGTAGGTGTGAGTCATCAGACTGTATGCAGAGTGTTAAACGAAAATCGCTTACACCCCTTCCATTTTCAGAAAGTACAAGCATTGAATCCGGCAGATTATCCTCGCCGCTTGAACTTCTGCCTGTGGGTGATGCAGCAATGTGCGTTGCAGCCGGATTTCGTAGATTATGTGCTATTTACAGATGAAGCGACATTTTCACGCGAGGGTGTCTTTAATGCGCACACTTCCCATGTGTGGGCAACCGATAATCCACATGCAACGCGTCGACATGCGTTTCAACAACGTTTCAGTATTAATGTGTGGGCTGGTATTGTGAACGACTTTTTGATTGGCCCATACTTACTACCCACGCGGCTCACTGGCGGAAGCTATCTTATTTTTCTGAAAGAAGTGTTACCACAACTGCTGCATGATGTTCCGATCGCCATTCGTAACCGCATGTGGTTTCAGCACGATGGGGCGCCAGCACACTTCAGCATTGATGTACGGAATTACCTGAATGCCACGTTTGGTACTCGATGGATTGGGCGTGGTGGACCAGTCCCTTGGCCACCCCGATCTCCCGATTTATCGAGCCTCGATTACTTTTTATGGGGACATCTAAAGCATCTTGTTTATGAGACTCCAGTTGACTCAGATGAGGATCTCGTCGCTCGCTTATCTGTAGCTGCTGCAGGTGTGCGTGAAATACCAGGCATCTTTGAACGTGTACGCCAATCGCTCCACCGACGCTGTCAAGCATGTATCGATACTGGTGGACGCAATTTTGAACAATTACTGTAAACATGACACTTGTCAACAACGCTTTCAATAAAATCTTTGTTTTTCCTTTCGGCCGTTATTTCCCCTGTTTTCGCCTCACCGCGTCACTTGCGACTATACATTCCTATATAATAAATCATTGTTACAATGTCCTGTACCTACCATTAAAGTTTGTACCATGAATTCGGGACCACCCTGTATATATAAATATATAAAACAAATATAAGAAATAGTCTATCTGTTCCACAGTGTTCTATTGTGTAACACACCCAATTTGTTACACTTATACTTTAGAACACTATGGAACATATAAGCTATTTCTTTCCTGTCTTCAGACCCATCTGTAGCCATGACAATTGGCACACAGGTAGTCCTAAAAATGCCCTCGAACCCCCAATTGTAAAATCAA
The DNA here is from genome assembly GCA_947359465.1 of Metellina segmentata. Classification (NCBI taxonomy): domain Eukaryota; kingdom Metazoa; phylum Arthropoda; class Arachnida; order Araneae; family Tetragnathidae; genus Metellina; species Metellina segmentata. Next base: position 7,064,444 of record OX375880.1, on the reverse strand, counting down.
AAGTTTGTTTTTCTGCAATAAGTGGATATGGATAAGGAAACATGTTCTACAGGGTTTGTGTATGTAGGTTAACACAGGGAAATGTCTCGTTCATATTTTAGCCGACGCGTAAGGAAACACATTCTACAGAATTTATGCATCAAATTTGGTACACATACACTTTTTTACACTTCAGAAACAATAGGTTTTTTCTTTACTGTATTCAGACCAATCTGTAGCCATGAAAATTCTCGTACAGATAGTCCTAAAAGTGCCCCTCGAAGCATCAATTTTAAAATCTAGTTTGTTTTCTTGCAATAAATCAATAGTGACAAGGAAACACGTTCTACAGGGTTTATAAATTTCAGTAAATGCATGGAAATTTCATAAATCATTTACCGTCTTCATCAATATTCTTTTGTCTTTTTTCGAATTGCTCTATTTCAGCTCAGGAAGCCAAAATTCGACACAGCACAACTTTCGTTTTAGAGAATTCTGCATTTTCCATCGGATTTTCGTTTCTGTTTGTATGTCCTCTTTTGCAAATTGCAATATATTATTAAGTAATTAAATGTATATATTTGCAGCCGAAGTAAATTGTAGAAGCTATGAAAAAGTTATAATGAAGTTAAAAAGTATTTTTCGTACAACTTAATTGATTGAAAATAAAAAAAATATTTTCTGTACAACTTAAATGATTGCATTTTTCTATGTAAGAAAAGTGATATTCTAATTCATTTTTCAATCCACATTTAATCATTTCTACCCAAGCAACGCCAGGTTATGTTTTATAAAAGCATCGATTTATTTACCATCAATTTATTGGATGCTGATGTTTGTTTATCATCGGTGTTTTTACACTGTCGGTGTTTTTACGTTGTTATTTTTGAATAAAAAAAGTACCATAGCATAAAGTTTAAAAAAACCCTGCAACTAAGTATTTGTTAGTGATGGCGACATCCGTCCCATCAAAAAGAGTTTTTTCCTTAACTGGTGGGATAGTTAGTGACAAACGAAGTCGGCTTAAGGGAGCAAGTTAACAAATTTTTTTTTTATACAAACTCTAAATAACAAATATTGGGGCGTAAAATAATTATAGGCCCCAATATTTTTTATTTGAAGTAAATAAAAAGTAAATTTGTTATGTTTTACCCATAAGTTGATAAATAATTAACTATAACTAACAATAATTATTGTTATGTACCTACTTATACTTATAGTAAGTAAAATAATTATAGGCCCCAATATTTTTTATTTGAAGTAAATAAAAAGTAAATTTGTTATGTTTTACCCATAAGTTGATAAATAATTAACTATAACTAACAATAATTATTGTTATGTACCTACTTATACTTATAGTAAGTAAATTAATTATAGGCCCCAATATTTTTTATTTGAAGTAAATAAAAAGTAAATTTGTTATGTTTTACCCATAAGTTGATAAATAATTAACTATAACTAACAATAATTATTGTTATGTACCTACTTATACTTATAGTAAGTAAAATAATTATAGGCCCCAATATTTTTTATTTGAAGTAAATAAAAAGTAAATTTGTTATGTTTTACCCATAAGTTGATAAATAATTAACTATAACTAACAATAATTATTGTTATGTACCTACTTATACTTATAGTAAGTAAAATAATTATAGGCCCCAATATTTTTTATTTGAAGTAAATAAAAAGTAAATTTGTTATGTTTTACCCATAAGTTGATAAATAATTAACTATAACTAACAATAATTATTGTTATGTACCTACTTATACTTATAGTAAGTAAATTAATTATAGGCCCCAATATTTTTTATTTGAAGTAAATAAAAAGTAAATTTGTTATGTTTTACCCATAAGTTGATAAATAATTAACTATAACTAACAATAATTATTGTTATGTACCTACTTATACTTATAGTAAGTAAAATAATTATAGGCCCCAATATTTTTTATTTGAAGTAAATAAAAAGTAAATTTGTTATGTTTTACCCATAAGTTGATAAATAATTAACTATAACTAACAATAATTATTGTTATGTACCTACTTATACTTATAGTAAGTAAAATAATTATAGGCCCCAATATTTTTTATTTGAAGTAAATAAAAAGTAAATTTGTTATGTTTTACCCATAAGTTGATAAATAATTAACTATAACTAACAATAATTATTGTTATGTACCTACTTATACTTATAGTAAGTAAAATAATTATAGGCCCCAATATTTTTTATTTGAAGTAAATAAAAAGTAAATTTGTTATGTTTTACCCATAAGTTGATAAATAATTAACTATAACTAACAATAATTATTGTTATGTACCTACTTATACTTATAGTAAGTAAAATAATTATAGGCCCCAATATTTTTTATTTGAAGTAAATAAAAAGTAAATTTGTTATGTTTTACCCATAAGTTGATAAATAATTAACTATAACTAACAATAATTATTGTTATGTACCTACTTATACTTATAGTAAGTAAAATAATTATAGGCCCCAATATTTTTTATTTGAAGTAAATAAAAAGTAAATTTGTTATGTTTTACCCATAAGTTGATAAATAATTAACTATAACTAACAATAATTATTGTTATGTACCTACTTATACTTATAGTAAGTAAAATAATTATAGGCCCCAATATTTTTTATTTGAAGTAAATAAAAAGTAAATTTGTTATGTTTTACCCATAAGTTGATAAATAATTAACTATAACTAACAATAATTATTGTTATGTACCTACTTATACTTATAGTAAGTAAAATAATTATAGGCCCCAATATTTTTTATTTGAAGTAAATAAAAAGTAAATTTGTTATGTTTTACCCATAAGTTGATAAATAATTAACTATAACTAACAATAATTATTGTTATGTACCTACTTATACTTATAGTAAGTAAAATAATTATAGGCCCCAATATTTTTTATTTGAAGTAAATAAAAAGTAAATTTGTTATGTTTTACCCATAAGTTGATAAATAATTAACTATAACTAACAATAATTATTGTTATGTACCTACTTATACTTATAGTAAGTAAAATAATTATAGGCCCCAATATTTTTTATTTGAAGTAAATAAAAAGTAAATTTGTTATGTTTTACCCATAAGTTGATAAATAATTAACTATAACTAACAATAATTATTGTTATGTACCTACTTATACTTATAGTAAGTAAAATAATTATAGGCCCCAATATTTTTTATTTGAAGTAAATAAAAAGTAAATTTGTTATGTTTTACCCATAAGTTGATAAATAATTAACTATAACTAACAATAATTATTGTTATGTACCTACTTATACTTATAGTAAGTAAAACCGATTTCAAATCGTTGTAAATATTATTTTCTTTTGTATTATTCAATTTTAAAATAAAAGATTTATTAATTGCTTTTATTAATTTTTTTGACTTTGTTTTGACATTCAAAAATCTTAGATATAAATTAATATACACGGCAACTGACGAATTAAATCACCCCCTGCCAAACATTAATGTTAGAGGTTACTAAACCAGTTTTAAAAAGTGGGAGAAAAAAAGTTTAAATACACTTACATGTTTGAAAACTTATTTATGTTTACATTTATGTTAATATTGAACATCGTTGTTCAAAATTAAAACATCAATGTTGATAATAAATCGCCCTAAAACAATCGATGTATTAAACTCTTTTTTTTCTTTTCCATTTCTTAAAACTGGTATAGTATACCCCAACATTAATGTTCGTCCAGGGGGGGGGGTATTAATTTGTTAGTTTCCGTGTTTATTAATTTATAACTCAGATTTTTTTTAGTTGTCAAAACAAAGTTTAAAACAATTAATACGAACGATTAACTAATCTTTTATTTTCATATTGAATAATAGAAAAGAAAATAATATTTACAACCATTTGACCAAGGTACTACTAACTATAAGTATAAGTAGGTAGCTACCTAACAATAATAATTGCTAGTTGTTAAGTTAGTATTGTTCAACTTACGGGGTGGGGAAAGCTATAACATTTATTTTTTTATTTACTGTAAATAAAAATATTGGGGCCTTTAATTATATGCTCCCATATATGTTATTTACAGTTTGTAAAAAAAGTAGTTTCGTAACATTCTTCACCTTAAGCCGACTTCTATTTTCACTAACTATCCCTAGAGTTAGGGAAAAAACTATTTCCGATGGGACGGATGTCGCCATCACTGACTAATAATTGCATGCACGGTTATTTTTCTTAACTTTTAGTATGGTACTTTTTCATTCAAAAATAAAACATCGATGTTAAACAAACATCAGCTCCAATAAATCGATGGTAAATACATTGATGTTTTTACTAAACATCGATGTTTTGAAAACATCCTTCGCATCCTTAACACAGACAACCGAGTTAAGATCTTCACTAGTCGAGGGGTCTGTCAGAACGCGCCCCTCTTCGCAGTCGGCACGGCCGGGCCAATGGGAAGCGCGCATATGCCCCGACTATTTGGCAGGCGGCCAACGCGTCCCTTCTCTTTCTTCCCAATCTTCCGCTTACTTTTTTTTACTGATAAACATTTCCCCGTCGCCTGTTTTCATAAGTAATTTCGAGAAAGTCCCTCGCCCATCCGGGAGTGGATATCCATTCGAATTCGGTTCGGGTTTTGTGGCGCGTAGTTGTCCACGCTGCACCCGACACGAGACGATGTCAAGAAATTGCGAAAAGGACGAAGGAGATGAAAGATCACTTGAACTCAGTAACGGTCCTAAAACATTCGTTAAGGGGTGCGAGATCTCCTAGTTGCACCCACACACCATAAATTTCAGAGCACCTCCTATGCAGTCGGGCGACAAACCGGTCTGGTGGTTATTTAAGGTGTTAGTCTCCAGATCGGAAGGTTCCTGGTTCGATTTCGGGTCAGCGCATGAATGTTTGTAAGCGTAGGGGGTAGAGGCGGCTGGTGCACCTTGAATCTGTCGTGGCCGAAAGTCCTCACGTTGGGTTGGTGTGGAAGTTTGGAGAGTGGGATGCCAGCTCGGGGGTTGCCTCGTCATCTGACCGTGGTTCAAAATGACGTAATAATGTCCTCGGGTATTTCCTTTTCGGGATTGATCCCGGACCGTCGTCAATTGTCCGTTATGTTGCTCTAGTACGTTAATTAAAATTAGCAGGAGGCAGCTGGTACGTCTTAAATCTGTCGAGGCCGAAAGTCCTCACGTTGGGTTGGTGTGGAGTGGGGTGCCATCACAGGTGTTACCTCGTCATCTGACCGTGGTTCAAAATGACGTGTTGTCCTCTAATATTTCCCTTACGGGATTGATCCCAGACCTTCGTTAACAGCCCGTTGTGTTGCTCTAGAACTATGTTAATTGAAAAAAATTAAAATATTACCTATGGAGTCGGTTAAGTCGGTATCTTTTATACCGACCATGTTAAGTTACATAACTTTATGTACCTTTTTCTTAAAAGTATGGAACACAGGAGTTTGAAATTTTTTCTGAATATTAAATGTATATTTATCTGTATACTGAAGTGAAATTTTACTGATGTATTGCTTGTTCTGTTTTTAAGATTTATTTTATTTAAACATAGCCGTAAATTTTTCAAAACATGTCATTTTTAACTACGAAAACATCTTTTAACAATTTAATAAGAAACATGATTTTGGGAAAAATAAAATTTAAAGAGAAAACAATACCTGATTAAAACATCCCACCTCCGTACTCTGTTTTATTTGGATTTTTTAGTACTTCATCTTCTCTGTTGCTTTTCAGTCTTTTTTTTTCTCCCTCTTCTCCTTGTATTGGGCAGAAGAGGCATATTTGGCTTTCACTAGTCTCTCCTTCTCGAGGGAATTCTTGGCATTTATGGCATATTCTACAAGATCTATCCCTAATTTTGTTTAAGTTCTTCCACTTTTGTAATATTTTCTTCATTAAATGTACAAATTGAATCATACACTCCAAGTGAAGGTGCTTCAATTTCTACAAATGTTGATCTGGGAACGAGCGACCATGTGCTATTATTGAGGCTTTCATTTGGATTTTGCGTGTTCTCATGATCTTTTAGAAAGTCCATTAAGCGACATATAGCCTAAGTTCTGTCTATTAGTAGGAATTATGAGAGGTGTTTTATTTAAAAAAATAACTCTTACTCGAGAAGTAGATTTTAATCAAGCAGCAGATCTTAAAGTCAGCAAATTCAACATACTATATGGGCACAGGGTGGTAACAGAACGTGGAAAGTACAGGGAATTAATGAGGGAATTCTCAGGGAACTTTTTAATTTTGGAAAGATTTGGGAAATCCCAGGGAAAATTTCCATATTTCACATAATATCAGGGAAATTTTGATAACTTAAACGGCCACTATTACCGCCTGTTCTATTAAGAGATGCGCGATTATGAGTGCTTTTGAGAATCGAATATATCGTATCCATCGAAATTGTAATTCGAATAAAGAACACTGGTGTGGCAATTTTTAAACACCGCGAAAACCACCCCTGCCGGTTTTTTTCGCGACCGCAGCGTCTCGTCGCCATGAGGATAGCGATACAACTTGTGGTATACAATATGAAATTTGTGTAACTAATAATATGTTTTTGTGTATTAACATATATATTTTTTGTTTGTAATTACACTTTTGTAGAAAGCTTTATGTATATTTGCATTCGATTTTGATGAATAGTACGATAATGTAGGGTCAGGTGTAAAATGATCATAGTGAAATTTTTTTAAATTTTTTCTTCAGTTCTTTCAATTGCTATTGTAAGAGTTTTTTTTATTAAGAGTATCTGTAGAGAAAAAATTCAATATATAATTTTTTTTGAGGGTTTAATTGCCACTCTGAGGCACCTTTCTCGATTTTCCCCTGGCAAATTTCGGTATTAGGTCGCTTTAATTTGTATTTTGTACAATATCGTTTAGCAAGTAGTCTAGTAATGTATACTGTTGATGCTTAGTAAAAATATACCAACCTAATGTACAAATTGGTAGTTTTTTAAGTACAGTATTTGATATCAGCGCCCGGTGTGGTAGCACTGCCCACTCTGCCCCAGGGCCGCCGCTGCTTGCTCCCTGCGGTGGTCCCGTGCACACGAGGGTCTTTGTCTCAAATACCACCATTATCGTTTCAAAGAATTTATATTCTATGGAAATTAACAATTGGATATTCGCAAAATTCCACCATAATCGTTCCAATGGATTCTATTTCTAATGAAAATAACAGTTGGATACTTTTAATATACCACCATAATCGTTCCAAAGAATTTGTATTCTATGGAAAAAAAAACAATAGAATATTTCTGAAAAACTACCATAATAGTTTCAAAATATTTGTATTCTATGGAAAAAAACAATAGAATATTTCTGAAATACCACCACACTGGTTCCAAGGGATTGTATTCCAAGAAAAGTAGCACTTGTATATTTGCAAAGGCCATCACAATCGTTCCAAAGGATAGTATTCTATGGGAAAGTAACAATGGAATATTTATAAAATATCAAAATAATCCTTCTATGAATTCTATTCTAATAAGAGAACCCGTAGAATCTTTTTTTATAAATTGAAATAATAAATAGATTCCTTCAACCAATAAACGTGGCTTATTTGGTGATAAAGTTTGCCGTGGGGAAAATGCAATTCCACGCTACTCGGAAATCTTGCGATACAGAGTAAATTGCGAACGTTTAGGGCGGCGTGCGTGTGTCTTATTGCAATCCTCAGTCCAGAGGAGAAATGAAGGCAGGAGGTGTCATGGTAACGTTTTTACGTAACCAGGATGATGTGACCGAATCTAATAGCTTCGTGACCCACAGATTGCTTTCGTCTGCCGGGAGGGTACGAACATTCATTTTCTCACGGGGTGGGACTGTCCATTGAGTCCTCATCTGATTGGTCCGCGCGACATAATAGTAAGTGTAACGTCATGGGGTATCCTTGCAACAGCTTTCATGGAGGTCTTATCGAGATTTCCTCTGTTCCGGATGGGGGTAGCTCTCGTCTTTGAACTGTAGCGCTGTTGGCAAGAACGTGTGAGGTCTCGACTCGAAGAGGAGAGAATCGTTGAACGCATGAACGTGAAGAGACATAGAGCTAGTCTGCTCCGATGAAGCCGCTGGACTGAAATCTTATTTGTATTTACTATTTTTTTAGCCTCGAAATAGCTTTAACTTTTGTATATCTTTAGTAACTACACTCTATAACAAAAAAATCGACGCACCGAGAAGGAATCACCCGATTTGCTTTGAAATGTCGTATGCAAAAATGTTTTGACCAAATATGCAAATGATTAAAATTTGGTGTCCAATGAATGAATAGTGCGATCTCTAGCATATCGGAACTGCGCATCCAGCATATGTATATAAGGAGTTGTTCTTGAACTGTTGTTAAAAATTTCTTTCTGCTGCATTGTGATTTAGGATACCTTTCAACGACTGAAAAAATGCCTCGCCGCAGGATTCGAGCTGATTACGAGCAACTTTCAGAGTTTGAAAGAGGTCGTATCATTGGATTGTAAGAGGCAGGTTGGGCAAATCGGAGAATCGCTCGTCATGTGAGTCGAAGCTATGCGGCGATTAGAAGATGCTGGCAAGAGTGGGTGGACAATGGCAAATTTCAGCGTCATGACGGTAGCGGTCGACGTAGGGCCACAACAGATCGCGAGTACAGTGTGATTGTCAGATCAGCTGTCACAGCGCCTGATTCATCGCTATCAACCATCAGTCGTGCGACCCACACACGAGTGTCCACCATGACCATTCACAGACGGCTGAGAGAGCGAAATCTACGCTCGTACCGACCGTTAGGCTACGTCCATAGTGCACCGCTTCCGGCTTTATCGCGGCAGTTGAGCGGGGAGGAAAAGTAGCGTAAACTGTATTGGTGCGGTTATAGTGCACCTGCTTCCCTGCTTCCGCCTGCTTTACCCGCTTCCACCCGCTTTTTCCGGAATGAATTATTAATTCTTTTTCCCGCTTGAACCGCTTACCCGCTTGACTCGCTCGTTTAGTTTGTTGTGTTATTCCGTTCTGCACTTCTACGCTCTTTGGTTGTTGGAACAAAACGGAAGCAGACAAAGATGTTTTAATTTCCAAGTGTTTCTAAAAAGTGTAATTTGGGACAAAATATTTTTTACGTGATTATGTGGATCCAAACATCGTTAAAAGAGCATTTGCAACTTTCTTCATTGATATAAATTATTTTGTAAAGAATCCCATACGTTTAATATATTTGTGCGGGTTCATTCTAATTTGCACTAATTTCAGATATTTTCCCTTCTACTTCGGAAATCAAGTTATCAAATATATTTTTCCAAACTATACTGCTCTGAAATTCAACTAATTCCATTTCTAAATCATGGATACCCAGCCACTTAAATTCGTTTTACTCCATGGTTTCGAATTTCGTTTTGTATGGATATAAGATAAAGTGAAATGCGTTTTCCATATCTTTAAATTGATTAAATATATCTTGAAAGGCCTTGTTTTATTTACTGTATATAATCATTAAATATTTTTTTATTGTATTTTCTTAAATGTCAAACGTATTTTCCATTGTTATTGTGTTTTGAAAATGTTTTTGTAACTGAGGAAAATATTTCATGATTTTCATTTCCAAATCCCAAGTAAAAATGTCAAGTGTCGTCATAAATATTTTCTAATATTTTCAAACGTCATTAAAACAATTTGTCTATTTCCTTGAAGTTTTTTTATTTACTTCATTAAAATGCTGAGTGTGATGTCGCATAAAAACATAAAATCATTTAACTAATCTATACTTGAAAATTCGTCAAAATTATTGTTTTTTTCATTCAAAAAGAGCGTAATTTCTTATTAAATGACAAACCGATTAAGAACTTGACCCGAACTGAGCCATCGAACATTGTTGTATGTCAAAATGTTGTCGCCAAACGCGCGTTTTACGAGCCTCATATGAACGGTCTTAATAAATGTCTTTATTATTAGTATTTACCATATGTGTTCATTCTCACAAGCGGTATTTTATAAATTTACATATTCTACTCAATAGGCATTCACATAAATTTTAAAACAGCATTATGTATGTATAATCAATAAATCTAAAACCAGGGTGTCAAGATCTAAATCACTATATTTAAATCAACAATTAAAATCATGATTTTAATCAAATGATTTTTTTTTAAATCACTGATTTTAATCAAATGATTTTTTTTTTAAATCATTGATTTAAATCACAACTAAACACAAATTTTTATAACTAAGTAAATGCACCACAGAATAATCACAGAAGCTGTCAAATGCTTTAATCTTTCTTCACTCATACTGATTTCAGCACTAATGGCTACACCCAGCAAAGAGGGAACTGGGTCAATTACTGCATATTATAAAAGATTGCAACATCCAGTTGTAACTTAGAATATACTATATACTGGAAACAGTAATGTAAATATACATGACATCATAAATCTAAATGCCAGGAAGAGTAATGTATAAACATTCCTGATTAACAACACTCATAATATAAACACTTAAAGGAAGTACGTAACAGTTTGATTCAAAATTATAAACTAAAGGGGTGACTGATTTCATGAACTAAAAAAAAAACACACACAGTTCGAAGGAAAGTTTTTTAAGGCTCAGCTTATTCTTGTGGTTTGCAATAGAGATTAAAGAGTAGAAATATACATATTCACACAGCCATTGAAATGTCAGCAATAAGAAAGAAAGATCCAATATGAATTACAAGTGAAAATTCATTTATTATTGCTGCTCGGCAGTTTTATTATTAGAATTTACTATTGTCTGATTATTTCTCTGTCCTCTATTCTACTTTTCACACTGTAGTTCAGGTCTGTCACTTACTCTTACTGATAAATTTGTTAACATGATGATGTAATTTACTCAAGAAAAACTATATGGGATGTCAACTTGTGTTTTAAAGTTAAACAAATGTTAAGTAAATATTGATTTACCAAGTCACAAACTCAATTTTTTATTTAAAAAATTCATACATTTTTTTGTAAAAACAGTTGAGAAACTACAGAAATTTAAATTAAAAAAATCTGATTTAAATAAAAAAAATCCGATTTAAATAAAAAATTCCAATTGATTTATTTTTTAATCATGATTTTCTTACACCCTGTCTAAAACATTTTACAAAAATCCTTTGTGCAATTTTTTTTCAATTTTAAGTTTTTATTAACACTGATATTTTCTTCATGTTTTTTAAAAGAAGGGTTCGAAAAATATCAAAAATTTATGTATATGATGAAATGATAAGTTTATAAAAATCAACGCGTGTGTCATTTAAAAAGCCTGCGTGGGCCAGTGTGACCCGCGGGTCATAGGTTCGCCATAACTGCAATAGATCCTCATGTGATAGCTCCATGTTGCAAACTGACAGGCGGTTCAACGCGCGTTGCACTATAACCACCCCCTGCTAGAATCGCGCGGTTTTACAACGCTGTTTGGAACTGCTGCGGTTTTAGCGGTAAAGCAGGAAGCTGGAAGCGGTGCACTATGGACGTACCCTTACGCCAGCTGCCACTCACGCCTGCACACTGTCTAGGCAGATTACAGTGGTCCTTGGTTCGATCAGGCTGGAATGATGCTGACTGGGGACGTATAGTCTTTAGCGACGAATCCCGCTTCCAACTGTGTCCTGACGATCATCGAAGACGTGTCTGGAGACGCCCAGGGCAGCGTGCCGATCCTGCTTTCACTATTGCACGCCACACGGGCCCTCAACAAGGAGTTATTGTCTGAGGTGCCATTTCCCTTGATAGCTGGACCCCTTTGGTCGTCATTAGAGGTACACTTACTGCATAGCGGTACGTTGACAACATTCTGAGACCTGTTTTGCTACCGTTCCTTTCGCAGTACCCTGAGCTTATTTTTCAGCAAGACAATGCCAAACAACATACGGCACGTGTTGCTATGAACTGTCTTCAAGCTTGTCAAACACTTCCTTGGCCAGCCAGATTACCAAATCTCTCTCCCATCGAGCATGTCTGGGATATGATGGGAAGGCGACTGCATCCGGTAGAGAATGCTGATGACTTGTAAATTTGGCAAGAAATACCGCAGGAGACCATTCCCGGGGGCTTTATCGGCCTATGCTACGCCGTGTGGCAGCTTGCAGCCAGGCTGGAGGCAGGTCTACACCTTATTGAGCTCGTTACTGTAACTCAGAAATAAATCATTCAATTGTTCTGTAATTTTAATCATTTTCTATTCTGTACATAATTTTCCTATCCACCAATTTTTGTTTTCATCGGACAACTCCTTCTTGGTGCGTCGATTTTTTTGTTATAGAGTGTAATTAAATGTGCTGTATTTTTAAAATTCGTATTAATTGTATTCAAGCCACTCGCCACGAAAATTTTACTCACGACGTTACAGTAAGCTTTGGGGATTTCTCCATTTAGTTTGAGATATTTCAGATCAATAAAATTCCATAGATTTTCAGAGAAACGAAATCTCGTTTCGATAGGAAAAATTCTAGAAAAAACAAGGAGTTTCAACATAAAAATGAATTTTAAAGAATTCTATTGAGTTATGATAATGGTAATTTTAATTAACGTCGTACTAGAGCACCACAACTGGCTATTGACGACGGTCCGGGATCAATCCCCTAAGGGAAAGATCCGAGGACAACACCACTTAATTTCGAACCACTGTCGGATATCGAGACAACACCCTAGCTGGCACCTCTCTCCAAACATCCACACCAAACCAACGTGAGGACTTTCGGCCACGACAGATTTAAGGTGCACCAGCTGGCTTCCAGCTAATTTTAATTAACCTCGTACTAGAGAATTGGAATTTTTAGTTAACGTCGTACTAGAGCAACACAACGGGCTATTGACGACGGTCCGGGATCAATCCCCTAAGGGAAATATCCGAGGACAACACCAAGTCATTTCGTACCACTGTCAGATGACGAGGCAATATCTGAGCTGGAACCCCACTCTAAAAACTGTGAGGATGTATGAGGTCCCGATAGTTTTAACGTGCACCAGCCCCATCCGGTCGCGAATCCGTTACTCTACCAACAGGGCTGCCGCCCCTCCCCCCACACTGTTCGAAAGAAATGCAGCAATGCTTCTTTTATGGTGTGCACAAAACTCAAGTTGAAGTGTGTGGACGGAGGCAGTGTTCGAGTCCTCCCATTCAGCTAAGAGCGCGCAATGCTCAATCTTCCTCTCGTGCGGAGATTACCTCTACGAGTCATGGGGTGTGGGAGGAGGACTCAACAGCAATCGAGTCCCCTCCAAACGACGCTTTTTTCCCCTCGTTCGATGGCAACTGTTGCTTCACGCAGCCAGCAAAGGTGAGGGGATGTACTACCTGGGAGGTTGCCTAGCAACGGCGGCACCGCAGTCGGTGTCACAGAATGAGCTACATCCAAATCCCGCTCGCGAGCGTTTTATCGCTGCCACCTGTTGCCGAGCCTCTTTCCTCTCGAAAGAGGGTATAAATTCTGTTTTCCTTCCTTTGTTTAAGAGGAGGCGCCAAATCGTGGGAGAGGAGGGGAGCAAAGTCGTCCCCTTCGCCTCGTGCGTTCTTCCGGTTTTGTTCATGTTTGGAGAGTGGGGTGCCGGCTCAATGTGTCTGTCCTCGTCCTTTGACCGTGGTATTCGACGCGACGAGGATGTTTCCCTTGGGAATGGATCCAGAACTGCCGCCAATAGCCCGTCGTGTTACCCCAGTGCGACGTTAATTAACTACCTACCTTCCATTTAGAGGGTAATTTTATTTTTGGTAATTTTTAACTAACTTCGTACACGAGCAACACAACGGGCTGTTGACGTCGGTCCGGGATCAATCCCGTAAAGGAAAGATCCGAGGACAACACCACGTCATTTCGAACCCCGGTCCGATGACGAGGCAACACCTGAGCTAGCAACCCTCTCTCTTAACTTCCACACCGACCCAAAGCGAGAATTTTCGCCCAGGACAGATTTAAGGTGCACCAGTCGCATCACCTTACGCTTACAAACATCCATGCACTGACCCGGATTCGAACCAGGAACCATCCGATCCAGAGGCCAACACCTTTACCACCAGACCGGTGGGTCGGCAAATCTTCGCTTGGAATCCTGCGGAAGGAACAAATGTTTCCGGAGCGGATCGATGTGGCGAGGGGGTGGGGGGAAAGGCGTTCGATTAGGGCTGAGTATGCAAATTCAACTCCCCGTGTTCGATCTGGCATCGGAATGTCCCCATTCCGGGGAGAAAGTGGCGAGAGTGGAGGAAGTGTCCTTCGACTTGGAGTTCATTGTGAGCACGAACAATCCACATGAAGTCGGAAGAAAATACTTCCGGTTCACCGCGGGTTGACGTTAACACCCTCCAATTCTAAATTGTGGACTAGGAGCTGGCTTCAGAGATCGTTTGCAAAATATGTGTTGGACCCGTTTGCAATTTACTCTGTATCGTAAGATTTCCGAGTAGAGTGGAATTGCAATTTCCCCATGGCAAACTTTATCGCCAAATAAGCCACGTTTATTTGTTGAAGGAATCTCTGGGTTATTTCAATTTAAAAATAAAGATTCTACGGGTTCTCTCATTAGGATATAATCTATAGAAGGATTATTTTGGTATTTTATAAATATTCCGTTGTTACTTTTCCATAGAATACTATCCTTTGGAACGATTGTGATGACCTTTGCAAATATATGTGCTACTTTTCTTGGAATAGAATCCCTTGCAACAAGTGTGGTGATATTTCAGAAATATTCTATTGTTACTTTCATTAGAAAAGAATCCATTGGAACGATTATGGTGGCATTTTGCGAATATTCTATTGTTTATTTTCCATAGAATACAAATTCTTTGGAACGATTATGGTGGTATTTTGCAAGTATCCAATTGTTACTTTCACTAGAATAGAATCCATTGGAACGATTATGGTGGTATTTTGCGAATATCCTAATGTTGATTTCTATAAAATACAAATTCTTCGAAATGGTGGTATTTTGCAAATATTCAATTGCTACTTTCTATAGGATTCCTTTGGAAAGATTCTATGTGTGTGTGTTTGTGTTTGCGTATTTACATAGATCCCGATTCAGTAAAGACAATCTGCTGGAAATGTGCAATTGCCCAGTTATTTGAATTATCGTCTTTTGATTAACCCTCTGAGGGGGGTTAACATGCTCGATTCACTTTACGACCTAAATTCTTCCCCGCATGACCTCCAAACAGTTTTGATCTTCTTGACAAAAGTAGAATCGTTACCAAGGATTGTATAGTGAGGAAATGAAAAATCTAAATATATGTGGTGTTAGTTTATTAGTGGTAGAACTTCCTCACTGTTCGCGTCGGGTAGGTAGATATTTAATTCACAAATACAAATATTGACGACCAGCTACAGGCTCAAGCCCAATAAGGCTGGTCCTTTGTTTATGAATTACCCAATTCCCACTGACTATCCAATTGTATCTTAAATTCGCACTGAACATCGCACTGAAGCAACACAACAGGCTATTGGCGACTGTCCGAGCACAACCCCGCAAAAGTAAAGATCCGAGAACACTACACTATTTTAAACCACGGTCAGATGACGATACAAAACCTGAGTTGGGATCTCACTGTACAAACTTTAGCACCACGCCATACGTGAGAACTTTTGAGCGAACGACCAGATTTAACGTGCACTTCTTTGTATCCGAAGGTCTGGTTCGATTTCAACTCCCTACCCACCGGTTGCTTATCTTTTACTCTTCCAAATGGGCTACAATGGCCCGCATTAATACATTTAGATTTTTAATGAATTTGTACAAATTCTGAAGCAGCCTATTATCACAAAAATGAGATGTTTTAAATTTTGTTATTGATTTCTACGAGAATTTCTAAAACAATTTATGGCAGAAAATGTTGAGTTTAAAATTTATTTTACGTAATAATGAAGAAAAAAGTGCCAAAACATAGTTTATACGCAAAACATCAATATTTAAAAATAAAATAAGTTTCATTTTTCCAGTTTGTAAAGTAAATTATCTTCTAAAGTCATTGATTCAGGCATTTAACATCAATCAATACAATATCGCTATATTATTATTAATTGTTGAATTTAATGTCACTCAACCCTGGAAAAAAACTCGAAAAAAGTACCAACTGCAAAAAATATTCAGGTTTACATGCTGCTGATGTTTTTTAAGTGGATATTTCACAATAAAAATAGTTCAAATCTTGCTTTGTAATCTTCAAATTATTATGTATAACAATGTCAAAATAATTTGAAAGACGCATTCTGAGATATCGCGTTTTGCGGAGTAGCGCTTAATGATAATTGCATTTCGAGGAAAAGCTAAAACCAATAGAATCCCCGTGTCAACTATAGATGTAAACAACTTCTAAAAAAATGCTATATCTCCAGTTATAATGATCGTGGAAGTATTATACGAAGTGATTTGAAGAACTACAGAGGCTGTTCACACATTTTTTAGACAATGTATTATGTATTCACAAAACTAAATTACATAAAATTCTTGTGTTTTAAATGTTCTATTTGATAGCCCTTATTCTGAACTAGCTTTCGACACCGTAATTTCCAGGATAATAATGCCTTTTGAAGCGTCAGAAGAGGTATTCTATCCCATTCCTCCTGAACAGCTTTCCAGAGTCCTGCAAGGGTTGTGGGACGACGTTTGGATAATGTAGATTTTAAAAGTCCGAAAGCACAAAAATCCATAGGTGATACATCGGGAGATTTAGTAGGGATATAAGTGAAGGGTATGGCCTTGATACCGGTTTTTGTGCCATTTCTTTTAGGAAATTTACAGTTGATTTTGGTGTGTGACTGCTAGCTTTGTCTTGATGGAGTTCCACATATTGATGGCACTGTGGGTAAAGCGATGGTATTTCATTCAGAAAAATTGGCGATAAAATATGTTCCTGATAGTATTTGGAGTTAATCTACCTTTTTTTCCCACTCTCTTTATTTTTAACTTGCCATTATATGAAAAACCAGCAACAATCATGAATCCCTTAGAAAAACTTTCTTTCGATTCTGTGAACCATGTACTTAAATTTTTTTTTCTCCCCTTTTATGATAATAAATGGCTCTTTTTTTATACTGCTATCATTTAAATACACCCATGATTCATCTATTGTGACAATGGTTTTCCATTTTTCTTTGGATAAGTGTTTCTCATATAGAATTCGGCAGCGTGTCCTGCGTTCAGCGATATGCTTTGGAGAAAGACGATGCACATTACGTTTTTTCGCTTTCTTAAGATTAAAATCAACGTTTATCATTTTGTTTACAGTGGACACCGAGTATTTTAATGATTTTGCAACTGTCCTTTGACTAGGGGCATTTTCTTTTAACATTAAACAACGTACCTTTGTAATAGTAGAAGATGTCCGTTTCTTTCTTGGATACTTGTTTGGAATTTTTGTCCTACTTGAGGCTCCAATTTGACGTTTTTTTTTCCTTTCTTGTTGACGATATTAGCTATCGACGCTTTAGATATCACAAAACCATGACTCTCACATCGTTTTTGGATAACGGAATATGAATATTTCTCTTCGGAAAGAGCATAAATATAGCCTTCGAACCACTGCTTCGTTAAAAACGCCATTTTGAATAAAAACAAACCTCTCAAGCCGCGGACGATAATTTTGACTTTTAAAAACAGTACAACTGCAATTATTTCTTTTGCAGCAAACGTTTTTTTGTTACCGCTTACCAAAATCGTCTAAAAATGTGCGAACAGCCTATGTAATGAGTTGTAGTATCTGTTAAATGGTGAAATTAAGCTGAAAACTGCGTTTTAAAGACTTAACATTAAAAAATACCTAACGGAGAAAAGTTGTCAATTCCCAACACTAAATAAAAGAGAAACAATGTCTACCTAGATAGCTAAAAGGTAAGTCACACTTACTATTATTAACAGGTCTTCCTTTTGGCTGGATATAAGGTTGCAACAAAAACTGAGGATCACCATCGAGATATTTCTTTAAAAGCCCAAAGTTCTCTGTAATACATAATAATTTCAGCTTAATTGTTATTGAAATGCTAAGGTACATTTGGAAACAATCTAGGCCTAAAAACAATTCCCTATTCGTCAAAACATTTTTAAAGATAGATTTTTGTAAATTTTAACCCATAAAATCTGAAAAATGGAGGATACATCTATTTTGAACAGGTAAGTTGATATTTTAATTAGCGACACACTGGAAAAACACAAAGAGCGTGACGGTCCGGAATTAATCTTGAATGGAAAAAATCGAAGAAAATACCACGCGTTTTTGAACCACGGTCAGATGACGAGGTAACAGATGGGCTGGCACCCACTCTCTAAACTTCCACACCATACCAACGTGAGGCCTCGACTGATTGAACGTGCACCAGACCCTTTTTACACGACAGTCTTGGGCTGGATTCGAACTTGCAACCCTCCGGTAGCTAATCCGATCCTCTTCCCACCCGGATACTTCCACCCCTATTTCGAATGAAACGTAACACACAATGAAAACGTTGAATAAAAATATGTTGTAAATATTTTGATTGAAGAATAGCTTCCAAAGTGAGTGGTTCCAGAGGAATTTGAACTGTTTTGCTGAATACTGTTGTAAATTATTCTCTTGGAGATGATTGGTAATTGAATTTACTTTGCTACTGGACTGTTGGAGAATGTCCGGGATCAATTCCGAAGGAAAAAAAAAACGAAAAACACACCTGGTAATTTGAACCACGGTCATCTGACGAGTACAGCAACAGAGCCCTATTCCTCCAAAATTCCACCACGCTAACGCGAGGACATTTGAAGCCACGACAGATTTAACGTGCCCACGACTCAACAATCTTTAGCTGAACCTAGTTTCGAACTCCCAACCTTCCAGTTGTTCATTCCTCACTCCTCCAACTAGGAGAGTGCCGACGAACTGGTCTGGTAGTTAAGGTGTTAGCCTAATGAACGGAAGGTTCCTGGTTCGAATCCGGGTTAGGGCATGGATGTTTGTAAGCGTATGGTATAGAGGCGGCTGGTGCAGCTTAAAATATGTCGTGGTCAAAAGTCCTCAATTTGGTACCAACCACAAAGCTACCAACCAACCTAGAAGGAGGTACGTAGGTATTTAATTAACTTCGCACTGGAGCAAAACGAAGGGCTATTGGTGATGGTACGGGATAAACACCCGAAAAGAAAGATCGAGGATAATACCGCGTCATTTTTGAACCACGGTCAGATGACGAGGCAACACCTGAGCTGGCACCCCACTCTCCAAAACTTTTACACTAACCCAACGTGAGGACTTTCGACCACGACAGATTTAAGCTGCACCAGCCGCCTCTACACCATACGCTTACAAACATCCATGCCTTACCTGAATTCGAACTGGGAAGCTTCCGATCTAGAAGCTAACATCTTAACCACCAGACCTGTTGGTCGGCTATTGAAGAGAGAAATGGCCAAAAATATTCAGCAAAACATACAATTAACAACTCAATTCAGTACCCCTTGTTTGAGAAGCTATATTTAAATAAAATTGTTTGCAACACAACTTTATAGCAACACGAAGGTTGTGTGTAAGTCCAACCATAGGCCGTCGTGTACAAAGGGGTCTGGTGCACGTTAAATCTTAATCAAGGCCTCAAATGTTCTCACGTTGGCTTGACGTGAACGTTCGGAGAGTGTGATGCCAGATCGGGTGTTGGCTTGTCATCTGAAAGTTGTTCAAATTGACGTGTTGTCCTCGAATCGTTCCCTATGAGGGATTGATAGCGGACCACCGATGTTGCTCCAGAGCGATGTTGATTAAAACACCTGTCTATAATTACGTACTAGCGAAATATAGGTCGTAAGAATGGATTGAAGGGGTCGACGAAGTATGGCGACCCCTGCTCTAAGGGTTATTTGAAAACCAAACAAACTCCGTTTGAGGCCTCATCCACTTGTTGATTGATTGACTTCATTTGAGCGTTTGTTTAATACTCACACACGAAACATTTAAAAAAAGTGGAAACACACAAAGCGGTGGAGGGGGAACATTAGAACGCGCATTTATCTTCCCTCGTAGGCAATTAATAACGTTTGTCACAAAATCGATACTTCTTGCACGAGTTGCTGAAGACGAGCGTCTTGCGCAGATGGGGGTTGACGGAGGGGTGTATCGAACTGCTTGGAATGAATTTACAAACCGTTTCTCGTTCTTTGCTCTGGTAGGTAGATATTTAACGTCGTACTGCAGCGATACAACGGGCTATTGTCGACGGTTTTGGTATCAATCCTAAGGAGGAGGTTCCGATGGCAACACCGCCGACCAACCGTTCTGGTGGTTAAGGTGTTAGCCTCTAGATCGGAAGGTTCTTAGTTCGAATCCGGGGCAGTGCATGGGTGTTTTTAAACGTATGGTAGAGGCGGCTGGTGCACCTTAAATCTATCGGGGCCAAATGTTCGGTTGGTGTGGAAGTTTGGAGAGTGGGGCGCCAGCTCAGGTGTTGCCTCGTCATCTGACCGTGGATCAAATTTCCGTGGTGTTGTCCTCGGATCTTTCCCTTAGGGGATTGATCCCGGACCATTGTCAATAGCCTTTTGTGTTGCTCTAGAACGACGGTAATTAAAAATTACCATTACCGAGGACAACACCACGTCATTTTGAACCACGGTCAGATGACGAGGTAATACCTGAGCTGGCATCCCACTCTCCGAACTTCCACACCAACCCAACGTGAGGACTTACGACCACGACAGATTTAAGCTGCATCAGCCGCCTCTACACCATACTCTTACAAACATCCATGCCTTGATCCGGATACGAACCGGGAAGCTTCCGATCTAGAGGCTAACATCTTAACCACCAGACCAGGCGCTATCCTTTCGGAAATTTCAAGATTTAGTTGTGTGTTTCAAGTTAGTCTAAATCACTCTTTTTTATGAATCAATTCTTTGGATGACAGTAAACCCATTCGTCATCTGCAAAACGTAAAAAACATGCAATATATGCATTTTTTTATTTTGTTAAACTTTGGAGCAATGTCATTGGATCTCGGAAGTAATTCGTTTTAGATAATCCTTTTTATTTGCATAAGGGCCACTTTAACCAATTAATGTCTAATACACAACAAAAGTAACTCTTGATTTCAGAATTTTTTTTTTATTTGGTCAGGATTGACAAATTGCAACTTTAATGAAAAAAAAAATCCTCAATGCATGTTTAAATTATGTGTAAATTATAAAAAAATAAAGAAAATCAAGCTCTTACATTGGTCAGTTGACACAGTGACAAATATAATATAATAAAACAAGTTGTAACGTTGGTAAATAACAAAAAACGGAGGGTTTCTGAGGTTCTATGACACTTAGGCAAACTCCATCACTTCTTGGAGATCAGTTCATTACTGCTAATAGTCTTCCCGGAATATATTTCGCTACATCTTCTAGCAGTTGAGCAGCATACGTTTTAATATCATCACCCAACTCATCAGCTATGACAAAATCATCTTCTTATGAAACAGCGTATCATATTATAAACCATCATATTCAGATATCTTCTTTTGTTGAGACTACTTAGTCGTCGTATTGCTTCACATTGGCACCAAACATTAAGATTGCCATTGGCACCAAACATTGGGATTAACATTGGCACCAAACATTGGGATTAACATTGGCACCAAACATTAAGATAAACATTGGCACCAAAAACACCCCATTTTTTGTACCAATGTTATCCCAAGGTATTTTATTATTTCCAATGCAGCAGGCGGTAATGAACATTTTCCTAACGCCGTACAGACGTTACACATACGTTAGAAATCAAATACACAAAAGGACAAATACACCAGAACAGGAACACAATAGGAAGAGGAGCATGATGAAACAGAGATCAAAGAGTCAAACTGTCCAAGATATATCTCTGGCTTCCCAATTTAACATACTACCCCAAGGTAAACAAACTATAATAAACACAATAATAACAGAGGAAAATCAAAATCGATGCATGCATTTTACTCCCAGATAGTTTCTTAATACAACATTATGACACTTACTTCGATTGATTGCCCCCACCTGTGTAAAGGTCACAATTTTTCAAACTAACAAATCACGGTTTATTGTAGCACGAATTTCACAACGTTGGCTAACAATGAAATAACCTTCTCCCTCACTTTGAAGTTATAGTCCATGTTCTCGCAGAGTAACTTTGCGATTGGAAACCAAAACCACCTCAATCGAAGCACATCACTCTATTGTGACATTAAAAAACGTTTTTTTCACTTTTAGAGCAAAGTTACCCCCGATTGATATAAGTAACCCCGTTTTACAGTACCTAAATTACTTTAAAAGAAGCAATTGTATGTTTTAAATAAAGGTCTTTTTAACTAAATGTCCGATAGTGTATGTGTCCAGAGGATTGTATTCTGAAGAAATATCCAAACAGAATCTTTCCAAATGATACGATTCTAAGGAAAGCTCCGACAGATTATCATTCCAAATGATTATCTTTTAATTGAAGGACCAACAGAATCATTCCAGATGATTCTATTATAAGAAATGGAGACTAAGTATGTTTTCTCGAAGGGTTCTTTTCTAATTAAATGTCCAATAGAACATGTCCAGCGAATCGTCTTAAAGACATTTCTAGGGAATTGTTTGAAAGGATTCCATTCAAAGAAAAACAAAGCTATAGTATCTTTTTCAAATACCTTTTCCAATCAAAGGACCAATAGAATGCGTCCAAAGGAATCTTTTTAAGGACATTTCCATAAAAAAGTTTCAAAGGATTCTATTCTAAGAAATAAAGCAATAATATTTTTTGACGTAGGACAACTGACCACTGATCATTTGTCACTACAAGGCCAGAATCGAGAATCCAATTGTAAAGGGGCACTCAGTGGGTGGCCATCACTACCCCTAACTATGACATCACATTTACGTCCATGCCCTGACCCCGAAATCTTCCGATCTAGATGCCAGCACCGTGACCACTACAGCGGTTGGTCGGTAAATAAAGCAATACTATGTTCTAAAATAGTTCTTTTCTAATTAAAAGAGCAAAAGAGCGCATCCAAACAATTCTATACAAGGTTCCAAAGACGCATAAAATGTTTCCAAAAATTGAGAGTGCAGATTCTACCAACTAAAAGTCGAGATTTTTTTTTAGTGTTTTGGGCGTAAAAAGAACTATACGGAATTTTCAAAGGGTTAAGCGGAATAATCTCCCCCACGTGATTCCCTCGCGATAGCGGCATTACTCATGTCAACCCGTATCTGCTCTCGCGAGATTGCACCCATTAATCAGCCCCTGCAGTTAAAACAGGGCGCCCCCCTTCGCATCGATGAACGATAGCCACAGCTGAGGAATCACGATTCCTCATTCCGAGGGGAAAAAATCGGAAGTGTTCCCGATTTCAGCTGGAACAATGTCCGATTCTGCGGACTATCGGATCCCATTTCCGGTCCTTCTGTTCTTTCTCATTTATTGGGAGGGTTATCTGACGACTGGATGGGGTAGGTAGGTCTTTTAATCAATGTCGCACTCAAGCGACACAACGGGCTATTGGTGACGGTCCGGAATCAACCCCCAAGGGAAAGCAGGACCGGATTTTTAACAACGGTCAGATGACGAGGTCACACCTGAGCTGGCACACAACGCTCCAAACTTCCACACCACACCAACGAGGACATTCGAGGCTATGACAGATTTAACGTGCGCACCCTCCGCCTTTGGGCTGGATGTGAAAATGGCGGGGGGTCGGGAAATATATAAAACTGTTCGTATCGAGTCCATGTAATAGGTACGTCTTGACGTAGATCGACTAGACTACCATTGGCTTCCATTCCAGGCCGAGAAATCGGTTGGAAGTGTAACGGTGCGAGTTCGAATCCAACCACAGACCTTCGTGCACATGGGGGTCTGGTTCGCTTTAAATCCGTCGTGACTTCAACTGTCCTCGCATTGGCGTGGTGTGGAAGTTTGCTGAATGGGGTGTTCGTGACAATGGTTTGAAATAACGAGGTCTTGTCCTGGGATCGTTCCCTTCACAGTTGATCCCGGACGCATATTACCAACCTTTACCTGGAATAGAAGACATGGTGAAATTTTAAGCCCGCTGATTCGTTGCTATCTTTCTCCGAGATCTATGACGTCACTCACCCATAATGCGCACTCCGCATGTGTGAAAAGTATCACTATTTACATGCAATGTTTGCGAAAAAAAAGTTGAAACTGCTTCAACCGAAAATAGAATACTAATAAAAAAGAAAGCGATAGCTCTTAGATGATACGCAAGCGACAATTCAACGGCTTGTGCCATGTACTCGTAATTGGATCGTAAATGTTTTGTGTTTAGTTTTAATTCCAGTATAGATTCTACACGCATAATTAAAAAAATAATCCATTGTCGAACTTTAAAGGACACTTGGGACCTTGAACAGAATAGAAGGCGGAAACAGGGGAGTTTTTCGTTCTTACTGGGAATCTGTTGTATAGATTCGTTATTTATGTTGCAGAGGTTTTGCCACCGGCTTTCAGTTCAAGTAGAAACTACCGAGTAATGAGTAATGACAGAGTGGACGTGAAGCATCGCCATTAATGACGATGTCACGTAGTGACATCATAGTCGACAGTTTGAAACCAACGAATCAGCGGGCTTAAAATTTCCCCATGTCTTCTATTCCAGGTAAAGGTTGTTGATATGCATCCCGGACCGTCCGCAATAGCCCGGCGTAATGTTCCAGCACGACGCGGATCCAACTACCTACCTACCCCCTGAGGTTTCTACTAAGTTCGTCTTTACATCGTAATCAATAATTATCGGGGTTATACTCTGGTGTTTAAGCGCTGTTCGATTGCGCGTTATTCCAAGGTATGTGTTTGGAGCCTTGCCTGACAGCTTTTGAGTGTAGACTTCAAACACGGGCGGCTTGGCAAGCTGCAAACGAAGTTGGCCCAGATGTGTTTCTCACTTATAACTTATACAGGAGATAAAAGATGGCGTGAAGTCCCTAGATAAGGGTTTAGGAGCCATTTTGGAACGAATCCAGCGCTACGCCGTCGGTTCGAAAGAGCTCTGGACCCTCCTCTTTTACCATCCCCGAAATTGCATCATAAAAAACATCTACCATAACTCAGGGATCCAGCTATCTCGCTCTTTACAGGAATTGGAAATACGAAGCAAAACTCAAAAGCACACGATGTTTTTGCGCTTCTAATTCTAATTGAATACCGCTTCGTGCCTATCTGTGTATCTCTCCGGGTGTTGCCAAGAATAAATGGAAAAAAAAAGGCGCACGTAAGAGAAAAATATGGCCGACACTCGCCATTACATTTATGAAAGTTTTAGACAGTAACTCAGTGAAGTCCAAGGTTGGATGTTTCGTGTGCTTGTGTGGGGTGGGGTGGAGTTAAAAACAATGGTAAAAAATTGAATTCGAATTTGAAAAAGTTGCTCTTTTTTTATTCGATTAAGATAATTGCGTAGAACATCTTTTGTTGCCAGCAAGTGCGTACGGAATGTGAGTTTGGGGGCTTGTCACCATTGGCTGCTTTCCCGCTTCAATTACAATTACATGAGAACTTCGATACAGACCTTTTTAAGTAATGGTCTTTCGACCAGTTTCTTGATACGTCGTTTCACCCCATTAATTCTTTGGAATTGAAGGTTGTGGCAGATTCGGCGTCGACATGGATGCTTTTTAAACTTTTGATTGTGGGTGCAACGTGCATCTATCTTTCGTAATGTAAAGGAAAAGCACTTTAAAATGACTGATCTCTATACTGTAAAATTTTGTAAATGTCAGTTACGATAGTTTACCCCTGAGGTACAGAATTATAAACACATTTCACAGTTCATAGGCATTTAAATATTTTCGTTTACGACAAATGAATCCATTTCTTTCATTCACAGTTACATTAGAATTATTACTATAAGGTAAAACGAGGAGAGATTGCGCACAAAGAGGGTCGGGGGGAAAGAGTTGAGTGCGCGCGCATATAGTTGTACAACAGCAGTAGTGGAGTGTCTACTTGAAAGTGCAGGTTGTTTGTTTCGAGCGTTTAGCATAAAACATCGCTATTTTGAATTGGTTTTTCAAGATAAGCGCTTGAATTTTCATACCTCTTTCTCTCAATTTTATAGAATGGCAATAGTACAAAATATTTTTTAATTAAACGGTTTCTCATGAGGCTACCAACCTAGACGAACATTGCGAACACCAACGGTTCTTTCTAGAAGCGTCCATGTTTAAATAAAAGGCCGCGCAATCTCTCCTACCGAAATGGGAGAGTTTGCGCATCTGCTACTTAGGAGAGATGGCGCATTGTTCCCATTCGTTTTCATGCTAGGAGAGATTACGCAGCTTATTGGAAATTTTGCATGAACTGCAAATTATATGTGAAACAAAAATAAATTAATTTTGAAATAATTTTGGTAATAAATTAATTTGCTGGAAAATAATTTTGTAAAAAATAAAAAAAGTTATTAACCTTTATTGTGCGGCAGATTAACTTTTGTTAGCACTAAAATATCGCTTACAGCAGCGGCATGGTGGATGTTATCTCCCTTTAAGTGTAATTAATATGGTTAACAATTTAATTGTAGTTTTTATTAAGAAAAATCTCTCCTACCCATGTGCGCAAAATAGCTTTCTTGGTTTTATGACAACTCTTGTATTAGATTAAAGCGTAACAACAAAATAGCAATGAAAATGCATAAAAAACAAATGAAGTCACAATTATTCATGAATAGTTCAGTAAAAAATTGATAATTATAATGTTTGTTTTTTTATTTATTATTTTGTCCAATTGTGCGCTGATTCCCCTAGCTTTATCTTAGACTTTGTTTTGTTATGCATATCTTCACTGTGTTCGAAATCACTAAAACCATTGTAATAAACAAAATTGCGAACATTTTGTGAGGTGTTTTCTCTTTCTTTTGAATATTTTTAACTATGCATGAGCGAGAGTTTAAAAATTTTGTGATATTATTTGTGCAAGTTTGTATTTCGCACTGGATCACATGGGTTCAATTTATGGGATGTTGGAGCGTGCGATTGCGAAATCGCGGTTTGCTGAGTTAATGTAGTTTTGGTTCTGTGTTTATCGATTGCGCAACATTCTGTCGAAAGTTGCAACTGCTTCGACCGAAAATTAGAATACTAATAAAAAAGAAAGCGATAGCTTTAAGATGATTGCCTAGTGTCAGTTCAACGGTTGGTGCCATGTACTTTGTTCCGATCGCAACAATTATTTTGTTTCAATTCCAGTGTAGATTTTACATGCACAATTTAAAAATACAGTTCATTTTCGAACTTTAAAGGTCACTTGGGTCCATAAACAGAATAAAAGGTTGGAAACAGGGAAGTTTTTCGTTATTACTGGGGATGTGTTGTATGAGTTCGTTATTTATGTTGCAGAGATTTTGCTATGTGGGTTTAAAGAGAGGTAATTTTAAGATCGTGTCTTATTTCGGTATTTCGCTGAAACTATCTGACTTTGGATATGGTTCTGAGGGTGGTAGATTGGAGGATTTCAAGGTTATTGATGTCTCTACTATTATAAAAGAAAGTGTTTGTTTGTATGTTTGTCTGTTTGGGGCTGCAAAATCCTGACGATTCTATGGCGCTTACAGCAATGAGATTTGGCACACATGTAGTCCGAATTATTTGCAATTTTTGGGTCGCGGCGAATTTTAAAATTAAATCTAGAATATTTTAAAATGAATTTCATAGTTTTATTCTCCATCGGTTTTTTAAACGCGGAGAACTATTTCTACTCATGCGACCTTGCAGTCAGGGTTTGGAATCCTGCCAAGTTTTTTTCATCCTCAGAACGCGGAGAAAATTATTTTTTTTCATTTCTGCTTTGATTTTGCGGGATTGATTTCCCAGCCAGATGATAAATCTTTTAACTGAAGTCAGTTCTTTTTTCCATCTCCTAGACCGTTAAATTTTGAGTAAAAATTTCAACGGATTTGAAATCTGCGGAAAATTTCAGTTTAGATTGATACCTAAAAAATACGATTTTCTTTAAATAAATAATTTTTTAATTGAATATATCTGCAACGGATTTGAAATATGCGGAAAATTCTACACCGGATTAATACCTTACACCACGGGCACCTGAAAACGCCGGGCTAGCCACGCAGTGGCTAGTTATTACTATTTGTAGATATCCAGATTTGGCTTGCATAGGCTATGAATTTCTCCGCACGGACTTGTATGGGCTGTGTGAACTTGAAAACCTTTTCATTGTTAATTAGATATTTACTAAAAAGCACGTAATTTTCTTGCATTACGGATTAAATTGGATAATTAGGTTCCCATATTGTATAAAAACATGAACAATAAAAAAATTTGATTATTCTCGATGTTTTGCGAAGATGGTACTTACGATTGAAATGGAGCAGTATAAATTTTTTTTGTTTCGCAAACATTTCAAAATTTGAAAAAATATAGTGCTAAGTATTTTTTAAGTTGTCAATAAATCACATCCATCATAAAACCATATAAGTAACTTACAAGTGATCAGTAAGAGCTAAATTCATCCTTCAATGCAAATTATTTAACAAAAAAATACGTAGTCATACCAAAAGCCCTAATATATTGTGACTTTTTGACCCAAAAATAGTATTTCTTACAGTAAAACCAATTATTAAATTAGAGATGGCTAATATCTCAGCTGCTTTCGTTTGCTACCGGCTTTCACTAGAAACTTCGTACCTTGACAACGTGAAAGCATTCACGTAATATTTATGACGCCATAGACGACAGTGTGAGACCAACGAATCAGACGGCTTCAAATTTCTCCATGTCTTCTAATACAGTAAAGGTTGGTAATATGCGTCCGGGATGAATCCCTCAAGGAAAAGATCCGACGACACCACATTATTTTGAACCACGGTCAGATATCGAGGCAACACCAGAGCTGGCACCCCACTCTCCAAACTTCCACACTAAACCAGCGAGAGGACTTTCGGCCACGACAGATTTATTGTGCACTAGCCGCCTCTTACAAATATCCATGCACTGACACTACCGAGACAACGCCTGACCTGGCACTTCACTCTCCTAACTTCCACACCACGCCAACGTAAGGACATTTGAGGCCTCGGCAGATTTAACGTGCACCAGTCCCCTTTGCACACGACGGTCTTTGGTTGAATTCGAACTCACAACCCTCCCTTTGCCAATCTGTTACTTTTCCAACCAGATTACCTTGTTTCTAGTGGGATTCTATTCCTTCCCCGCAGGTGTTCAGCCGATTGATCCATCACTCGAAGCAACATAAACAGGAGCTAGGTAAGAGGGCGAATAAAAAGGCTTCCATGGTACTGAGGAGGTTTGTCACACTAACACGGCTCCAGCAGGTGGTTATGGATGAGTTTCTCCTTACCCTCCACCTCGGTCCGTCATCGCGATAATACATATGTCCGTCAGTCCACGGATTACGTTCGACGTCATCTTTCTAGTAGCTGTGACTTCTCGGACGTAGCTCACACGTTGGGGAGTCGTAGCAGTGGATGAGGAATGTTAGCAGTGTGTTAGGTGCAGTCTGTCTTAACCTTCAAGATTCTCCAGAGTGGTGTAGAGTTGCTTTTTCCCCAAAACACATTTAACAGGACCAGGGGAACGGTTTTTTCTTTTGCTTTCGCATTCACAGCGAATTGTTTTACAGTATGTTATTCCAAAACCTATTAAATATGCATTATAGAAAACCGTTTTTACTAAAAACGAAATTATTTTGACGCCTAGAGTAATTAAAAATTCGATTTTTATTGAAATATTTCACTATTTTAAAATTTCTACTCCGACTCCAATTTTTTTCACTTTTTTTTATTTACTTCCATGAAGTGTTCCCCACGATTTCGTGCATGGAATTACATGTACCATTGCTTATTTTTTAGGAACATTTCTGTAACAAGGGCAGAAAAAATAGTTGATTTCATTAATAGTCAGTTGATTTCATTAATTTTTGAAAAAATAACTGTTCCTCCAAATTTGTATTCCATGGACAAAGTCATCAAATATATTATAATAGATGAGCAAAGCATTTTTCAAACACCACTTCATTCTTCTACACTATGTATGAAAAAGGATGTGTGTGTGTGTGTATTCTCTAGACAAATCTACACCTTTTTACCCATCCACATCCAATTTGGTACTATTTACTTTAGAACACTGCGAAAACATAGACTTTTCCTGTCTTCAGACTAAACTGCAGCGATGAAAATTAGCACACAGGTAGTCCTAAAAGTGCCCCTGGAAGCCTCAATTAAAAAATCTTAAAAAGTTTATTTTTCTGCAATAAATGGACATGGATAAGGAAACATGTTATACAGGGTTTGTGTATGAGTTAACAAAAGGAAATGTCGCGTACATATTTTAGCTATTGCGGTAGGAAACCCGTTCTATAGAATTTGCGTATTTGAGTTAACACAGGCAACTGTTTTTTCTTTAGAACATAATTTCTAGCACAGATTCCATTGTTCATTTCCACTAAAAACATTCTATTTTCATTTAAAACATTCTATAGCTAATTTCTTTAGAAAGGAAACCCATCGAAAAATTCCATTCATTTCTTTAGACTATTAACGTTGTGCTAGAGCAAAACAACGGGCTTTTGACGACATTCCACGATCAATACCCTAAGGGAAAGAACCGAATACAACATCACGTCATTTTGAACCACGGTCAGATGACGAGGCAACACCTGAGCTGGCACCCCACTCTTCAAACTTCCACACCAACCCTACGTGAGGACTTTCTACCACGACAGATTAAAGGGGCACCTGTCTTTTTGTACACGACGGTCTTTGTCTGGATTTGAACTTGCTACC
This sequence comes from Metellina segmentata, assembly GCA_947359465.1. Lineage (NCBI taxonomy): Eukaryota > Metazoa > Arthropoda > Arachnida > Araneae > Tetragnathidae > Metellina > Metellina segmentata. Next base: position 7,033,745 of record OX375880.1, on the reverse strand, counting down.
CTCCGGTTGGTAATCCGATGCTTCTTGAAAAAGGCTACCGCGGCCCCGAGAATTGATAATCGAAGAGGATAGTTGAGGTGGCAGAGAATTCATCTTTTTGCCAAGGAAGGGAGGTATTTAATTATCGTCACACTGGAGCAAAACAACGGGCTATCGGTGACCTTTTTTGCAAGGGCTAAGCTCCTACCAGCAAATGAATGATGCGATCCGAAAGTGACAGGAAGTGAGAAAAAATGAGTCTTAGAGTGATATTAATCCCTCCGCTATAACCCGCTCAATGCCTCTCCCGTTGTCAGCTAAGTAGCAACCACCTCCATCTATCAAGGCGACCAGTCACTTTTCATCCCACGCGCCCAGGAAAACCCTGTGTTTAAACTTCTTTCCTTTGCGAGAGGCTTTCGATGTTTTTTGCACTTAATCGCTAAACTCGTCAAAACAAAGCTGAAAGTGGAAGGGAGTTTTATTTTGCGACGGCGTTGCTCGGGTTTCAAATAGAACCACGAAGCCGCGACATTTCCCTGTGTTAACTCAAATACCCAAACCCTGTAGAACGTGTTTCCTTATCCATGTCCATTTATTGCAGCAAAACAAACTTTAGATTTAAAAATTAGGGATTCGAGAGGCTTTTACGACTACCTTGTTTCAATTTCCATGGCTACAGATGGGTCTGAAGACAGGAAAGAAATAGTCATTCTTCTGTTCTAAAGTATAAATGTTCCAAATTGGGTATGGATTTGGGATGCGACATCGACAGCAAAACATCGATGTTCAAAATTAAAACATCGATGTTGATAATACATCGCCCCCAAACCATCGATTTTTTAAAATTCAGTGTATTTAAACTTTTCCCCTCATTTCTTAAAACTGGTTTAGCAACTAGTGATGCGACATCGGCTCCAGTACATCGATGTTTTTTTTATAAAACATCAATGTTTTGAAAACATCGATGTCGCATCCCTAGTATGGATGGGATAACGACGTGGATTTGTATGAAGAATATACACACAAACTTTTCTATATATTCACTACCCTACAATAATGAACCGGACGCCATCGGATTTGCATAAAACACGGCTACTTGTTTGGGGTGTTTTTCGTGGTATGGCGTTTCGATGGTCAATTGAACCCCGACTCCTACATGGACATTTTAGACAATCAGGTTCTTCCTGCACTCTCTCAATTTTATGGAATGAACGAATGTTACTTCCAGGACGAAAACGTTCCGTGTGATGTTGCAGCCTCTGTCGAGCAGTGGTATCAAGATATGGACGTAAAACGTCTACTTTGGTCTCCTCAGAGTCCCGACCTAAACCCCATAGAACATTTGTGGGACGCGTTTGAGCGACGCTTACGGACCAGGGAACCACGTCCGAAATCTACAGCTGAGGTAGGGACATTCTTGCAGCAGGAGGAATGGGTACGAATACCCATAGCTGTGTGTCAAAACCTTGTTGAAAGTATGCCAGAAGGGTTGCTAGTGTCATTGCAGCATGTGGGGTACCACCCCCTATTAAAGCATGTATTCCTTCCTTATAATATCTTATCTTGCTGTCCGGTTCATTATTGTAGGGTAGTGTATATAGATCGCGGTTTTTATCACGTGAAGGATCATGCTTCGAAATTACGTATTGTCCTCGGTATTTCTATTTTTAATTACCGTCGTACTGGAGCAACACATCACGCTATTGACGAACGTCCGAGATCAATCCCCCAAACGAAAGATCCGAGGACAACACCAAGTAATGTTCAACAACTGTCAGATGACGAGGCAACACCTGAGCTGGAACCCCTCTCTTTATACTTGCCAACCAGGCCAACGTGAGGACATTGGAGGCCATGACAGATTTAACGTGCACCTACCACGGCCCGTGTTATCCTCGGATCTTTCCATTCTTGTATGTGTGCACTTGATAGGTCTCGTGTCTAGCACAGTATGCTTCCTGCGCCATAAAACCCCAATCAAACTGATCCTTCCAATATCCCCGCTGAGTGTCTAATCAAACCCAAAACCGTCGTGTACGAAGGGGCTGGTGCACGTTCAATCTGCCGTAAACTCAAATGTCCGCAGGTTTGCGTGGAATTTTGGAGAGTGGCGTGCCAGCGGAGGCGTTGCCACTTCATTTGACCATGGTTTAAAATTACGTGTTGTCCTCGATCGTTCCCTTGGGGGATTGATCTAGGTCCGTCGTCAATAGCCCCGTTGTGTAGCTCCTGTACTACGTTAATTAAATTGCCTAATTTCCGAAAAAACCGGTATGCAATTGGGCTAGGTAATTGGTAATTATTAGTTAACATCGTACTAGAGCAACACAACGAGCTATTGATGACGGTCCGGGATCAATTCCTTAAGGGAAACATCCGAGGACAACACCTCGTCATTTTGAACCACGGTCAGATGACGAGGCAACAGCTGAGTTGGCACCCCACTCTCCATACTTCCACACCCACCCAACGTGAGGAATTTCGGCCACGACAGATTTAAGGTGCACCAGTCGCCTCTACACCATACGCTTACAAACATCCATGCCCGGACCTGGATTCGAACCAGGAACCTCCCGATCTAGAGGCTAACACCTTAACCACTATACCGGTTGATCGGCTGGTATGGTATGGTATTTCACACTGGAGCAACAACACGGGCTACTGGTGACGGTCCGGGTTCAATCCTTTAGGTAACGAAGTCAACACCTGAGCCGACACCCCACTCTCTAAACTAGTACGCTTCGCCAATGAGAGGACAATGAAGACCCTCATAGATTTAACGTTCACGTGCCCCTTTGTACACGACGCATACCTTCAGTTGCTAATCGGTTACTCTTACAACCGAGCTATCCTTTTTTTAATTGAAACTACGCGTTCAAGTCACTTCACTTGAAAGTGTTAAATGCACCAATGATTTTTTTTCGCAAGGATATAATAAACAAATTATTAATTTCTAAAGTTAGAATCGAAAACGAACGTTTTCGAAACGCTCTCTCACGAATCGAACAATCTAACGGCAAAAAGAATAACGTTTCTCAGCCACCCTCCCGCGCGGTCGATTAGACCTGAGAGCCATTGAGGCAGACGATACCCGCTGAGGCGTTTTTCATCCCCTTGCCACCGAGGAGCCGCCGCTTCATTAACCCCGGGTGAACTCCCCCTTTTGGAACAAGTGCCAGTTCTAGAGGTTTCGAGTGCGTGGAATGACCCTGAGAACGCTTCATCTCGGAAAGGAGGTGAATTCTGAACGCGGATTAATGCGTTCGTATACACTAGAAGAGTTTTCTTTAATTTTTGGGGTGACAGCTCAGGTGTTGCCTCGTCATTTGACCTTGGTTCGCACTGACGTGGTGTTGGCCAAGCATCTTTCCCTTAGGGGATTGATCCCCGAACGTCGTCAATAGCCCGTTGTGTGTCCTCGGATCTTTCTCGTTGGGATTTATCACGTACCATTTTCGCCGATCATCCGGTCTGGTGGTAAATGTGTTTCCCTCTGGATCGGAAGGTTCCTGGTTCGAATACGGGTCAGTGCATGGATGTTTGTAAGCGTATGGCGTAGAGGCGGCTGTGTACCTTAAATCTGTCGTGCCGAAAGTCCTCACGTTGGGTTGGCGTAGAAGTTTGGCAATGGTAATTTTTGTTAACGTCGTACTAGAGCAACACAACGGGCTATTGACGACGGTCCGGGATCAGTCCCTGAAGGGAAAGATCCGAGGACAACACCTCTTAATTTTGAACCACGGTCAGATGACGAAGCAACACCTGACCTGGCACCCCATTCTCCAAACTTCCACACCAACCCAACGTGAGGACTTTCGGCCACGACAAATTTAAGGTGCACAGTCGCCTATGCACCATACGCTTACAAACATCCATGCCCGGACCCGGAATTCAACCAGGAACCTTACGATCTAGAGGCTAACACCTTAACCACTATACAGGTAGGAAGTTTCGAGAGTGGGGTGCCAACTCAGTTGTTGCCTCGTCATCTGACCGTGATTCAAAATTACGAGGTGTTATCCTCGGGTCTTTCCCTTAAGGGACTCATCCCGGACCGTCGTCAATAGCCCGTTGTGTTCTCTAGTACGACGTTAACTAAAATTACCATCACCATTACCTTAACCATCAGACCGGTTGGTCGGCTGTAGCCCATTTGGAAGAGCAACAGATTACCAACCGGTAGCCCGTCACCTTGCTCCAGTGCGACGTTGATAGAAATACCTACCTACCAAGCCATGTGCGGAAGAACATTCATTCCGCGTCATTAGGAAGTGAATGAGAATCGCATCACGGGCATTCGTAGCCCTGTTCACACTAATGAATAATCCCTCAGATGAGGGCGGCGCCAAGAAAAGGAATCGTTTACAGATTAAGCCTCCAATCCTCGGCGAGACGTAGCCGGGTAATCCAAATTGAATGGCCGGATATTCTCCGACCACCGGTTGCTCGATACGGGGCAGGTGAGATAGGCTCCGGGGGACACTCGGAGGGATAATAGAGTGATGAACGGTCTCCCTCGTTGAGGAATGCCGTTAATTGAGGACTACGGGAAGTCATTGGGTGAGGGAAGGCAGACGGTCGACGTAGTCTGGGTTCTTAGGGGTACTTGACGAACGCCGCACCTCAGCTGGACATACACAAGGAAAACAACAGAAGGAAGTGTGTATGTCTATTACAGTACTACACAGATGATAGAAGTACGCCCACGGAGGTAATTTTGATAATATTTAATTAACGTCGTACTAGAGCAACACAACGGGCTATTGACGACGGTCCGTGTGTTAGATCCCCAAGGGAAAGATCCGAGGACAACACCACGTCATTTTGAATGATAGTCGGATGACGAGGTAACACCTGAACTGGCACCCCACTCTTCAAATATCCACATCACATCAACGTGAGAACATTTGAGGCCACAATTTATTTAACGTACATCAACCGCCTCTACAACACAAGCGTACAGACTTTCATTCCCCGACCCGGATTCGAACCAGGAACCTTACGATCTAGAGGCCAACACCTTAAGGGGGGTGTGGGACTCAAAATATATGAAAAAAGTCCATTTTTTTTTATTACCTCAAAAAAATAATAGGTATTTCTGAATAAAATGACACCTAAATTTTCTTCTTCCATATAGAACAGGAAATTTTCAACTTTTTATAAACATGACAGCTGCAAATCAAACCAGCCTTCATTATTTTAAACGCTCTTTTTCTCCTTTTGTGTTAAATGGAATTTCATTAGTTAAAATAGATGTAACTTAAAAAGTACTTGTAAAAATTAACGTAATTTTCTACCATTTACTTTTCAACTATATTTCTTTAATTTGTCTTCAGCAATTGTGTAGATATATTTATATATATTTGTTCTATAATTTTTTTATCTTTGTATACTATGTGTTTTATGTAATTTTTGAACGCGAAATATTTAAAAAAAAATTTCTAATTGTTTTAACCAAAAAATTACGAATACAATTTACAATATGAACTTTCAGAAGTTAATGAATGCAAAAATGGAGTGATTTGTTTTAAAATATTTTAAGATATATCAATTTTGCCCAACGTCAAAATTTAGACATTTTAAAATTTTAATAAAACATTTTTTTAATTTTTAAAACATAAAATAGTTATTATAATTGCAAAATACAATGTATATATATATATGTCTACAGAAAAAATTTCAGAAGAAAAACTTCAAAATTGAAGATTTTAGAATTGTGAGTCCCGGACCCCTTTAACCACCTGATAGGTTGGTAGGCACACCCAGGGAGGAATCGAACTTACGCCGCCTACAACACGCAGGTTGCAAGAGCAGTGGGAGAACCCATCGAGACACGAGAGCTGGTTTGGCTGTGTTGCGTTTATTGTTTTGACAAGACCGGTACAGTAGTTGTACTTTGGAAAGATATAAGAATCGCGCTTCCTATATCCATAGCCGTAATCAAAAGGTTAATTAACGTGCACTGGAGCAACAGAATTGGCTTTTGGCGATGGTCCATCCATCCCCAAGGGAAAGAAGCGAGGACAATTTGAAACCACGGTCAGATGACGAGAACAGAGCTCACAGAATTCGAAGTGGATCCGTCCCGATCGGAGCCAGATGTTGATTTGTCAGTCCAACGCGACGCTGCGGTGGGAGCACCCCCTTCTGACGTCAGTCGATGACGTCATCGCCTTGAAAAAGCCTCCATCGCGTGAAATTTTAATGAAATCGAGATTAAAATGTTTACGCTTTGGAAATTCGGTTCCGCGGGTCCCTCCGGACCTTCTCCCCTCCCCCCAACCCCAGGACGTGATTGAAAAATCCGCTTCTTTTGCATCTCGGAACGGAATGAAGTGTTTTCGGCGAAAACCCCGCCCCCTTGTTTCTTTCTTGTTGTGGCTTTCTTTGCGATTGGGCGCAGTTGCGTGTCGCACGACGTTTCGAGATGTTAAGTGGCGAATCCAGGAAAGACGCCGCAATTCTTTCGGACGATCCACTCCTATTCCAGGGGTAGGAAGGTATTTAATTAGCCTCGCACTAGAACAACGCAACGGGCTACCGGCACCGGTCCTCGTAAGGTAATTTCAATTAACGTCATATTAGAGCAACACAACGGGCTATTGACGACGGCCCGGGATCAATCCCCTAAGGGAAAAATCCGAGGACAACACCTCGTCATTTCGAACCACGGTCAGATGACTAAAAAAACACCTGATCTGGCACCACCCCATTCTCCAAACTTCCACACCCAGCACTCGCAGTGGAAATTGAAATCCTGGCACTTGCAAAATATCTCAGGTAGGTATTTTAATTAATGTCACACTGAAAATACACAGCGGGCTATTGGCAACGGTACTTGATCAATCCCCTAAGGGATAGATCCGAGGACAACACCACGTCATTTTGAGACACTGTCACATTACGACGACAACACCAGAGCTGCACAACACCAGCAGGATACCACTCTCTAAAGCTTACACCACGCCAACGTGATGACATTGACACCAAATTGGTTACACTTATATTTTAGAATACTGCGGAAAACATAGGCTATTTCTTTCCTGTCTTCAGACCCATCAGTAGCCATGACAATTGGCACACAGGTAGTCCTAAAAGTGCCACTCGAAGCCTAAATGTTAAAATCTAAAGTTTGCTTTCCTGCAATAAATGGACATGGACAAGGAAACACGTTCTACAGTGTTTGTGTATTTAAGTTAACACAGGGAAATGTCGCGGTCACATTTTAGCAGTCGCGGTCATATTTGAAACCCGAACAAAACTGGGCTATTCAGCTTGTTATGTCTAAAATACTTTCACACATTAGTATTATCCCGTAAAGCTTTGCTTTCCAATTTCTTTTACCAGTGCGTTGGAAAGTATCAAAGCACATTTAACGTACGACACTAGAATGATTCTACTTTGCAGTCTTTCCAGAATGACTTTCCACCCATTTTGATCTTATTTGACCTACAGAATCTTTTTAAAGCATTTTATTATAAGGGTTGTTTGCTAATTTGGATTTTCTGGTGCAAGGTTCAAGATTAGAACAGTCTGCGTCATCAATTACAAGAGAAAGTGCAATATAATCACTGTAACGGATCAATAGAATCGTTCCAAAAGTTTCTATTACAAGGAAAAGGAGCAATAGAATCATTTTAAGGAATTGTAATCGAAGGAAAGTGTCAATAGATTATTTCCTAAGGATTCTATTCCAAGAAAAGTAGCAATAGAACCATCCCAAATTCTAACTTTAAATTTTTTAATAGAATCGTTCCAAATGATTCTATTCCAAGGAAAAGTAACAATAGAATCAATGTAATCAAAATAGAATGGTAATAGAATTGCAATAAAAAAGGGAAAATAGAATCTTTCCAGAGCATTATTTTTTAAGGATGGGAATAACAGAATCGTTCCCAATGATTCTTTAACGAGGCGAGTAGCAATAGAACCATCCCAAAGAATTCTATTCGCCAATAGAGTCGTTCCAAAAGATTCTATTCAGAGAAGCGCCCCATAGAGTGTTTAAAATGTTGAAAGAATACATGCATTTTTCTGCAAAATGTACTTAGTCATTTTGTGTGCTGTGAGGCAAAAGTAACACTACAATACTCACAAAACCGGCGACGTTTAGGGGATTAACTGGGGATTAAATTCCCTGGATTCCCTACTGATTGCTAACAGTAGTAGCGCGCATTCGCTCCATTCACGATAACATAACATACCCTATAACAAAAAACAAATCGACATACCAAGGAGTTGTCCAACAGTGGTGCCGGGTTCGATCCACTTAGAACGGCGCTGACTGGGGACGTATAGTCTTTAGTGACGAATATATCGTTTCCAACTGTGTCCTGACGACAACCGCAGACGTCTTTGGAGACGTCCAGGGCAGCGTGGAGATCCTGCATTTATTATCGCGCAACACACATGCCCATAACAGGGCGTTACGGTCTGGGATGCCATCTCCTTTGATAGACCTTCGGTAGTCATTTTTGGAACACTTACAGAACAGCGGTACGTAGACGATACTCTACGTCCGGTTGCGTTAGCCCGGAATTACCTTTCAACAAAATAATGCGCACACGGCACACGTTGCTATGACTTGTCTTCAAGCTTTTCAATCACTTCCTTGGCCAGCTAGGTCTCTTGATCTCTCTCCCTTAGAGAACATTTGAGACGTTATGGGAAGGCGATTGTAACCATCCCGCAATGTTAACCATTTTGTCCGACAGTTGAAGAGGGCAAGAAATTCCGACACCATCCGGGAACTTTTTCAGTCTATGCCACGCCGGGTGACGCATCAATGTCGCTAGTCAGGTTGTTCAGATTTTTGAGTACGTTAATATTCATGGCTTAAAAGTTCTTTCACAAATACATTCTGACACAAGAGGCTTCCGCATCTTAATGCATTACCTGAAAGGAAATTGCAACCTAAAATACCAATCGTGACTTGTTAGATTTTATATAACGTGGTGAGGCTTTGAAAAAACTCATAATTCACTCTAGACTGAATGAAAAACGAACTCAAACACAAAACTCCAAGATTTCACTCACACCACTTTTATTAGAGCATATTGACACTAACGGGTTTCACATACGACCTCACACATAGAGCACGCCCCAAGGAATGACACAGCATATCTTCGGACGGTCAGAAGACCCCACAGCAACAACACCCCTAGTTGGGAGTTGACGAAAGAACCACCACAGATTACGTAGAAACGGTGATTACCCGCTTGACTTTTAAATGTTGTTTTTACCGCGTTACAAAACAGGCTTCGCCAGCAAATCAACGGAGGGCGGCATGGGGCCACAGTTTGCGGTACGTGCGTCTCTGGCCTTGTAAAAACGTATTAAGCTGCATAAAATGTTTTAGGTACATTACCCTACAATAATGGACCGGACGCCAGCGGATTTGCATAAATACGACTACTTGTTTGGGGGTGTTTTTCGTGGAACGACCTAGGAACTTTGCACGCTGTTCCTGGTAGATTGAAACACCACATCAACAATTTGAGCAAACTGGTTCTCCCTACGCTCTGGCAATTTTATGGAATGAACGAATGCTACTTCCAGGACGACTCCATGTCATGTTGCAGCCTCTGCCAAGCAGTGGTATCGAGATATGGATTTAAACCGTCTTTCCTGGCCTTCTCAGAGTCCCGACCTAAACCCCATAGAACATGCGTGGGACGCGTTCGAGCGACGCTTACGGCCAAGGAACCCCTACCGAAATCTACAGCTGAGCTGGCGGCTTTCTTGCACCGGGAATGGACACCAATACCCACAGCTGTGTATGGAAGCATTGTTGAAAGTATGCCCAGAAGGGTGGATAGTGTAATTGCAGCAAGTTGGGAACCATCCCCCTATTAAAGCATTTATTATTTCCCTTGTACCATCACTTCTTGCTGTCAGTCCATTATTGTAGGGTAGTGTATGTAAGTAAACAAGTCGGTTTGTAAGTAAATTTAATTCTTCACTGTCACGAAATGGATAACTTTCTTCCACAATTTTCTACCATCTTTCAGACAACTTCATGGACCCCGGTAATCCGGTTGGAAGAGTAAAGGATTATCAATCGGAGGTAGGGAGTTTGAATCCAGCCAAACACAATCGTCTACGAAGGTGGTTGGTGCACGTTAAATCTGTCGTGGCCACAAATGTCTTCAAGTTGGCGTGGTGTGTAAGTTTGGACAGTAGTGTGCCAGCTCATGTATGACCTCGTCATCCAGTTCAAAACTGCGTCGTGTTGTCCTCGAATCTTTCCCTTCAGGTTTAATCCCGGACCGTCGCCAATGGCCCGATGTGTTGCTGCAGTGGGACGTTGATTAAAAGTTAACAACCTATCTCAATGCGACTTGATGATATTTCTCTCTTCCCCAAACGTGTTATTGTTTCGGGAAAATAACTATTCCATGTGCACTTTGCATATGAAACAATGTGTCCTTTAACCCCATTGGAAGTTGTCTCGATGAGGTATTTTGTTAGCCCACCTTGAAGAACGAAATGTATTGTCCTTAAGCAAAAGAAAAACCTGAAGAACCTTGATCTCGTCAACATCAAAAAATATCGTCTCTCTCCTCCATAAGGACGATATATCTCGTCGATTGATCTGACCTTTATGGACATCTCGTCGAAAGGTTAAAAACATTTTGTAAGGATTTGAAAGTCCAAACCTACCATCCAAGCTGTACGTTTTGCCAGGTCACCAGACATACATGGGTTTGAGCTTTCCTGAAGAAATATAACGTTTTTTCTGTTGATATGATATGGGGTAATGTAAGGTAATTTTTATTAACGTCGCACTAAAGCAACACAACGGGCTATTGCCGACGGACCGAGATCAATCCCCTAAAGGAAAGATCCTTGGACAACACCACGTAATTTATACCACGGTCAGAAGACGAGGCAAACTTCCACACCAACCCAACGTGAGGACTTTCGACCACGACAGATTTAAGGTGCACTAGCCGCCTCTACACCACAAGCTTACAAACATCCAGGCACTGACCCGGATTCTAACCACGAACCATCCGATCTAGAGGCTAACGCCTTAAGCACCGGTTGGTCGGCTTGATATGATATCGGACGCTTGCTCATATTGGTCTAAGTAAGTTAGTAGTTGTTTTTGGGGTACGAGACATATTTGGTCATGCTATGACAGACAATATCAAGTAATAGACATAAACACATGAAGATTTTTAAAGACGCTGAAGAGAGTAATGTACCCAGAGAATCTGAACCTGCGCCGCCTACAACTCGAAGTTTGCTAGCGCAGTGGGCATAACCACGACGGCCCCGTGATCTAATTAGGAGCAGTACGTGTCGGAACGAATTGTTTGGTTTTGCGAAATGGGTGCGTAACTTACTCTCTTCCAATGGCATCCAATACACATCTTATGCGTTGGGGTAAATTGCATTTGTTTTTCCACCTGCCTCTCATCAGAATTGCTGTAAAAGATTCTTAATGAAAGTTTGAATCCTTTAACCCTTTATTTGGTTTCAAAGAGATATTTCGTCCATCAAGATCCGCAGCACGCCAATGGGAAATCACGACAAATTTAATATACTCGTATGAACAGGAAGAACAGATCCAACTCGCAACCCTCCGTTTGTTTCTCTTACTCTACCACTGCCCTCAAACACATGGAAGTGAGCGTAGACGAGACATGGACACCAGAACTTTTGCAAAGTCCATGCCCTAGAAACGGACCATTCCATTTTTTAGGTATAGTTGAAAAATTATTTTTAAGTTTGTCACATTGACGGGCTTTTCTCTCTGAGCGTAGCGAGAAAAGTAGCGGAAAATTTACTCCACAAAACACTTAACTCAATCACAACGTCTTTGACAACCTTTAGAAACATTCTATTAGGCCCATTTTGTAGAATAGAATCCTTTGGAACTATTCTATTACTCATTTTCTTATAACAGAATCATTTGGAAAGATTCTATCCACCTATTCTGTCAATGAATCCTTTTAAATTAATCTATTGCTCTTTTTCTTATAACAGAATCATTTGGAAGGATTCTATCAACCAATTCTGTCAATGAATCCTTTTAAATTAATCTATTGCTCTTTTTCTTATAACAGAATCATTTGGAAGGATTCTATCAACCAATTCTGTCAATGAATCCTTTCAAATTAATCTATTGCTCTTTTTCTTATAACAGAATCATTTGGAAGGATTCTGTAAATGAATCCTTTGAAACTCTTCTATTGCTCATTTTCTTAGAATAGAATCATTTGGAAGGATTCTATCAACCTATTCTGTCAATGAATCATTTGAAACTAATCTATTGCTCTTTTTCTTATAACAGAATCATTTGGAAGGATTCTATCAACCAATTCTGTCAATGAATCCTTTTAAATTAATCTATTGCTCTTTTTCTTATAACAGAATCATTTGGAAGGATTCTATCAACCAATTCTGTCAATGAATCCTTTTAAATTAATCTATTGCTCTTTTTCTTATAACAGAATCATTTGGAAGGATTCTGTAAATGAATCCTTTGAAACTCTTCTATTGCTCATTTTCTTAGAATAGAATCATTTGGAAGGATTCTATCAACCTATTCTGTCAACGAATCCTTTTAAATTAATCTATTGCTCTTTTTCTTATAACAGAATCATTTGGAAGGATTCTATCAACCAATTCTGTCAATGAATCCTTTTAAATTAATCTATTGCTCTTTTTCTTATAACAGAATCATTTGGAAGGATTCTATCAACCAATTCTGTCAATGAATCCTTTCAAATTAATCTATTGCTCTTTTTCTTATAACAGAATCATTTGGAAGGATTCTGTAAATGAATCCTTTGAAACTCTTCTATTGCTCATTTTCTTAGAATAGAATCATTTGGAAGGATTCTATCAACCTATTCTGTCAATGAATCCTTTGAAACTAATCTATTGCTCATTTTCTTAGAAGGGAATCATTTGGAAGGATTCCGTAAATGAACCCTTTGGAACTCTTCTATTGCTCATTTTCTTAGAATGGAATCATTTGGAAGGATTCTATCAACCTATTATGTGTAATAAATCCTTCGGAAAGATTGTATGAGTTACATTGGAATAGAAGTCCTTGAAAATATTTTATTGCTCTTTTACTTGGAATAGAAACCTTTGGAAAGAGTCTATTGCTTCTTTCCTTGGAACAGAAGCTTCTGAAAAGAGTCGATTTTTCATTTCCTTGGAATCCCTTGGTAAACATCTATTGCTTATTTCTGAATAATATAATCATTTTGAAATATTCTATCGCTCATTTCCGGGGAACAGCATCATCCGGAAAGCTTCTACTTTTCATTTTATAAGAATATAATCATTTGGTAGTTATTTTAATAAACGTCGTACAAGAGCGACACAATGGGCTATTGACGATGGTCCGAGATCAAAACCTAATGGAAAGCTACCACTACGTAATCTTTAATCAGGCAGATGACAATATATATATATATATATATATATATATATATATATATATAATACCTTTGGAAAAATTCTATTGCTCATTTCCTGAGAACTGAATTCTCTGGGAAAATTCCATCGCTCATTTTTATTCGAATAGAATTCTTTGAATTTCCTTCCGCATTTGCTTAAGGGTACTCGAGGAACATGTTTTACCAAACGATATTTATTTCAAAGTAAGCATTCTGATTCCGATTTAAGGTTAATTAAAAGTCAAGTATCCGAGTCTTGCTGTGTTCGCTCAATTGTCTTTTCCAGTAACAAGAGTCAGCTCGCTGGGGTCGTCATTACCCGCGTTAGAACGCAGAACGAAAGAAAATGGCGTTTTCGAAAGGGGACGTGGAGCGTCGTTCGACACGTACGGAAGGAACGATTCCAGATGCGATTCCGGGGAAAACTCCCGTTTCGTCAGAAGAGAAACAACGAGGGGGGGGGGATATAAAAACAAATCGTTTAAAAGGCCTCGGGGCAGGAAGGATTTCCCTGGTGAAATAAGCCAATTTTCGGAAGTTTTTATTTTTCCCGCGATGCATTTGCGAGGAGGAAATATTTTCCTTCTTTCCGGATAAATGGAGCTGAATCTTGATCGTCTGCCACATTTCGTGTAGGTGTAGAGGACAACTACGCACTGTTGGGGGCAACCGCATTTTCAGACGATCGAACAAGATGCACCCTTAGGTAATGGTAAATTTTAATTAACGTCCCACTAGAGCAAGCCGAACAACCGGTCTGGTTTTTAAGGTGATAGCCTATAGATCCGAATGTTCCTGGTTCGAATCTGGGTCGTTACATCGTGGAATGACGACCCCAGCGAGCTGACTCTTGTTACTGGAAAAGACAATTGAGCGAACACAGCAAGACTCGGATACTTGACTTTTAATTAACCTTAAATCGGAATCAGAATGCTTACTTGGAAATAAATATCGTTTGGTAAAACATGTTCCTCGTTACTTTAACGTGGTGGTGTCCTCGGATCTTTCCCTTAGGGATGGATCCCAGACTGTCGTCAACAGCCCGTTGTGTTGTTCTAGTACGACGTTAATTAAAAATTCCTATTACCATTACCCACTAGAACAACAAAACGATTCTGGTGGGTTGGTATTTTAACTAACGTCATTCTGAAAAACAACGGGCTATTGACGACGGTTTGAGATCAATCCTAAGTAGAAAGTACCTAGGACAACACCACGTCATTTTGAAACACGGTCAGATGACGGGGTCACCCTGAGCTGACGCCCCACTGTCCAAATTTCCACACCAACCCACCGTGAAGACTTTTGGCCAAGACAGAATTAAGGGGCACCATCCGCATCTACACCATTCGCCTACAAACATCCACCCGGATTCGAACCAGGAACCTTCCGATCTAGAGGCTATCATCTTAACCACCAGACCGGTTGGTAGCAATATGCTTTAAGGATTAAATTCTGTAGTCTTGTTAGGAACCGGAGGGTTCTAAGTTCGATTCCAACCAAAGAACGTTGTGTTCAAAGTAGGGATGTCAACTCTCAGAAAATAACTAGTTTTCGGTAAACCGTTTTTTCTTCGTCCGGTTATAACTGCCCCGGTTAAGCCGAGTAAAAAAAAACGGTTTTTAAAATAACCGATTTTTAAAAACTTCAAGGTGTTTCTATGTAGTTGTATATAAAAAATGCTACATGTCGTAAACTGTTTTTATTATCACATCAAAACTGTTACAAAAAAAATCCCATTAATTCTAAAATAAACCCAAACGTATTGTTTCAAAATGAAGGTACACAAACTAATAAAATAATTAAAACACTAGTTACCTCGTTAATATTGTTTTATCTATTCAATCCAATATTTTTGATTTACTCTGTTATATCAGTCATATGTTATATCTATATTGTATCTCAGTTATATGCTGGTTAGTTAATCGACTTCTGTCATCCGAAACCACAGAATTCAGAGCAGGTACTCACCTTTCAGATAGCACTGAACTTCCAACAACTGTCAAATACTTAAAAGCTAGCAATTCTAATGCAGGCCGAGCATGTCCCTTCTTTGACCCTAAAAGTCAAGTGGACTACTATCCCTTAACAACAGGCTGCTGCAAATATAGTTTGAGCTAATCGGAAAGTATGCATCTGCCTGCACCTTGCGATTTTGGAAAAATGGATTTTGTCAAATTTTCGTCACGTGTAGCCCAAAGAAGGCTTGGGTTTGTTGAATCGGAACTCGCTGGTATTGCTGAAGGAGGCGAATTTTTTTCTAATTGATTCAGGCAATGCGTTAACTCTGCTGACTTAGGAAACTGCTTGCCAAGCAATTGTTTAAGACATATAAAATCGTAATTAAACGTTGTTTGGTGTTAATGTACTTTAGATCATCGCTCACCCCTTTGTTTATACCTCAACCCGCATAGACTAAACAATGCAAAGTCAGAGAATTAGAACAAGTTGTGTCACGGGAGTGGCTGAAAAGGGATATAAACTATATGGATATTGAAAAATCAGTTTTTATAAAAGAATCATTTGTATTCCATAAACACAGGCCACGAATATAATTTTCGGGCCTGCTTTTTTCCGGTTATTAGTTTTTAAAATAACAAATCGCGATTATAACCGTGCCAAGAAAACACCGAAAAAAAAAAACCGGTTGACCGAAACGAAAAAACCGACCTATCGGTTTAACCGGACGGTTATTGACATCCCTAGTTCAAAGGGAGCTGATGCACGTTACATCTGTCATGTCCTTCAGCGTCCTTACGTTGGTGAGGTGTGGCAGTTTGGAGAGTGGGGTGCCAGCTCAGGTATTCCCTCGTCTACTCACCATGGTTCAAAATTAGGTGGTGGTGTCCTCTTATCTTTTTCTTTGGGTATTGATCCTGGACCGTCGTCAATAGCCCGTTGTATTAATCCAGAACCAGGTTAATTCAAAATTCCTATTAATTCTTTGTATCCCATTTGGAAAACGAAGAGGGGTGGGGAGCGTTAGTGCACGTTAGTTCTATCGAGTCCTCGAATGTCCTCACATTGAAGTGGTGTGTAAGTTCGGAGAGTGGGGTGCCAGTTCAGATGTCACCTCATCATGTGAATTCAAAGTTATGTGGTATGATCCTTGGATCTTTCACCTCGGGCTTGGCCCGCCCATAGCCCGTTGTGTTGCGCCATACCTAATTACCTACTTGTAGTCTCTTTCTTAACGCGTGTTGACCATATATTTGATCCGCAGGTACGTAAAAATTTGAATTAAAGTCGCACTGGAGTTACACAACGGCTCTTGGCGACGGTCCAGAGTGGGAAAATCCACGGACAACACCCCATAATTTCGAACCACTCTCAGATGACGAGGTCACGTCTGAGCTCTGGCACCCCTCTCTTCGAACTTGCACACCACTCTAACGTAAGGACATTTGAGGCCACAATAGATTGATTGTGCACTAGACGCCCTAGTACACGACGGTCTTTGGTTGGATTCGAACTCGCAACCCTCCGGTTGTTTCCTTTTCTGTTTCAACCGGATTACTGCTGTCCTATTTTTGACGATTGCTGAGCTTTTCCAAGTAGAGTGGAACCTACTACCAGTGCGTTTTCTGATGCTATGAACCTGATAGAAGACTTATACACTACTCTACAATAACGGACCGAACAACAAGATGTGATGGTATAAGGGAAGGAATACGTGCTTTAATAGGGGGGGGGGTCCCTCACGTGCTGCAATGACACTAGTAACCCTTCTGGGCATACTTTCAACAAGGTTTTCATACACAGCTATGGGTGTTTCTGTCAATTCCTGCTGTGAAACTGTCACCAACTCAGCTGTAGATTTCGGACGGGGTTCCCTGGTCCGTAAGCGTCGCTCTAACTCATCCCACACATGTTCTATGGGGTTTAAGTCGGGACCAGGGAAGACGTTTTACATCCATATCTCGATACCACTGCTTGACAGAGGCTGCAACTTGACACAGCGTTGTCGCACTGGAAGAAACATTCGCCCATTCCATAAAATTGCCAGAACATAGTAAGAACCCGATTGTCCAAAATGTTCATGTAGGCGTTCAATTGACTAGGAACAACATGCAAAGGTCCCAGGCCATACCACGAAAAAGACCCCAAACAAGTAGTCGAAATTTATGCAAATCTGTTGGCGTCCGGTGCATTATTGTAGGATAGTGTATACTTCTATAAGTGAAGTTATAACTAAAATTAGCTACTTATTATATAACTTTCAGCTCACTTATGTCTCTTACTATTCCAGCATAACTCTTGGGCCATGGTAACCTGGTTGGAAAAGTAACGGATTAGTTAACGGAGTTTACTCTCTGGTTAGATTCAACTATAGAGTTTGAATCTAACCAGAGAGCGTCATGTATTAACGATGCTGGTGCACGTTCAATCTGTAGTGACCGAAAACGTCCCAACGTTTGTCTGGTGTGAAAGTTTGGACACTGGGGTGCCAGATCAAGTGGTGACCTTGTCATCGGACCGTGATTCAAAATAACGTGGTGTCCTCGTATTTCCCCCTTGGGAATTGATCCGTTACCGTCGTCAATAGCTCGTTTTATTGCTCCAGTGCGACGTTAATTAACTACGAATCCTACGAAAATTTTATAGGTCGTTTCCTTATAATACATCTTACAACTTGATACAAGAGTCCGGCGTATTAACGATGCTTTAAATAAACCTGCGTAGCAATACACCATAGAATCAGGTGAATCTAGCAGTTATGAAATTCATAGCATTATTAAGCCTTTTTCTTGTACATTTAATATTATATTGAACATCTTAAGGCCCGGTGCACATATCCGGTTTTTCAAAATGCGGCGCCACTGCCGCAACGCAAGTACGGTCTGAGATACATTAGATCCAATGGAGTAGTGCACACATGCCTCCAGCGCAGCTGTGGCCACGCACGTCCAACTTGCGTGCAATTTGTACCGCAGTAACCCACGGCGCAGACGCTTCTCCGGTCTCAAGTACCTTGTTTTCATAAATAAATAGAGTATAAATTATAATTTATAAATGGTTGTATCCAGTAACGTCTGTTTTGTTTCAAAATATACTTTTTTGTACAACTAGTTAGCGAAATAAACACGTTTTCTTCGATAGAATATGTATCGCAAATGGCACGAAATGAGTGCTTGCGTCATTTCACAGTTATGTATGCATAGTTGGGCTTCTGTGCCGCCAGCGGCGCCGCACGTTGAAAAATTGGATGTGCGCACCGGGCCTAAGAATCCTGTGTCGGCCTTTATAAACCCTTGTGGTCAAAAAATTTAATTTTTGACTGTGAGGACAAAAAAAAAGAGATTTTTTTTAAGAACATGTTCTACTTACCATCAAGTCCGTACGAATAGAAGCAGCCATCTATTTAAAATTGTTTCGTTTGTTATCTGTTGTTAGGTGATCAGAAGCAGTTGTCTTTTTAAAAAACCTGTCTAAGGTTTGCAAACACCATCAATAAGAGGTTTATTCAGAAAAAAATAACCTTTAAGTTATGGCATATTCACTTTTGTTACCACTAAAATATCGCTTACACCAGCAGCATGGTAGCGATGCATGTTATCCCCCTTTTAAGTGGCCGCTGGCCTCGATCACCATTTACGAGCTGTCAGCGACTGACCTTCCCGAGGATCCCTTCTTTTGTTCGCTCGCCCCCTACCCTGCCAACCGTGAGGTGTGAACGCTTTGGGGTAAGCAGAAAGTCGTCATGTGATACCTCTTCTCACGCCAAACGATACTAGGAAAGGAGAGCATCAGTCGTAAATCCCCCTCACGGACCTATCGCTCAAGTTAGGTGATTAAGTATGGGGGCTCGGAGAATCAGAAGAAAAGTCGTTCCTGGAGACGTTTGAAAGAAAATCTAAGCGCTGCAAGTATAAAAGTTAACAACACAATAATTTTTTTTTTCAACTTTACAAAGAACTACATTTTTAAGTAGGACCTACCAGTTAAAATGGTAAAGCATCAATTATAAATTTAAAAAAAATACAATCAGCCTTAGTATTTTGGTATCTTTTAATTAACGTTACACTGTAACAACACAACGACAGTCAGTCTTAGAAAAATGAGGTTAGTTTTGTCAAATCACTAGAAACACGTTAAGGCCCGTTTGCACAAATTCTAGAAATGAAAAAAGGTACCGGTTCATTTTAATTCTAAAAAAAAAGAAGAGAAGGTACCTACAAATTATTATTACAGTAAAACAGTTGGTTACAGTAAAAATAACTAATGCCTAGTAATTATTGTACAATTTGTTTGAAACAAGGAAGCAAAATAAAAGAGTTTACAAAATTTCTGCTTTTATGAAACAAATTTTCTGCTCTCGCAAAAGTTCTAGGGTGTGCAGAGCTTTCCGAAAAGTTGTTCTCCAACAATAAGTCAAAAACAACCTTAGAACAAGAGAGTATGATTGCGAAATCGAAGGGTAAAGAGAAGCAATGCTTCGATTTACCTAAAAAAAAATGACTAAACATAGTTAAAAATTCATAAAAAAAAAACTTGAATTGATAAAAAAAAGATGCAGAGTTATATTCTAAGAGGTGTAAGTTTGGGTGAGGTGGAACCCAAACACCAGAAACGTATATTGCAACCACCTGTTACAGTTGGGGGTCCTCTAAGACCATTTATCAACTGTGCACATTAACTACCTCTGATGTCAGTTTGTGTCATTTCCAGTCCTTGGTGAATTGATTTTGTGTGTGATCTTCGTATGATATAGATTAAATAATATAGATTTTTTAATTTTTTCATTCAACAAGGCAATAACCAAAACAACTTTGCAACAAAACTGCCTCCATTCACTGAAGAAGCCTTGAGTTTCTATTCACCTGTTTCTGTTTTACATAAAATGAACTTTAAAAAAAACCGTGATATTAGATGAGTCATGAATCTCCTTTCAGAGAATGTTTAAAATTTTTCTCTCCGATGCTGTTGAACAAAGTATCGCACCTCGGCAAGAAAAGTGACAAAAGTAAAAAAATAACAATTTTGATGTTATGTCATTGAAAAATACAGTGGTTGGACAAAATAATGTGTAATGTGAACACCTGTGAAAATATATATTTTGTTTATTAATAGGCCGTTGGTCCTCCTTTTGCATGAATTACAGCTTGTATCCGACGTGAAATTGACAAATACAAGTCACGTACAACATTCAGAGGGATACGTTCCCACTCAAATTGCTAAAAAAGTTACTAATTCAGAAAGTGTTCTTGGAGGGGGGAATCGACTGCGCAGCTTGTTTTCCAAAATACCCCACAAAGGTTCAATTATATTGAGTTCAGTGGGCCAGATGAGGTGCTCTATTTCATCGTCGTGTTCGTAACACCAGTCACGGGAAATTCCGTAGGTGTGAATGGGGGCATTATCATCTTGGAAGATTGGTCATCAGTTTTTTTATATTCAGTTCTTTCAGTTATTTCAGACATATTTCATTTATCAGTTAATACAGTTTGCACCATTGGGTGTGGAGTGTCGGCCAGAAGACTGACATAATCCTCTCTTCTAACACGGCCATTCAGAACATCAAGTGGGCCAAGACCACGATGTGATATCGCACCCCAGATCATCACTGAACCGCCGCCAAGCTTAACCGTAGGCCGAAGACAGTCAACTTGATAGGCTTCTGGTGGCGTTCTCCAAACATAAACACGTCCATTTGTCGGTAATAATGTGAACGTCGATTGGTCTGACCATATTACATTCTCCCATTGTTGTTGTGTTCAATTTTTACGCGACGCCCTATTCGTCGCTTCAAGGCATTGCATGGTGTAATCAATGGTTTTGAAATAGCCGCTCTACCATGAATATTTGCCATATGCAGTTCACGCCGGATAGTTTTTGAGGAAACTGCTTCCTGTAGATGTGTGTTCATCTCAGATGTTATCTGGGATACTGTTGTCTTGTGATTTTTTGCCACAATCCGCTCCAAAACCCTTCTGTCTCTGTCATTCAGTTTCGATTTTCGACCACTGTTGTGCTTTTTAGATGATATTTTTTCCTGCTTCAAATATGCTGACATTACAGTCGACACTGTACTTCTCCGAACACCTAGAAGGGTGGCCGTTATCGTTACTGAGGCTCCAGCAAGACGGGCCCCAACAATCATGCCTCTTTCGAAATCAGAGAGATCAGCCATTACGCAATTTTAACACAGAAATATCTTTCGCACCCGACTTCTATCACTGCTGGTAGCAGACTGATGTATGTACTTTCTTATCCTTTAGGTGGCACCTTCACTGCTAGAGGTTTCTTTCGAGTGCTAATTTTTCACAAGTGTTCATATTATTTTGTATGAGGTACCCCAGCGTGTTATAATACTATTCTAAAGAATGTAATAGAATTTAAAGACACATAAATACTTACCTAAAATTTAAAAGAAGCTTATACTTTTTCAATATAAGTTTTATTGTATCCTTTAAGTTGATGTTTCTCAAATTCTGCAATTTTGAGTTGTGTCACTTTTCTTGCAGGGGTGCAATATGTTCCGTCTTAAGGCTAATAAGACACGTGTTAGAGTGAGCTGGGCGAAAACTATTCAAGTGGGATTGAATTACAATGTGGCCTTCTTTGGCTTTAGCTGTCCAATTGGCAACAACTCTGGGAATGTTTTTCATAGGAAACATTCTATTGGATAATTTCCTCAGAAGATAATATTAGGAAAAATTTCCCGTTCCTTTTCTTTGAATAGAATCACAGGAAATATTCTATTGCTCATAAAATTAGAATACCACTAAAGATTCCAATGCTCATTTCCTTAAAATGGAACAAAAGGGGGAATATACTATTGCTCATTTCCTTGGAATAGAATCTGATGAAAACTTCCATTGTCATATCCTTAGAATATAATCTCAGGAAATATTCTATTGCTCATAAAATTAGAATACCACTAAAGATTCCAATGCTCATTTCCTTAAAATGGAACAAAAGGGGGAAAATACTATTGCTCATTTCCTTGGAATGGAATCTGATGAAAACTTCCATTGTCATATCCTTAGAATCTCAGGAAAAATATTCTATTGCTCATAAAATTAGAATACCACTAAAGATTCCAATGCTCATTTCCTTAAAATGGAACAAAAGGGGGAATATACTATTGCTCATTTCCTTGGAATAGAATCTGATGAAAACTTCCATTGTCATATCCTTAGAATATAATCTCAGAAAATATTCTATTGCTCATAAAATTAGAATACCACTAAAGATTCCAATGCTCATTTCCTTAAAATGGAACAAAAGGGGGAAAATACTATTGCTCATTTCCTTGGAATGGAATCTGATGAAAACTTCCATTGTCATATCCTTAGAATCTCAGGAAAAATATTATATTGCTCATATCCTTAGAATAAAATCCCACCAAAGAATCTAAAATTTATTTCCTTAAAATAGGTAGGTATCTCTAAAATTATAAAAGGAAGTGTTTGTTTGTTCCTGGTACGCAAAATCCTGACGAATCAATGACACTTACAGTAATGGGATTTGGCATACGGGTAGTCCAAATTTTTTGCAATTTTAGGGTCGCGGTGAATTTTAAAATTCAATCCAGAACATTTTAAAAGGAATTTAATGATATTTAATCTTTATTGAATGCAAGAGTACAGAAGCGATCACAGACTCTACATTTATTGTATTCGTTTCCGTTTTGATTTTGCGTGAAGGAATGATTTTCCAGCAGGACGATAAAAACAAATAATCTTTTAATTGGAGTCACTTACTTCTTTTTCTATCTCCTAGACCGTTAAACATGGAGTAAAAATTTTAACGGATTTGAAATTTGCGGAAAATTTTACTTTAGATCAACACCTAAAAATATGATTTTCCTTAAATAAATAATTTTTAAATTGAATATATCTTTTATATTTTCGCAAGAGATTGTGACGTCACGTGAACTTCGCTATCCGAAAATAAACAGATTGCATCTTCTGCCCTTCGCTTTCAAGAAAGAGAAACAGATTACTTTTCCTGCACTATTCCATTTCAGCGAATCAGAGTAGAAAAATAAAAAATAAAACATTTAGATTGGGATTAAGTTCTTTTTCGTAAAATCGGAATCGTTAAAGATAGATTGAAAATTTTAACGGTTTTGAAATCTGCGGAAAATTTTATACCAGATTAATACCTTACACCACAGGCACGGACAAAGCAGGGATCAATCCTCCAAGGGAAAGATCCATGGAAAACACCACATCATTTTGAACTTCTTTAAAATAGAATAATTAGAAGCATTTTTTTTATCATTACCTAACGATAGAATCCTACGAAAAATGATATCGGTTACGAAGTTCAAAACGCGTTACATATCATGGGTGAAAGACCACAAGTGACAAGTTTAAATGATGTGGGTCAACCTCTCACAGTTGAAACCAAGAACCTGAAATCCGTCATTCTGACCAGTTCCAGTGCTAAATTTTCCAGAGTACAGCCCCAAACAATCATGCATATGTATCCGCGTTACTTCCATTCAGTTGTTTCAGGGCGCACCATCACCCCCCCCCCTCTCCTGCCGGTGTCAATATGAATCTTTACTCAGCGGAACGTGCCCCCCCCCTCTATGTGCCATTTTGCGTGACGTCTTTTAATGCGCGTTACGTGTTAAGCGTTAATGGAGACAGTTCCATCGTTACGATGTGTCTCCGACTCTGGCGGCGGAACACCAGGGATCAATTAATGCACACGGCGTGGGTAATTTTAGTTAACATCCTACTGGAGCAACACAACGGGCTAATGACGATGGTCCGGGATTGGACCCGAAAGGAAAGATCGGAGAACCAAGTCAATTTGAACCACGGACAGATGACGCCACGCTATCGTTGGCGTAACTTTTCATGCACTTGGCAAGCGCCAAGAACTTCGCCAACTCCTTAGTTACATCTGGTATCTTGACACGATAGGTATTTGGATTTTTAACTACCGTTGAACTAGAGCAACACAACGGGCTGTTGACAACGGTCCGGGTTCTATCCCAAAGGGAAAGATCAGAGGGTAACAGCTAAGGTGTTAGCCTCTAGATCGGGAGGTTCTTGGTTCGAATACGGGTCAGTGCATGGATATTTAAGCGTATGGTGTAGAGGCGGCTGGTGCACCTTAAATCGGTCGTGGCCGAAAGTCCTCACGTTGGACAGGTGTGGTAAGGTAATTTTAATTAAAGTCGTGCTAGAGCAATGCAATGGGCTATTGACGATGGTCTTGTATTAATCCCCAAAGGGAAAGAAAGATCCGAGGACAACATCACGTTATTTGGAACCACGATCATATGACGAGGCGACACCTGAGCTGGCACCCCACTCTCCAAACTTTCCACCCGAATGTTAGGACATTTGTGGCCACGACAGATTTAAAGTGCACCAGATCTCTGTGTACACGACAATCTTTGGTTGGATTTATACTCGCAGCATTCCGGTTGCGCTAGTCCGTTGCTCTTCCAAAAGGAATATCACTGCCCCGATAAGAATTAGAAGAGAATTTGGAGGAATTCAAGAAGGTATTTGGAACACGAGATACGTATGGCGACCCACTGAATAGTGCGGATCTGGTGAGAAGGCAGATGACCCTAAATCAGTCCATTTCTATGAAGTTGAATCTATCTAGTTTCTATGATGTTTCTATCTAGTTGAGCTAGTTAGGGTAATGGGCTTCCATACTCGAAATAATATGTGGTCCTTGTCAGTACCAACACAAAACACCACGGATAATACCTGAAAAGTTTCATCAACTTTTATGACGACAGATACATTTAAACGAGACAACAACTGACAGCACAGCGACAGGAATAGGATGAGACCTCGCATAGTTTAGGGAAAAGTTCACGCATGCGCAGATGAGTAGCTTAAAAGTTGCGGTCCATTCTCTGGCTGACTTAAGATGAAAGCTACGATTTTTTTCGCCATCTCGAAATCACGACTATTTCTAACAGCACCGACTGATTTATCCGGGACCACAATCCAAACTAAACATCTTTAGTTTAACCTGCCTCCCTGATGACGAAGAGATTCGTTGAAAACTCCAGAACCCAAATGCCATCCCGTCATAAACGAACTGCTTATGCGCTAGTGTTATCAATTAGGGATGCGACATCGATAGCAAAACATCGATGTTTTTAAAATTCAGTGTATTTAAACTTTTTTCCCCATTTCTTAAAAGTGGTTTAGCAACTATTGATGCGACATCGACAGCAAAACACCGATGTTCAAAATTAAAACATAGATGATAATAAATCGCACCCAAACCATCGATGTTTTTAAAATTCAGTGTATTTAAATTTGTTTCCCCATTTCTTAAAACTGGTTTAGCAACTAGTGATGCGACATCGGCTCCAATACATCGATGTTTTTTTTCTAAAACATCAATGTTTAGAAAACATCGACATCGATGCCGCATCCCTACTTTTCAGACCCTTCATCATTGGGCACTTTGGTCTAAAAGTATGTTCGATTTGCGGATTATGAAAATTATGCTACTGGGTTATTTTTAAAATTTTTATAACGGTACTTTTTTCATTTAAAAATAAAACATCGACAGCGTAAAAACATCGGCAAGTATAAACATCGATGTTACCAAAACATCCACCCCAATACATCGCTGTTAAATCCATCGATGTTTTTTAGAAAACATCGACATCGATGTCGCATCCCTATTATCAATGGTAGTCATTTTATTAACGTCACGCCGACCAACCGGTCTGGTATTTAAGATATTACCCTCTGGATAAGAAGGTTCATGGTTCGCATCCGGGTCAGTGCATGAATATTTGTTAGCGAATGGTGTGGAGGCGGCTGGTGCACCTTAAATCTGTCGTGACTGAAAGTCCTCGCGTTGGGTTGGTATGGAAGTTTGGAGAGTGTGGTGCCAGCTCATGTGTTATCTCCTCATCTGACCGTGGTTCAAAATGTTGGGGTCAATAGCCCGTTGGGTTGCTCTAGTATGACGTTAATTAAAATTACCATACCTTACGTATGGCAGTTAGTTATTTCAATTAACATCGCACTGGAGCATCACAACGGGCTATTGGCGAGGGTTACAGATCAATCCCCAAGGGAAAGAATCGAGGACGAAACCACGTAATTGTGAACCACTAGAAATACTTATGATTGTTTGCAAATAATTGTTAGCAACTATTGTAAAATTGTGTTGTTTTTGCAGTGTGGTGCTCCGAGGACGAGGAACGCTTAGTTCGAGACCTGTTTCGGGACTACAACAAGCTCATCCGTCCCGTGGGGTCGATGAATCAGACAGTAGAAGTGGAGTTCGGACTCTCCTTCATTCAGCTCATCAACGTCGTGAGTACCTCGTTCCCTTATTCTGTAAAGCTAAAATTAGATGCCGCCTGCATCGCTGAACGTACTTCATGTGTTTCCTTTATTGGGAAAACCGTAACAAAAATCCTGTTTCAGGCGGTTTTTGTACTTGCGCACCGCGAAAACCTCTACAATCTTCTTCATTTGGGAGAGGTTGGACAAATTAGACCTTCAAATATAATAGTTTCAACGAAATATCACGTCATCAAGAATTTTTTCAGTTTTTCCTTTGACGCTGTACCGTTTCAACACAACCCCCTGGAGGGTTAAGGTGACCAATGCACAAAAATTGTTCAAAATTTCTATTATTTTTTTTTATGAATTTAAATAAATGTGAATACAATTCTGTTTAAAATTAGATATTATTTATAGAGATACTTTGTGTAGAAGTACTTTATATTTAAAAAAAATAATATAATACAATATAAAATAAAATTAAAATAATAAATTTTTTTTTGAAAAATACCTGTACGAACATGATCTAAGGTCAATTTTAACCTTTAAACTTCAGCATCTCAAAATGTGTATTTTTTTCTTAAAAGGAACATTTTTTTCAAAGTTTATTCAAGCAAATGGCAAAAAAGTGTAGTTCAAAAGTGTAACATACTCTATAACATATTTTAACACAGACATTTTTTTCTATCTGCACAGAAAAGTTCATTTTGATTGTGGAAAAGGATGAAAATTTGTCCTTTTAAAAAAAGGAATTGAAGAAAACAAATCTCAAAATTTCAAATTTTAAGGTTTTTATAGATCTCCGTGTTAAATTGTTTATATATATATATATATATATATATATATATATATATATATATATAAAAAAGTGTCGTTATAACCTGCATAAAAAAATTCGAACCAATACACATAAGATTGTGAGAAAATGTTCCTTAAAATGTGACTATTTCAACATCATGGAGATAAAACTTCACCGGTTTCCTTAAACAAGCGTGACCCATTCATCCAGATACATTCGCTCTCCAGTTACGTGTACACTAGAAGATTTTTTTAACATGATGACTTTAAAAATCCACTTTCTTTTACAATAGGTCATTTATCTGTGATTAATATCCTTTCATTGTGATAAAATCAGATGAAGTAATCATTAATTATCTATATTAGATACAATTATGTAATTAGCACGTTTTTAAACCAGTGAGACATCTCAAATTTTAAAATTTTCCAGAAAGACAATTCCTGTTGGAAATTATATTTCTAGTATTATTCTTCATATTTTTTGATATTCTTCATTTTTACAGGCATTTTAACAATAAAAATTCATTTCTTAAGTAATGACTACTACTGATCGCCAAAAGATATAGATTAATAGATTATATAGATTTTAAGGACACAAAAATAACTATTATCTATCAATTCATGTCACGGTTTGTACGAAGCATTCCTTCTATTCCACAAAAGCAGTTCTTCAGAAATTCAGCTTAAAGTTTCCGAAACATGTTCGTACAGTCTGGAATAAAAAAAAAACAGAACCACCTCCTTTATTTCGAGCACTATTTATACTAGAGCAAAATCAAAGGTAACATTCCATAGGGACTAACGTCCTCTACAAATTCAAATCCAAAAAAAAATTACACGAGGGGAAGTCTTTATATCATACTTGCTGAATAACCTGTTGCTCAGGTTTCAAATATGATCGCGACATTTCCCTGTTAACTCGTACACAAACCCTGTAGAACGTGTTTCCTTATCCATGTCCTTTTATTGCAGGAAAACAAACTTTAGATTTTACAATTGGGGCTTCGAGTGGCACTTTTAGGACAACCGGTGTGCCAATTTGCATGTCTACAGATGGCTCTGAAGACATGAAAGAAGCCTATGTTTTCTGCAGTGTTCTAAAGTTTATATATATAGTATAAGTTATTGGGTATGGATTGGTCAAACGATGTAGATTTGTATAGAGAATATACGCACCAAGAAATTGTCCGATTAAGATAAAAATGGCTGGATATGAAGACCATCCAGAGAAGAACAAACGATTCAAATTTCAGAACAATTGAATGATGTATTCCAGAATTGGACCGTTACAAAGGGAGGAAGTCAAAAAGGCGAGGGTTCACCACTGTCCTGGATGCGTCACCCGGCGTGGCATAGACTGAAGAAGTTCCCGGATGGTGTCCTGCGGAATTTCTTTCCAAATCGTCTCCAACTGTCTGGCTAAAGAATCAACATTCCGAGGTGGTCGCAATCGCCTTCACATAACGTCCCATATATTCTCTATGGCAGAGACCTAGCTGGCCAAGGAAGTGTTGGGAAAGCTTAAAGACAATTCATAGTGTCGTGTGCGGCATTATCTTGATGAAAAGTAAGTCCGGGGTGGTCGCAAAAGGAATGGTAACACAACCGGTCGTAGAATGTCGTCTACGTACCGCTGTGCTGTAAGTGTGCCAGAAATGACTCCCAAAGCGGTCCGGCTATCAAAGGAGATGGCACCCCAGACCCTAACGCCCTGTTGTGGGCATGTATGGCGAGCGATAGTAAGGGCAGGACCCCCACGCTGCCCTGGATGTCTACAGACAGTTTGCGGTAGTCGTGAGGACACAGTTGGAAACGGGACTCTTCACTAAATACACTCATGTCCATAAATCTATATAAATAAGAATGGAGTGTTTGTTTGTGCATTCAATATTTTCGACCCATTTCAAGTTTTCTATCCGTTTTGGACCCTTCTGATGCCGAATCCACCTTTTTCTCGTTTGGTGTCTGTCTGTCTGTCTGTCTGTCCGTCTGTCTGTCTGTTGTGCCCTATACACGTCCACGCGGTTTAAGATATTTTCATGGAAATTTGCATACAGTGAGTACTTATCTTCATTTAGTGAGTGGCATTGGTTGCGAAAGTCTGTCTGTCCGTCTTTCTGTTCTATGCTCGATTTTGTGTTTGTGTGTTTGTGTAGACATCACATGAATTGTATTTCAGATATTTGATTACAATGTGTTTTATTTTATACATTATTTATTAGTTTAGTGAATGCAATATTAAACATTTTTTATTGTTACATTTAGAAGAGTTTCATGCTAAAACACCTGAGTAAGTATACTTAAATCAGCCACAATTTGATAGTTTTCGAAAAATTGGAATGTAGTTTGAGTATTACGATTACTTTCATTTGCTTTACCAGTAATGCTGAAAACCAATTATTTTTCAAAAAAAAATTTTATGGTGAAATTTTAGCTCTGATACTTTATTTATTTCGAGTCTTATTTTTATTCTTTGCGCAATGAAAACGATTTCCGAATATTTGGGACAGACGATATTTTTCAACGAAACGAGAATGAACAAGATCGCGCGAGCAGTGATATTTATTATGGTTCTTTCGCTCTGAATTAATTTCACATTTCTGAATTTTGTGCACTTTTAGTTGTAAGTTGTGGCAACTGTGCGAGATCAAGAAATAAAATTGAATCACAAATTAATATCTTTAGAACAATTTTTTGCGACATCTTTTATTTTGTTTTACTTCGCTGTTTCCTGTTTTAAATATTTATTATTTAATAAATGTGTTTTCCTTCTCATCACACGCAACAGCACCACAAAGTATTAGACTTAAAAATGTTGGGTAAGTCAGTATAAATTTTCAGTAAATTTTAAGTGTAGTTATGCCATTATTGAAAGAATAATGCCGTTATTTAAAGAATAATGCCGTTATTTAAAGAATAATGCCGTTATTTAAAGAATAATGCCGTTATTGAAAGAATAACAATGTTTATTAATCCAAACTGGAACTTTTTCCAACATTAAAAAATTCGTTGTAATAATGACAGGAGAAGATTGCAAAATTTCACAATGTCGCATACCGGAGGCAAGAGTGCCACAAGTAAAAAAATATTGTTTTGTTGACTATGAGTGCGAGAGCACTCGCCGTAAATCGTAATTTTAATTAGTTGAGTTGAATATGAAAAGAACTTAAGAAAGGGAATTCCAAATCTTCCTATAAATCGTCTTTTATAGTAGTAACCTTAGTATCACCTTTCGTCATTTTGTAGCTTTGTCATACAGCAATTGTGCTATGTATGTGAAATGTATTACATAAATGGATATGCATGTGTAGGATTTGTGTCCAAAGTAAGTTGTAGAAAATATAAAGATGGCGAAAGATGTTAAAATAAATTTTTATTCTACAAAAAACGTAAGTCATTATATATTTTGATTATCTCTTCAATCTAGAGTAAACCAATTCAAACCGAGTAAGGTCGGGTATTTTGCTAGTTAAGGATAATTCAGAATCGAAACTCGGATCGGAAGTCGAACTCTAAAGTAAAAATTTCACCTGTAGAATTATTGTACACATCTTCGAAAACAATATCCAAATTACAGGAAGCCATCAGATGACGCCGGATAGTACGTCACAATGACGAGAGTGTAAGAGAGGTGTATATAAGGAAAGGTAGCAAAGAAGTAAAATTGTTCACAAGCGTTCTGTAAGCCGCTCAGTGCCACAACCGAATAGTTATGGCACAGAGGACGCATCTCGATGATTTTTTACGTGGTAAAATTATCGGCTGCCTGGAATGTGGGCGTACTCTGACGGAAGTTTCAGTGGAACTTGGAATCGCCCAAAGTGTCATCTCTAGGCTTTGGCAACGATTTCAAAATGATAGAAATGTCAGTAGACGTTACAGTACAGGTCTCCCCAAAGTCACAACGCCGAATGACGACCGGTATTTGGCAGTAACTGCAAAAAGAAGCAGACGGTGCACATCATCCGACCTTTCTCGTGAGCTATCTTCTGCCACGGGTACGACAGTTTCAATGCAAACCGTTTACAGATGTTTGGGACATGTTGGTCTATATGCTCGCAGGCCTGTCAGATGGGTTCCGCTCACGGCAATTCACTGTCCCTAGCGGTTAGCCTGGAGTAGAGAACATGTCATGTGTACATCATCACAGTGGACTTGAGTGATGCTTTCCGACGAGTCCAGGTTTAGCTTGAAGTCTGATTCACGGCGGACGTTCATATGGAGGAAGCCAGCTTCCCGCTATCACCAAGACAACATCATTGTACGACACCGTTACGGTGGTGCAGGATTGCTCGTTTGGGGCGGAATTTAACGGGGCTCCAGAACAGATCTACATGTTGAAATCAGAACCATGAGAGGCCAAATTTATCGGGACATCATTCTGGAACAACATGTACGTATGTTTAGGGGTGCCATGGGCGCAGAATTTGTGTTTATAGATGACAACGCCCGTCCTCACCGTGCAAACATTGTAAACGAATGGCTTGAATCTGAGGATATCACCCGTATAGAATGGCCAGCAATCTCACCTGACTTGAATCCGATAGAGTATGTGTGGGACATGATTAGCCGACAAGTTGCAGCCCGTCAACCACCTCCTACATGTGTATCGGAACTTCGGAGCGCATTGCTTGCTGAGTGTAGTGATCTTCCCTCAAGATCAGCTCGATAATTTATTCCTCAACATGCCTAGGCGTTTTACGGACTGTATTTCAACAACTGGGAGACATACAATGTATTAACCATCATACCAACCATGTCATGTTAAGTTTTTGTAAGGTAGATATTTTTTGTAATTGCTCCAGTGAGCAAAGATCGTAGTTTTTATGAATGGTATCATACATACACCATCTTTTTTTGTTCTTTATCATTTAATAAACAAATATTAAATGGGCTTTATGAATTAGTCACGTTTGTTTTGTTTCTGAACCTTTATTTGCCGGAGCTGGCATTATCTTTAATTTATGGACATGAGTGTACTATACGTCCCCTGTCATCGTCCTTCGAAGTCGATCGAGCCCGGCACAACTCCTGGACAACTCCTTCTTGGTGCGTCGAAAGTTTGGTCACAGAGTGTTTTCGAAACTCTTATAAACTTTTTGTTATTTGAACTTAAGAAGCTTTAACCCTCGAAGCGATTTCGACGAGATATCTCGTCATCAATAGATTGCAGATTTTCCTTGTTGTCGAGATCAAGTTCCGGGTCAATTTTTTTCTCCCAATGTGACGAAATATATCGTCGATCAAGCTCTGGTCAGTTTTACTGATAACGATATATTTCCTCGAGACAAACGATAAGTACGTCTTCATATTGATTGTTTTACTTATAGCTTCGTTAAGGCCTTCGTGTTAATATACCGAGTCTTTTATGAAAGATTTAATTAACTAATATTCAGTCAAATAGAAAACGAGTTCTTAAATGTGTGACCACTGCTACCTGAAAATAATCTCAATTACTTATTCACACATTACATAAATACCTTCTATTGTATTCATTTATAAGAGGATGTAAGTACTACAATTTCCTTTTTCATTTCAGAATGAAAAAAATCAAATCATGACGTCCAATGTTTGGCTACAGTTGGTAAGTTAAAAAAAATCACTGATTAAAAATATTACACTAATTAAAAATATGATATAATGAAACCTGAGCGGGCACCCAACTCTCCTAACTTCTACATCACGCCAGCGTGTGAGCATTTGAGGCCATGACATATTTAACGTGCAACAGCCTCTTTTGTACACGACGGTCGTCGGTTCGATTCGAACTCTCAACCTAGGTTGTCTTTCAGGCCATGGATATAATGTACAGGGTGATTCAGAACCTATGGGGGCAAATGGCAAAGGGTATTGCAACGTAGAGAATCGATTCAGGCCCGAACACAATAATCACGCAAGAAACGAAATAAAAGCCTTATTTACATCATTATGTTATAATTACATATTTGCAATAATTTTTTTTTATAATAATTGCGCAAAGGTGTCACCACCAACATTAATGCAAGCTTGGCAGTGTCGATGCGTGAATTCGTGAACTTTTTCGCCGCTAGAGTGCGCTGTCTGGCCTGCTGGAACCCAACATTTGATTGGTCGGTCAAGCTTGCATTATGTTGGGTATGTTTACTTCACACTGGAGCTATATGACGAGCTATTGGCGACGTTCCGGAATGCAACCCGAAGGGGAAGAACCAAGGACAACGCCTCGTCATTCTGAACCACGGTTCTGTTTCCTAGAGAGTGTTGTTTGTGAGCGTAACGAAAATGAGCGAGCCGCCATTTGCATGACGATCGTCGTAGTGGTCTCAAACAGTTGGGGTGCGTTTTTCTCTTGTAACGGTAACGTTTCATTTCCTGCGCACAAACGATTCGAGCGAAGGGAAGCAAAACAAATATTTTTGACTATATTTGGTATTGTTTAGTTCGGTTTTGTAAAATCGGGATCGTTAAAGATAGATTTAAAATTTCAACGGATTTGAAATCTGCGGAAATTATGACACCAGATCGATACCTTAAATGCGATATTTTCTTTAAATAATTAATTAATGGTTCAATAAATAATTAAATAATCACATGGTAAATAACTGTATTAAAAAAATGTGTTTGATATCAAATTTTACACTGATCTGAAATCCGTTGAAATTTTTACTCGATCTTCAACGATCGCGAAGATAGAACCTTGGACTTTAGAATAAAAAAAACCCTTTGTTTTGTTTCTCGAATAAAATAAACCATCCATTCTCCTTCGTATTCTGTCCGTCTAAGTTGACTCCTCTGGTCTCTGGAAAGATGGCCGCCTAGTTATGCCCTCCTCATCATGACATCATGACTTCTAAATAACGGTTCCGCTTTTTTAGGAAACCTTAGCTTAAGGTTATAGATATAGCAGGCGCGATTCTTTCGTGATTCTTATAAGTTTTAAGGTACAACTTCTATAGTACTGGCCGTAGTTTAAACTCTTTCTTGGCCCTATAAAGGTATAACTGCTGTACCGGCCGTAGTCTGAAGGTCAATGCAACCCAATTTATTTTGTACTTCGAAAATACGTCAGATGGCGCTGTATAGGGACGCGTTACTTCAGTTGGGAGAGAAACGGTAGCAGATAGTTTAATGAACGTCGTACTGGAGCAGCTATTGACGACAGTTCGGGATCAATTCCAACGGGAAAGATCAGAGGACAACACCACGTAAATTTGAACCATGGTCAAATGACGAGTACCTGAGCTAGCACCCCACTCTCCAAACTTCCACACCCCGCCAAGGTGAGGACATTTGAAGCCACGAGAGATTTAACATACACAATCCCCCTTGACACGACGGTGTTTGTTGGAATTGAACTCACAACCCTCCGGTTGCTAATTCGATACTCTTCCAGATGGGTCACCGTGGCCTTGGAAGAGAAACGGACTATGTATTTGTTATTTTTAATTTAACGTCGTACTAGAGCAACACAACAGGCTACTGACAACGGTCCGAGATCAATCCCTTAAAGGAAAGATACGAGGATCACACCTCGTAATTTTGAACCACGGTCAGATGACGAAGCAACACCTGAGTTGGCATCCCAATCTCCAAACTTCCACACCAACCCAACGTGAGGACTTTCGGTCACGACAGATTTAAGGTGCACCAGCCTCTACATCATGCGCTTACAAATATCTGTGCCCAGACCCGGAATGGAAACAGGAACCTTCTGATCTAGAAGCTAACACCTTAACCATTATACCGGTTGGTCGGTGGCGTCGTGTGGAAGAAAGGAGTCCCGTTTCAGGTGGTGTTCATGTCATCTGATTAGGGTTGTAAATGACGTTGTCCTTGGATCACTCCATTCGGGTTGTATCCTGGACCGTCGCCTATAGCGCGTCGTGTTGCTCCAGTGTGACGTAAATTAACTACCTACTTGTTGTTTTGTGTGCTTGAATGTTTCTGATTATCTATTCTAGACCTGGACGGACTATCAACTGGTGTGGGATCCGGCCGACTATGGTGGCATCAATGTTCTACGGTTGCCCCCAGATAAAGTCTGGAAGCCGGACATTGTCCTTTTTAACAAGTGAGTCTCCATTTACTTTCTCTTTCATACACTTTTGTAACAGAATTTTATCTCCAATGCCAGGTCAAATGAACGCTATTCACCATAACAAACGTGGAAATTGAAGATAACAACCAAAACCCGAAATAACCTTCCCACAGAAACGATGTTTTCAAATTTAAAAACTAATACTAATAATAAGCTGTAAATGTGATAGTTTTCACAGAAAAGTAACAAAAATATCCCGAATTTCAAAAAAAAAATATCAGGAACCAAATTGAAATTTCTAAAAAAATCTAGGCGTGGTGCAAAAATACACGTTTAGAGAGGTACTCTAAAATTATCACAGCTGAAGACTGAAAATTTGTACGTCTTTTGCTCACTCGCGTTAAAAATTTCGCTTTTTTCGACTATAACACTTAATGGACCCTAAACTAATATCCGCATCGGAAAAAATCTTTTTTCATCTTGTTACCTGTACAATTGTAAACAAACTATGCTAATTTCGTAATTTTCTGATGCGTACTTTCGCGGGAAACCGTCTGAGAATCGAGCAACAAAAACTTGTTTTCAATCCTGCGGCGGCGGTAACTTTTTTTAATATAGAGAGATTTTTGGTATTAAAAAATATCCTAATGGGAGCTTTGCGATCATTATTCCGTCAGGCAATTTTCCCTGTATGATTCCGAACCAGTTTTTGACCGATAGAATCCTCATGAGGATTCTTTCGACCAATAGATGTGGATGTTTAACCCTTCTGAGGTGATTTATCTTGGCGTCGAAAACCACCCTATGGTGATCACTCTCCGAAGCAATATCCCGTTCCAAATCGTCACCAGTTTTAGGCAAGGAACAGTTTGTTTGTCGTTAGCAAAAACGACCGAACCTTACACTGGACAGCGGGACTAACTTGGTGGGTTAACCATTATGCGTGATGTAGGTACTTTAATTAACGTCGCTCTAAAGCAGTGGTTCCCAAAGTGGTCTCTACGGACCCCCAGGGGTCCGTGAGCTAATTAAAATTAATTTGGGAATACATGGACAACGTCGGGGGGGGGGGATGTCCGCGAAAGGTTTAACCTGAAGTAAAATAATTATGACCCATTTTCATTGTAAGAAAGTTAAAATAAATTACAATAAATAAATTGGTAGCGATTTTTACGTCCCGAGAAAAGAAATAATTTGTTTTACTTTCTTATATCTTATATATAAATTTGTGTCTTTTATTACTAATAACAGTATGAGGTGAGACGAAGAAAAAAAATGCAGATAATTGTTGAATATTTAAAATGTGGCTTTATTCTGTTATCAGGAAATAGTACTTTATCTATGTATCTCCTCTGCAATAAAACTTTGTCGAACGAATCCATGAAACTTTCTAAGCTTAAGGAAGATTTGACAAAAGTCCATAGCGACAAAAAAAAAGATAAAGTTTTAACTTTTTTTAAAACAGTCTTAATAATAATATTTGAAAACACGGTGATTGCGACAACTCTTAGCGACAGCATCTGAGCGAGACGACGATGGACTGCGTGCTTCTTATAACATTTTTTTACTGATTGCTGTAGAACGTATTATAGTAGCTGTAATTGAGGTAATATGCGCCGTGCTGCATAAACCAGCTTTCGATACAATAAGAATTTCACTGAGTTCTAATTCAATACAAAGAAGGATTGACGAAATGGCCTCAGTGCGTAGAAAATTTTTTATGTGAGTATTTAAAAACATCTGAATTCTCTGTACAGCTTGACGCGGCAACTTTGCCAGGGAATGAAGCTTTACTTTTAGGTTTTGTGAGATTTGTAATAGAAAACATTTTCTAAGAATATTGTTATTTATCAAATGTTTGGAAACTGATACAAAAGGTGAAGAAATATTTAATGAATTAAAACGATTTTTCGATTTAAAAGCTACACACTTGAATAACATTCTCTCCGTTGCTAATGACGGTGCTCAGGCAATGGTAGGACGAGACCGAGGCCTTCTGGTATACTTAAAACAAGCCATACTGAATGTATTATCTGTACATTGGTCATTCATCAACAACATTTAGTCGCCAAAAATCTGAATGAACGCTTTTATGGATATTATGTCATTAGAGGAGCTAATAAAATCAAAAGGATTGCCTTAAATGAGAGATTATTTGCTCAACTTTGTTTGGAAAATGATGACGATTCTAATAGTTTACTACTTAGCATAGAATTTAGTTGGTTATCTAAAAGTGCATGTTTGGATCAATTTTATGCACTCTTTGATTCCGGGTTGGAATTCCTGGAAAGTAAAGACAATGCTTTGCGGCTCAATTTAATTAATTCAGAAAATGACATAGCTTATACACTGGTGTAACAAATTAAGAGAATTTATAGACTTGGTCGATTATCTCTAGAACTACTGTACCGATTTTAATGAAATTTGATATGTACATACATTGATACAATACAAAACAAATAACCATTTTATAATTGTAATACATACGCATGATCGTGCGTAACACTCGTTGGAGTCGGAAGGTATAAAACAGCGGTTGCATAATAAACAAAAAAATGGGTTAATAGATGGGTTAATACTAATGGTCCCCTCTTATACAGATCTCGCAGCATAATTTCATACTTGAAATAAGGCAGTTTATCATTTTCTGTGGCAATTGGTTTCACGCGTTCAAACCACCACTGTTTTCATTCTCTGGATGGTTCTCGGAGGGGGGGTTGCGAGTTGCAATTGCCCTCCCCCGAGCGTCCCAGACATGCTCGATAGGGTTAAGGTCTGGATATCTGGCTGGCCAATCCATCCGGCGAATATTCTCACTCTCTAGAAATTCGTCGACCAGAAGAGCTCTATATGGCCTCGCGTTATCGTCCATTAAAATGAACTCAGGGCCAACTGCACCCCTGAAAAGACGAACATAGGGCTCCAAGACCTCATCCCTATACCTCACACCAGTCACACTGCCTCTTTCAAAGACATGGAGAGGTGTGCGGCCATCCAACATGATGCCTGCCCAGACCATTAAACCTCCTCCGCCATAATGGTCGATTTCGCGGACATTGGAGGGTAGGTAGCGGGTCCCTGGTTCTCTCCATATGAACGTACGGCGAGAATATCGGTGTTTAGGCTGAACCGGGACTCATCAGTGAAGAGAACGGATGCCCATTGATCCATACTCCAATCTCTATGCTCTCTGCACCATGATAAACGGATTCTCTTGTTCGTAGACGTGAGCGGGACGCAAACAGCAGGTATTCTTGCGAATAACCCTCTCTCATGAAGTCTTTTGGAAAAATTCACCCTTGATACACGGGTTACTGTGGCTGCATACAAGTCACGAGAGAGCTGAGAAGCTGTAGCACTCCTGTTACGCCTCGCTATAATCGACAAATAGCGATCTTCTCTGGCCGTCGTGGCTCTTGAACGACCTTGCCCAGGCTTTCTTTCGATGGATCCGGTATCCTGGAACTGTTTCCATAAGTTAAACAGGACGCTGGGCGTTAAATTGAACTCTCTACAAATTTGGACTTGAGATTGGCCTGCTTCTATCCTCCCCACAAATCGCCACCTCATTCCATCATCTAAACGTTGGTGGTTACTCATTTTTACTGTTACTATTTGAAATTAACCGATTGCTGCAAAATAACACCAATAAATTCGCCGAGGTGTGCTAGCGAACGAAATGCGTCTTAACTTACACGCGCTTATAAAGCCTGTTTCTCTACTGGCTCCGTCTACACACACGTGTACGCTTACGTATTTGACATACAAGATTTGCATTTTTGTCTAGAAGCAGTGGTTTGACATTCAGTTCAGTTCTATTTAAGAAATTCGATAAAATATGCAAATTCTCTTAATTTATTTCACCAGTGTATTACTCACTTATTTGCCAAATTTAATGAAACCAATTTGAAGCTACAAGGTGATCAATTAAATCAAACCAAAATT
Source organism: Metellina segmentata (assembly GCA_947359465.1). Classification (NCBI taxonomy): domain Eukaryota; kingdom Metazoa; phylum Arthropoda; class Arachnida; order Araneae; family Tetragnathidae; genus Metellina; species Metellina segmentata. Next base: position 6,994,341 of record OX375880.1, on the reverse strand, counting down.
ACAAGTATAACATCTGCGCGTTACAAACTTTTTTCGATACAACTTGGGGAGAGAAGAATGCTCTCAGTTTCCAAATCTTTCAAAATTGCAAAAACGAGATGTCAACACTTAAAGATTCTTTATTCTGGTCTCAGACAAAGATTTGAAGACATCATTTTCCACATGGTTATCCCCGATTGGATGTTGGACCCTTTTGCAAGTAGACCCACAAACTCAGATCAATCCTTACTAATACAGGAACAATATATTGAATTATTCACAAATGAGAAGCCGAAACCAATGCTTGAACAAGGATACCACAAATTCTGGTTACAAAACAGATACCATTTTTATATCCTGCATTATGGGTTAATGTACAGAAGCTGTTAATTGCTTTCCTGTGTTCCTATTTAGTAGAACGTGGATTTAGTGCAGCTATGAGCTTCATCACGAAAAAAAGAAACCGATAGGAAAGTAGTGCCAGTGGAGACTTACGAATGTTACTCACAAACAAAGAGCCTAACATAAATAATCTCATATCATCCCATCACGTTCACCCATCTCATTGAAAAAAATGCGTTTTTTATTTTAATACAAAAGTTATCATTTTAATAAATACTACTTACTAGTATGTTAGTAAATATATGGTAGCAGTAGTATTTACTAAAATCCTATTTCTAAAATAAAATACAGTAGTAGTATTTTAGTTAAATGCCACTACTTTCAATAAATACTAATTTTATTAAATACTACAGTAAAAAATATAGAAAATTTATCTTTCAATAAATAAATACCTTTCAAGACATGAAAAATAAATTTGTAATTTCTCTATTATGCAGTTATATAGTTATTTTACTTGGGGCTCATGGTCTGGTTTTTGCTATAAGAAGGGGTCCATGGACATACTAAGTTTGGAAACAACTGCTCTAAAGCAACACAAGAGGCTATTGGTGATGGTCCGGGATCATTTTTAAGGGAAAGATCCTAGATTTTGAACCACGGTTATGTGACGAGGCAATCACCTGAGCTGACAACCCACTCTCCAAACTTCCACACCATGCCGTGAGGGCATTTGAGGCCAAGACGGATTTAGCGAGTACCAGTCCCCCGTGTTCACGACGGTCTTTGGCTGGACTGAGCTTCAAACTGGCAACTCTAATCTTCTGGCGGGATATCGTCATCTGACCGTGGTTTAAAATCTGAAAATTAGTATTGTTTTCTCGTATCTTTCCCTTCAGTTTTGATCCCGGACCGTCGCCCCCAGTGTTGCTTCCAGTGCGATGTTAATTAAGAGTACCTACCGGTTGCCAAAACGTCGTTCTTCCAGCTGCGCTAACTTCGGTAGCGACACATTTAATTGGAATGGTTCCCTGAGCTAAACCCACCTGGAGACATCCATCGGATTAGTTTTGCGTCCAGTTGAGACATTGATTCGAGATGGAGGGTTAGGTTTGGATGCTCTCAAGTGCGGACAGTGCAAGACAACGTCGGCGGTCCAATCAGAACGGTGTTACTATCACCTCGTGTGAAGATAAGGATGTTAGCACCTGAACGTTGCCTTTAACATTACTAACCTTATGGCAGCGTTCGTCATATATAAGCGCTAAACATTACAGTTACGGCCGTATTCACGAGTTAACCCGTGGATCAACGATAATCAGTTAAGATGATAAGTTAGCTTGAAAATATGCAGTTTGATTCTAAGATGTGTGAGTTTGGGTGAAGTGGAACCAAAACACCAGAAACGTATATTGCAAACACCTGTTGTAGTTGGGGTCATCCAATCAGTGATGGCGGGAAGACCATTTATCAACTGTGCACATAAACAACCTCTGATGTCAGGTTGCGTCCAATGGTAAATTGATTTTGAGAGGGTAATCGGTAATTTTAATTAACGTCGTACTAGAGCAACACAATAGGCTATTGAAGACGATCCGGGATCAATACCCTAAGGGATAGATCCGAGGACACCCCCACGTCATTTTGGTACACGGTCAGATGACGAGGCAACACCTCAGTTGGCACCCCACATTCCAAACTTCCACACCAACCCAACGTGAGGACTTTCGGCCATGACGGAAATAAGGTATATCAGTCGCCTCTATAACCATACCCTTACAAACATCTATGCACTGACCTGGATTCGAACCAGGAATCTTCCGAGGTAATGGTAATTTTAGTTAACGTCGTACTAGAGCAACACAACGGGCTACTGACGACGGTCCGGGATCAGTCCGTTAAGAGAAAGATCCGAGGACCACACCTCGTAATTTTGAACCACGGTCATATGACGAAGCAGCACCTGAGCTGGCACCCCACTCTCCAAACTTCCACGCCAACCCAACGTGAGGACTTTCGGCCACGACAGATTTAAGGTGCACTAGCCGTCTCTATACCATACGCTTACAAACATCCATGCCCTGACCCGGATTCGAACCAGGAATCTTCGGATCTAGAGGCTAACACCTTAACCACCAGACCAGTGGGTCGGCAGAGATTAATTAGTATTTCTTAAAACTTTTTACATTCAACAGAAATATTGTTTTAAGCCACAAAACCTTTTCCGCAAAATTGCTATTCACACTTGCGTTTCTATTCATCCGTTTCTACGGCAGTCAATTATTTTTGCTAATCGAACGCATCTTTTTATTGTAAGGATAACGTCTTGGGAATGGTGCCTCGCGGGTATCCCAAGTTTTCGTTAACCCGGATGGTAGGTATTTTTTAATTAACGTCGTACTAGAGCAACATAACGGGTTATTGACGACGCTCCTAGATCAATAACCGAAGATTAAGATCCGGGGTGATTGTTAACGATTAGTTAACGTCGTACTAGAGCAACGCAACGGGCTATTGACGACGGTCCGGGATCAGTCCCTTTAGGGAAAGATCTGAGGACAACACCTCGTAAGTTTGAACCACGGTCAGATGACGAAGCAACACCCGAGCCGGTACGCCACTCTACGAACTTCCATACCACGCCAATGGGAGGACATTTTAGGCCAAGACACATTTAACGTCCACTAGCCCCTCTTTGTACAAGACTCCTCTTCCTCGGCTCCACGCGCAGAGTCTCAAATGAAAGGCGATCTTTCTCGTCCGCTCGAGGGTGATCGAGGGGAAAAGATCGATCGGACACCTGCAGCTGCGGGAGCCGCCATTCTTGAAAGCACGCGAACGAACGCGGTTCATGACTTATTTATTCATTTCAACTCACACGCTCGCAATCAGTCAAGGGAGGTTCTAAAGACGTGCAAAGGAATGCAAATAGAGCGGTCTGAAGAGCTACGGTATGAGCATTGGATGGTGTGGCTGCGAAGCGAGGGCAGATGACATAGGCAGAGTTCACATTTCGCGAGGTAGTGAGATCGTCATGGATTAGGACGCAATTCTTTTTAGGCTTTTAAGTACTGATACTACGGAATTAACGTATTGATTCTTAACCTTTACGCTGCGGCGATTAGATTTTTTTCAATCGCCTCACAGAACGGCTCTTTCGCCTACATGTCCGACCCCCCCCTTACCTAATTACTTGAGCAGCAGTTGCGACTGACACTTTTCTTTCTTAGTATTGTGTGGCATATCGTTTGACGTGAGATAGATATCTCAGGAGCGACCTTCTGCCTTTCCTCCAAAGCGTTCACACCTCACGGTGGACGGGATATGGTACCGACCCAAAGGAGGAACCCTCAAGAAGGTCCGTCGCTGACCGCTCGTAAATGTTGATCGATGTCAGCGGTCATTTAAAAAAGGGATAACATCCACCGTACACAGATCTATACCATGTCGCTCATGTAAACGAAATTTTAATGGTAACAATTGTCTATCTGCCGCAGCGTAAATTTTTAACCTGGGGTACGTGAATACTGGGAGGTGCGAGAAAGCATTTACAGGGGGTCTGCATCTTAACTTTCGATGGGAACTACCACCTGTGACAAACTAGCGAACGCTGTCAATTTCTTGAACCCGCTCTCTACCCTTGGCTCAGCCATGAGGTATATAAACTGGAGTAAGTGATGCTGCTTCTAAGATGGAACTAAAATGCCCCTGACTAGAAAAACCTATTTACTGAAAAATATTTTACTCTGCAGTAATAAAAACTTCTCTTTTGGATAAATAAGCACCATTTTTAGAATGCATTCTTTATTTCTTCCACTAATAAAATACAAAATTAAGTTTTTAGTGAGAATTATCACAAGGGTCAGAATTTTCAACATTTTTTCACATAAACACAAAAAGACAGAAATCGCTTAAATGCAAGCAAGGACTTACGCGAAGCAAGGACTTACGCGTGGCTCTTTCAAAAAAGTAGCCTCGCTTTAAAAGCATTATTACGAATAAACAATAACGGAGCCATTAAAAATTGAGATATTATATTGTATTGTATTTATATGTTAATATATGTAAATATATTTATTTTCCAACAAATAAATTATCTTGTAGCACATGTAATTTCCGAAATAAAGGTACAGAAACCGCTGATCAAGATTTTTCAAAGTGAAAGAACTAATTTTTTGATTCAAGGGGATGCCGATCTATCAGTCAATACGAATCACTTTAGAATGTGGTATATGGAATCTCTACTATTATAAAAAGAAGTGTCCGTGTCTATGTACGCAGTGTCCTGACGAATCTATGGCACTTACAATAATGAAATTTGGCACAGGTTTTTTGCTATTTTTCTATCGCGCCCAAATTTTAAAATTTAATCTAGAACATTTTAAAATGAATTTATTAATTTTTTTCACCATTCTTCCTTCCTTCCGAAATGTGACGTCAGAAAGAAGCGAGCCGGTTTTGCGATTTTCGACCGCTGACCTCACAAGCGTTAGGCCAAGTTTACCTATTCTAGTGTATTTTGATTTACGTTGTTGATAACAGCCACCTCGAGGCCATCACGGAGACCGTGGAGTTTGTTTGCGAAGAAACCAAACGGGAATACATAGCAATCACCAGGGGTTGGCAAGAGTCAGCGAGCAGTGGTCATACCTGACACCACGAAAAGGACTGTCGCGTGGAACGCCGTGCTGGCCACGCAGTGACTAGTACTAAAGAATTATGACCCGAATTTCTGAGCTCTGTACAGTTTGAAGAGTGAGTACTAATCACTACAAATTTTAAGAACCACTGCTCTAGAGATAATGGTTATGGAGACGCGACGAATTGTAAATTAGCGGACAGGTTACGTGTAGGAAAAAACATCGAGCAAAACTACACTAACTGCTTAAAGACGCATCACACAGTGGATTCCAACACACGTGGATCTTTTCGGTAATGAAGTAGCTGTGACAACCTTGCAAAGGAGGGCTGCAGTCATCCAACCCTCTCCTTTTCTAAACTCACCTATTTGGAACTTTTCTCGGAAAAAAATCCCAAAACAAAGAGGAATGGTTGGTACCTCCCTCCCTCCATTGGTATATGGTTGGAGTCATAACACCGTATCGTTTTGTCTTCGGTGGTTCGTTCTTACGATGTCATCACTTTTTGGTCTATTTCCTTTCACCTTCTTTCCATTAATTTACACGTCGAGTAATAATTATTCTACTCACTATTTATTGAAGATTAAGCATATTATGTACAAATGTACACATATGCGAGGTTTTACAACCGACACAAAGATCTTCTTCAGTAACATCTACAACTATTGTCTACACGTCTGAGTGACATTCCCGACATTCCAGGAGGGCGTCGTATAGTGGCAGCGCCACCTAGCTCGGCTCTAATTGGCCAATCTACATATGAATTTTCCATAGGTGGTAAGCCGGGGTTGTTTCTAGCCCTTTCGTGCGATAGACAGTCCCAGATCAGTCTCTCACGTGTTGCCAGCGGCCACTTGAAATGTCTTTCATCTTTTGAGGGCAAGAAACTCTACGCTACATGCTCAAACTATAGTGCACACCAGGCTTCTGCTGCGCACATCCTGGATTGCATGGACCTCTCTAGGGAGGATATATACTCATCTCCTCTTCTTGTGAACAACTTTCTCTGTGCCAACGGATTCTTGAACCTAGTATGACTTCGTCAGACCATTTCGTAGGATTAGAAACCACAGACACGCATCACACTAAAACGAGGAATACCGCACTGCACATACGAGTCAGAAATGACCACTATAAGCATCCCCAGTTGGTAGGTAGTTGAATTGGAGCAACACAACGGGACTCTTGTCGACGATCCAGGATCAATTCGGAAGGTCAACGCCTCGTACTTCGAGTCTCGGTGAGATGACGAGGCAACACTTGAGCTGGCACCCCACTCTCCAAGCTTGCACACCTGAGGTTGGTTGTTTTGGAGTTTTATGGCTTAAAGGGCCATACTTTTGGCAATGCTCCGCCAGACACGACATAAAATATCAAGTTAAAGACAGACACACACTGAAAGTTTCACTGACTCCGAAAGAACCGAGGACACACCAAGTCATTTTGAACCATGGTCAGACAATGAGATCAACACTTGAGCTGGTACTCCACTCCTATTGCATTAGACGTGCAAGATTTATCGCTGTGGTAGGTATATCTGTTCATTAACGTCGCACTGGAGCAACAAAACGGGCTATTGGCGATGGTCCTCGATCCATCGCAAAGGCAAAGATCCGAGGACTACGACTCGACATTTCAAACCACAGTGAGATGACGAGGCAGCACATGAGATGGCACACAACTCTTCAAACACCCGCACCACGACACAAATAGGACGCTTGAGGCCACGGCAGATTGAAGCAGTACACGATGGTCTTTAGCTGGACCAAGTATTGAACTCGCGACCTTCCAATTGCTAGTCCGTTGGTCTTCCAACTGGTCTAACGCGGCTCCCAAAAACACAGAAGATGATGATACTTTGGTATTTTTTAATCAACGTCATTCTGGAGCAACATAACGGGCTGTTGGTGACGGTCCGGGATCAACCTCCGAAGGGAAAGATCCGAGGTCACCACCGCTGACCCACCGGTCCGGTGGTTAAGGTCTTAGCCTCTAGATCGGTGCACGGATGTTTGTAAGCGTATGGTGTAGAGCATGTATGGGCAACCTTTGGAAAGTTGCGGGCTAAATTTTAGGATATAATGAAGTCGCGGGCTGTAGATAATAGGTAGTTGTGAAAAGTAATAATGATAAGGTTTATTTTATTTTATATATTTATAAAGTAGAATGGTAAAGTTACATGAACAGAATAATATCGCATTGATTAACTATTTACTTACAATCACCATAAATTAATGAGAAGTTTGAGCTTGAACTTGAGAGAGAGAAACAAGATAATCAATATTGGGTTCAATCCCACTTATACACAGGTGCAGAGTGTTTTCCAAATTTTCATCTGTATGCCTGGTTCGATATTTCGATTTATTAGTTTTCATCATGGATAAGAACTATTCGAGTACAGTTAATTTGCATCAGTGTTTTATAACAATCATATCCGCTCGTAAGGTATGGAATCAAGAGAGCAGGGTCGTTTCTCAGATACAATTAATAACGAAATTTATAATTACTATTTACGTTTAACCGTGGAATTGAGGGGCGCGATTTGTCGCCGATAGCTTGTCTGGCGACTTTAAAACCTCGTTTTGATTTAATTTGTTCAAGAAAACCGGATCAATCATCTCATATATCCAATACTAATTTTATTAGTAATAATAACTATATAAGGAAGTATTGGAAATACCAACTTTTACATTTTTATATTCAGGTGTGCCGCAAATAATTCAAGATATTTTTAGTGTGCCGTCAACTAAAAATGTTTGAGGAACACTGACCCACGTAGTTCAGGCTTTTGTCTCCTCTCACTCTCTTGTTGGTGAAAATCGAGAATATTTACTTTTTTTCGAGCGAGATTTTAAATTGTTTCGCGGGCCGGATCAAAAACCGGGGAGGGCCACATCCGGCCCACGGGCCGGGGGTCGCCCATATATGGTGTAGAGGCTGTTGTTGCACCTTAAATATGTCGTGGCCGAAAGTCCTCACCTTGGGTTGGTGTGGAAGTTTGAAGAGTTGGGTGCCTGCTCAGGCGTTGCCACGTCATCTGACCGTGGTTCTAAATGACATGGTGTTGTCCTCGAATCTTTTCGTTAGAAGACGGATCCCGGACCCGTTGCCCGTTGTGTTGCTCTAGTATGACGTTAATTAAAAGATTACAATTACTAATTACCGAGGACACCACCACGTAATTTAGATCCACCCTCAGATGACGAGGCAACAGAAGGTGACGTTGTTGCGAGTGTTGGAGTATTGATTCAGCAACAGCGAAGGAACTCCCCAATCAGCGAAAAGACTCCGATTGATTTTCAAGACTCCCAAGACTGGACGCACCCAAACAAACGAAAAAGCGCCTACGCAATCAGAGTCGATCGGACACTCGGATGACTTATTCATCGAATCGGATTAACCCCCGTCCCCAGAAAAGACGCGAATGCTCATAATCGATTTTTAGAGTCCGGGGAAAATGGGTTAATTCATCTACGACGTTTCGGGAAAAAGGTTTTTCCATTCCCAATGCAATCGGCACAATTCCTTTTCCCATCTATGGCGCCGAGGAATTTATTGTTGTTCGCCAGAACTGATACAACGCAACACATCAAAAAGAGACACAACAAAAGACTAGGGTGAAAGTAATAACCTCTTCGAGTCTGACGATGCAAATCCGCCATTGACGCGATGATCTATTGTGTTTTATATTTACGGTTTGTGTCGATGACAGCAGTTAAACCCTGAGGATTGCGAGTTCGAATCCAACCAAAGACCGCCGCGTACAAACCACGACACGAAATAGGTCCCGACAACCCCGGCAAATGCCGGGAGCTCAGCTTAAATCGCCGCGACGATCAACAGTTCTTACGGCAAGTTTTGCTGCGAGTATTTGAAGCCGAAAGTTTCATTATTTCTTTCAAATACCACAACTATTAAAAAAATATATTTTTTAAGAAAAAACTATGGGCCTTAATGAGGTAATGGTAATTTTGGTTAACGTCGTACTAGAGTAACACAACGGGCTATTGACGACGGTCCAGGATCAGTCCCTTAAGTGAAAGATCCGAGGACAACACCTCGTAATTTTGAACCACGGTCAGATGACGAAGCAATACCTGAGCTGGCACCCCACTCTCCAAACTTACACGCCAACCCAACGTGAGGACTTTCGGCTACGACAGATTCAAAGTGCACCAGCCGCCTCTGCACCATACACTTACAAACACCCATGCCCGGACCCGGATTCGAACCAGGAACCTTTCAATCTGCAGGCTAACACCTTAACAACTATACCGGTTGGTTAGCGCCTAATGAGGATAAGAATGGATATTCCTTCGCTTTCAGATTTTAAGGCTGATCGAAGAGTTCAGAAATGGTTTCGTGCATGTGATCGCAGACTTTGCTTTTAGCTATGTAGTTATGAAACAACTGCAATTTTCTTTAGCCAAATAATTGACTGATGCCTTCGTTAACTTGGTAATCGCTACTATTATAAAGGAAAGTGTTTGTAGGTTTGCTTGAGGCTGCAACATCCTGAATCTTCTATGGCAATTACAGCAATGAGATCTGGCACACAGGTAGTCCGAATTATTTGCAATTTGTGGGTCGCGGCGAATTTTAAAATTCAATCTAGAAGATTTTTAAATGAATTTCATAGTTTTATTCACCACCATTCAAACGCGGAGAACTTTTCTACGCACCCGACCTTGCAGTCAGGTTTTGGAATCATGCCAAGTTCTTTCATCCGCAGACCTCATAGGAAATTATATTTTTTTGTTTCCGATTTGATTTTGCGCGAGTAACGATTTTCTAGCCAGACGATAAATCTTAACTGGAGTCACAGTTCTTTTTTCTGTCTCCAAGAACGTAACAGATGGAGTAAAAATTTCAACGGATTTGAAATCTGCGGAAAATTTTAGTTTAGATTGATACCTAAAAATATGATTTTCTTTAAATAAATAATTTTTTAATTGAATTTAATGGTTTTCAAATCTGTGGAAAATTTTACACCAGGATAATACCTTACATCACGGGCACGGACAACGCCGGGCTAGCCACGCATAAGAAAATAAACGTGTCTACAATTTATTATTTGAGTGTTTGTTTTTAAAATATTAGGATACATTTAAGGGTTTCATATGAAATTGCTGGAAGCTTACAAGAAAAGTGAAGTATTATTTTTTCTTCTTCTTATTGCATTATTTAATCAACTGTTTTAAATTTTTGCAAAAAATTTGCAACTGGAATTTACCGTTGGAAATGTAAGGTTCTGCCATGAGATGAATAATTTTTGCTGCCAGCTTATACAAGCTCAAGGTGTTAGCCTCTAGATCGGAAGGTTCCTGGTTCGAATCCGGGTCCGGGCATGGATGTTTCTAAACGTATGGTGTAGAGGCGGCTGGTGCACCTTAAATCTGTCGTGGCCGAAAGTCCTCACGTTGGGTTGGCGTGGAAGTTTGGAGAGTGGGGTGCCAGCACAGGTGTTGCTTCGTCATCTGACCGTGGTTCAAAATTACGAGGTGTTGTCCTCGAATCTTTCCCTTAAGGGACTGATTCCGGAACGTCGTCAATAGCCCGTTGTGTTGCTCTAGTACGACGTTAACTAATATTACCATTACTTATACAAGCTCACAGAAAGATTTGCTGCCAGCTGCAAAATCTTATTTCGAGCCCTGGTACAAACTACCTCTCCAAAAAATGTCTTCTAAACCCGCCATAAAGAAATATGTCTATAAAAGAATACAATTAAGCACAATGTAGACTAACCATGTCATAAGATGATGTATCGCAAAATGAGGCGATACATTGCCAAATCGGCCAATCATGAACATATCTCAGGGCAATCACGTGACTATTAGTCGAAATACGAGTACTTTTTGAATCTCTAAGTAGAATCAAACCAATATTTTCTTGTTGCCCATTACACTGCATTTAGATTGGCCCGAGTCAATTCGTAATCCCACATGACATACCTTGTAAGTTCTTACGATTGGATCCGCGGTTGCCGGGTTGGATGAGTAATAGTCGGTAGGTATTTTAATTAATGTCGCACTGGGGGGAGCAACACAACGGAAGAATAATGGAAGATCAACCAGACATGATTTGGCCAGGGTTGCGAGTTCCAAACAAAGACCATCGTGTACAAAGAGGGCTGGAGTACGTTGAATCCGCCATGGCCTCAAATGTCTTCAGGTTGACGTGGCGTCGAAGTTTGGAACGTGGGTTTGCCAGTGGTGTTGTACTCGGATCTTTCCTTTCTGGGGGTTGATCCCAATAGAACGTTGTGTTGCGAAGTTAATTACCTACTGCATCAGATGGTCGATGTTCAGTGCTAAGCAACCTGTTCCGTCTCTCCCTCTACAGTGCGGACGGCAACTACGAAGTGCGCTACAAGTCGAACGTGTTGATCTACCCCGGGGGCGGCGTGATGTGGGTGCCCCCCGCCATCTACCAGAGCTCGTGCCGGATCGACGTCACCTACTTCCCCTTCGACCAGCAGAAGTGCGTCATGAAGTTCGGCTCCTGGACCTTCAACGGCGACCAGGTGGCCCTCAAGCTCTATAACGACAACGACTGGGTGGATCTATCGGACTACTGGAAGAGCGGGACCTGGGACATCGTGGAGGTGCCCGCCTTCCTCAACGTCTACAACAACTCCAAGTACGGAAAGGTGAGTACATTCACTCTCGCACGGCCCTTAACCATGCAAATTTAGTACGAATTAGGCTTAGCGACGCACGAAATAGGCCTAGCAAGTTAGGCTTAGAACGTTAGGCTTAGAACGTTGGGCTAACGATAACAATATACGATGTTTTTATATTCCTCGGGAAAGTTTGAAATAGTTATTTTCTCTACTGGTTATATGCTATGTAAGGTGGATGCGTGAACTAGGAAAATTCGACTTAGACAGCGTTGATTTTAAATTCCAAGGAAATATTTTAAATAATATCTCTCGCAGGCCTCTAACCGTGTAAATTTAGTACGAGTTTAGGCTTAGCGACGTACGAATTAGGCTTAGTGACGTTTGAGTTAGGCTTAGCGACGACATACGATGTCACTTAAATTCCACGGGAAAGTTTGAAATAGTTATTTTTCTCTCCTGGTGATATGTTCTCTATGTGAACGTCAAATAATGTGGATGGGGATAGGTAGAAGAAATGTTGTTCGAGTTAGGCTTAGCAACGATATGCGGTGTTTTTAAATTCCAAATGAAAATTTGAAAAAAATTTCTTTATTACTGTACCGGCTACGTCAAATAAGGTATATGGGAAAGAGGAAATTTGTTCCGAGTTCAGTTTAGAAACGTATGATTTAGACTTAGCGACAGCATACGATGTTTTTAAATTCCACGGGGAAAATATGAGATGAATTATTTTTCTGTACCGGCTGCTCCGTGGATGGGATTTTATGGCACAAGGTCCAAAAGCGGAAAAGCTGCGCCAAACACAAGACATGATTATAACGCAATAAAAGTATAAACAAATATTTGTAGTCCAAGATGAAGATAAAATGTTGATTTAAAAGCATGTCAACTCGAAATGAGAATAAAAAATTTTCGATTACAAAATTTGATAAAATTGGAATATAATGTAGGAGGGTCGTTCGTAAAGTAATACCCGTTTTTAAATAAAATACAGTCCAATTAAAAATTTTCAACCACACTTTTTGTTTTACACTTTCATACCCTATATTACTTTTCTACATAGCCCCCTTGCAAATTTAAACATTTGTCGTACCTTGTGACGAGCTTCTGAATACCAGCGTCATACTCCTCTGCCTCGAGTCCATTGCGACAAGCAGTAACGTCTTTAAGCTTTTGTGGTCGTCATTAAGCATGCGCAGCACCCACATTGCACAAATTTTTCTGAATTTGAGATGATATATTACCATTTTGTTAATGATAATGCGAGACACACGTGAAAATTTATTATGAACTTCATCCGAAGTCCCACGCCGATCTTGTTTGATAAATTTGTCGACAGACTTGCCAAACTCATCAGTAATGACACTTGGTCGGCCACATCGCTCCTCATCATGAACGTTCTCTCTTCCCTCACTAAAATTTCGGTACCGACGACGCACACGGGATTCATCGATCACATAACCATACACTGCTTTGATTTCACAATAAATTTGCTTGGTCGTACATATTTTTGCGTTTAGAAATCGGATCACAGATATCATTTCACATTTAGCTGCACGGTCAATTTTCTTGGACAGTTTGTTTGCTTACCAAAACAACAATTACCGTAATAATGCGATGTAATTCAGTAAACAGCTGGTAGACGAGTTCCTAAAACTAGTTGATCTTGACCGGTGCACCTTCCACTGTCACAGTGGTACACATGCTCAAACGGGTATTCGTTTCCGAACGACCCTCGTATATGGAAAAACTTGAGTTTTAAAATCCGACGTAAACACGCGAATAGGTTTGGACTGGTTTTCCTCAATCACATCTCGCAGATTCAAAATTATACTTTTAAAAAATATAATACGTTGATGATTAAAAACAGGACAGACAATTAAAATATGAGAAACAGAAAATAGAGCACAGCATGAGTTGCAAATGCTCTCTCCTAGTAAAAGATGACGATGAGTGAATCGTGTGTCCAGTGCGAAGGTGGGTCAGTCTGACATCCATCCTCCAAATTGGAGGCACTGGCGATTGATGAATGATAGGTTTTATACAATGCAATTGGTCGGTGACCTATAGGTTCCACGACTCTTTCCACAAGTAGTCGGTGAACTCTTTTGTAAACATCTTGATGTTAGTAAGTGAAACGGCTTGCTGTAATGGAATGGAAGCTACCTTCGCAGCACTGTCACTCTTTATGTTCACGTGACCCAGCGGTGAATGGGGTGGGAACAAGGAAATTTTGTTCGAGTTAGGCTTAGCGACGGCATGCTGTTTTTAAATTCCACGGGAAAAGAGTTCTTTTGCCGTACCGACTACGCCGTATAAGGTGGATTGGGGTGGAAACAAACACAGTTAATACGAGATTATTACAACAAATTTATTTGAAACACTCAACGAATACACTACTGGAATAGAACTGCGAAGTTTGGTTTTCATATTTATGCGACTATGTTGCCACTTGAGTTTTTAGAAATTATTACATTTTGCTTTCATCTATCTTGACATAAATTATGAACCTTATAACCTGAAGCATCTCTCTAATCTCCGTGTCGAAAAGTGGCGATCCTCTGGTGTGAAAAAGGTTCCAATTTCATTGGTTGGTAAGTTATGGAATACACCTGCGTCACCTACAACTCGATGTTTGCTAGCGCATTGGGCATATCCATTGAGCCACGACCGGCTTCCTTCCCCCAACTAGACCCCGTATTCGTAACTTTCCGCTTGCTCAACTGATCTCTAAGAAAGGGAAAATTTTCCAATCTCTACGAGTTCGATACCATCGTTTGTGTAAATGCGATCTTTCAGGTGACGGAGACCGATATCTCGTTCTACATCACGATCCGCCGTAAGACGCTGTTCTACACGGTGAACCTGATCCTGCCCACGGTGCTCATCTCGTTCCTGTGTATCCTGGTATTCTACCTGCCGGCGGAGGCCGGGGAGAAAGTGACCCTGGGCATCTCCATCCTGCTCTCTCTGGTCGTCTTCCTGCTGCTCGTCTCCAAGATCCTGCCCCCCACCTCGCTCGTGCTGCCTCTCATCGCAAAGTACCTGCTCTTCACCTTCCTGATGAACACGGTCTCCATCCTCGTCACCGTCATCATCATCAATTGGAACTTCAGGGGACCCAGGACACACAGGTAACAACCCCCATACCCTACCATCTCATCCGAAACAACTGCACGCCAATAGCTTGGGAACTAGGAGGGAAAGTCAAAAATTATCCACACTGCATTTTCTCAGTCTGTTTACTCAAATAGAGGTGAACAAGTTCGTCATTTTTCACCATTGTCTCCTTTCTTTTCGATGCACTTGGGTCAGCGGTGCGCAAGCTTGCGTATTCCCTCCGAAAAGACTGACTATCCACACTGCATTTTCTTAATCTGCTTACTCAAATGGAGGAGGTGAACAAGTTCGTCATTTTTCACCATTGTCTCCTTTCTTTTCGATGCACTTGGGTCAGCGGTCCGCAAGCTTGTGTATTCCTTCCGAAAAGACTGTTTCCGGTGGATCGATCACCCATTTATGCACCGCTTCCCCCACTTCCTTGTTCGTCTCATCTGCAGGGAACGCGCTTGTGTCGATGGTAACTCGTCGGTTTTCCAGTACCATTTCTGGAGCTCGCTGAATCTTCTCGTCAGCTGTGAACGGGTGTCCTGCACCTTCTTCGTGCACTACGCTTGTCCAGCTTCTATTAAGCTTCTCGATTTTTACTCATGCACGCTTCTACGTACTGTTCTCGTAGTTTGTTGTAAGCCTCTTATGCATTTTATCTCCTGGCGCACCTCCATACCGTAGGAAAGGAACCACTGCTTTTTCTGAAGACCATTGCTAGCGCAGTGGCCATGAAGCAAGAAAAACGACGCAATCAAGGTCAAAATTCGGTAACCTAACCACAGGAGAATTACCTCCATGCATGCATACGCAGAGATCGAAACTGCGGATCATTTTTGACTCACACCCTCATATTAAAGCTAGCAAGAATAATATCCGATGAGAGGAAAGTCCAAAAAGTTAACGCAAAAAATCGTTCTAAGTCAAGTAAGGTAGGCAATTGCTTTTACATACTTGGTAGGCAATGTTACTCAAGTACGTAAGCAGTTGCTTTTACATGCTTGGTAGGCAGTTACTGAAATAGGTAGACAGTTGCTTTTACATATTTGATAGGCATTGTTACTCAAGTACGTAAGCAGTTGCTTTTACATGCTTGATAGGCAGTTACTGAAATAGGTAGACAGTTGCTTTTACATATTTGGTAGGCAGTGTTACACAAGTACGTAAGCAGTTGCTTTTACATGCTTGGTAGGCAGTTACTGAAATAGGTAGACAGTTTTTACATACTTATATACATACTACCCGAAGAGAGGGACTGAAATAATTATGTCGCTTCAAGACACAACGCCTTATTTATTTAGTGATAATTATTAAACATTTGTGATGGGAAAATATTTAAAAGAACCAGGCAGTTGATTGGTTTGTTGGGATTTTATGGCGCAAGGCCCATATCTGGCCATGCTGCGTCAGACACAAGACATATAATACCAAGTAATAGACACACACAATGAAAGTTTTACTGACCCAGAAGAGAGAAATACACCCAAGGAGGAATGCACCTGGCAAGAATGGAACCTGTGCCACATCCAACCCGAAGGTTGCTTGCGCAGTAGACATACCCACTGAGTCACGATGGCCCTCTAAACAGTTGGTGGAAGTTAAGTATAAGGATAGTTGAAATTTCTTCGATAAAACTCTCAGTAGTTTTACAAGACGCCATATTTTACGGCTGGAAAAGCGACATGACTGCATGTCGTTAAATATTTAGATATACGTACTTTTCTTCCGAGCCCCAGTGATACGAGGTTCGGGAGTTGCTATGGATTCAATACATCTTGAAAACTGTCAGACTTCGGTGGAAAGGTATATGTATCCAAAAACGTTAAAAATATCATTTTTGACCAAAAATTCCAAAAAAGGTTTTTGATCTTATTTGATATTATCTATTTGACTTCCAAATTATATCTGACTTATTCTCTGAGTTAATTAGTTAAAGAAATATTAAAATTTTAATCAAGGCGGGAAAACCGGATGTAGGTATGGAAAACACAGGAAGTGGCCGTTAAAAGACCAAAATCCTGTCGAAATTTAATTTTAAAACTTTTTTTTTGCAAATATAATTTTTGAAAGGTTTCTCAAGTGTTTAAATGGTTTCTCTTTTGGAAATAGCGTGAACATTTTTAAAGAGAAATGAAGAACAAAATTGTTGACACAAAAAGGAAAATCAATAGAGAGCAAACGATACACTTGAAATTGCTTTTTACTCCAAATTAATATTTTGTCAACATTTCTTCACTTCAAATGTTATAACACGAAAATTTATGGATGGATTCTCGTAAAATTTTGAGAGAGAGAGAGAGAGCTTGTTCTTTTTATGTTTTCTAGTGAATAAACTAGAATAATTACGCTGAGTTGAAACGTTTTCAAATTATGGCCATTTATTTAAGAAATAGGATTCTAAAACTATCAAAAATCTTGCATTCACTTTTCAATCACTTGTAAAACTTTGTTTATTTTGGTAGCCTCATTTTTCAAATTAGTGGAATCGATTTTCATGTAGCATATTTGAAGTTTTTGACACATTTCTTTAAAATTTCATACCATAATTATCATTTTTACAAAATTATTTATATATTTGAAATATTTATAGGCCCAATGCTATTGTTTAATAACACTAAACATGACAATATCATTAAAATGTTTCTATACCACATTTAAAAAAGAGCGTATATCTTAATTGATGTTACACTGGAGCAACATTACGTCCTACTGGCGACGGTGTGGGATCACTCCCCGAAGGAAAAGATCCGAGGACAACTCCATGTAATTTTGAATCTAGATGTCGACCTACTTTGATGGGAAATATTAGTGGAAGTTACTGGCTCGATATGGGAGATGATAGGGTCCTAGATATGCCGAAAAAAAGAATTACCAGTTAGCAGTTTACTACTTTTTAACTTTTAACTTTTCTCCTTTATTTTTGGATGCTATGTTAATAGTTTTAATGTACTTTCTATACTGTCTCTAATGTGGTGATTGAGTTCTGTTCTCGCATTCTTGTGAATGATCCTTGTTTTAGGTACTCCAGTTCGAAGTAAAAAAAAAATCTTAATGATAACAGAAGTATCGCGCATTTCTTCCCATTCAGGAGAAGACAATTCCTGTATTCATTGCCTTGATAGTGAGCCTTGACGTGTAGGATGATGGAAGCAGTCTCTTTTTTTACAGCAGACCACCTCATTTCTGCTGGATTCATGGTCCTGATAGTAAACCAATGATATGTTCTAGCGAATGCAGTCTCCTGTTTTTACAACTGACCACCTCATTTCTGATGGATTCATTGTCCTGATTGTAAACCAATGACGTGTGCTGAAGAAAGCAGTCTCTTGATTTTACAGCAGACCATCTCATTTCTGATGGATTCACTGTCCTGATAGTAAATCATAACTTGATTGTTGGTTGTTATCGGGGGTTTTATAGCTTAAAGGCCTTGGCCAAGCTACGCCAAACTCAAGACAGGCAACAAAATGAGGGAAGAGGAAAAAGGAAAGGCATAGACGAGGATAAAAATGAAAGATCTCTCAGGTACCTTGGAGTTGTGATGCCCGTACACACCTAAAGATGTGCCACAAGGGCGACGTGTTGCTGGTGGATCTAGTTCGTACCGCAGACCACTCCATTTCTGATATATTCGTTGTCCTCATTGTAACCAATGCCGCGTGCTAGTGAAATCAGTGTCATGTTTTTTGCAGCAGATCATAGGATTCATTGTCCTGATTGCAAACCAACGATGAGAATGAAGAGTTTCTTGTGTTCGTACCTCAGACCAGCTCTTTCCTAAAAATAATTTGTTGCTCTGGACTCATTTTTCGTCCCTCTTCCCCCAGGATGCCCAACTGGATCCGCGTGGTGTTTCTCCAGTACCTGCCCACCATGCTGATGATGAAGCGTCCCAAGAAGACGCGTCTCCGCTGGATGATGGACCTGCCCGGGGTCTACCACCAGCACTATCACCCCTCCCACCCCCCTCCGCGCAGCAAGCTGGAGCTTCTGGACGTCCACCACCCCAACTGCACAGTGGCCCGGGCCCTGTCTGGCAGCATCTCCTCCGAGAGTAACACCCTAGTGCTGTCGTCTGAGGCCTTCAAGGCAACGGAGGCGGTCGAGTTCATCGCCGAGCATCTGAGGAGTGAGGACGAGTACATACAAGTGAGTGAACCTTCCCCCCTCCACTGCATCAACGAACCTTCCCTGTTTACTAAAAGAACGAACCTACACTGTTTACTTAAAGAACGACCCTTATCCTCTTCCTCAGCAACGACCTTTTCTCTTCTTATGTAACGACCTTTTCTCTTCTTATGTATCGACATTTTCTCTTCTGTGACGACCTTTTCTTTAACGAATTCCTCTCATCTGTAATGACCTTTCCCTCTTTTGTGACGGCCTTACTCTCTTCATACAAGACTTTTCCCTCTTTTGTAGCGATTAAATCATCTCCTGTAACGATCGCACTGTTATCTGTAACCGTCCAAACCTTTTTTGTAACGACTTTTCTCTTTTCTGTAACGATATTTTCTCTTCTCTGTAACGATATTTTCTCTTCTCTGTAACGACCTTTTCTCTTCTATGTAACGACCTTTTCTCTTCTTCTGTAACGACATTTTCTCTTCTTTTATAACGACCTTTTCAACTCTTCTGTAACGACCTTTTCTCCTCTTCTGTAACGACATTTTCTCCTCTTCTGTAACGAACTTTTTCCCTCTTCTTTACCGACCTTTTCTTTATCTCCTCTCTTCTATAATGACCTTTCCCTCTTTTGTGACGGCCCTAATCTCTTCATACGCGACCTTTCCTTCTTTTGTAGCAATTAAACCATCTCCTGTAACATTCGCACTGTTACCTGCAACGGTCCAAACCTTTTATGTAACGACCTTTTCTTTAATGAATTTCCTCTCTTCTATAATGACCTTTCCGTCTTTTTTGACGGCCCTACTCTCTTCATACACGACCTTTCCCTCTTTTGTAGCGATTAAAACATCTCCTGTAACATTCCTACTATTATCTCAAACGGATCCAAACGTTTTCTGTAACGACCTTTTCTTCCGCAATGGTTGTATACACTTCAAAAACAATATTTCCCTCTTTTGTAACGACACTACTCTATTCAAAAATCTTTTGTTACGACATCACTCTGTTCAAAAACGACCTTTCACTCGTTTGTAGCGATTATACCATCACCTATAACGATTTCACTGTTATCCTCAAAGATCCTAACCTTCTCTATGACAATCTTTTCTTCTTGAAATGGTTCTATACACTTCAAAAACAGTCTCCCCTTTTTTGAAATACTGAAAAAAGACCTTTCCATCTCTTGTAGCGAGGTCCTGCAATGGTCCTAACCTTGTCCGCAGCAGTAATAACCTTTTCTGTAAAAACCTTTTCTTCATCTTCGGCAGTGGTTATATACACCTCATAAACAGTCTTTCCCTCTTTTGTAACGACACTACTCTTTTCTAAAACGACCTTTTAATCTCTTGTAGCGATTCTACCACCTCCTGTAACGGTGACACAGTTGTCTGCAACAGTCTTACCGTCGCACAGAGTGTTATTTTAGAAATATTGGTGAACAAAATTATTACATCAAAAATACACTGGTTTTGGTTGATTATAAGAGGTTGTTATTGATAAAATACTGATTCGGTGTATTTAGAAATTTTTAGTTACCATTTGATTGTAGAAATATGCTAAATTTAAAGAAATTTGTAAACTTTGCGCTCCATAAATAAAATATACTTTAATTAATTATTAACCGTATTTTCTTAAATTGTATGTTAGTACTTAGAAAAATCTTTATTTGACAAAAATTTTGCAAAATTATGTACTTGGAAGCTAAACTTCCTAAAATGTCTTCTGATGTATTTAAAGGAAAGGTTGTTTAAAATAATTTAACCTTTTTGCCACATTTTGTCTGCGTTTAGTTTTAGACCTTGCTCGTAAACTGACAATTAGTGGATCTGAGAAGATGACTATTCTAGATTCATTAAACCTATTAATATCAGTTTCTGACATTTTTATAGTAAATATTTCCCTTGGCGTTTATTTTATTTATTTCTTGTCTACTGCGTTTCTAAGAGCGGACCTACAGGCAGAATACAAGAAGCTAAATGATATTTCCGTGGACTAGTATTTTATGTATAGTTTACGGTCACTGGGGGGGGGGGGGGTACAAGGATACATTTTGAGGAAAAATAAATTTTGTACTTACTTCGTGATTAGAAAACTTATCAGTTTATCTGGAAACCAGAATTTAAACATTTTAATGACTTGGAAGATCTTGGTTACATTAATCCCAATTATTTATCAGACTTCAAAGCATTTTGGAAACTTCTACGTGTGGCGTTTCTATCGTTAGTACTCCCTGTTTGGCCACATTTATCGAAACAAACTCACTTCTAAAAGTTACCTTGCACATTAGTAACTTCCGTAGTTGTTCAATCTACTAATTACTTGGCAAAGAGAAATTTGATGCAACGAGTGTCTAGTCAATGATGGAGCAGAATTTTGTCAAATAATATTTTAACCTTATTAGTACAAGCAAAGGTACCATAGAAATACTGAAAACACTTTGTGCTGAGATTTCTGAGAAAAAAAAACTGTCGATATATTTTCTGTTCAGCGCAATCACAGTTACTACCTTTCAACAAAATTAATCTGAAGGATTATTCATGAACTATACGTAAGTATAATAAAGCAGTTGATAAGTGACTAGTTGTGCTACATATGAATTTACGGGGGTAGGGTCACGAACCAGAATCCCTATCTCAGTAATGTTAAAAACAGACATTTTTAAGGAACATTTAAAAAATTTCTATTGATAATATGTCTCTAAAATTTTTACTGTATATTGCCTGGACTATAATACATACTTTAACCAAGGCTTTTATGATTTTAATGTCCCATTATTATTTTAAAATTTTTTTTATCTGGAACTATGTATGTTTTTTCTGAAAAACACTGAAATTTAAACATATTTAATCTTATAATTTTACTCTGAATTAATTTTTTCGAAATCACATTGGTTAAAATATGTAACAAATTATCTTTATGAAGTATGCAAAGTTTTAAGTTGCCAAGTTCAATGGTTTTTGAGAAAATGTTCCTTATATAGCGAAAAACATGGTTTTGAGAAAAACAGTTTTAAAAGAAACACTTATTTGTATATAATTAATACCAGCACCATAGCTTGGATTTTTTGTTTCTTCTTATAGGTTATCTTCCAATCTACAATTCTGTTGTCTCTTTTTTACTCTTGCGTCTTTAATATTTGTTTAAATGTCACGTTCTCCTTTACGTAATCTATTCTGATCTGCTGCCTTCATCGCCCGAGCTGTGTAGTCCAGGAGAAATACCTAATGTCGAAAGAACATTACATTTTGTAATGTTCTCCTGGTTATATGAGGGAATAGTTTTATTGTCCCACTTTTTAATGTTTATAATTGTAAAAAAAAAAAAAAAAACATTTTTCGGTAACCGGGACCAGATAATGCTACTTACACTCTCGTTGCAGTTTTCAGTTTTGCCGTGTAAGTATTTGGCAAACAGATCAAGATCTGCGAAGTCTCTATAAATATATTTAAAGTAATTTATAACATCTGCTGGTAATGTGTTTTTATGGTTATTATTTTCACCCAATGCAGTTGCTAGATTGTAACCACAACAAGTGTCTTCGTTTGTTGGGCAAAGACCATGCTGTGGGTTTTCATCTGTTGATGCCTTATGAAAGAAAGCCCATGCAGCTTGTTTCATGGTCTTTATGCTATCGGTATTGTTTCTTATGACATCAGTTAACCTTCCACCCAATGACTTTTTATCACATAATTTGTTTCCCTTTCATCTTGAGTTTTGAATTTCTAAGTCGCGTTCCCATTCGCTTTTCAATGTACCCAACACATTCCAGCTTTTCAACTTGCAAATCTCCGTACGGCTTTAAATCTTTTACAGCTTTGTAGTCCCTAAAAACCTAAAAATTGTAAAAAACCGTCACCTAAAAATTTCGAGTACCGACGACCATGCAAAATTTGTGAGAGCTGAAAAATTTTAATCACACCAGAAACTTCCATACTACCGCAATTTCCAAAATAGTTGGCACTACATCGATTAGTAAAATGTGGCATTGTTTATTTACTTAAAATACTATGCATTAAACAAAAAATAACACAATAAGCTAAACTAAAATGATATTCAAACTACAATTGCCGAAATAAAATCAAAGTTAGAAGCAAATACTTGAAATTAGCATGAAAACAGCATGCTTTAAAATAAAAACACGAGAGTTAATTCAATTCATTTCTTCTTCTAGACGTTGTCACTCATACGTTTAAAAATAAGCGTTTAAAAAAGAAATAGGGAGGCTTAGAAAGCAGTAAGATGTTTGTTTTGGTAAAAGTAGACGTAGACGTGGCAATCAGCATTTGACGGATCATAAACAATTTTTAAAAAATATTTAAAAATACTGTTATAGCGAGAGAAATAATTTTAACACCATTAGAAGCACAAAAGTCCATAGTTTTCAAATATGCAAAAATTGAAAAATGGGTTTTTTGGTCGAAAAGTGTGACCCTACCCCCTTACGTGATCGTGATCCCAGAAGAGTAACAACCGTTTAGCTTTAATTTATTTTGTTACGCCGAGTATACAATGGAGTTAATGTTCTTTATGCAATTTTATTTCGGCGCATAGAAAGATTCGAGTGAACTATTTGCCTAAGTACTTGATTTGAATCTAATTTCACTGACTTTTAAATGAGATGCGGGTTCTTTCTATAACTGTACCTCTTCCGGAAGAACTATCTGACGACTTGAAGTAGATATTCGTATACGTGACTTCCGTATTTTACTTCAGAGGCCATTGACAATTCTTTTGGGCTCTTCGTCTCTATAAGGTTACGAGTTTCGTTTTTTATACTTGGAACTACGGGTATAAAAATCTTTTTGAGGATTTGTACGCCTATTTTCAAGCTACTTTGTGAATGACTCGGTAGTCTTGAATTAGTGTGAGAAGGTAAGGTATCCTTGAAATGAAGAATAATTATTTCTGAGGAATAGTCTCTCTGTTCCTGTTCACCGTTACTGCTCTTTTGTACAAATCTTCGTCTGGTTCAATTCTTCGCTCTGCCAGACAGATATACAATTTCAATAGACACACACACAGTGAAGAACTTCCATCTTAATTAAAAGGAACTACTATATTTTAAGGTTTGAACCTTTTATTTTAGGAGTATCTGCATACGTTAAAAAAGCCAATTTTGACGAAAATTTGGATTTTTTTTTATTCTACTAACAAATTTTTTCTGTATTTTTGTGCTTCTAAAACAGTTTAAACTTTCAATGTGCGATTAATAGAAAAAAAGTTAGGTCAATTTAAAATTTGAGCGAAATCGTTAATTACACCGGAAGTAGCATAACGAAACCGGAACTAATAATAAGAATATTCTATTTTTACCATAATTTCTACCTTTTATCTGTTATAGTAAGTTAAAAAATATAATAATTATGTTTCGATAAATTGGCTACTACAATTTTTTAAATTAAATTCACTTATTTGTTACAAGAATTTCACATTTTCTTTACTCTCTTGGATTTTGTTTACAAGCATTTTTCTCAGAGTTACATTTTAGGCATAACCATTGAATTCCAGAAATGATAACTAAAAAAGTTCTTGATGTATATTTATAAAACTTTTTATGCAAATTCGAAATAATGTTTGCTAGTGCATGCTCTAGAATCAAATTGATATCTTTATTATTTTCTTATTTATGAATTTGCATTTGAATATCAATGTTGCAAAATGATCAAAAATCCTTTAACAATTTTTCAATGAGTCATAAAACCTTTATTTTTTTAAATATCGTTCTACTTCTAGAAGAAGCACTAGATAACATCATGAAGTTTACTCTGATCATGTTATTTTGCTGCTAATTTAAATTGTATGCCCTGTATCATTTTTCAAAATTTCGAAAAAAAACTTCAAATTTACACTCAAAATTTCATTTTTTGTTAACTATATTTTTTAAATTTTAATTAACGATAGTGTAAAATTAATTTTGAACACAAATAATTATAAAAATAATATTAAATTGCTTCTGAATAGCATTTAAAAAAAAAGTGCTCCGAGCGTATGCATATACCTTAAAATAAGATATTTACAAATTATACACATGCTTTAAATTAAACGATAGCATATCGCTCAAGAATAACGGCAGCGAACAACCGCTTCTACTTTTCATATGTCCCACGCATTCCCTTTCACCCCACTTTTCTCTAGAGAAACCGACCCGCTCCAACTTGTAGTTCGATGTCCCTGACGGCGTAACGTCATCTTGTTAGATCGCCATCTGAACATTACACACACAATGAAAGTTTTACAGATACAGGAACAGAGAAATACACCCAGGGAAGAATGCTCCTGACAGAAGTCGAATCTGCTCTGCCTACAACTCGAAGATTGGCTAGCGTAGTGAGCCACGGCAGCTCACTGTGCACTAGGGGGTTAGTTTTAGGGAGGCAGGTAGGTATTTGAATCAACGTCGAACTAAAGAAACAGAATGGGTTACTGACGACGGTCCGGGTTCAATCACCCGAACGGAAAGATTAGAGGACAACACCACGTCATTTTGAACCACGTTCAGACGATGAGGTCACACCGGGGCTGACACTCCATTCCCCAAACTTACAGACCACGCAAACGTGAGGAGATTTGAGGCCACGAGGAATTTAACGATGTACTCGATGGTTTTGGGTAGGGTTTGCACATACAATCCTCCGGTTACCAGTCCGTTACTTTTTCAACCAGACTCTCGCGGCCCGGGTTAGTTTTGGGTTTCATGTAGATGTTCCGTCTATTTCATTGCGTGTCGGATGGTTGGGACCCCATCAATAATTGTGGCCTCTCTTTTTCGTAGATCCGCGAGGACTGGAAGTACGTTGCCATGGTGATCGACCGCCTGCAGCTCTACATCTTTTTCCTGGTGACTGCTGCTGGTACCGTGGGCATCCTTCTGGACGCTCCGCACATCTTCCAGTACGTCGACCAGGACGCCATCATCGAGATGCACAAGGGAAAAGCCTCGAGATAAGACTGCTCCACAAGGCACCGGACATGCCCTCCTCACTCAAGCCACCCCTTCTTCCCCATCCGCGGCCTTCGCGACCGACACGGAAACAGATTTTTGCTCAATGACCGACTCGCAGCACCCGCCGAAGGCGCACCGCCAGCGCCACCTCCGGCAGGTGCGACAACCATCGCTTTTCTTTTTTCCAGGGTTCAGTTGGACTTTTTTAACGCATCCACTTCCGAAGCAACGGACTTGGACTTGAACTCGGCAATCCACTCCAGGAGGAATTAAAAAAAAAACTAACAAAAAGACCTTTCAGAAGACCATCGATTGGAGTTGTTGCCGTTTGGAAGTTGTCTTCGGGGGAAGATGGAATTTCCGGACGCTTCGGATATCAGTTGTAAAACTTAGCAGCATGACGTGATGAACGTTTCTGTTCCAAACTTCTAAAAGAACTGTCTTTGTCTCTGTCAAACAAGTGTCCTACATCCACAGATCCGGACGGACGAAAAGCGGTCGTGCGTTCCGGACGCGTGGAGAACCGTTCGATTGAATCTTTTTGGAAAATTTGCTTGTAAATTCAGAAACCCTAGTTCGCCGCGGGACGCGGGTAGGATCGATCCTCCCGATCGATGCCTTCTCGTGACCAGGCTCTAGTCTATACGAATAGTGGTCGAAGTCTCACCCCCCTCTCTTTAACAGAAGCTGGGATCTTTCGTCCCACAGGGAGTAAGACTTAGGATTAGTTCTGCGACTTTTATACGTGCTTTGTAATGCTAAACCCATTGATGCCATTTTTTGTTCTTTCTTCCAGAGGAAGGGATCGAACTCGCTTCGCTAGTGGTCGCACCCTCCCCCGGGCTATTGTGTGACTGGAAAACGTTCTTTTTTGTTTTTCGGGTGTGGAGAAGCGACGGGAGTTGTTTCCCCAGCGGCGAGGATTAGGTTTTTTGTTCTAAACCGTCGGTATCGAACTTTTTGAGAAGTAATCTAGAGAAAAAAGGACTCATCGTCATGGTAATAAGCTTTAAACCAATAGAAATCGAATGTGATGCACTCACTCGAGTTCGGTAATATAACTATTAAAAAAAGACAATATTCTGACCTTCCGAGTAACGACACTGAAATGGCGTTTAATTAATAAAATGGCGCCACATGGTTTTGCAAGAAAGTGTTTTGTCGTTGGAAATTTTTAGAGTTGAGCTTTGATCATTGTTACATACTGTTTTTTCCCACAGATTTAACTCATAAAATGACACAACCTAACATTAGCAATCTCATTACGCGAAATAAAGAATTGGACAGCCTAACATTTTACGGTTGTCCAATTTGTCCTAAAAATAGAAAGCGGAAAAAAAAACAACGCTTAAAAAACTTTTAAATGCCAGGTTTGATTTTGATTAAATTTTTAAATAGTTAAAATTTTAATCTTTCAAGACCCTTCTCAGATTGGGGTACAAAATAGTTTAAATGCTCATGAAAATTCCGGATTAATTATTTACCCTCGAGTATTTATACGAGTCATACTGAAATAGGCCTAAGAATAACTTTTGGAATAGTGCTTTGTGCCATATATGAAATTACCAATTCAAACATTTTCTTGTGACCTTCATGCACATAAATTCTGGTATTTTCTCGCCTATATTGGCTATTGGAAATTAACTGAATTTAGAAGGCTGATGAATGTTTTAGTGGCGCCTATAAAACCTAAAAGGCATTGACTAAGCATCCATAGAACTTGCAATAAGTACAACTAAACAACAATTGAATAAATACGTCAAATGTGTTGTCAAAAACGGTTTCGAACCATTTACATTCTTAAACTAATTGTTACAAAAATATTTTTAGCACAACCTCATCGAGTTAACCTTTCAAAAGACTTGTGCATCGAAAGTTTCTTAATCTAGAGCCACAAACCTTCAGGAAAGCTTCGAAAATTCGAAAATTGCGCCGCTGTGTTAATGACTGAAAATCGAGATGTTTTCCATGTAAGAATCAAGAAGGAAACAAACTAGCTCCAGCCAAATCATAACAAGAAAGAAGCATACATTTTACTCATTGAATTAATTATACATATTAGGGAGATATCATCTACTGGGATTTTCTCAAAGGCTTATGCACACTCGTGCGTCGATACGAATCCACTGTCTCCATCGCGATCCGTCCAGCCAATGGACGACGAGAATGGGAATGATTGACAGGTTCAATGATTCTCGTTTCTCATTGGTTCGATGGATCAGGACAGAGAATGGATTGACGTGCGAGTGTAAACGAGCCTCTATTCTCGGGTTGCGTTTCCGTTCCATTTCATCTTAGTTGAATCTCATTTTATACATAAAACATTCTTATTCAATCAAAATCTTCGCGCACAATGAATTCCGTCTCTTTCGTTTCTTTTTTAAGTACTTTTACTCGATTTTGTGATAAATTACCGCTTTAGTAAGGAATTAAAAAAAACTATTTAGAATTGCTTCACCTTGAGACTGATGTTCCATTGCTGTTGCCGTGCATCTCATACACTCGCATCCACACTTCATTCACCGCAACTTCAACGTACAAAATCAGTAAGAGAAATCACTCTTAAAAGCATCAGGAAATGACTGCGTCTAAAATTACCGATTCCATTTTTTGAAAACTTTATTTTGATTTCTGTGAAAACTAACACTGCATTGGATGGAGGATAGATCGGTATTAACGTCGCTCTAAACCTACACAATGGGCTATTGGTAACGGTCCTGCATTTGATGGAACGTTTTAAAATTATCATCGACAAACTGTTGGGAAACAAGTTTTTAGTTGCAAAATGTTTCAGTTAAACTTAATGGTATTGGCTTGGTTGAGTTTAAAGGCCCAAGGGTCATATTTGATACAGACTGTGCCAATAAACTTGTTATTAGAATCTTAAAATCTGTTTATTCTCCTC
Source organism: Metellina segmentata (assembly GCA_947359465.1). Lineage (NCBI taxonomy): Eukaryota > Metazoa > Arthropoda > Arachnida > Araneae > Tetragnathidae > Metellina > Metellina segmentata. The sequence goes on along the minus strand of OX375880.1, from coordinate 6,965,674 downwards.
AATTGTAATAGCTACGGTTAGTCTTTTTTTTATAACGACGTTTCAACTCATTCAAAATAACTTTACCCGAAAATTGAATATTCAATGGTTAAATATTAGTGGTGGAATATTGGATGGTTAAAACTACAATGTGTAACCATTATTAAATAAAATGTAGGAACTATATAAAAATAAATACATAAAAGCAAATAATGTTGAGTTCTAATTCGATAAGCTTAAGTTAATTCTCGTGGCTATTTGATGATTTTGACTGCTACAATGAATTACGAGGCAGGTTAAAAAAGTAACTATAATACAAATTCTTCAAAAATTAAATAAACACAATGAGAGGACTAGTCAACCAGTATCTTCTCAAAACAAAAAAGGCTAAGTAATAATTGTATTATTTCAATCTTCCTAGATAGCTGCATTCTAAAGATATTTTAACTCTTCGTGACTGAAAGAAAAGAGAATTTAATTTTAACCATTTCCAGAGCTGCTGTACTAATTTCATGCGTGGACCGATGCCACTACAGGCTAAAATGAAAAAATAAATTAAGGGCGCAAAAGGTAAACACGAGCAGTTTTTGCAAAAAACGGAATTTTCAATACTCGTGAAAGCTTTGGACTAAATATTTTACAATTGATCAAAGATGCAAACTAACGAAAAAGGGAAAAGACAAATGTTAGAATTCAGGTTTTTAAGATCGGCGTAAAAATATGATCTTATTTAATCGACATCACCATAAAAATCAAAGTCGTTTTCCAATTCATTTCCTCTGCTTCTTAAGTGCAGAGACTAAAATATTTGCTTTCGTGCTACAATCAATTTCATTCATCATTAAATTTTATTCCTCTGGTCGTTCCCGGATGAGAACTGCACCAATGACAAAACAGCTTTCGGATGGTTGTTTTTCTTTCCGGAAATAAATTACCATTCATCTTCCAGATTATGTTCACCCATCCAAAAAGTAAAGTACAGCCTGTACAGAATACCTTCAAAAGGTCTTTCATTTCACTTAGAGCTCTTCCATTCAGCTCTGTTTTGGATTGGGAACCCTTTCGATGGCGTTGGTAGCCATTTTATTTTGAATTTATTCGAACGGACGAGTGGGTGTTTCCATGTACGGTGAGACTTATCAATTGCTGGACGAGCTTCTAGAATTGGCCGAGTTCCAATAATCTCTAGTCGAATCCATCATACTTTGTTTTTGGATTTCGAAGTTCGTTGGCTGGTTTTTGGATGCTCAACCTAAAGTAATCGGGGAAAAAATATCCAACCCAAAACCATTGCAAAAATAAATGCAGATCTTTAAATACTTGCAGTGTCTTGCCCTTAAATTCGGCCAGCTTTTTAAAGTTCCAACTTTTCTGTTTGGCTGTAGATGACTCTTGTGTTTTTGTGTGGTAAAACGAGTTTTCTGATCGTGTTCTGTACTGGGTAACCGCCAGTAAAATCTTTGGCTTCTGGTGGTTTGTTTGGTTAGACTGAAAATCCTTCATATAGGAAATCGGTGCTTTTCTTAAGAATTTATTTTGAAATAATTGACGATACAAAATCGGAGGAGTCTGCAAGTACTGTTCTACTTATTTTGCTGCGATCTGTTTTAATTTTCTAAAATACCTACATCAATATAGATGCTTCTTTGTTACTATCCACTTCCGCCGCTATTAAAATAGAAATGCAAAGAATAAGCTATTCGGTGCAAAAAATTAAATTAATGCGTTCTCTCTGTAAACAAAGAATCAAATGCTGAGGTACAATGAATTAAAAAAAAATTCTTCACGGAATAAAATTTAAATTACGCAAAATAGAATCATTTAAAATGAACTATCAAACGTTTATCTATCCTTAATTTGTCTCGGAGCTTTCTTCTTGGCTGTTTCTTTTACCTTCAATGCTGTATTTTTCATTATAAAGTAAATTAGGAATAACATAAATGTTCCAAAATGCAGTTCCGTTTTCACAGAAGCCAAAAGTTTTTATGTTGTCACGGATTGTAAAACGATTTCATATATCATCAGAAAAAAAAAGAGCCTAACCTGTCCAGAATAGGCTACGTAATTATTCAATATTATTAGTCTACATACGATTTGTAAGACTTATTCAAATCCGACCATCCGAAGAATAGGCTTAGGCACGTCTCTTAAGATGAGAGTTCATTTCACTTGAGGCAGAGACCTTTTCTAGGACTGCAAATAAAGGAACCAATCAACGTCTTCTTTCCTGGATATGTACTAGACCCATTCATGTCACCAGTCATTCTTTATTTGAAACAAAATAAACGGTCGCTAACGATTGAGCAGAGCAACCTACACCCCTAAAGCTCAGTTGTCACTTACCTAATGTAAGGCAATCGAATCGCCCGTGAGGAAGGAGGCCATTGACCCTTTTCCAATGAAAGGATAATCTAGAGGATGATGATAATGATGGTTCCAGTTAGGTGATAAGCCTAACCATTCCGATCAAGAAGTGCGACGATTCCAGTGGTGAGATGCAACGGCAATGGTCCGTCAGTCGAAGTAACGAGATTTGAGCACACTTTGCCCGTCGGTTGTACATCGCGTAGGAGATCGATAGTGAACCCCGGGAAACGTTCTCTTCTACCGCCCACGTGGCACTGACAGGGCTGAGGAAAAACCACTCGATCAACCCCCAACCAGTTTCAAGACTGTACAGCAACTATGAAATATGTTCTGTACTTTCGAATAAGTCAGATAGGCAGCAACACCAGATCTGTTTCTACTTGCATGTGAAATCACTTTGAAACGAAGCCCAGCGCATAGAAAGGACACTTCAGCTCCTGCTAATGACGTTGCGTCGCGTGACAGGAAGTGGGTACGTCACGCAGGTGGTTTGTCGCTTCACGGTCGTGGAGAACTCGGTTACTACAAAAATTAATTTGCGATGCAATAGCATATATACCAGCGTAACCCAATTCCACCATCACGTACTTTTTGGTGGATGAAGTTGGCACTGTCTTGTTTTGTTGCTACGTTAGCGCTAAGTAGGTAGAAGGGGTAACTCAACTTCTCCATCATTTTTGGTTGACGAAGTTGGCAGTCTTTTTCTGTTGCTTCGTTAGAGCTAAGTAGGTAGAGGGGTATAAGGCTTGAAAAAGTATTCCAAAACACAGCCAAAAAGACCGGGATTCAAACCAAATGCTTGTTGAACCGAGCGCTTTCCACTCGACTGACTGCAGGGTTTAACAATAATGGACGTGTTATTGGGAGACACAGATCTGTCTTCCGTTTGAAAGTGAGTTTTTAAGAGTTAATTTGCTCACCCTTTCTTAATAAAAGGACTTTTCATTCAAATTCATTCGTGAAATCCAACAGCAGAGGTTTTAGTTGCGAAGAATGACCTCCCAAACAAACCAATGACGTCATGGTATCATAATGACGTAGACACTTTGACGCACCTGATTCCAGCCTCTTATAACCAAGACATTATAATCTAGCGTTTAATACAATTGACTACTTCGGCAGTCAATACACTGGGAATAAGTTTTGAAGACTGGCGCTGGGCAATCTGAGGTTTTATATTTCCAACCATTAGATGGAAGCTCAAATTTTGTTCCTGTCAAACACTATTGAGTTTTCTGATAGCTCTTAAAGCGCATGCGACATCTGGAAACGCCAGTTCAGTGCTTTGCTACTAATCAGAATACGATCATTCCCTTAGTAGGTCTATTGCTTTCTTTTCGGATTTCAAATTAACACCCCTTAAGCTCGGAAAAAGTGCTAGTCGAACTTTGATTAAACTGAAACTCAGAAGATCAATTTCTGTGCAGTCGAACTTTTCCAAGGTGCAAAACAAAAACAATCGTTGAGTTTTATTTTCTAGCCTAGAATTGCTTTACCTGATGAGCAATTAAGATGCACCGACGGTACAAATTTCTGAACAACCGCATACTAGCATAACTACAAATATATTGAATAATTAGTTTCAAAACATCTCAGCACAGACAGAAAAGGTAATACTACAAATGAGATTGGATTTGATGGATTATTTTTCCCAAAACAAGACAGACTGCACTATATTACAGGGGGTATAATAAAGTAATTATATCTTAAAGTACTGGGAGTATAATAGTTTTACCCTCTAAGGAGTAATAAAAGCAATTATCATATTTTCTTGATTCATTAATAAAATTTCTTACAAATATAGAAACTTCGTTTGAAAGTCTCAAACATTTTGACATGCTCACCGTGCATTTCCCGTCATTCGAATGATTTGTTTCAAAGTTCCAAATTGTTCTTTTAGCTTTTCTTCAAAATGAAACGCCCTGTATTATTCACAGGAGAAATGCTCGCAATACGAATATTGAAAGAAACAACGCCATTTCTGTATGATTTACAAAATTAAAAAAAAGATTCTATATTAAGTAGAATTTTAATCTTTTCAAATTGAGAATTTCATCTCTCAGTTTTCGTCGTAGTATAAGATCGATCTCTATTGATCGTATTGAAATTTATGGACACAATTTTTCAAAAGCGTGAACTCTTTCGAATGGGATAAGGCTGGTTTATAGTTGATTAGCGACGTACTGGTAATTGGTAATTTTTTTGTTAACGTCGTACTAGAGCAACACAACGGGCTATTGACGACGGTCCGGGATCAGTCCCTTAAGGGAAAGATCCGAGGACAACACCTCGTAATTTTGAACCACGGTCAGATGACGGAGCAACACCTGAGCTGGCACCCCACTCTCCAAAAGCGACGTACTGGAGCAACACAGTAACGGGATATTGGCGATGTTCCGGGATCAATCCCTAAGGGAAAGATACTAGGACAAAGCCTCGTTATTTTGAAGCACGGTCGGATTGCGAGGTCAACACCTGAGCTAGAATAAGGCGTGAGCTGAATGTGCAATACGTGGAATAGATCACAAACGAAGGCGATTCGATTTCAAACACAACCCCGCCTACTCCAAATTTCCTCAGCCCTGTTCAGTTCGACCCCTGCTCAATTTTGTGGGAGGAATAAAAGGGGAAAACTCCTCACGTTCCTTAGAAAACCGAAAAAAAAACCCCAAAACCAAGTCGACCCCTCGATCATAGCAAACGATCCAAACGAAGCCCCTTCGGACTTTGACGTCATCAAAGTAATAGAATCAGCGTTTTATATCTAGAAGCAGACGTCACTCCCAAACGCAGCACGAGCCTCCCGCCAGAGGGCGCTCGCGGCAGGAGGGGGTTGAACCCCAAACCCTGGAACATAAACGCTGTCGAAAGGACGTCCTAGCTGTAGAAATACTTCACGAGAGTGCGATTTAATTTTTAAGTCTTGATGGTGCTGTGTTTCTATTCTTTGGGGGGCAAGGGGGTCCCTTTATGGTGTCTCGACCCCAAATGCACTCCCTCCCCTATTTAGGTCGCTGGGACTCCTCAAATGTTTTCCGTTCGAAGGAATTTCTTATAATATAACACATGCATAACGTTCTCGAATCTGACGAAACCGATCGCCCTATTTAAGTTGAAATTCCTCAGAAACTCTTGGCATACCGCGGGGTGTGTCGAATTCAAAAATAATTTTCCACATCGACCCTCCTGGTCGTTGTTTCGACGAGTTATCTCGTCATTAGCAACTCACCAGATCTTGATGGACGAGGTATCTCTGAATTAGAGAATAAAACTGGACCAGACCTAGATCTCGTCATCAAAAAAAATCGGCATTACCTTGATGACATTTCAACAGGTCTTGGTAACGAGATATTTCATCAACAAGTCTTGATGGACGAGATAACTCGTCGAAACGACTCGGAGGTTTGAATCTATCGAGGGTTGTATGTCGAAAAACGTTTTCTACTCTACTGTTCTTCAGAGACTTCAATCGAGTCGATGGCCATTTACCTGACACGCATCACAGTTAGCTAGTTTCAGAGGACTCGTCAGAGCTCCAAGACCTTTGGCATAACACGGATCGCAATTCGTACCAAATTAGGGTATTTTGTATCTGAAAAACACGATTTTGTGGTCAATGTTTCCTGACACTCCATCCTCGAAATTATGTATTCGAAAGTACGAAACACCGCAGTTTGTGGGAGTCGTGCCCTTTTAGGTGTTTCAGATTTGTGTGTCCGCGCATTGTTTCTGCTCACTTTGTCAACATATTGAAATGAATATTAGTTTCTCCAATGGTTTAACAGTCACTCTCTCTCTCATTCAGCCCGGATCTGTTGTAACATACGAGGGGGTAGGTAGATATTTAATTAACGTCGCACTGGAGCTAAACGATGGGCTATAGGCGAAGGTCAGGAATATACGAGAGGGATTTCCATTCCAACGATTCAATCGGTTTTGATAGACTTGAATGCCACTTCATGCTTTGTCTAACAGGGTTTGGAGTTTACGAAAAAAAGAATCGAGTATAAAAATCGATTTTTCCTTCCAGACTTCAAATGGCATGAAATTCACTGTGCTGGATTCCTACATTGAAGGATCAATAAACTTACAAAAACATTTATTGTTTTTTATGATGAGCTTTTGAAATATATTTTTACTGTATCACTCAAAAATATAGACATCAATTGCACATTCGGGACATGTGTTTAACAATTAAATGTCGTTTTAGATTATCTTTATTTTTATTCTTCTGCAATTAACACTTTGACCGTCACGAAATAACCGAGCAATGTAGTGGTGCTTTTACCTCACATGGCTAAATAGATATATCTAAGAGTTGAAAGAATCCATGGACCCTTTTCAACTTTTAGAATTATTAGATTCTATTGGTCCTTTTCTTGCAATATATTCCTTTGGAACGACTCTGTTGGACTATTCTGTCGAATAGAACCAGTTGGATCTATTCTATTGGACCATTCTACATAATAGAATACTATGGAAAAAATTCGATTGCTCCTTATCTTAGAATAGAATCCTCTGGAAAAAATTCATTACTCATTTCCTTATAATAAAATTGTTTGGAAAGATTTCATTACTCATTTTCTTATAATAGAATTGTTTGGAAAGATGCTATTTCTAATTTACTTCGAATAATCATTTGCAACGATTTTATTGGCCTTTTTGGTAGAAATATGGAAAGATTATACTGATCACTTCTTTACAATGGAATCTTTTGGAAATATTCTATCACTCATTTATTTATAATGGAACTGTCTGGAAAAATTCTATTAGGCAGGAAGGGCAAAATTGTCTCAAAGTCAGGAAGGGGACTGCAGGATGCAAGTCGGAATGGTGCGTGTGGACCCCCTCAGAGGATTAAAGCTTACTCCTCGAAAACCTCTTTTCACCGTCAGGGGGTTAAACATGTATTGGAGGGGCACCGGTCATAACAGATTGGATCAAGCATTACCTTACTCCTCCTCGTAAGTTTAACAGAATAGGGCGAGAGGAGAATTTTTGTTGGTTACTTATTAATGATGTAAACGACTGTAGGTTTGGTTGCATTGTATTTTTGGCTATAAATAATGGATTTCAAATTTTGGTTCATCGTGTATTTCATTAATGTGTGTATTATTAGATGTTTGCATATTTCAAATTTTCTACTGTAAAGTTTTCTTACTAATCTTTTCTCACAACCTACAATTGCTTACAACAGAATTCAGACCGCAAAGGGAATTCTCATTCACGCAAACTCTGTATCCCATTGTATCGAAATCAAAAAACTGTATGTCTCTTGAACATTTTGGATGTATTTTTTAATCTATTTTGTTCTTGTGTAATTGACTGTATTGTAATTTCATGTAACGTGAAGAAACAGTGAACCGTCTTTAATTTACTACAACTAACGAACGTGTTTATATAACATATACCCCCATACACATGATACGAGCAAGAAAAAATTTCTAAACACAGCAGTAGCGCGTTTATAATAACATAATTTGTCTTACGTCAGAACTATGCTGGACTAAACCCATTTAATAACCACCTAAATGACCAAGAGAGAAACCGTTGAATAAAAAAAATGGATTGATTTTAGTTCATTGAGCAAACAAACTAAAGAAAATACTATCATTATGTGCATTAAGTACAAAAATTACTTTAAGAAAGCGAAGTCAAACTAGTTAAATATAGTTAGAGATTAATTGCATGAAGTAGTCAAATATATCACGGGCTTTCATGGAAAAAGCACCAAGTACAAAATATTCGTAATATTTCCTTCACGAAGTATTGTCCATATGGACGAAATAGTATCCATATGGACAAAATGCTGTCGGAGAAGTGTTCCCATTTATTTAACAAACTTGTAAGCCCATGACAATTTATGATTATGTGTTCAGATCAAGAAAAGGCAATTGAAACTGGTCAATTCAATCAATTTGATGTTTAACATATTACTAATTTCTGGATATATTGTCAAGTTTTGTTTAACTATTATTTATTATCCATGTAAAATCTGTTTGTGTAACTATTTCCCTTTTCTTAGATAGTCATGATTACCTCGTAATGCCATTGTTTAGTTATTATGTGTTTAAATCTCTTTTTGTATGTTGAAAAGCTCGAGTTTCTAAACTTTGATTGATCAATCCAAAATTTAAACTTTTCTGACGATTCTTATCCAATTAAAACAATCCAAAATTACTCCTTTCAATCACTTTGAAAAAAGGCTCTTAAGATTTTACCTGTCATAAATTACTTATACGGATCGTGTTGGGAAAAAAAATTGAAAGGTAAATATCACACACCATTGAATTATCTGAAAGCGAATTCATTTAAATCTCTAGAAAGTAGATTGTAGCCATTTTGTCTTCTCGTCGAATAAAATTGCTGATACTCTTAAACGATAGGCGATGCTAGAGTTTTTGACAAATCCATTCAAAATTATAGCACCTAAATTTCTTATTATTAGTAAACATGAAAGGATATAACAGCCCGGCTCCTGCGAGATGGCATTTGAATCACGTGGTTTTAAACGATTCCATTCGTCGAACCCTGAAGACAGGTTGGACGTAAACGATTCTTTCCCTCAATTGGTGTCTTTAGCGCAGATTCTGGTTCAGTTTATCGGTCCATTTGGCGAAAGGATACATAGGACGATTCCTATACTTGATTTGGGGGTATGGAGCTCTTACTGTCTTTCAGAAATGGACTCATCCACGGCCATCTGCCTTCTCCTGGGGACCGCGCTATAGGAAACGTCTGCAGCTTTTGAACTGACTCTCGTATCTTAAATTCCATTTAAATATACTTTGTAGTACCGATAGCATAGTGCGTATATTTATAGGAATCTGTATCCTATAATCAAAATGAGCTTACAAGGACAAGAATCCAGAACGGCTTAGTCGAACAATCGTCGTTTCTATTGCGATTTTAATGAAAGGAGTTACCTTAAAAAAACTAACCCCCTAAAGCGTTGTTTTCACAATAGTTTGAAATCAAACACAGTTGAGTTCTTTGGATCCAAGAAGAAAAAGCTATGCTATCAACGAATGTACATAAAATGAATTTTAACCTGCTATCCGGATGTTCAGAGGAGTCCCATTCGCGTAGGGCGTTGTACTGAAGATTTGAATGTAAAAAAAAAAAAAGCAGCGAATTACTAATCAACAGAGATGGGCCGTTATTCCGATAGCAGTTTGAACAACAGTGTTATTTGAGAAATAACATTCAGCAACCGTTATCTGACAATTACCGACAAACGTTACTGGGAAAGCAGTAAAAACGATTCAAATTGAATCGAATTAAAAACTAAAAGTTTTGATAAAAATAAAACGTTAAAAATGCATCCACTTCGTGGCAGAATTCAAACTGTTAACAACTACTAAAACACCGTTGTTGCCAATTTCTAATAGCTGATAACCGTTAAATTTAGTTGCCGACCGTTAGTATTAGTTGCGAACTGATAACTAAACTGCTAATATTAACAGTTAATGACTTATCGCGAAATGGCAATAGCGGTCGACACTGTTATCGCGAAACAAGTCTCGCCCATCTCTACCAATCAAATGCTGTCCCTTCTACACCCCTCTTTTTAGATATCGGACAATTGCTCAAGCGATGCTGTCTTCTAGAGAACCCACCAATCACAACGGGCCACGATCCCGACCTGCCAAACCTGACGAATCGCATTGGTTCGAATGAATAACCCGGATGAAAAGTACAAAAAAAATAGTTGGGATTCAACGTGGGAATACAACTGTTTTCATTTATATGTTTCTTTATATGGAGGAGTCAATTTCTCATTTCAAAAAGGATATCTAGAGTTAAGAGTTCGAGATCAGTGGTTCCCAAAGAGTCCCCCCCCCTGAAAATTAAATATTTTCGCGCACCCCATGATACAGTCGAGCCCAGTTATAGTGAACCGTCACCGAACCCAGTAAAAAGTTCACTGCAAACGCTGGTTCACTATCCAAATTTGTTGACACATAACAATCTCTTAGCATTTGAGAGTGGTTTTGTTGAAAACAATTATTGGGATATAACACAATTTACTAAAATAAATTATTAAATACTTAAATAAGCAATTTTTATCATGTTTATTAATAACTAAGAATTCAGTAGTTTTACTTATATTTTTTTTTAGTTTGGATTTTGTACATTTCGATTTCAAGTACAATTCATCAATTTTTTTATCGACGACTTTGAAAGAGTCTATTGTTCTTTTATCCACATTTTCCGTACAAAAAAATGTATTTCGAATTACCTTTGAAAATCTGGAAAAATATCTGTGGAAGGGAAAATTCAGTTCACTGTAAGCGAACTTACATTTTCTAAGGAGTTCACTATAAGCGCTTAAAATAACATTTGGTTAAATAGGAGTTCATTCTGGACCAATGAAAAAGTTCACTATAACCTAGAGTTCACTATACCGGGGTTCGACAGTGTAATAAAATTAAATGACTTGACGATATATCTCGTCATTAGAACAAAAACTCTACATCTGGATGGACCACATATCTCGTCATTAGAAAAAACTGACCTGATCCTCAAAAAACGGAAAAATATTAGATGTTCCGAATTCAATCGGCTTTCTTAATGACGAGATATCTCGTCATCATGGAAATTGGTCAGATATTGATGGACGAAAAATACGTCGAAGCCACTTCGAAGGTTAAAACTATATTAGCGATCCTTGGTTTTAACCTCAATATCGGAAGCAAAATATTTAGAACCCCCCTGTGTTAAATAATATAACGCTAAAACTTCACATCAAAGATTAGCGAAGGCAATTTGAAGTTTTGAAGCAGAACTAGTCTGAAATACACAAAATAAGCTCCACATTTCTTACAAATTCTTCTTTATTAATTACAATTCATTGCAATCAAAAGGCTCTTAAAAACTTGAAAAATTATAATAATGACATCAAATATATACTTTATCTTAGTGTCAGGAATGAAACAGTTTTTCAGCCGTCATTTGAGCAATGTTTGGTTTAATGGCTGATACTTTAAAAATAATTCTTTCTTTAATAATAAAATAGTCTTTCTAGCACGATTTCAAGTCTATTTCAAATCTATAAATACTGGAATACATCCATCAGTATTATCCTGAAATTTAACTATACAACTTGGAAGAATCAGAGAAAACAATGGAGGATTTTATTCTTTACTAAGCCTCTATTTTGGCTAGTGAAGTACTGCTTGTACACCGCTGCCCCCTCGGTAACACTTTGGGAGCCCCTGTTCTAGGTATTGAGAATGTTTTATCATTTGATGACACTATCAAATTAAATGGAATCCAGTTTATTTGCTTTGTAACTAAATGGATTCTTTAAATTTGAAAAATATTTAATGAAGCATTTTTCCAATTTGGTGAAAATAAAAACACTGAGAAAAAGCTGTTCTCTATGCATTAAACAATTCCTAATAAAACATTCAATTCCGTAGCGTTTTTTCATGGGGTGCCAAATGTGGATTAAATATATACCCTTTGCTAAATCTATTAAAGAATTCTGTCTTTTTTATGAAAAAATCTTTTGGACTTTCTTATTGTATATATAAATACAGGTATTAAATACAGGATATAAATACAGGTATTGTTCACTACTAAAGTATTCCATATTCGAAATTGTGACATTCTAGGTGTAATATACGTTGAGCTATTTTGAATTCGAAACTTCAATCATTTCTTGATAATTTCTGTGATTTGTATTGTACATATAAGAAAAGATGCGTTTAAAAAAAAGTGTTAGTGACCTCAATATTAATAAACATAAAGTTTCTGTAAAGTACAAGACGCTTTATACACATGTTCTCAATTCTATGTATAAAGTGCCGAAAATTATATAGATTTAGTGATATATTTGGCGACATTTAATTCCTTATACCAAATTATGTTGCCAAGAGGAAGAACTTAAAACCTGAAATTAAACAGTTTGAAACCAAGTACATTTTGCATACAAAATTGAAACACCTTGCCTTTTATGAGAGGGTTTTTCGGTAAAAATAAACAGGGACAACCAATCAACATTTGGATACGACTACAATCAAATTATTTGGTCTCAATCCTAATGTTGAATTAACATCGCACTGGAGCAATACAAAGGGGTATTGGCTACGGTAGGGGATCTATGCCTAAGGGAAAGATACGAGGACAACACCTCGTCATTTCGAACCATGATCAGATGACGAGGTCACGTCTGAGCTGGCATCCAACTCGCCAAACTTCCACGCCTACATGAGGGCACGATAAATTTAACATACCCCAGCTTCCTTTGTATACGAGACTGTACTTGTTTGAGTCGAGTTTCGAAATCTCAACTGCTCATCTGCTACCCTTCCAACCAAACTACCGCGGCCCCATTCATTCTGTAGAATTTTCATTGGCTTATTCGAAAAACAAGTTACCTGACGTCACGTTCAGTATAGCTACCAGAAACACTAACGCCACCTATATTTTCTTGAGGTCTCACATACTCCAATGACGTAAATCTATCCACTGTCTCGCGGTAGGTATTTAAATTAATGGAGTAACATAGCGGGCTAGTGGCGATGGTCCGGGATCAATCCCAAAGGGAAAGATCCAAGGACAACACCGAGTCATTCCGAACCACGGTCATATGACGATGCAACACCCCGAGCGGCACCAAAACCTCCACAGCATGTCTCGCGGTAGCTAAAGTGTTGATCAGAAGTATTCTTTCTTTCTGAGTTGTACACACTGAGAAACCCTCTCATAAAGGAATAGTGTTCCAAACAAAAAATCGTTTCAGAATTGCGTCACTAAGAAGGAGGCGGGGTTTCCGAGGAGGAGCCAATCGCGTGCGGTTCGTTCGAGGACAGCGTCTGCACCCCCAGCAAAGACTACTTGCCTTTCGAAAGTGTTTTTCCATGTCTTTGTATCTCACTGTATACAATCGAATAGGTGGTCTCCTTCTGTTTCTTCGGCGGGTTCGGGATGTAGACCCGATCCCTCCCACCTGTTGAGTGACGTGTTTCTTTGCCTTAGTGGAAGCGAGTGCTCTGTTGTTTTGTACCCGCATGCGTGGATGAATAAAAAATATTAATCTCCTGCCTCAGTGTCTCTCTCTCCTCTTTCCTGCTCCACACTAGGGATACGACACCGATGGCGATGTTTTCTAAACATCGAAGTCTTAAAAAACATCGATGTATTGGAGCCGATGTTTTCCAAACAACGATGCTTGAAAAAACATCGATGTATTTACCATCGATGTATTGGAGCCGATGTTTTTAAAACAACGATGAATTGGAGACGATGTTTAAAAAAAAATCTATGTATTTACCATCGATGTATTGGAGTCGATGTTTTCTCAACATCGATATTTATACTTATCGATGTTTATCTTATCGATGTTTATACCTGTCCATGTTTTTACGTTGCCGATGTTTTGTTTTAAAATAAAAAATTACCAGCATAAAAATTGAAAAAATAACCAAGTAGCATAATTTTCATACTCAGTAAATTGAACATACTTCTAGACCAAAGTGGCCAAGCGTGAAGGGTCTGAAAAATAGGGACGCAACATCGATGTCGATGTTTTATTAAAAAAAAAACATTGATGTATTTACAATCGATTTATTCGAGCTGATTTTTGTTTAAGATCGAATCTTTTTTACTTTATTTTGACAGTTAAAAAAAAGCCTTAGTTATAAATTAATAACACTGCGAATGACAAATTAAATCTTCCCCCCTCCCCTCCGGTGTACATTAATGTTTGAGGTTGCTAAACCAGTTTTAAGAAAAATAGGGGGGAAATGTGTAACTACACTGATGTTTGAAAGCATCGAAGTTTTTTGTACGATGTATTACCAACATCGATGTTTTGATTTTGAACATCGATGTTTTGCTGTCGATGTCGCATCCTTACTTCACACGCGAATACACCTACCCCTGCATCCACGTGAAGGGCAGGTAGGAATTGAATTAACGTCGCACTATAGGGAACACAACGGGTTCAATCCCACAAGGGAAAGACCCGAGAACAACACCATGTCATTTCGAACCATGATCGGATGACGAGGATGACCTCACTCTCCAAACTTAACCACCACGCCAATGGAAGGGCATTTGAGACCACGACAGATTAACGTCCACCAGCCCTCTTTAGATACTAGCCTGCCAACATCAAGGTAGATAGGTACCACTGATTCAATAATGGACCGGACGCCAGTGGAATTGCATAAAACTTGCATACTTGTTTCGGGGTGTTTTTAGTGGTATGGCCTGGACCTTTGCATGGTGTTCCAGGTCAATTGAATGACGACGCCTACCATGAATATTCTGGACCATCGGGTTCTTCCTACGCTCTGTCAATTTTAGGGAATGGATGAATGTTACTTCCGGGACGACAACGCTCATGTTGCAGCCTCTGTCAAGCAGTGGATGAAAAACGTCTTCCTTGGCCTGATCAGAGTCACGACCTAAACCCCATTGAACATTTGTGGGACGAGTTCGGAACAGGAAACCCCGTCCGAAATCTACAGCCGAGCTGGACTTGCAGCAGAAATGGACACAAGTACCAATAGCTATGTATCAAAACCATGTTGAAAGTTTGCCCAGAAGGGTTGCTAGTGTTATTGCAGCCCGTGGGGGACCATCCCTCTATTAAAGCATGCATTTTTCCCCCTTATACCAGCGCATCTCACTGTCCAGTCCATTATTGTAGTATAGTGTATTTTAATTTGTGTCGTACTGGAGCAACACAGCGGTCTATTGGCGATGATCTGGGAACAATCCCTAAAGGGAAAGATTCAAGGACACGCCACATAATTTTGAGCCACGGTCAATTGACGAGTCAACACCAGAGCTGGCACCCCACTCTCCAAACTTCCACGCCAATCCAACGTGAGGACTTTCGGCCACGACAGATTTAAGATACACCATACGCTTACAAACATCCATACACGGACTTGGATTCGAACCTTCCGAACTAGAGTTAACTAACCTTAACCAGACCGGCTGAGAACATCAAGTATATAAATATTTATATACAATGAAATAATTTCTGAAAGAGAAGTGTAAAACACAGCAAGAAGGTGAGTTATGCGAATATAACCTGCGCCTTCTACACTCGTAGGTTACTGGAGCAGTGAGGAAACCCAATTGAGACAAGGATACTATTTTACCTCTAGTAAAAATCCCACTTACATCAATGCAAATACAGTCGAGTTCCGATAATCCGAGTTGATCGGGACCAACACCAACTCGGATTATGCGGACTACATAAAAAAAATCGAAGAGAAAAATTCAGTTTTATATACTATGTAACTAAAAAAATAGAGAGATCAAATAGCGAAAAAATAACGAGCACACATATGTGTAAATTATAAAAATGTATTTTAAATAACATCACATTTACTTGATTTAATATTTAAAAAATGAATCTAAAGTTGTTTGTTTTTGAGCAGAAACTCTCTTGCTTCGTTGTCACGCAAGCTTTTCAAAAATAAAGTGTTATGTGGTAAAGCATCTGGTTGCTGCTCCATATTGCGAAGAGCAACATCTGACGTCTAAGCATGCGAAATGATATTCTGTGTTTCATCGTTTAAATCTTCAGTTTCATCAATTTCTACTTCGGTAATCTTGCAAAATATTGCATCGTCGGTAATTTCCTCTTCCTCATCACCGTAAAGCCATGCTTCGACGCAATTATCTGTTACCTCTTCACAGTTGGGTAGTTTAATAACTGTATTTTTAATTTCAAAATGTTCTCTATTTTCTTTTTTTTATTATTATTATTGTCTTTGAGGTCTAGTTGTCAGGATATTATGTCAGCTGTTCTTTATTGTCTCAGGTTTAATTTTTAAAAGTTGACATTGAAAGGGGTAATGGTAATGGTAATTTTAGTTAACGTCGTACAAGAGCAACACAACGGGCTATTGACGACGGTCCGGGATCAGTCCCTTAAGAGAAAGATCCGAGGACAACACCTCGTAATTTTGAACCACGGTTAGATGACGAAGCAACACCTGAGGTAGAACCCCACTCTCTAAACTTCCTCACAAACCCAACGTGAGGACTTTCGGCCACGACAGATTTAAGGTGCCCCAGTCGCCTCTACACCATACGCTTACAAACATCCATGCCCGGACGCGGTTTCGAACCAGAAACCTTCCGATCTAGAGGCTAACACCATAACCGGTTGGTCGGCACATTGAAAGGGGAAAAAAAGCTACCCCGGATTAAGCGGAGCTCGGATTAACAGGACTCGGATTAGCGGGACTCTACGTATATACAAAATACATTATCTTTCATGTCACTAAGAAAGCAGCCAAACCGACAAGTGTCATCTTCATGTGTTCAACCTTAAAATTTATCATCATACGATTCATCTTAAGGAGCAAAATATTGATACATTAATTTAGGTTGTAGTTAGTTAACGTCACACTGGAGTACCACAACGGGCCATGGGCGACGGTCTTGGATCTATACCTAAAGGGAAAGATGAGAGGACAACGCCGCGTCAGTTTAAATCACGGCCAGATGAGGTCAACACCAGAGCTGGAATCCCCCTCTCCATACTTCCTCGTTTGGTGGTTAAGGTGTTAGCCTCTAGAACGAAAGGTTCCTGGTTCGAATCCGGGTCAGTTGCATGGATAAATCTGTCGTGGCCGAAAGTCCTCACGTTGGGTTGGTGTGGAAGTTCGGAGAGTGGGGTGCCAGCTCAGGTTTTGCCTCGTCATCTGACCATGGTTCAAAACTAAGTCGTGTTCTCCTCGGATGGTCCTACATGGTTTCCCTTTGGGGATTGATCCCGGACTGTCGTCAATAGCTGATGCTCTAGTACGACATCAATTAAAATTACCTTATGTTACCTAAATTTCAAATTATCTTTTTATTAAATTCCATATATGAGGGTTGCAGTTTTTGCGTCCATAATTCAAAACTTTCAATTACATCAGATTTGGTTCGGGCTCAATAAGGTAAGCATTTAATTAACATCACACTGGAACAACACAAGGAGCTATCATTGATGACGCTCAGGGATCAAAACCCGAAGTGAAAGATCCGAGGACAACCATCAAGTCATTTTGAACAACGGTCAGATGATGAGCAAGGGCTTAAGAACATTTAGAGAAACATTTAGAAACATTATAAACATTAAAGAACATTTAGAGAGCGTTTAGAAGCAGTGTCGCACGCGTAATAAAAATTACATTCACGAAATACTCGTACTTATAGAGACAGATAGTTAAATTGACGTACTTTCGCAAGGACCAATCCCGAAATATCCGTGGTGGGTACGTATTTTAATTAATGTTATACTGGTGCAACGTAACGGGCTATTGATGACGGTCCAAGATTCATCCCGTTAGAAATATCAGAGGACATCACGGTCCAATGACGAGACAATACCCGAGCTGGTATACCACCTCTACAAATTTCCACACCACGCCAACGTGAGGACATTTGAGGCAAAAAGGAATTTAACGTGAACCAGCCCCCTTTGTGTACGACGGTCTTCGGCTGGATTTGCATTCGCAACCCTCCGGTTGGTAATCCGATGCTTTTCCAACCTGGCCCTCTGAAACGGTTTGGAATGTTTTTCTTTGTGTAAAAATATGACGCTAAATCCGCATCGTTCTATCATCCACAGCGCCTCCTGTCGTCGGTGTTCGATACTACTTCCACCCCCTAAAATAAATGCGAAAGTCAAAACTGCCCGTCCAAAATCAATCCAGAACATTCGTCAAAAACAATTCTTTTCTCTCCATTTCGAAGGGTTTTATCCCGTTCCTTCTGGCAGATCTGGCCCTTTTTTGTTCCATTCGTCTGCGAGTGTAGACCAACGGTTCGAAATTGCCGTTGAAGCGGGAATGCATCTTTAGACTCTGATGATAAAAAGTGGGATGCAAAAAATACACAACCAAAATGGCAAACAAAAGAACGGGGCCGACATCTGCGCCGAGTGATTTCACGGACGAAATGCTCTCCGTCGAATATATATTTTCGATAATAATAAAGAGAACTCTACTGACATTCGAATGAACCCCGCGTGGAGTTATTCTTTAAAAAAAGTTACCGGGAAAATAAAAATATCGCCCACTAGAGGGAGGTAGAGGTCTATATTTGTCATTTACTTTCTGACAGTTCAAAAATACGTCTTAAAAAATAGCTACGGCGTTGAACGACTGCTTTTATACATTTCCTTCTTGCTTTACTGTACATAAAAATTTCAATAGATATCTTATTCATTGTCAGGTAGGTTTTTTAATTAACGTCGTACTGGAGCAACACATTGGGCTATTGACGATGATCCGGGTACTATGGTAATTTTTAATTACCGTTGAACTAGAGCAACACAACGGACTATTGACGACGGTCCGGGATCAATCCACTAAGGGAGAGATCCGAGGTAAGGTAAGATGATGTAATTTGAATTAACGTCGTACTAGAACAACACAACGGGCTATTGACGACGGTCCGGGATCAATCCACTAAGGGAGAGATCCGATGTAAGGTAAGATGATGTAATTTGAATTAACGTCGTACTAGAACAACACAACGGGCTATTGACGACGGTCCGGGATCAATCCACTAAGGGAAAGATTCGAGGACAACGCCACGTCAATTTGAACCACGGTCATATCACACCCCGGTAAGAAAAGTGACACAACTCAAAATTACAGAATTTTGAAAAACGTCAACTTAAAGGTTACTATAAAACTTATATTGAAATAGTATAAGCTTCTTTTAAATTTGTGAAAAGTATTTATGGTG
Source organism: Metellina segmentata (assembly GCA_947359465.1). Lineage (NCBI taxonomy): Eukaryota > Metazoa > Arthropoda > Arachnida > Araneae > Tetragnathidae > Metellina > Metellina segmentata. The sequence continues at coordinate 6,946,609 of OX375880.1, read as the reverse complement.
GTAACTTCTATTATATTCTATAGAATATAATATAATAGAAGGAAATAGGACCAATAACACGCTGGGGTACCTCATACATATTGTTCCATGACCTATTAAAATTTCTATTTTTTGAGTTGTGTCAATTTTCTTGCCGGGGTGCGATATGTCGAGGCAACACCTGAGCTGGCACCGCACTCTTCAAACCTCCACACCAACACAACATGACGACTTTCGGCCACGACAGATTTAAGGTTTTCCAGCCGCATCTACACAATACGCTTACAAATATCCATGTACTGACACTATCGATGCAACGCCTGCGCTGGCACTTCAATCTCCTCACTTCCACACCACGCCAACGCAGACATTTGAGGTCACTGCAGATTTATCGTGCACCAGTCCCCTTTGCACACGACGGTCTTCGGTTGGATTCGAACTCGCAACCCTCCGTTTATCAATCTGTTACACTTCCAACCAGACTACCGCTGGTTTCTAAGTGGGATTCTATTCCAAGGCCGCAAGTGTTCGGCTGATTAATCCATCACTCGATGCAACCTAAACAGGAGTTAGGTTTTTTTTTTCTAATGGCGGGCACATTTGACCTAAGTCATTGGCCACTACAAGGCCGGAAGTGATGGCCACTTGTGAAGGAGCACCCAGTGGGAGGACCATCATCGCCCCTAACAATTTATACTTCGTAATTTTGAACCATGTTCAGATGACGAAGCAACACCTGAGCTGGTATACGCTTACAAACATCCATGCCCGAACCCGGATTCAAACCGGGGACCTTCCGATCTAGTGGCTAAGACCTTAACCACTATACCGGTTGGTCGGCAACAGGTGTTAGGTAAGACGACGAATAAACTTACCAACATCCATGCACTGACCCGTATTCGAACTAGAAACCTTCCGATCTAGAGTCTAATGGTAATGGTAATTTTTGTTAACGTCGTACTAGAGCAACACAACGAGCTCTTGACGACGATCCGGGATCAGTCCCTTAATGGAAAGATCCGAGAACAACACCTCGTCATTTTGAACCACGGTCAGATGACGAAGCAACAACTGAGCTGGCACCCCACTCTCCAAACTTACACGCCCACCCAACGTGAGTACTTTCGGCCACGACAGATTTAAGGTGCACCAGCCGCCTCTACACCATACGCTTACAAACATCCATGGCCGGACCCGGATTCAAACCAGGAACCTTTCGATCTAGAGGCTAACACCTCAACCACTAAACCGGCTGGTCGGCAGGACATTTGAGGACACGGCAGATTTAACGTACACCAACCTCCACGAACATTGGAGACGTTCCAGTATCAAATCCCGAAACACCAGAGAACATCTTGTTCTTTTGATCTACGGTCAAATGACGATATCAACCTCCGAGCTCATATTTCCACACCACGCCAACCTGAGGACATTTGAGGCCACGATAGATTCAACGTGCACCAACCTCCACGTTCACGACTTTCTATGGTTGGACGGAATTTCGAAATCGCAACCCTCCGGTTGCCGATCCGCTACCCTACCAACCGGACTACCCTCAGTTCTTATTACCTACACCCCCGAGTAATAATAGATACATAACCGCTGCCTGGATCTTCAAGCATAGCCGACTGAAAATACACGGAATGGACTAGGATCCCACAATGGCGTCCGGACTCATTTCCATCGAGGAGGAGCCTTTGTTCATTCCGCCCACAATCCGTCCACTCTTGCCCGAATTGATTGCGTCCTTTCACGTCTCCGTTGCAAATGCGTCTCGTAAAGTCACTTCGCTATTGGCTGCAGCGGCGCATCGTTAATATCGCGATACATTCGTCCGGACACAGCGTCCGGCAATTCAATGCCTCATTGTGACCTCACTGAAAGCGACTGTCCTGCATGTCCAGCGGCCCATGATCCGAGTCTCTGCCAGTAATCTGGTTGTCTTGGTATGTAGCTCGTTGGGTTAGAGGAAGGTTGACAAATTGACGTCGAACTGGAGAAACGCATCGGGTTATTGGCGTCGATCCGGGAACCCTTCCGATGGTAGCCCGACACCGTTATCAGGCTGTGGTTGGAAATGCCGTGGAGTCCTCCTCGGATCTTTCCCTCAGGGTTTTGATCCCGGACCAATAGTCCGTTGTGTTGCTCCAATGCGACGTTAATTAAAATACGAAATACAGCAGAACTCCAATTATCTGTCATTTGTCATTTTAGTAAACGTCGTACTAGAGCAACACAACGGGCTATTCCAATTATCTGAATCAATAGGGTAATTTGGTAATGTTTAATTAACGTCGTACCTAAGCGACACAACAGTCTATTGACGACGGTCCGGAATCAATCCCCTAATGGAAAGATTCGAGGACAACGCCACGTTATTTTGATCCACGGTCAGACGACGAGGTAACACTTGATCTGGCACCCCATTCTCCAAATGTCCACACCAACACAACGTGAGGACTTTCGGCCACGACAGATTTATGGTGCTCCAACCGGCCTTTAAACCATACGCAAACAAAGTTCCATCGTCGTCATCTTCCGGGTAATTATCTCTCATCATTTGAATGAGTTCATCGTCACTGAGAATTTGGAATCCAGGGTCCGAAGAATCACACATCAACCACTCGCCTACATCCTCTACACTGCACTCGGAACATCCAGGAATGTTTCTCATGTCCTCAATTGAGACTTCGTCGTCTTCGTTTTCGTCATTCACCGACAAGAACCTTCTAAAATTCAGATTTTGTTGATTTCTTTATTTCTCAAAGCGATCCGGATAACTAGAGTACGGATAATTACAGTTCTGTACCTCTCGTCTGATCGTGTTTAAAAGGGACGATGGAGGTAGGTATCTACTGAAACGGCATCCAACCCTCCAATAGTCTACGCCACGCCTACGTGAGGACACTTGGGTCCCTCGACAGATTCAACGTGTACCAGACAACTTTGTACACGACGGTCTTTGGTTGGATTCGAACTTGAAACCCTCCGGTTGCTAATCTGTTACTCTTCCAACCTGGCTACTGCCGCCCATAGGGGAAGATTAGAATCGACAGTTGTCACTTACAACGATAAGTGTTTGGTAGGAAATTAATCTAAATGTCCTACCTCATTCGAAATTCGCCGACCAACCGGTCTAGTGGTAAAGGTGTTGGCCTCTAGATAGGAAGGTTCCTGGTTAGAATCAGGGTCAGTGCATGGATGTAAATAGTGTTGTCCTTTGTTAGGGTCAAAGATGGTCCACCCACTGGGTGCCCCTTCACAAGTGACCATCACTTCTGGCATTGTATAAGTCTACAATGACTTCGGTCAATTATGTACTGTATTGTATTTCTGTATTGTATTATGTATTGTATTTGTCTGTGCAATCTGTACCCAGCCTTGCCATTGGAAATAAAAAAAAAACCTCATTCCAAATCCCGGTTGAGTGGTGAATTGGTACGGTCGTTGACCACTACACCATGAAGACACTCCATTTCGTGAAATTAGACCAACGAAAAGAAGACAGGAACAGCGATTAAGAGTTAAATCGGAATATAATTGAAAGTATTAATATATATACGATATTTAGAAATGCAGAATGACAGAAAAAAGAAGGGAATCCAACTGCTTGCATCAATGTTTTATCTTTAGAATCTGCCTCCAACATCGCAACAGCGTTGCTATTCACAGTTGCGTAGTAGTTCAATCAGACTAGCACTCGATTTACTAGTTCGTTTTCGACATTCTCATAATTTGAGTACGCCAAGTTGTTCTGGAATACTCAAAACAGTCGTGGATTCCCATGGAAACTTTCGCTGTAGGTTTCAGTACTCGGCCTTGGAAGTCCGCATCGCTGTGACATCTCGGCTAATCAGACGTAACCCTTAGAGTTTTATCGTGGTGGAACCTGACATTCATCATCTGATTGGTCAACGGGACAGGAAGTGACGTCCATCCATTGATTTATCATCTCATTGATACCCAGATGCTAGCAGGCCAGTTCGGCGTTGCACGTGACAGTTCTTTTCGTGTTCTTACTGATACTGAAAGCATTTAAAAAAAAAAAAACAATAATTTTTAGAATGAGTTCCACCCCCACCCCCACATGGCACTGGCATATCGCAAACACGCATAAAATTAGGACTACCCGAGGTTCCGACCTGGTGTAAATTTTCCGCATATTTCAAATCTGTTCAAATTTTCACTCTATCTTTAACGATCGCAAAGAAAGTAAACCTCAAATATTCCTTTTTTGCTTGAAATGAATATCTTCGTCAAATGCGTCAATTATAAATTAGATATACTAAAACACTTAAAAAAAACTCATATCTGTTGTGAATGAAGTTAATGATTTAGCTAGTGACCGTTACATAGGGAAGAAGTCAGTAAGGCGTCCACTGGCCTGGTTGCAAGCTGTCACCCGACTTGGCACCGAACGAAAAAGTTTCCGTCTCCAACTGTCGGGCTAAAGGGTCAACATTCCGAGATGATTGCAATCGCATTCCCATAATGTCCCAAATGTGCTCTAAGGGAGAAAGATCAGGAGATCTAGCTGGCCAAGAAAGTGTTGGGAAAGCTTGAAGACAATTCACAGCAACACGTTTCATGTGCGGCATAATCTTGTTGAAAAGCAAGTCCGGGATGTCGCTAAAGGAACGGTAACCCAGCCGGTAGTAGAATGTCGTCTACGTACCGCTGTGCTGTAAGTGTGCCAGAAATGACTAACAAAGGGCTATCAAAGGAGATGGCATCCCAGACCCTAACGTCCTGTTGTGGGCATGTGTGGCGTGCGATAGTAAATGCAGGATCCTCACGCTCTGTCCTGGACGCGTCTTTAGAAATCTCGTCTCAGATTTAGTCTTAATTGAAATATACAAATATATAATGATTCTGTAAGCAGTCTTAAAATAAAATACCACTTTTGATTAGTTTACGTATTATTGAACAGCTTTAAATAAGATAATTAGCAATGATTGTAGTCTACAGTTACAAAGTCGATAAAATAAGATTAAAGAAATATTAAACTTATTTTAGATTATGATATTAAGTTAAATCCACAGGGAAAATCAGCATTTCTGCTTTTCTCATTGTCCCTCCTGATGGAATCGGGAGAGGAAGTTTGGTAATGATTTTTGATTTTTCAAATGAATAAACTTAATTTTTCGTGAAAATTTATAAGATGTGAAAAATTTTCTTGACGTACAACGCTTAAAAATCAACATTGTTTTGATTCACAACTTCCCCAATAGAGTGAATTTATGTTCTTTAAGGTGTCCTTCAATTAAAACGCAATCACCATTGTTAATTATTATCGTCTGCAGCTATGATTGCAATTCTGAAAAAGAGATTCTATCACAATCAGCATAAGATGGTGAATCTTCATCTGTTGAACCTTCATCTGTTGACGAATCTTGGTAGGCCTCAGTTTCAGTGGATTGCTTCTCGGGAATTTCGTTCTTTTTAGGGTTTATACTGCTTTTATTCCTCTCTTTCTCTCTTCAAAATTTACTCTGTAATCATATTCTTAACTGGCATATAAGTCAAGATCTAATATTTCATCCGTCAGTTTTTCAGGGTGGAGCTTAAGGAAAAGAGCTTACTTCTTGCGGAGACATAATTTCATTAGCTTGTGAATGTTTCGAATGAATTAACAAAAAAACCTTCTAATAATGTAAAGAAATATTGTAAACATCTCTTAAAAAGATATGCAAACTTATAAGGAGAAAAAGCTTTAGGAAAAATAAATGAACCTGTTTATTTTATGTTATCATTCATATTTATAATAAAAATCTTCAAATGAAAAATGCAGACATTTACATTGTGAAACACATGCTTGTTTAAATGTGTAAATTGGACAAATTATGTACGTATGTAACAATGTGCCCTATTTCATTCTGTAACACTGGACCCATATGACATATGAGTCATTATTTTTGAAAGTAGTACAAGTCCACTGAAAAAAAAAGAGTTTATTTTCTTTAACAATTTTAATAATTACTAGGGGGACCGCCCCCTGCTCGCTAACGCTCGCCAACCCCCCTTTGCAATCCTCATTGGTTCGCTTCGCTCGCATCAATGAAGACATTGTTTACAAAATATGATATTCCTAACAAATATTTTTTAAATATAAATTTGTTGAACAACAGAAAAATTATACAGTATCTCTGGAATCAGAACTCGAACGATTTGGAATTCAAATGAAAACTTTCAGCAAATTTTGACTTGAAATGTGAGCGCTGCTTTGGAAATCGAATACCCAGCATGTCGTTTGTAAGCTGCAACAGCTCGACTAATATTCATTTTGTTTTCAAGAAAATTTTATGCGATAACGCTATAAATTCAATTGAGGCGCGTGGCTTCGTGGTAAACAAACAATCGTACAGTGTTGCCAAAACGCGATAACAAATGACATCTTTTTAGCGTGCCACGTAAGATAATTATATCTATAGATTATTGCATGATAAAATGTAACAGGTTTAAAGAGTTAAAAACATCATCCGAATTGACTAACGTTTGCCAATATTTTAAAATTAATTTAAACGTAAACCCTTAAATATCTCGATGTATGAAAAAATGGACTTATACCACTTTCAAAAATAACGGCTCATATGTAGCTTGTAACAAAGTATTTTTATGACTACATAATGTGAATTTAGATAATCCATTTTAACTCAACAGAACCTAAACACAATTAGCTGTACTACTAAAATATTATTCATTATAAAATAAGCACCATTCACTGATGAAAGGGAATTTAATTACAAACACAAAATTTTACTTTTAACATGCAAACATAGAGATTTGCTTACAGAAATGTAACTAATGATGCAAATTCTTCCAAAACACATGAACTTCTGGAAAACAAAATGGCTAACAAGTTTTCAAACAAATTGGTGCTGACGTTGCTACCAATTTAAAAGGAAATTCACTGTAATACAGTGCCCCACCTTCTCCTAAACTAAGGTTCAATGAAAACGATGAATGAATGAATATATTAATTATCAATAACGAAAAATTGATTGTCACGTCATAGTTAAGAGAATAATTGCATCTTATGATGCAATTATCAGCAGATTTTGAGTAAAGTAGTTTTATTGTGTAGAAAAGAATGGAATGGTGATACGCGTGAGATGATTGGAGCTGCTTATGCTTTCCGAGTCTAGAGAAAGGTATTTTATACTCCTAGATTGGAAGGGGAAATGATGTCACATGGAGCATTCTACAACATTCGGGGATATTTGATTAAAAAGAAATTAAAACGAATAAATCAAACATAACTAAAAATTATTAGTCCGTGATCACGTTAGAGCCATATGGAACATTCTACATCATGGTAATCACATGGAACACTCTATATGATGGTAGTCACATGCAACACTATACATCATGGTAGAGTCACATGGAACATTCTATATTACTGAAGATAGTCTCATGGAACACTCTACATTATTGAAGAGTCACATGGAACACTTTATATCATGATAGAGTCACAGGGAACACTCTATATCATGATAGAGTCACAGGGAACATTATATCATGATAGAGTCACAGGGAACACTCTACATCATGATAAAATCACATGGAATACTCTACAGCATGATAGAGTCACTTGGAACACTATATCATGGTAGATTCACCTGGAACATTTAATCATAGTAGAATAACAAGGAACACTCTACATCCTAGTTGAATCGCATTGTAATATTCTACATCATTTTAGAGTCCTATGGAACATTCTACACCACGGTAGTCTCATCTAATATCGTACATCACTGTAGTCTTATGAAACATTGTACATGTACATCATGGTAGAGTTGAGTATCGAACTCAGGATCTTTAGAGTAGAGCCCCAGCACTCTGCCACTACTTGATACTTGAGACAATAGATCCCAATACTATAATCTGAAAAACAAGAGCTTTTCCTGACTAATTCTTGAAACACTTTATCCTATCATCTGTCCTGATTTCAATTCCAATGCCTTTTGGTCACCGGACCGACTTAAAATTGGAAAGAAATACTTCCCACGGATACAGTTTGCGAGCAATCCGCATGTTTATTAAATTGAAGTATCTTTCATTCGTTTTACAGAAAGATTTCGTGGATACAAAATAATACAACTCCACTTAACTCGGATTTCAGCAAGGGAGAAATATATTTCTCCCTGACTATGATATAGAATGTTCCATGTGATTGCCATGATGTAGAGTATTCCATGTTATTCTGCCATGAAATAGAATGTTCCATGTGGCAATCGTGATGTAGTGTTCCATGTAGCTTTATTGTGATGTAAAGTGTTTCATGTGGCTCTACCATGATGTAGAGTGTTCCATGTTACAAAATTCTTTTTGCACCTTGAGAAGCTTCGAAAGCAGATATATTTTGCACTTGAAATTTTATTAAGAGAAAGAAAACAAAATACAAAATCAAACTCTAAGCAATCCAGGCAATTCTAAAACGTATATTCCAAATTCCAAGCAATTTTTTCAATCGTATCTAAGCCCACACCCCATAACACTTAGCTATCAAAATATATTTGCATGTGTCTGTTAAATTACTTTTTAAAATATTCTGTTTCAAAAAATTTCTATTAGATATAGATACGAAATAGCGGGGTAATTGTAAACAAGCTATACAAGCGCCCACGTGGGATTCCGAGAAACTAAAAAGTTGTGAAATATGAAAGCTGGTAACCCTGAGGATGCAATATGGTGATCTCGTATTTCTTTGAGCCACAGCTGATATCAATATGTTTAATTGAAAAATTTATGTTTGAAAAGTTTGGGTTTTAAAGTTTTTGTGTGCTGCATTTTCTGCTGCCCTCCATAATATATTGAAAGGTATGTTGTTCCAATTATTTACTACGGTCAGTTATGTTTCTATCGAACAGAAAATCATTGACTTTTGCTTTTGAGAACTTTAATACACCTACAGTTGAATGTTTACAATTACCCCATATTTTTCAAGGGACAGGGTAACTGTAAACATAACTTTGCCAATAGTTTCGTTCAATTTGGATGGAAAAACAATATGTTGTCCCGTGTAATTTTGCATTAAATCGTATTTAGTACGTTTGAATTGCGTTTTATTGCATTTTTCGTGTTCTTGGAGAGCAGAAAGTCTGATTTACTAAAACTTCACACATTTGGTGACGTTCTTACAACTCGTCAAGTACTGTCACGCTTTAAAGTAGGCAGAAGAGAAAAATAACAAAAGGAAGCCTGGTTAGAAGATAGTAAAAAAGCCAGAAGTAAGCAAGAAACCAAGAAAGAAGCAAATAGAAAGGAAAGCAGAACTCGAGGACAGCGAGGATGAGGAACTATTGAAAGAAATGACTAATATTGTGACGGTGAAGAGTTTGAAGTACTCCAAACATTCAAGCAAAATTTTGAAGACTAGCTTGAAGGGGAAGTTAAATATTTTGCAGCCATTTATGGAAGACATTGAAACGACTACGTTTCTACTTGTAGATGTTGAGGAGGGGGAGAAAGAAAACTCATTTTTCGTATGTTTGAAGGGTGGATGTCGTTTCAGAAGAGGAGTTTGAGATCACTGGACTCAAATGCATCGACTAAATTCGCTGTGGTTGAAAAATTTAATTATGTGTGACCAAAGACCATGTCAAAGCAATTTTACCTACTCCAACCTGTAGAAAAGAAGGCCGTAAAGAAATTTTCCAATTTGAGTGCACTGTTAATGAGTAAGATAGAGTCTTGCTTATCCACGAAACTTTTTGTCATTTAAATTAATTTTACATCCTCTGTACAAATATATAATTATTTTAGATATAAATGGTTTATAATGGAAAACTTGTAATGCAATTTCTTTATTTTAAAGTTTGTAATATATAAGTACTTAAAATCAAAGGCTTTGACAGTCAATATTTACTTGTAAAAGAGTTATGTTTTAGGAAATGTTTTCCAAAACTTCTCTTTAAGGAATTTTAAGATCAACTTAATGAAAATGTTTTTCATTATTAATTTTATAATGAAATAACAGCTTATTTTATTATCACATCTCAATTTAATAGACGTTTTTATAAGATCGATAATATACTAATTTCGTGATTCATTAAGTTACGTCCGTCAAACATTAACTAATATGTCTGTTTATTTTTAATTTTATCTTTAATTATATTTGTAATGTAGAATATTTAATGTTCTTGGAAGAAATAATATTGTTATATTTTTTTTTCAAGTAAACGTAATGTAACAATTCTAAATCAACATGCCATAAATACTAAAATAATCAAAATTTTTTGTATTATATTCAATTCTTGTAAAACTCAATCTTCATCAATTCTTCTAAAAATATTTATAACTTTTCATTTCTCAGATTTGCTTTATTTTCATATACCTTTCACTACATACAATTTGTAAGTTTAAGAAAAATGTATCATTCCTTCACAAGAGAAAAGATGTTATGAAGTAAATACAAGAAACATCCATATTTTAAAATTTAAATAATAAAAGCTTTGTAACTTTATAAACCTATGTGTTCATAAACTTTACATTCCTTATCAGTGTAGCGTTAAGATTTTTCTCACAATCTTAGAGGATCTAATTTCTATAAAACGATTGCGTAGCGAAATTAGTTTACAATTATCCTTAAGTTTATAAAAAATGACGATTTTTCTTTTGTGAAATTAAAGTTTAAATTTTTATAGTATCATAAATTTAACTACTTTATCAATGTAGCGTTAAGAATTTTAACTCACGATTTTAATGGATCTAACTCTAACTTCTATAATAATCGAGTAGCGAAACTAGCGTACGAATATCCTCAAGTTTATAAAAAAACACAGTGGCTTGGTTTTGTGTAAGTAAAGTTTAAATTTTCATAAATTCATAAAATTAAGAATTTTTTCTCGCAAATTTAGAGGATCTAATTTTTTAAACAAACTTAAGATTATCCTTAAGTTTACTAAAAAATTGCGTTAGTTTGTGTTTGTTTAAATTGTAATTTGTAACAGTATCGTAAAATTTATCTTATACCTTTTAGAATTTCGTCTTATCAATATACCTTTAAGAATTTTACCTCTAATGGAAAATTAATGAATCTATTTTTTTATCGATACTAGCTTAGAGTCATTCTTAAGTTTCTTAAAAATGACAGTTTGTTTTTGTGTAACTGAAGTTTGAATGTTTTCAAAGTACATAAACCTTACTTAAATCTCTATTACGCCCACAGATTTTCTCCCCTTCACAGTCTCAAACTCCTTTGTCAACCTGCTCTGATTTTTACCAAAATTGACTGAATATTATACGCGCCCCCTCCCGGATAATTTCCGCCGAAGGATAAAGTTAAAGGGAAAAAAGAAACCTTTACTTTTCCTCGATCTTTTCATTCAATAACCTCTGTGCTTAATCTCGCTTCAAATCGATTACTTCTGTCCTAATGAAAGAACGAATTTCTCTTCTCATTATTCCGGTCTCGAGTCTTCAACTTTATGGAGCCGCCAGATCGTTTGCCGAAGAGCAGAAAATGCGAAAAAATAGAGAACGAATCTGGCAATAGGCGTTGAGTTGAAACTATAGATCCGGACAAAGTGGAAATAAAGTGAAGGAAGGATTTCCCCCACCCCTATTCTTCGTTAGTGAAGAACTCCATGAAAGCGTTTGAATAAAAAAAAAAGAAATGGCGCAGTTCGATTTCGTGGTTCTTATCTCAAACCTCGAAGGACTACAATTCAGAACTTTTTTATTCGAGTCTCGCTATTTTATTTTGTATTACAAGTATTTTATTTGGAGGGAGAGTGTCCGTGGATGTGTTAATTTAGTAAATCACGTCTTTCGTTGCGTTCGATTCTAAACAATCGAAGGAACTTTGTTATCCCTCTGAGGGATTAGAAAGAATCCCACCTAGCAACCTGAATGACTTCCAACCTGATTTGATTTTGATCAATAGCATCTTCACAAATGATTCCATTCTAAGGTTGGTGGTTTGGGGGTTTATAGCACAAGGGTCATATTTGGCCTAGCTGGGCCAAACACAAGATAACTTCATTGATGTCGTGGATGTGGAAAAGGGAGGGATTGGGGAATAGAATAATGGAATGAAAACAGGTAGGTAGGTATTTAATAAACATCGCACTGGGGGCAATTCAACGGACTATTATCCTGGAAGAAACCCGAAGGGAACCATACAAAAACACACCGCGGTATTTTGAACCACGGTCAGATGACGAGGACACATCTGAGCTGGCACCCCACTTTCAAATTTCCCCACCACGCCAACGTGAGGACATTTGAGGCAGTGACAGATTGAACGTGCACCACTCCCCTTTGTACAAGAGATGCGACATCGATGTTTTTATTTTCAGAATCAGTAAATTAAACATACTTTTAGACCTAATTGGATAAGGGTGAAGGGTCTGAAAAGTAGGGATGCGACATCGATGCCGATGTTTTCCAAAATGCCGATGTTTTCCAAAATATCGATGTTTTATAAAAACCTTGTTGTATTTACCATCGATTTATTGGAGCCGATGTTTATTTAACATCGATGTTTTTACGTTGTCGATGTTTTATTTTTGAATGAAAAAGTTAAAAATTAGTAAAACATAGTTAAAAATTAAGAAAAATAACCGTGCAACTAAGTATTTGTCAGTGATGGCGACATCCGTTGTATCAGAAAAAAGTTTTTTCGCTTAACTTGTGGGTTAGTGAGTGAAAAAAGAAATCGGCTTAAGGTGGAAAAAGTTTACAAACTTCTGTTTTGACAAACTGTAATAACAAACATTGGGACATACAATATTTCTGTGCGCCAATATTTTTAACTTATAGTAAATAAAAAATAGGTTTGTTATGTTTACTTCTATAAGTTGATAAATAATTAATAATAACTAACGAATTATTGTTATGTACCTACCTAATTATACTTATAGTTAGTAATTCCTAAGTCAAATTCTTGTAAATATTATTTTATTTTTTTTATTCAATTTGGAAATGAAAAATTTGCTATCGTTTCGATTCATTTTTTTGACTTTGTTTCTAAATTAATAAACATGGCAAACGAAACAAATTAAATCTCTCCCCCCCTCCAGCAAACATTAATGTTTGAGGTTGCTAAACCAGTTTTAAGAAATGGGGAAAAAGTTTAAAGACATCGATGGTTTTGTGGCGACGTATTATCAACATCGATTCTTTAATTTTGAACATCCCTACTTTGTACACGACGGTCTTCGGCTGGATTCAAATTTGTAACCCTCAGGTTGCTTATCCTTTACTTATCCTATCAAACTGGGCTCTACCGTGGCAGAAATTTAATTCAAAATAGGATAATACAGAGTGTCCTAAAAGTTCCCGTACTCCAACTTTAAAAAAAATTTATTGCTCGTGTTTTTTTAATGGTTGAATTTTATCGTCTGCTTATAGTTTTATCGACTTTTTAATTTTTATCGTTTGATTTTGTTCGCATTCAAGTTATGCGATAATAAAGTTTCACGTAATTTTTTTTCTTCATTGCAAGATGAATTTATCACACATTCAGAGAATCGCGATGTTTTGAGGCTTACTTTGAATGTAAATCATACGAAAGATGTAAAGAATTTTGGCGACATAAATATCCAAATGATACAAAACCGAGTAAAGATACGCTATATCAACTTATTCAATAATTTGTTACACTATTAGAAGTGACTGAACGAGACTCTTGGTTCCAACAAGACGTTGCAACCTGCCATACAAGTTATGAAACCAACGGCATGCTTCAAGATTTTTTTTGGCAACCGACTCATCTCAAGAAACCTTTGGCCACCTCGTTCCCTGATCTGCGCATCTCTGACTTTTTCCTGTGGGGATATTAAAAAAAACAAAGTTAATGAAGATTATCACCAATCAATAGGTGATCTGAAAATTTTGCCATTACTCAAAGGATACAAGAAGTCACTCCCAGCATCTTGAAACGCGTTTGTAAAAATATGCGCAAACGACTTCAGCTTTGCCTCCAAGAAAAGGGCGGACATTTTGAACAGTTATTATAAATGTAAGTTCAAATTTTTTTCCTACGTTAGGTTAAAAGTACTTTTTACCATTGGCATAAAAATAATTGTTGTTTGTTGTTTTTGTACAATACTAGGGTACTCCGCCACCTGCTCGCTTACGATCGCAAACCGACTTTTAATTGCATTGACTTTATTTACTAACCAATTAAAAAAATATTTGTACCACAAGTAAGAGTGTAATGTAATGTATTCAGTGATGTTCTCAAATTAAAAAAAAATTATAGAATTAAGCTGTAGATATGACAGTTTTTAAAAAAAATAGCGAAAATATCCAAAGATTCCGAATTTTGTATCACCCACTTTTGATAGCATCCAATTTATTTATTAACCAATTTCAAAAATAATTATACCGTAAGATAGGCCTCGAAATAGGTTTTTTAATACAGGTGCACCTTGTGCACCTAAGTTTTTTAATTAGGTGCACAGGTTATATTATAGGAGCACATTAAGAAAAACGTAATATAGGAGCATTAATGTAGTGTAGACTACTTTATTTTAGTTGGGTATGTTTAGATAGATTAGTAGTAGATAGTAAATACAAATATTTAAACATCTAAATTCCCCCTTCTCTGTCGCACGGCTGTCGCGACAGTCGCTTCAACAGAGCCATCTGGAAAATATTTCGATCATCGGCAAGTTCTGGTGGCATGGCACAAGTAAACCTTCCTCCTGTATAAACACGTTATGGCCCAGTGATTTTTTTTTACGCATAGTGTCTATTTAGGAATTTTAATTACGTTCCGTTAGAGCGAGAGAGGTCGATACTAATAGTTTGTTCAAACATCAAAATAACATAAAAACACATCCCCCTCCCCTTTTAACGTGCTCCTAGCGGAATAAAATTAGGTGCACATTTGTATTTTCATGTGCACAGTGCACCTGTGCACCCGGATATTTCGAGCCCTGCCATAAGAAAGAGTACATTCTGAGGTATATTGCGATATTTTAAAAATTAAAAACTAATAGTAATAATAGATACGACAATTTAAAAAAAAATGACAAAAAATTTCCGAATTAAAAAAAAATATTATCATGAACCAAAATAAAATTTCTAAAAACACTGGACGAAATGCAAAAATTTACGTTGAGAGGTACTCTTTAAAAAAAAACTCACGTCTGAAGACTGAAAATTTGTATGTGTTTTGCTCATTCGCGGAAGAAATTTCGCTTTTTCAATTTTGACACTTAATAAACCCTAAACTAATAGCCGCATCGGAAAAAATCTTAACAATTGTCCAGGGAATACGATGAAGAACAAACCATGTTAATTTCTTTTTTTCTGATCAGTACTTTCTCGGGAAACCGTCTAAGAATCGAGCAAAACAACACAGTTTTCAGTCCTGCGGCAGCGGCAACTTTTTTTTTAATATAGAGAGAAATTCACGAATCGTCAGTACGAGAACTTTTAGGACACCCTGTATATTTTTAGCTATTTTTTTTTTTAGGAACGCGCCCTTTACGGTGGAGGACGGGACACGAATTTCTTTTGTAACTGCAATCGTCAAGAAACCCTTTAGGCGCCCTCGGGAACACAACTACATCACCTTTTGTCAAAATCCACGGCCGAGTTGAGTTGAGTAGTGCGGAAGGCATTTCCGGACGCAAAACGCGAAACTGTTTTGTGACAGTCTTAAAAGCAGATGACAGAGAAACAGTAATGCCACACTGCACACTTTTTTTATGCTTTTGTGTTTTTGAAATACTAAAAACCCGCCTGTATCAAATGGAAAGAGACCGGAATTGAAAATTGTTCTTTTACGACGAAGCTGGTTCCCGGAAGCGATCCGGGAGATCAGGATTTTATTGATAGTTTTAATTTTCTGAATTCGTCAGAAGTCCGTTGTTACATTAATCAACCTACTTACATACTTCTTCCTTATTTGACCTTCCCGCAACTCCAAGACAGATTTTTAACAAAACGGCGTTTTAGGTAGGTACTTCAATTAACGTCTCACTGATGCAACATAACGATCTATTGGCGACAGACCGAGATCAAACCCCGAAGAGAAAGATCCGAGGACAACACCACGTAATTTTCAGCCACGGTCATCTAACGAGTCTATACCTGAGCTGGCACCCCACTCTCCAAACTTCAACGCCACACCAACGTGAGGACATTAGAAACCACGATAGATTGAACATGAACCAGCCCTGGTTGTATTCAATAGAATTTTTTTCAAAGAATTATATTCTAAAAACAGGAGCAATAGAATCTTTCGAAGGAATCTTATTATAAGCGAAAGGGAATCCAATTATAAGAGAAATCCAACCTAAGACCATCGTGTACAAAGGAGGCTGGTGCACGTTCAAACTGTAGTGGTCTCCATTGTCCTCACGTTGGCACGGTGTTGAAGTTTGAAGACTAGGGTGCCAGTTCAGGCATTGCCAAGTCATGTGACCGTGGTTCAAAATGACGGCATTGTCCTCTCCGGTCAGGATTAGTGCCGTAGCGCCGCCAATGGTCCATTGTGTTGCTCCAGTGCTACGTTATTAAAAATACCTACCTACCATTTTTATAGGATATACACTACCCTACAATAATGGACCGGACGCTATATGATTTGCATAAAATTCGACTACTTGGTTTTCGTGGTACCGCTTGGGACCTTTGCATGTTGTTCTGGAAGGTTAAACGCCAACGCCCACATGAACATTTTGGACAATCAGGTTCCTCTTCCTACGCTCTGGAAATTTTATGGAATGGACGAATGTTACTTCCAGGACGACAACGCTCCATGTCATGTTGCAGCCTCTGTAAAGCAGTGATATCAATATATGGATGTGAAACGTCTTCCCTGGCCTGCTCAGAGTTCCGACCTAAGCCCCATAGAACATATGTGGGACGCGTTAGAGCGACGCTAACGGACCAGAGAGCCACGTCCGAAATTTACAGCTGAGCTGGCGACATTCTTGCAGCAGGAATGGACACCAATATCCATAGCTGTGTATCCAATACCTTGTTGAAAGTTTGCCCAGAAAGGTTGCTAGTGTAATTGCAGCACGCGGGCGACCTTCTCCCTATTGAAGCGTTCACACCCTTAGCATTTTCCCTTATACCATCACATCTTGCTATTCGGTCCATTATTCTGTGATAATGTATGTTTGGGTCACAAAGACATCGACAAAAAAGGCACGCCAAAAAACGTACCTAAAGCGTTGTGACAAAAAGTCCTTGTATTCCAGTAACACCAAAAAAATGTTTTCTTAATTTTGGTATAATATTATTTTACTAAAACGTGAAACGAACAATATTCTCTCGGAGAAAAATTCTTCAACCGGAACAATCTGAAAGCGCAGCGAAGAAATCAGTCCAACCAAATGCTAAAACGCACGTCAAGCAGCGCAAAAAAAATATTTCGCGATACCGAAATGTAAAAATGTTTCGAAACCGATTTGAGAACAAAGGTTCAATTTTATTTTCAGGTTTTTCAATTTCGCCTAACCACGCTCATTCCGAGAATTAGTAAAAGTCTCGCGAAAATAAAACCGGAGAATAATTGCGGATTTGGTTGAGTGAATGCGAGTCCTCGTGCAAAAATGCCTTGTTTCCGCCCTTAAGAAATCTTGCAACTTATTGGATGGAAAGCCTACATCGAAATTCACTTCCACAAATGAGTCTGCACACAGCACGCTTCATGAAACATGGGTAGGTAGGCAATTTATGAACGTCGCACTGGAGCAACACACCGGGCTATTGGCGACGATCCTGGTATTAGGAAGTACGTATTTCTTAATTAACGTCGCACTAGAGAAGCGGTTCACATCCTGTGGTACACGAACGTGGTAGTCCGGTTAAGGCCCGGTGACACATGCGGTTTTTCAACGTGCGGCGTCGCTGCGGCACCGAAGCCCAACTATGCACACACCTTGAAATGACGCAAGTACTTATTTCACGCCATTTGCGATAAATATTCTATTGATGGTTCTGGTAATTTTAGTTCAAGTCGTACTAGAGCAACACAACGGGCTTTTGACAACGGTCCGGGATGCGTATTTAGAAACCCTGGCGCTTCCAGCACAAAACGGAAATACGTCATATACGTAGCTGCGCAGACTCGTCCGCGCACACAAACACAGCGAGCCGAAACACGACCCTCGTTCGTATTGAGAGCTGTGTAATGGCCGTTTAATAATTGTTGGGTTTATTAAATTAATAATTGTGGAGTTTACATTTATTTTTGCAAATGAAAAATTTATTAAATAAATCCATAATGAACAATTGTGTGTAGCATAACTCCATATAAACAAACACGTGTATCTGAAATTTGAAGAGAGAAGTTGGATTACACAGTACACACAGCTTTTTTCATAAATCTTACTTCTTGTTTACTTGGGTATTAAAAAGTATGAATAAATTATTCGTTTCTCTTTTTCACACACTCACAAAAAAAAAACATATTCAGTTGGAATTTACTTAAAGATGAGTGTGAAAAAGTTCACGGTGAGCTCTGTCGACAAAGTACCTTCAGAGCCAAAATGTTTAAAATCACTTATTTCTTTTTACTTTTGGCAGTAAAAAGTTAGTATTATTTATTGCTTTCACTTTTTCACCAAGAAAAACATTAATAGTTCTATTTTACTAAAAGATAAATGAAAAGTCCACGGTGAAATCCTTCGAAAAAGCTGCACACACATTTTCATAAATCTTTTAAAAAAATGCTTACTTCTTTTTAATTTTGACATTAAGAAGATCGAATTAATTATTACTTTCACTCTTTCACCAAGAAAAAACATTAGTAATTCAAATTTACTAAAAGAGGAATGTGAAAAGTTCACAGTGAAACCCTTTCACAAAGCTGCATACACATTTTGACACACAACTTCTTTAAAAATGCTTACTTCTTTTTACTTTTGGGATGGAAATTTTTTTTAAATGATAGTTTCATCTTTTTACAAAGAAAAAACATTAACACTTGAATTTCACTAAAGGATGAGTGTCAAAATGTTCACGGTGAGCTGGGTCAACAAAGTACTTTCAGAGCCAATTAAAAAAAAAAGCTTCGTTCATTTTTCTTTTAGCATTTATAAATTCGTATCTGTGTTTACTTTGAATTATGTAACAAGAAATAAGTTTAATTGTAGGAAATAACCAAAAGTTGCATGAAAAAACTACACAGTGAACTGCTTCGACAAAGTTGAACAAACACATTCATACCCCAAATTTTTATAAATGTTTTTATCCATAACATTTTTGCATCAGTAAGTCTCTTTTATTGTGTACTTTGTTTTATATACCTTGGAAATCGTTTATTAATTAGAATTAACACAAAGGTTCATGGAAACATGTCAGAATGAGCTGTCTTCATGATATTAACACAGCATGTTAGAAAGACACAAAACATTCTAAAAGTGCCAATTTCTTGATTTCTTTTGCTTGGACAGGTTACAAATGATAAATACTTTCTGTTTTTCACAAAAAAAAAAAAAAAAAAACGGTTAGAAAGTTGGAATTATGTAAAAAGTACATGAAACAAGTTCACAGTGAAATGCATCGACAAAGCTGAATACACACATCCAGACCTAGAAATTTTATTAATTTCTTTTTCCTAAATATTTTTGCATCAATAAGTTGATTTTATTATGTTCTTTCTTTTGTATATTTTGTAAATAGTTTATTACATAGAATTAGTATAAAGTTTCAAGGAAACATGTCAAAAGCAGGTGCCTTCATAATGTTAACACATCCAATTTAAATACACACAAAACCTCTAAAAACGTCTACTTTCCTCATTCCTTTAATATTTATACGTTGCAATTATTCAATAGTTTGTGTTTTTGACCAAGAAAAACATTTAAAACTTTGAATTATTTAAAAAGTGCATGAAAACAAGTTCACGGTGAAATGCTTCGACAAAGATGCACAGACACTCTCACAGCTAGAATTTTTATTTATTGTTTTTTACACAATTTTTTGCATGAATAACTTGGTTTTATTGTATTCTTTGCCTTGGAAAGAGATTATTACATAGAATTAAATAAAAGTTTCATGAAAACATGTCAAAATCACCTGCCTTGACAATGGTAAAAGAGCATATTAGAATCAAACACAAAACTCTAAAAAGTGATAATTTCTTCATTTCCTTTGCATCGACAGGTTTGAAATCATAAATGCTTTCCCTTTTTCACCCAGAAAACATTTTTAAAAGTTAGAATTAATTAAAAAGTACATGAAACAAGTACTCAGTGCAACTGCATTGACGAAGGTGAACAGACACTTTGAGACCCAGAACTATTATTTTTGGGTTTTTTCCAAAATGTTTTGGCTTTAATAACTTCTTTTTTATTGTGTTCTTTCTTTTGTATAACTTGGAAGGAGTTTATTACAAATAATTAAATGAAAGTTACATGCAAGCAAGTCAAAATCACCTGCCTGAATAATGTTGACACGGCAGTGTAAGTAAACACAAAACCTCTAAAAATTGGTAATTCCTTTATCATGTGTGCATGGACATGTTGCAATTGTTAAGTAGACTGTATTTTTCACCAAGAAAATATTCTAATAGTTAGAATTAAATAAAAAGTACATGAGACCAGTTCACGTTGAAATGACTAGTCAACGGCGTATGCCGGGGCTCGGGTTTGCTTGCGCGTTCGCGTCTGCGCAACTATGTATATGACGTATTTCCGTTTGTGCTGGAAGCGCCAGGGTTTCTAAATACGCGTCCGGGATCAGTCCCTTAAGGGAAAGATCCGAGTACAACACCTCATAATTTTGAACCACAGTCAGATGACGAAGCAACACATGATCTAGTACTCCACTCTCCAAACTTCCACACCAATCCAACGTGAAATATTTTATAGAAGAAAACGTGTTTATTTCGCTTACTTGGTATAAAAAAAGTGTATTTTGAAACAAAATAGACGTTACTGGATACAACCATTTATTAATTAGTATTTATATTCCATTTATACATGAAAACAAGGTACTTCAGAACGGAGACGCGTGTGCTGCGAGCTGCGGCGCCGTGGGGAACTGCGTTACAAATTGCACGCAAGTTGGACGTGCGTTGCCGTATCGACGCCGGAGGCATGTGTGCAATACTCCATTGGATCTAATGTATCTCAGACCGCACTTGCGTTGCGGCAACGGCTTCGCACGTTGAAAAATCGGATGTGTGCACCGGGTCTAAGGGTACGAGAAAATAATATTGATAAGTGCGGAAAATGTCAGAAAAAAATAACACTTTTTACTCTTGTAATACCGACCAACCGGTCTAGTGGTCAAGGTGTTGGCCTCTGGATAGGAAGGTTCCTGGTTCGAATCCGGGTCAGGGCATGGATGTAAATTGTGCTATCCATTGTTAGGGTCAACGATGGTCCACCCACTGGGTGCCCCTTCACAAGTGACCATCACTTCTGGCCTTGTTTAAGGCTACAATGACTTCGGTCAATTCTGTACTGTATTGTATTTCTCTATTGTATTATGTATTGTATTTGTCTTTGCAATCTGTACCCAGCCTTGCCATTGGAAAAAAAAAACTCTTGTTATTAAAAATATAGCTATTCGTGCTTGTGTGAATTTTGCAAACTCATTTCACGTTCCCATAGGTTATAGATATCTGCTCTCTAGCGAAAATGTTAGATTTCATTAGAAAATAGAAATGAAACTGCACTATCATTGTTGGTAAATATTTGGTTGTATGGATTGAGATTCTCTTAATTCTTCGATCATCAAATGCATTTTAAGAGATAAAAATAAAGATTTTTTTTTTACTTTAATTAAAAATTGCATTCCCCCTTGGTTTTTAAAAAATGTTTTTCGTATCAAAATATTTTGAAAACGAAGGTAATTTTGGTAATTTTCAATTAACGTCGTACTAGAGGAACACAACGGGCTATTGACGACGGTCCAGGATCCATCCCCAAAGGAAAAGCAAGCGATACGGCGCAACGAGAAAAGTGCTCGTATGGTCATCTACCGTTCATGCAAGTATATGTCAAAAGCTGATCGCAAACCAAAGCGACGAAATCCCTGCCGTTCTCCGTTATGTCAGTTTTATCCATCCAAGTTGTTTCGACAAGATACATTTGTCGCCAAAATCTGATTCATTTTTCAAACGATGATAGGGTTGCTAACTTTTTCTGAGACAATTCCGGGATAAATTGAGCAAAACTGAAAATATTTATGTCGTCACTCAAACTGCAGAAAAGCTGCATTTTACAAATAAAAAAAAACTAATTTTTTCCTTATGATTTGATTCAATTATTATGTATTTAGGATTTTGGTCTTAGTTTATTGGATCAACTGATGAAATAAAAGTTTTGTCACCAGGTGGAAATCCAAAAATGTCACATATCTGTACTATTATAAGATAAAATGTTTGTCTGTGAACTGTACGCAGTGCCATGACGAATCTATGGCACTTACAATAATGAATATGGCACTCAGGTAGTCCGAACATTTTGCGATTTTTGTGTAGCGCCCGAATTTTAAAATTTAGTCTCGAATATTTAAAAATTAATTTATTAGTGTTTTCCACAATTCTTTCTTTTCTGCAGAATGTGACACACATGACACCAGAATAAAGAAACGAATTTTGCGATTTTCGACCGCTGACGTCATTTTCTTTCGAACCATGCCAAATTTTCCTATTCTAGCGTGTTTTGTTTTACGTTGTTGATAATAGCCACTTCAAGGCCATCACGGCGTTGCATGTGGAGTTCGTTTGCGAAGCAAACCAAATGAAAATACGTAGCAATCACCGGGGGTTGGCGAGCGTTAGAGAGCAGTGAAAATAACTGTCACGGGAAACGCAGTGGCTAGTAACAATAAGAAAAGATAATTGGTAATTATTATTTTATGTCGTACTAGATCAAAACAACGGGCTATTGACGACGGTCCGGGATCAATCCCTTAAGGGAAAGATTCGAGGACACCACCTCGTTATTTTGAACCACGGTCAGATGACGAAGCAACACCTGAGCTGGCACCCCAATCTCCAAACTTTCACACCAACCCAAAGTGTGGACTTTCTGCCACGACAGATTTAAGGTGCCCCAGCTGCCTCTACACAAACATCCATGATTACAAACATCCATGCTCTGGCCCGTATTCAATAAGAAAAGAAAAAATAGAACTTTTAATATAAGATCATTTGCACTTAGAGTGACAATATATAGTATTGGTTTGGGATAGTTGGGGAACGGACGTTTGATGGACACGAAGTGATGTACAATATAAAGAATTATTTTGGATTGTAGATGATATGGGTCGATATAGCTTTCTCTGAAATTCCTGGACAATTTGACTGTCGACCGAGATTTCGGACAGCAACTTCGATTCTGGGACAATCCGTGATGGTTGTCAACCTTAGATCAGGATCATGTGAGATTATCACGTTCTTCAGGATCTGGTCAATTCGGCTAATGACGTCAACCTCGTCTAGACGACTACCAGGACAGTTAAGAAACGATTTCAAATATAAGAACTGAATGCATTGAAAGGTTGGGCAAGACTTACCTTTATTCCTTGCTGAAAATGAGAAGTTTTTGTAAATTCTTGTTTCCAGGTTGTTACGAGTTAAAGCAATTTCAGATCAAGCAATTTCAGTCGATACAAGTTACTTAGATCAAAATAATTCAGTCGAGAATGCAGTCACCTCGTGTGGGATTGTTCCAGTCTCACTTCTGTAAGGGCTGTCATCCTATGTAAGGGTTGTCCGGAATATTTCCAGGATTGGATGTCTTTGATTTTACAACTGAATCACCATACAACACTTTTTAATGGAAACGTTCACAAATATATTAATCTCTTGATTCACAATACCGATAACTGTGCACTAAACAATGAACAGCAGCATGAGTTTAAATTTCTAACATAAACAAGAAAAAAAATTCAGATTTGGTGTGAAGTAGTAGTGTTGCCAATGCAGTATCAGATAGAAAGTTAAGTACTTAATTAACGTCGCTCAGGAGTAACACATGGGCTATTGTCGATGGACCGGGATCAAACCCCGAAGGGAAGGACTACAACTCGTCATTTTGAACCGCTGTTAGGCAGGTATTGTAATTAACGTCGAATGAGAACAACACATCGGGCTATTGACGACGGTCCGGGATCTATCCCCTAATAGAAAGATTCGAGGACACCACCACGTAATTTTAAACCATGGTCAGATGACGAATCAACACCCGAGCTGGCTACCCACTCTCCAATCTTCCACACCACGTCAACGTGAGGACATTTGAGGCCACGACAGATTGAACACGCACCAGCCCCCTCTGTACACGACGGTCTTTGGTTGGTTCCGAACTCGCAGTCCCCCGGTTTCTAGTCCGTTGCCTTCCTATCCGGGTTTCTGCGGCTCTAAAAACAAATGCGACTAAAAACGCGGCGTACGAGATTTGAATCTTATGGTGATGGAGCCATTTGTATTCCAGGAGCGGAACTCGAAATACAAGATGGCGATCTACTTCGCAAAGACAAACAGAAGGTATGAGAGCTTTAAAAGTTAACTTATTTCCTTTTGCGGTAGGGACCGTCTTTGGCTTTTTTCTTGTTGCCAGCCATTCGGACTCCTTTGCACCGCAGGGTTTCGAAGTTTTTTGCTACTTTTTCGAGTTCTAGCCATAACGCAGGTATTCACTTCCTGTTTTTGTGGCGGTGCGCCATTTTCTTTTTCTCGTTCTTACGCCATTGCGCTTTTTAACGTTGAAGTAATTTCGAACGATAAAGAGCGTAAATGCTTTTGGTTATGTAATACTTCTCACTCGTATTGTGCGTGTCGAAGGAAAGGAAGCCTCGAGGCTTGCAATTATTTGTGCTGAAGTAAACCAAAACTTAAAATGGTAGACGAGGTTTGTTTTCGGTATTTGGAGTTTTATGGGGCACAGACACTAGACGGACAATATCAAATAACAGTCACACACGTCATGAAAGTTTTACTGACACAGAAGACAGAAAATACACCCAGGGAGGGATGCACCTGGCAACAATCGAATCTGCACCGCCCACAACTCGAAGGTAGGGTAGATGAGGAGGGGCACTATTTTGGAATTCGGATTAATTTAAAAGATTGGAATTAGTATCAAATTAATTTAAAAGGTTTGGAATCAGTTAAGGTCCGGAGCACACATCCGGTTTGTCAACGTGCGGCGCCGCACATCCAACTTGCGTGCAATTTGTACCGCAATTCCCCACGGCGCCGCAGCTCGCTTCTTCAGTCTCCAGTACCTTGTTTTCATAAATAAATGGGATATAAATAATAATTAATAATTGGTTGCATCCAGTAACGTCTATTTTGTGTTTCAAAATATACTTTTTTTGCACCAAGTAAGCGAAATGAACACGTTTTCTTCGATAGAATATTCATCCCAAATGGAGCGAAATGAGTACTTGCGTCATTTCACGGTTATGTGTGCGTAGTTAGGCTTCGGTACCGCACGTTGAAAAATCAGATGTGTGCAACGGGCCTAAATGAACTTTAAAGGTTGGAATCAGTTGAACTAATTTAAAAGCTTTGGAGAATCAGTGGAATTAATTAAAAAGGCTTGGAATCAGTCGAATTAATTAAAAACGTTTGGAATCAGTTGAATTGATTTTAAGAGTTGGAATCTGTTGAATTAATGAAAAAGGTTGGAATCAATTGAATTGATTTAAAGGGTTGGAAAACCAGTTTAATTAAATAAAAAGGTTGGAATCCGTTGATGCAATTTAAAAGGTTGGAATAAGTTTAATTAATTGAAAAGTTTTGGAATCAGTATAATTAATTTAAAAGCTTAGGGGAAAAAACGTTTGAATTTTTAAAAAAAGGTTTGTAATCAGTTGAATTAATTAAAAAGTTTTGGAATCAGTTGAATTAATTTAAAAACTTGGGGTAAAAATCGGTTGAATTAAAAAAAAAAAGGTTTGAAATCAGTTTAATTAATTTAAAAGTTTTTGAATCAGTTTTAAGTAGTTAGAAAGGTTTGAATCAATTGACTTATAACTTAAAAAGGTTGGGAAAAAAATCACACACACAGTTCAATTAATTAAAAAGGTTTTTTATCAGTTTAATTAATTTAAGAAGTTTGGAATCAGTTGAATAAATTTAAGGTTGGAATCAGTTGCATTAATTCAATCGCTTCAATTTTATCGAATTTATTTCATAAGTTAAGATCATTTTAATTAACGTCGTACTAGAGCAACATAACAGGCTATTGACGACAGTCCGGGATCAATCCCCTAAGGGAAGAATCCGAGGACAACACCTCGTCATTTTGAACCACGGTCAGATGACGGCGAATTACTTTGAATGGTTGAAATTCTAATTATTTTAAAAGCTTAGCATCAATTGAATTTATATTGAGTCTAATTACTTTAAAAGATAGAAATAATTCGAATTAATTTAAAAGGTTGGAATTATTTGAATAATTTTGAAGGGTTATTAATCGAATTAATATAAAAGGTTGGAATGAGTCGAATAATTTACTTTGAAAATTTGGAATTGGAATTGATTTAAAGTTTGAATGAATCGAAATAATTTAAACGGTTGCAATTAGTCAATTTATTTTAAAAGCTTTTAATTATTATAATTATTTTAAACGTTGAAATAATTTTAATTAATTTTAAAGGTTGAAATTATATGATTGGTATTGAAATTTTTCAATTGCGTCGCAATGGAGCAACACAACGTGAAATTATTTGAATTAATTTAAATGGATCAAATGAATTGCAAATTAATTAAAATATTTCAAATTATTCTAATTATTTTAAAAGGTTAAAGTTATTTCAATTGGTATAAAAAGTTGGAATTAGTCAAATTATTTTGAAAAATTGGAGCCATTTGAAAAAAAAAAGTTAGGATAATTCGAATTAATATTAAAGTTAAGAATAAGTAGAGAATTAATTTAAGAGGTTCAAATAACCTGAAGCTTTTTAAAAGGTTGCAGTTATTTGGAATAAATATACATATTGAATTAGTCAGACTTTTAAAAAGTTGGAATCATTGGACTTAATATTAAAGGTTAGAGTAAGTCGAATTAATTAAAAAGGTTAGAATCATTAGAATTCTTTTAAAAGGTTGGTATCATTTTAATTAATTTAAAAGCTTGCAATTAGTCTAATTATGTTGAAAACTTGAAATGTGTTGAATTACGCAAAAAGGTTGAAATTATTCAAATTAATTACAAATTTTGGAATAAGCCGAACTATTTAAAAACATTATAAATGATACAAATTAATTTAAAAGGTAGAAAAGCTAGCATTTAAAGATTTGTTGTAACTTTAAATGTGGTTAACAAGAGAGAGAGAGAGAGAGAGAGAGAGAGAGAACTGAATATTTTTAACAATTTCTTAGCGGGGACATTTACGTACATTTCAATTCAATTACATTCAGGATATTTGTGTCCACCTTGTAAATTTACAGTAACTTATTTGTAAAAATTAAGATACCTATGTTTAATTCCCAAAACTTTTGTAAGAAATGAACAATGCCTTAACATTCTGAAGTCAAATTGATGCACAAATTAATAAATAGTCGTCTTGTAAATGCACTAACTAATTGAGACACAATTGCTGAAAATGCTAGATTATACGTGTAAAGTACAGATAATTACTAAGTAAGAGTAATGTAAAATTTTGACGTAACACACACACACACACACACACACATGTCTACTTGACGAAACTTTCAAACTTACTGATAAGCTTTAGAAAACATTGGACACCTAAAAAATTTACGTCGACCAACCGGTATAGTGATTATCCCGGACCGTCGTCAATAGCCCGTTGTGTTGCTCTAGTACGACGTTAACTAAAATTACCAATTACCATTACCTTAAATCTGTCGTGGCCGAAAGTCCTCACGTTGGGTGGGTGTGGAAGTTTGGAGAGTGGGGTACCAGCTCAGGTGTTCCTTCGTCATCTGACCGTGATTCAAAATTACGAGGTGATGTACTCCGATCTTTCCCTTAAGGGACTGATCCCGGACCGTCGGCCGACCAACCGGTATAGTGGTTAAGGTGTTAGCCTCTAGATCGGAAGGTTCCTGGTTTGAATCCGGGTCCGTGCATGGATGTTTGTAAGCGTATGGTGTAGAGGCGGCTGGTCCTTCTTAAATCTGTCGTGGCCGAAAGTCCTCACGTTGGGTTGGCGTGGAAGTTTGGAGAGTGGGGTGCCAGCTCAGGTGTTGCTTCGTCATCTGACCGTGGTTCAAAATTACGAGGTGTTGTCCTCGGATCTTTCCCTTAAGGGACTGATCCCGGACCGTCGTCAATAGCCCTTTGTGTTGCTCTAATACGACGTTAACTAAAAATTACCATTACCATTACCCGGACCGTCGTCAATAGCCTGTTGTGTTGCTCTAGTACGACGTTAACTAAAATTACCATTACCATTACCAGCAAATATTTTAATTGTATTTGTTAGCTACGAGTGTAGGTAATTTAAAGTCACACTATAGCAACACCATGGACTATAGGCGACTGTCCAAGATCAATCCCGAACCGAAAGATCAGAGGACAACGCTTCGCCATTTTGAACCACGGTCAGATGACGAGGTCAACCCACCTCTCCACTGTGGACATTCGCGGCCACGAAAGATTTGACCAGTCCCCATGTACACGATGGTCTTGAGACCGTAAATAACATTCTCCCCGGGGCACTGCTGATATACACCGACGGAAGTAAAAACAAGTTTAATAAATGCTGAAGTGGGGGTCTACATCAGAACCTACCCATCTCCTATCGAATTGAAGATTAAAAACCCAGATTTTTGCTGTGTCTTCAGGTCAGAGCTGATTGCGATTGCGGGTTGAGATCCATTGAGAGGAATTGGCACTCTCAGCGACATTTGGATTCTGACTGACTGTCGCAGTGCCATTCAACATTTCCATCAAGATTTCCATCCTGGACAACCTCCGATGGCTATCCAAACACCATGAGATCTTCCTGCAATGGATCCCCTCTCACGTGTGAGTCATGGGAAATGAGACTACTGACAGACTGGAAAAGGAGGGTAATGACATTCCCACACCCAACTCCTCTGCTTTGACTTTTTTGAAAGTCTACTCAAGAAAAAATATCCAGTACCTTCACATTTGGAGAACTCCTCCCTCACATGACTGGTATAATATGAAAAAACATTGTCCTTTCAATTTGACAGCTCGGCGAACCATTTTTTCTAAACTCATCAGTAGACATACTAGGTGTCTTAGATTTGTGCAGGGTCACAAGACCTTCTCTATCTGAACTTCATGAAACTCTGTGCAGGCCTGCCCCTCTCATCTCTTGAACTGCATCGGGGAGTCTAGAGAGGATCTCCTACTGGATCCCCTCCGGATTTGTGACTTTCTGCATATCCACGGACTCATGGACTTGGTCTAGCCTCTGGCTAGACCTAGGGTATAAGAAACAACAACACGATGGTCTTTGACTGGACGAAGAGTCGAGCACAGGTGCTATCCCCGACTCTTACCTTCCGTATCCTGGACCGTCGTCAATAGCACCTTGTGTTGTTCCAGGGCTACGTTAATTAGCATAATACCACTGATAACCCCACAGCAAATGGTCATGTGACATTGGTTCAACATGACGAGGCGAGGTTTGAATCGGAGGGTGGGGGGTGAAAAGAGAAACGAGGTAGATTTTTACCTCCTTCGGTGCCCTGTCAAGGTCGACTGCTTGGCTCGAAAAACTGAATTCGTTTCCCCAAAGGGAAGTGCCCTGAACAAATATTTGAGGGTAGAGATTGAAAATTCCTACACCAGGGGCCGACCAACCGGTCTGGTGGTTAAGGTGTTAGCCTCTAGATAGAAAGGTTCCTGGCTCGAATCCGGGTCAGGATATTTATAAGCGAATGGTGTAGAGGAGGCTGGTGCACCTTCAAACTGTCGTGGTCGAAAGTCATCACGTTGGGTGGGTGCGAAAGTTTGGAGAGTGGGGTCCCAGCTCAGGTATTGCCTCGTCATCTGACCGCGTGTTCAAAATTACGTGTTGTCTTCCGATCTTTCCCTTAGGGGATTGATCCCGAACCGTCGTCAATAGCCCGTTGCTGCTCTAGTAAGACGGTAATTAAAAATTACCTTACCTTCCAAGTGGTCTACTAATAGCCCGTTGTGTTGTTCCAGTGCAACGTTAAAATATCTACCTAACAACATACAACTGGGCTAACACGACCCTGCCTACCGTATGAGAAATAATTGATTTCAAGTCTTATACCGCGTCCATACCTTGAGAAACAGCAAATACTCTGTCACACCTTTAGTTCTGTACAGAAAGGTTAGTTAATGGTTGCAGAATGTTCCAGGGAGCAGTCTGAGTATATTAGAGAATGGAAATGTATCGACCGTTGTTACAGCGGTTCAAGTGGATGATGTTTCTTTCAGTCAAGTCCCAAATGCACAGTCGTCATCGCGGTTTGCGTTTTCTCTACAGTGCGAATGTCGCCACCGCAAGTGTAGTTGCGGATCAGAGGTTTGAGTTGCTGTTTTTGTAAGTACAGACGTGGTATCGAACACAAAACAGAGCTTGTAAAGAGACACACACACACAACAGAGACCAGAACATTTCATACACAGTACGAGCCTTTATTGTATACGACACAGGAAAATCTTTTTCTTGCACAAAATAGTGTCATCCAGCGTCTTTGAGCTTGGGTTGGTGTGACGACAGGGTGACATGCAGTATACAACATTAACACAAAACAACATGAATAGATGCAGTACAAATCTCGGAAAGTAGTATGTACAACCTATGCTGTGCGATTACCGTGCGCCGATTCTACATGCTTCCTCAACTACCAAACTAGCCTTCGATTTAGAACCTAAACGCTCCTGCAGTAGGTCTTGCTCATGTGTGGGTCACAATCCCACGTGTTGTGTTCTATCCGATGTGTGAGTTTATTCGAGTTGGAACGGTGCTTGTTGTGATGGGTGAATGCACTTTTTCGTCTTTCTAGATCCAGCTTTGCTATGGGTGCGGTTTTTATTCTCCACGAAATCTAGTCGTGATTGGGCACTTGAGAGCGCCGAGTGAATTCAATAAGTAGGACGTGTGTCTCGGGTCAAGAAAATACTGCTACGGAACATCGAAGCGATTAAGATGCAAGAGATGCGTTGGTGCGAACATGCGTAAGGGGAATGTAAAAATTGAAAAACCGTCGAAACGATACTACAAAGATCTTAACAACTTCGTTCATCGCGCAAAACGCTTCTTTAATGGCACTTTCAAGACGGCCAACATCATGACAAAAGTCACAAGAGACAGCAGTTGAAATGTGTTGATACAAGAATTAGAAACAAGCCTTTCAAGGCCGCGTGTAAAAGAGAGGATGCACTAGCGTTGTCGACTGGTGTGTTCGACAATGCAAAAGTAGGTAGGTAATTGAATTAACGTCGCACTGGAGCAATACAAGGCTATTGATGAAGGCCCCGATTCACTCGCGAATGAGAATAGGAAATGTCAGAGAAACTTATTTTGTACATTGTGGAACACACTAGTGAATAACTCTAATGCTTTTGCCCTTGGTGTGCAAAGGCTTAGTCACTTGAAGTCATGTCCTAAGGCATCATGGTGGCGAGAGGGTATAACGGCGAAGTACGACGGGAGTATATATTCCTGGTAGGACAACCCAAGGCGTGAAGGCTGAGCTGCTTCACCCTGCTAATATAAGTTGAGCGGGTGGCTGAGTCGGACAGCTACAGAGATGACTACCACATCTTAGGTTCAATAGCAGACGCACTCCACCCATAGGATTAGTTAAAAACCCATCTGCCATTACTCCAAAACTTTTTCGAAAAGACTCAATGACTTGGAGTAATATTTTCACTCAGGGATAAGAAAGAAGGCTTAGTTAAAAACCCATCTGCCAATACTCCAAACCTTTTTTTGAAAAGACTCAATGACTTGGAGTAATCTTTTCACTCAGGGATAAGAAAGAAGGCTTAGTTTAAAAAAAACCTGACAAGACTATTCTAGAACAACATATTCAAATCTGTCTCTCTTCTTGTGGCTTTGGCGCAGCTTGTCCGTTTTTGGACCTTGCGCCATAAAACCCCAAAATCCAATCCTTCTTGTGGCTTACTTCTGTCCTGATGAAAGATTGCGTCTTCCTCCACCGAAATGTCCACCGGTGAACTAACTGCACCCCGACGAAAGTTTTCAAAGCTTGATCATTCGAAGGTTTTCTCGATTTTTACTATCCAATTTGTCTAAGGTGTTTATCCGTGTGTAGGAAAGCTTGGGCTATAGTAATTAAAGGGATTGAAATTCCCAAAAATTAGATTTGCCCAATATGGGCAATTTCTCTTTAGAAATGAAAACACCTAACTTTAACAGAAAAACACTAGTTATATTGAACTTGTAACAAAATGTCACATTTAGCTTTGAATGTGCGACGTAATTATATCTCCAACCCTCGATGCGTATAACAGTACGACCTACAATTGGTGCAAGAATATATTTCAAAGCGAGGTTGGATTTGTTTGAGGCAACAAATAATAATGTCGAGTTACTTAAGGTTTCAGGGTGGTTTCAACAATTGGCACAATCAGTGAAAAGAAATACAGTAAAACCTCGATCAAGTCGTCACTCATGGGGACAAGAAGTTTTAACGACACAAGGGACACAGAACATGCTGCTTCGATGGCTCTATTAGTGGTCCGTATTATAATTAACACAATTATTTGTAGTAAAGGCAAGGTTTATTGACAATAAATATAACAAGGTGATGGAAGGGCCATTTTATCAATTTCATCAGGTTTAAGAAAGCACCTAACACCTCAGTGTTCTGAAGGCCATCCAGCGCCCTCTACAATATATGGGAGACAACAGTACACTTTGAAGACTTTTTTCTTCCAAATTTATAACAAATGGATTAGTGTAACTTATTCTAATACACATTAAATATCCATTGCAACAAAAATTTCCTTTTCACTTTCACAATAATCAAAATATTCCATTTTCATAAAAATATTTTACTACTTTCAAATTCTCACACATCAACTGCAAATTTAATTTGTTTTCAAATACTTCTTTTATTTAACTTCCATTAAGCATTCCCCTCAAATTTGTTATTTATTTTTTGCAAACATTTTTGTAACACTGGAAAACAAAAAAAAAGTCAGTTGATTTCATCAATTTTTCATAAAAAAAACTATTCCTCCCAATTCTTATTCCATGCACAAGTATATCATAACAAAACATTTTCTACATCAATTACATATAGCCTTTTATTACATAAAATTAGTCATGAAAAATAGAAAGCTGAGAAAAGCACTTTAAAGTCTTAAATGGCTTTCAGTCCTTACATTCGAAAGAAAGCTATTACTATCTAAATCATGTAGCTACTGTCATAAAATAAACAGATTCTTTGAAGTTGTATAATTAGTAAAAAGATAACAAATTCAAATTCGACATTTTGGTCATTTTTAGGGTACTGTGCCTCTTTAAGCGACGTAAGTACAAAATGTTCTCACTACATTACAGTAACGATCATGTTTTAAATTTATCATGGTATCCCATGACTTTGTGGATTCAGTCTCTTGAGTTGACGTATAGAAATTTCGGTACTTTTACGACGATGGATTTCATGATTTTGGATTTACCAAGGTAATGGACAAGTGGCAATACTAGTTTTCCAAGAAAGAAATATTGTTCACAAAAAAAATGTGTTCGAATAACCCCCTAATGAAATTAAACTGCGATTCGAAGTCAAAAGGGTAATGTAGTTTCGTCCATGCCCGGAAGAAAAAGGTCCTCCAAATAAAAACGCAGTTTACCGGATACCTTTCATTCCTGCCGATCGATTCATTTATTGATGATGTCAAAAGCTAACGTCTATTGAATTCTTTGAATTACGGCCTTCAAATGAATCGCAACACAACGGCAGATTGGAAAGTTATATGCGAGAAGTGTCTTAATTGCACTCACAAAGCAATAAAGTAAAATGGCGCCAACAAAAAACTCGTAGAAACAGCACCAAGAAACAAGAAAAAATGCGCCAAATTAGCGCCGGAGTTTATTCGTATGACTGCAACGAAAAAAGATGCCAAAATATCTAATTCTTTCTAATGTTTCAGGACCTTGTATTTTATTACGCGTGAAAGAATTTTCTCATTTTCACGATTTTTTTCTCAATATATGGCTAAATTTTTTAGGGTAATCTAATTCTCCAAGCGTTTCGACACGATATTTTTTCTGAGATCTGGTCAATTTGGAAGACAAGAAAGACTTCTTACAGAGAGACAAAACTGACCTGTAACTCCAAAGGGAGTAGCGATCCAAGTAGGGAAAACAAATTGTCCATTTCCCAAGAACAGGCAGTTGTCTGGAACATGCTTTTGCACTAGAGACTGATCACTACATGGCAATTTTAAACGCGAAGAAAAACCACCAGGTGAGTGGTGAAAGTACTGCAATATTGTTGTCGACATCTTTGTAGCAGATCCTTGTCGAGCACAGTACATCCACTTTCATTTACGATTTAAAATAAATCCAACTAAAAATTCGATTTCATTTTATTTGACACAAACCCTGTATGTTTTAGGGTCCGTCGTGGCTCGATGGGTATGCCCACTGCACTAGCAACCTTCAAGTCGGTGCAGGTTCGATTCCTGTCAGGAGCAGTCCTCCTTGGGTGTATTTCTCTTTTTTGCGGCAGTAAAACTTTCATTGTTTCATTGTGTGTATTTATTACTTGATAGTGTATGTCTTGTGTCTGGCGCAGCATGACCAAGTATGGCCCTTGTGCGCCATAGAACACCAATAAGCCAACCAACCTTTGCGAGCTGTAGATAGCGCAGGTTCGATTCCCTATAGGTTTACTTCTATCTTCCGAGATCGTTGCTTGCCTCAATTTGACCTTGAGCCGTAGGGTCCTTGAGCAAAAAAACCCTCAAAACCAACTAACTCTGCATGTTTTGAAACCTCTCCCAGTGACGAATTGGTTCATTGGGTCAAATGGGTATGCAAGGGCCATATCGGCCACATTGCGTCAAACACAGGACAGATAGTATCGAGGTATAGACACACACAATGAAAATTTTACTGGCGTCGAAGGGGGAAATGCACACGGGTGGAATGGAACCTACAACTGTCATCAAGGTAACGAGTTGATTGATGTAGCATTTGAATCCATGACGAATCAAAGGGAGTTTGATTGCACTGGCGGTCTACGGTAACTCGATGAGGATGCAGAAAAATGTCGACTTATGAGAGATGACGAGTAATCGAGGTTTTACTGACACAGAAGCATAAAGTGGCCTTTTCCGAAGGCATGAGCAGTTTCGCACATTTTAATGCGGATATTTTCACAAATCCAGACAGATTAAGCGTTGGACGTTTATAGATTTCGGAAGAAAGGAACTGAGGATTTTGTTTTCGTCGTGTAAACGTAAAATAGTGATGTAGCGTAGAGACTCGTATAATGTGCGTTTTCAATTGAGCGGATTGTAATAATTTGAGCTCGGTTCGCTTAGAATAACTAAATTGAAATACGACACTTGATATTAAGGGGATTTGCTACTTATATTTTGATAAAATAATAATATATTTTTTTTTTTGGGGGGGGGGCTTTTATTGACGAAACTATGCAATGTGGGAAATTAATATTATATAATTATTTATAATATTATACATAATTATAATAAAAATAATATTTTATTACTTTTCAAACATCACGAATACTAAACCTGCTCGACTTTAATTTCCGTGGTTGGCATAATTTCTCAACATCGGGTGACGTTAAACCAAAATAATTCAACGGAGGATTACGTCATACTCTTATGTGTGATGAGCCAGAGCAAAATATATTTTTAATATTTATATGTAAGGTGACTTCTCAGTTACAAAATCATCCATTTACCTCAAAAAATTGACCGAGTTCTTTGTTATCTTTTTCCGAGTCGCACGGAATCCAATGTTGTTAAATCCAAAAAACAAAAATTGAGAAAAATATATTTTTAATACAGCAGTACTCCAATTATCCGAACTCTAATCCTCAGCTAGTCAGCTAGTAAGCCGTATGAATGCTTTGACACAGCGCAATTTGACACAAGCAATTCGAAATCCCCATAGGAATAACATAATATTAAGGTCGATTCGCACGAAATTTGGTACTCATTCCTTAGAATCCTAGGAAACATCTTTTGTGTATAAACTGCCTACGATTTGACCTGGATCTGCACAAGGGTAAAATCTAAATCCCAAAGGAGTAACATTGTCATATTTACCGATCAATTCTAACAACGTAACAGACCGCCTTTCTGGCTCATCAAAGCGGTAAAAGAATGCATGTCAAGCCAATAGATTCAAAGATACCATACCAACCACCAGAAAAATAATTGTTCAGAGAAGAACGCGTTTAAAATCGACATCTGGGCGCGACTGGCAAGGACTGTTATTGGGTCAATTCAACGAATTTTGACATGCAATTTGGCATACAGGATCCCCTAAAAATAAAGCGAATTTTAAAATACCAACTATAAAAGTTTCTATTGAAAATTTTTTGTTTTAACATCCCCTTTTCATTGACTGGTTAGCACTTTCCAAAATAATTTTTAAGTTGATTTCTTTTTCCTTTCGTATGAAAATAAGTTTCCTTGTAGGAAATTATGTTCTTGTTGCTATAGGTATTAAAATTCTTGACTCGCAAAAGGCGCCGACTCACTTTTGAAGATAAAATAGTCTTCTTAAAGTTGTGCTTTTGGGCTTTTGAAAATTTTGAAATTGAATGTAGGTCATATTCTAAAGTATTTTGTTATCACCGAGGTTTCTTGAGTAAAAACCTCTTTTTGAGCTTTCGCCATTTTAAAAAAAGGCTTCGATTAGGTTAAAGAAATGCTTCTAAGAAATAAATTATTTTTTAAAATAGAAA
The DNA here is from genome assembly GCA_947359465.1 of Metellina segmentata. NCBI lineage: Eukaryota > Metazoa > Arthropoda > Arachnida > Araneae > Tetragnathidae > Metellina > Metellina segmentata. The sequence goes on along the minus strand of OX375880.1, from coordinate 6,909,852 downwards.
AAATGTGGACCCTCATTGGAGATGAAATGTTCTGCTGAGTATATTCTAGATCTAAACCGAAATTAAACTACGAATAGATACTACGTCATTTTCAGCATTTTAAAAGTTAAAAGTTCTTTAACGTACTTTTCTGACCTTGAGAGATGACGTTAACTAAAAATATTAAACATCTGGCCTGGAGAGAATAAGTCCAATCCATTTTTATACGTTAGGGGTTATTTAAAAGTACAAAACTTCCCTGTGCTTATCATTTTTTTAAAGAACAACTCATCTTGTCACGTGCCGAATATGTTCAATCAAATGATACTACTTTATGCTGAAATGTACAGTTAATTTACATAATCTGAAATAGATGATTCTACATCAAAGAAAGCAGTTTCATTTCTAAAGATTACACTTGACACTCATTTTCCTAGAAAGAGAAAAAGGTACAAACGTACTTTCTAAACAGAATAAAATACCTGATTTTGACAATAGTTTCGTTTTCAAGATGAGAAATGTATTAGGATTGCACTAGCCGAAAAATCAGTTTCGAGCATACATCTCGTACAACGAAATCTGACCCATTTCGTTAGTGATATATTTCGTCATAAATATATCGCCGATTTTTAAAGTCAGGTCGTTTTACCTCTAATGACGAGATATATCGTCCATAAATATTTGATCCGTTTCTTCTAATGACAAGATGACTCATTTAAGACAATCTTCGGGAGATTTAAATACATACATCTCTCATTTTGGGAACGTTTAACATGTTTAGAAAATCTTATTCTATTTTTAAAGACTAATACTGACTGTCGAGTGTATATAAAATGGCAAATTATCGTAGTGAACATATCATCGAAGGCTAATTTACGTTTAACCTCAGTCTAAAAAAGAATAAGCTATCTTAGGCTTAATAATTCTATTTTAGATGTTCATATTCAATTGGTTTTAAGATTTTAGTTTTCCCGTTCGAAATAAAATAAACAAATTGAGCAAGTTCTAAAAAAACACTAACATGCTCTGAAATAGTTGACAAATCATTGCACAATCATATTCACTTGTCGTTATTCTGAAGTACACAAACAGTTTTATTTTGAATGCATACATTTTCTTCATAAAAATGACTGAAACTTACATTCAAGAGATCTGATAATGATTCAACATAGCTTTGTTAAAGTTGTTTGGAGTTGGAGAGCTTTACGATTTGCGAAATAAAAAATTATAAAATGTTGAAGCTTTTAGCCAATTTTGGTTTGAGTTCCCATGTTTACACACGTACATTTCCACACACGAAACTTTTATGGGTCGAGATTGTAAAGCAACACTCAAAAAAGAATCGTTGCATATTTAACGCTTCCATCCTCTACACGCAGTAAGCGGAATAGAACAACCGGATCTTCAGTATTTAATGAAAGTTCTCCCATAAACAGTTGTGAAATATAACTTAAAAAGTCAAACCAAAGCATCGTCTAAAACGCATAAGAGGAACATAATTATAAAAAACAGATTATCAAAACCTTATAAGAGATAAAATGCCTGCTTTTGTGTCACTACATATTTTTATTGCAATAGTTTGGGAGCATTAGTTAAGAAAAGGAAATTGAAATGACATTAAAATTGCATTCTCTAAACACCTTTTAGTTTTCTTAGAGTAGTTTTCCAACGATATGAAACCGAGTGCAACGCTAGACAACCAAAAAGTACTTATGGATATAAGGTGCACTGCATTGAAAGTGAACTTTTTCAGTGATAACTAACCTTCACTACTGTACTCCAAGAATTTATCAGTGACTGAATTCGATAGATTCCAGTTGAGTACGACCGCATTAAGGTATCCGGACATCTTCGAGATCCTTTTTTTTAAATGTGGTATAAAAACATTTTAACTGATATTTTTATGTTTAGTGCTATTAAATAGCATTGACCTATAAATATTTAAAATGTATGTTAACAATTTTGTAAAAATGATAATTATGTATGAAATTTTAAAGAACATTTTCAAAACTTTCAAATGTGCTACATGAAAATCTATTCAACCCATTTGAAAAATAGTGCTACCAAAATAAATTTTACAAGCGATCGAAAAATAAATACAAGATTTTTGATAGTTTTACTGTCCTGTTTCTTGAATAAATGGCCATAATTGAAAAACTTTTCAACTCAGCATAATTATTCTAGTTCATTCCCTAGACAATATTACAAAGAACACGTTCTCAAAGTTTTACGAGCATCCATCCATAACTTTTTGTGTTATAACATTTGAAGTGAGGAAATAATGCATAAATATTAATTTAGAGTAAAACATAGTTTGAAGTGTATCGTTGTGCTCTCTCTTGCTTTTACTGTTTGTGTAAACAATTTTGTTCTTCACTTCTCTTTAAAAATGTTCACAGCATTTCCAAAAGAGGAATCATTTAAACATTTAAGAAACCTTTCTAAAATTATATTTGCAAAAAAAAAAAGTAAGTTTTAAATTTTAATTTTGACAGTTTTTTTCGTCTTTTAACGGGGCAACTTCCAGTGTTTTTCATTCCTACTTCTGGTTTTCCCCCGCCTTGATTAAAATCTTAATATGTCTGTATCTAATTAACTTAGAAAAAATATATTTTGGAAAGTGAAATAAATACTCTATCAAATAAGACCGAAACGTGTTTTGTAATTTTGGGTCAAAAATGACATTTTTAACGTGTTTGGATACCTTAAGATAACGATTAAGATTCTGTATGCGTGGTCGTGCAATGGATGGCAACCGTAGACAGTTCTGTGTGTAGCAGTCGTTTGAATAGAAGGCTGAAGGACAACTAAAAGAGAAGCTGTAAAAGGAATATAAGCAGTGTATTTTACCTCAGATCTTTTGACAGATGTTGGACGTTGTGTGAATTGCATTGCTAGTTCATCTTTTTACTGTGGACCATCCATTGAAGTGTGCGTTGATTGTAGCGAACGACCTCTAGAACTCGTCGGAAGCGCAATTCGCCTAACTCGAAAGCGCGGGTCTTCAAAACAGCGTCCGGGTCATCAATATAGCCAGAGCGTGTCAACGCAGTGCAATTTTCCTTACAATCCAAAAGCATTTCTCGGTAGAGTTAGGTTGCACTACTTAATACTGTAGGTTAGTTTTTGCAGTGGTGGCTCAGTTCACCACGGGTCTCAACGAATACTCGAGTTAAAATGCTTACACTTATGATGGTTGTCCTCGAAAACGACAAAGATAGAAAAACTCTCAATCATCGGCAATGCAATATAAAACTGTTCTGTTAAAAGGATGGTTTTGTGTATCTAAAAATTTCAGCGCAGGTACCATTCCATATAGCAATAGCATTCTCAACTATTGATGTTAATCGAATGATCTGTACATAATTTCCCAAGCATGGTTTACCTGAAGCAGCAGTGTTTATCTAATGAGGAATTCTCAAATGTATTGTACAAAAGTTACAATTTATAAAGAATCGGTTACTACATCACGAAGCACATACTGGTCATATCTGGCAACAGGAACCATGTAATTTAAAGTCCATTCCGTGAGTACATTTTAATCCACAGTTTAGTAGCCCTCCGAGTGGCTTCGACGAGATATCTCGTCCAACAAGATCTGGCCTATTTTGCTTACGACGAGATGCCTCGTCATCAGGAATTGAGTTCTGAATAATGAATATATTGCCTTTTTTTTATGATGGTGAGATTTAGAGACCTGGTCAGTTTCTTCTCATGGCGATATATCTCGTCCAAGATGTGGTTAGTTTCGATGATGACGAGATATCTCGTCGAGAAAACCGCCAGGAGGGTGGAAGGAGACAGTACTTTCAAAATCAATCTTTAAAACATTTTAGCGTTGAAAACGAATCGATTTCAAACTTTGTAGTTAGAAAAAATAATTTTTCAATTTTGAACATTTTTTCGATGGAGTGCGATATACAGCATAAGTATAGTTGAGGTATCGTATAAGTATAATAGTTATTAGGTAAACATAGTTAAGTTGATAATTAAAATGTTTTTTTTCTGTTTCCAGTTTTCTGACATTCTTTTGATTTCCAAATTATTCATTGCGCATTACGATTTCGTTGAAATATTTTTCTTAGATAATCCTATAAATCTGTTTCTATCTAACTAACTACGAAATATTCATCTCCCTGCCAAAGTTAGAAAAACTTCGTTTTAGAAATATAGCTTAATGTATGCTTTCTTGGGTGTTTCATTACAATTTGTTTAACAGTTAAGCGATATAGTTACCAAATGAAGTTAATGTGACACATTTCGTTACACCACCACTCCAAAAGCACCAATCTGCATTTTGGCGATTTTCATCTAACTGCTTTTCTCACGTTTCATTTCATATTTCACGTTTCATACCACGACACATCCACGAAGTATCAAAACTTTCAGTGCGACTTTTCGTAGAAACGCCAATTTTGCAGATTGATGCCTTTGCTGTGATGCTAACGATAATAACGATAAAATGTTTTGACAGTTAATGGAACCAGTGCACAAATATCTTTTAAAATTTCGATTTTTTTTTTATAAATTTAAATAAATATACAATTCTGTTTAAAAGGATATATTAATTATGGACATACGTTAAGAAGTATTTTAAAAAATCTTTTGAAAAATACCTGTACGTACGTGAAGTAATGTCAATTTTATGCTATAAACTTCACTATCTCGAAATGTGTATTTTTTCAATGCAAGGAGCATTTTCCCAGTCTATTTATTCAAGCAAATATAAAAATGGTTTACAAGAGCAACATGCCCAACCACATATTTTAACACGGATTTTTTTTTCTTTTATCTGCTCAGAAAAGTTCATTTTAATTGTTAAAAAAGGATGAAGATTGGTCATTAAAAAAGAGCTAAAGATAAAAAATATCAAAATTTAAAATTTTAAGTTTTTTTAAATTTTATGAGTTAAAATGTTTAAAAGTGTATTCATAACCTGTATAAGAAAATCAATACACACATAAAATATTCTGAGAAAATATTCCTTAAAATTTGACCATTTCAACATTACGGATAGCACTACCAATCCCCTTAATGCGAATGGAGCCCATGAAGTTTCGATAATTTATCAAATATTTTGACAACGGATCCGGTAATACCTCTGAACAACTCAATATTCTTGGGCCAGACTTTATATTAGGCAGTAGAAAAGTAGTTCAATAGAGAGAACAAACAGTCCGCGCGAATTTTATAACAGTCGGATATTAACCTCAAAAGTTTGTTTTGAAAGTCCAGTCTCCTTAAGACAAGCCCTCCAGTTCTCATATTTTGAGAAAATAATTTCAAAATTGCTATGTACTAGGAAGCATCCGGTACAATGCCGTTGAAGAGCCATACTAATAAACTTCGGCGCCAATTTGGCCTATTTTTGCTTATTTCTTGGCACTATTTGTCTCCATACCAGCTTTTCATTTTTGGGTGCCATTTTAGCTTATTCCTTTGCGAGTGCAATGCATTTCATGATTTGGGATTTGACAAGAGATGAACAATCAGCAATGGTATTCAAGAAAACAATATACTTCACACAGAAAGATTGTGTTTGAATACCCCGTAATGAAATTGAAATTTGACTTGATCGAAAGGATGATGGAAACTTCATGCCGGGAAGAAAAGGTATTCGGACAAAAATGTAGTTTACAGGTTCACGCATTCTATTCGTTACTGAAGCACGATTCATTTATTTATGGTGTCAAGAGTTAACGTCGATTAAATTCTGGGAATTAAAACCTTCAAATAAATCACAACACAACGGTCGATTGGAATAATTATATACGAGAAATGTGTCGATTGCATTCACAAAGGAATAAGCTAAAATGGCGTTAAAAAACAGAAAGCTGGAATGGAAACAAAATACGCCAATAAGCAAAACGGATCGACATTGACGCCCAAGTTTACTGGTAGGGCTATAACGAGAAAGTACTAAGTGTCCTAGTATGCTGCCACACTAGTTCAGAAGACGGCATCCCCAAGTTTACCACCCCCCAGGGTTAACGATTGTTGAAATCCAGCAATTGATAAAATGCAATTTATAATGATCGGATCCCTGGCAACAGTTTGATTGGATCACGTTGTTATTAGCATTGTCGAATCGGATACTTGCATGCCCAGATCAGCTCTGATGAGTTGACAGTTGAGTCACCACATTTTGTATGAACCTATAGTCAGGCACCTCTGACAAGGCAGGTCGAATCCAGCCAAAGACTGCCGTGTACAAAGGGGAAATACTGCATGTTAAATCCGTCGTGGCCTCAAATATCCTCATGATGGTGTGGTGTGGAAGTTTTGAGAGTGGGATATCACCTAAGTGTTGTTTAGTGATCTGACCGTAGTTAAAAATGACGTGGTGTTGTCCTCGGATCTTTCCGATAATGCAGGTCACGGAAGCCCGGTTGGAAGAGTAACGGATTAGCAACCGGAGGGTTGCGAGTTCGAATTCGAAGTCAAAGGGGGCTGGTGCACGTTAAGCCTGCCGTGGCCTTAAATTTCCTCAGGTTGGCATGGTGTGGAAGTTTGTGCCATCTCAGGCTTGACCTCGTCATCTGACCGTGGTTCAAAATGAAGAGGTGTCGCCCTGTGATCTTTCACTTCGGGAATGATCCCAGAACCATCGCATATAGCCCGTTGTATTGCTGTAGTGCGACGTTAATTTAAATACCTACCCACGAGAGGGTACGTGGTGGGTGGATGAGTCAATTCTTTAAATAAGGTGATAGGTTGTATACGTAAATAAAAGCGCTGGCGCCTGTAGTGTGGATTCAAGTACTAAATTTATCATTCGGTGCCGTGTTTATGATTTAGTGGGGGGAAAACCATCCACAGCGACCTCCATTCATGCTTTTGCCATCAGAAGACCTCTTCTCAGTGTCTTTCTCACCTATTCAAAGACCAACTGACCCAAGATCGACAGCCTTCGCTTAGAGGTCGCACTAGATTCGTTCACTGAAGACAGGTGAAACGTAAACAATTCATTCCCACAATTGTCATCTTTATCTGGGATTACGGTTTTAAGTATATTCGAAATGTACTCATCCAGGGTCATGTGCCTCCTCACCAGAGCAGCGCTGTGATTGCGTGACAATGCTGCGGTAACCGAGCAGTAGAACTGCTTGATATATCACTGGCATCGGAAGTTGATTATTGTAATGTTGGATCGCCATACAACAATCGTCAACTCACCCACACGACTTGGAGACATCGTCTTCTTGATTGGCATGGCTCCTCAAACTCCGACAAAACACAAAATCAAACAGAACGGTGCACAACATAAACTAGTGATGGAATGTTATTTTGATAGCAGTTTAAATAACAGTGTTATGCAAGATCGAATGAAATTTTGAATTTAAACATTACAACACCTGAGAAAACGTAATATATATGTATATTTTTATCAATTAAATAATGGTCAATTTAAAGAGTTCATACCAATTAAAAACAACAGTTAACCTTCAAATTTAGTTGCTAAATTTGTGTTAGCAACTAAGAAACAAGACTTGTATATTAGCTGTTAGTTATAAACTGTTATCGTAAATTGTGAATAACACTCAACAATGTCGCACAATAACAGGTTAGCCTATTTCTAAAAAAAGCTGTGAAGCCTCGATACAGTACCGTTCTACCACCTCGAGAAGAAACTTCGTCACGCCTCTTTTTAAGGAGAGTTCATTTCCATCCGGGTAGGGCCCCTCTTGCAAATGATGGAACCTTACCAACATTATCTTTGTGCTCGACGCAATCTATGTTAAAATTCTTCATACGGGACACGTTGATGCCAAACAGGTCGCTAAAGTACCCATCCCGCAGAAGTTCAGTAGTCACTTAACTCAAATAAGGTAAACGGAGTCGTCCGCTACCACGTGACTCATGTTTCATCTCATGGTGGACGGACACTAGGTACTACTGCCCAGTCACTCTGCTCAACCCCGGGATTTATATGCTGGTAATTCTCGGTAGAGGAATGGCGATAATTACGTCGTGGAGGAGGGCGTTATTATCAGTCTAATAACGAGAACTGCGCACGACATAAAGTCTGGTTGGTAGTGGTCAACAAGGACAGGGGGCCGCTTTATTCCAGTTAGAAAAGTTGCAGAAATGCAACGGGAAGGTTGCGAATTTGAAACTAGGTCCAGCGAAAGACCGTCGTGTACACGGGGGCAGGTGAACGCTGAATCTGTCGTGGCCTCAAACGTTCTCACCGTGGTGTGGTGTGGAAGTTTGGAGAGAGGGTTATCTTCGCCATCTGATCCTGTGATACAAAATTACGCGGTATAATCCTCGGATCTTTCACTTCGGGTTAGACCCCGGACCGCCTCCAATAGTCCGTCTTGTTGCTCCAGTGGGACATTAAATATCCACCAACCCAGTTCATATCGCACAAAATAAATAGTTAGACTTCGTGGGCTAGTTGGTTGGATTTAATGTCAAGGTAATTTTTTTGGAAATGTAAAGTAATTTTTTATTAACGTCGTACTAGAGCAACACAACGGGGTAGGTATCAATCCCCTAAGGGAAAAATCCGAGGACAACACCTCGTCATTTTGAACCACAGTCAGACGACGAGAAAACACTTGGGCTGGCACACCACTCTCCAAACTTCCACATCAACCCAACGTGAGGACTTTCGTCCACAATAGATTTAAGGTGAACCTGCCGCCTCTACACCCTACGCTTACAAACATCCATGCACTGACCCGGATTCGATCCAGGAACCTTCCTATCTAGAGGCTAACTCATTAACCACTATACCGGTTGGTTGGCTGAATCTCTGAGGTATAATGGTAAAGGGTCCGTTTGTATGGCAACAGACTTTGCGGGGGGAGCAGTTCTCGCGGTAGACACACAGTTCATAGGAAAGAGCGTCAGGGGTGGTCCTAGTTCCTGAGCAGTCGCCTGATGCGGGGGGCAACCTTGGAGAACACGATGTCGATGGGCTGCTTGTCGTCGTAGAGTGCGGGGGCGCAGAGAATGATCCAGCCCGACCCCACGACGCAGGCGATGGTGAAGATCCACAGGAAGAGGCGGTCCAGCACCATCGCCACGTACTGCCAATCGCTTTCGATCTGTGGGGAGGAAAAGACAACATATCAGGCATCCATCCCTTAAACATAGGATAGGAAGTATAATCATAGACAAAATACACTCCCCAACAATAATGGACCGGACAGCAAGATGGGATGGTAAAGGGAAATAATACATGCTTTAATAGGGGGATGGTCACCCACGGGCTGCAATTACACTAGCCACTCTTCTGGGCATACTTTCAACCAGGTTTTGGTACACAACTATGGGCATTTGTGTCCATTCCTGCTTCAAGAATGTCGCCAGCTCAGCTGTAAATTTCGGACGGGTTTCCGTGGTCCATAAGCGTCGCTCTAACGCGTCCCCCACACATGTTCGATGGGGTTTAGGTCGGGACTCTGGGCAGGCCAGGGAAGACGTTTTACATCCATATCTCGATACCACTGCTTGACAGAAGCTGCAACATGACACGAAGCGTTGTTGTCCCGGTAGTAGCATTCTGGCAATTTTATGCCAGTAGGAAGAACCTCAGTGTCCAAAATGTCCATGTAGGCGTCGGCGTTCAATTAACAAGGAACAACCAAAGGTCCCAGGCCATACCACGAAAAACACCCTTAAACAAGTGGTCGGATTTTATGCAAATCCGCTGGCGTCCGCTCCATTATTGTAGGGTAGTGTATAAAAGACTATCCACATTATGGCCGGCGTTGCCCGTGACAGTTCTTTTTTGTGGGGGCAGGTGTGACCTCTGCTCGCTGACGCTCACCAACTCCCGGTGGTGACTAAACATTCCCATTTAGTTTGCCTCGCAAACCAACACCACAGGCAACGCCGAGATGACCTCGAAGTGGCTAGTAAGAAATAAATGCCTATAAATAAAATAAAAAATATTTTAGATAAAATTAGAAAATCGGGCTGGACACATTAAATCTTACTAATACCGAAAAAATTCAAAAGAAAAAGAAAAAAAATTAAGAATGAGGCGGCTTTTACCCGACATAACACATTACACGGGTTACAAATGAAAAATTATTGTGATTTAAAGAAAATTATATTTAAGGTATCTATTTGGAGTACAATTGTCCGTAGATTTTAAAACTGTTAAAAACAAAACTAAAGCAAAAAGGTGGACAATGGAAGGACAAAAGGGATGACTGATCACTCGGTTACCTAAGGAATAGAGAAATGGAATACTTCGAAATGATTCTATTCTAAGGGAATAGGAACAATAGCAGCCTTTCAAAGGATTCTATTCTATGAGAAAATGTCCAACCGAATCCTTCCGAAAGATTTCATTCCAAGGATGGGAACAAAAAAAATCCTTCCAAAGGACTAATTCTAAGAGAATGACCGATTGAATCATTCCAACGTATTCTATTCTTAGAAAATGACCAATAGAATCGCTCCAAATGATTGGACTATAAAAAATTGACCAATAGTCATTCCAAAGGATTCTACTACAAGGTAATGATGAAATGATTTTATTGTATGAAAAGGAGCGATTTGATTCTATTGTATGAAATGGAGCGATTTGAATCTATTGTATGAAAAGGAGCGATAGCATTGTTCCAAATGATTCTACTATAAGGATATGCGTAACGGAATCGTTACAAGGGAGATTGGACTGTAAGAAATTGCGCAATAGAGTCATTCTAAAGGATTCTATTGTATGAAAAGGAGCAATAGATTTGTTCCAAATGATTCTACTATCTATAAGAATATGAGAAATGGAATCGTTCCAAAGGATTCTACTATAAGAATATCAGTAATGGAATCATTCCACAGTATTGGATTTTAAGAAAATATTTAAAATAGATTCATTGCAAAGGATTCTCCTGTAAGAAGATGAGCAATAGACTCATTGCAAATGATTCTACTGTAAGAAGATGAGCAATAGACTCATTACAAATGATTCTACTGTAAGAAGATGAGCAATAGACTCATTGCGATGGATTCTACTATAAGAAAATGAGCAACATTATCACCTCATAGATTTAAAAAAAAATACATGGTTTCAACCAATAGAAGTGTTTATTGTGTCGTGAGTGTCACGAGGCTAAAGCAACACTACATTGCCCGGAAATCTTGCAACGCTGAGAGAGTTAAGACGATTCAAGCTGCGTCCAAGCGATATTTTCCTTCACATTGTCTCCTAGCAGTTCCACTCTTCTTCCTGAGCAGGAGGCACCTGAGAAAAGCTCCTCCAACGACGGGTGCCCGTCTTGACGGGGGAGGAGCACCCAACGCAAGAACAACAACCCGCTCCGTTTCATCTAATAATAATAGCGACGGGGTGTCTGGATGGAAGGTGCCACATTCTATTATCGGAGTTCTCTCCACCCCGAAATGAGGAATCGATCAGCAGCGGGGGGTGGGCCAACTCTTCTTGTCCTTCTGCGTGGAGTGAGCGGGAGGTGGGGTGGGCAGAATCTGGCACGGTGCCGCGGCCACTGGGTCAATATCCCGGGGTCTTGTGTGAGTCTGGGGCCCTTATGAATCATTCACGTGGCGATTCTCTCGCTCGGAGGGGTGCTGGCGAAGCAGAAAAAGAAGATTCCATTTGATGGCCGGACAGACGGATTTTGGAGATGCGTCAAAGCGGACCGCTTTCGAAATTGGAAGACTCGAAGGAGATCTATTCTTCCCCCGTGTCCTAGTGATGAGCTTTTAATGTCACCATTTATAATCATTAAGGGGGGTCCGGGACTCAAAATTCTAAAACCTTCAATTTTAAAGTTTTTGTTCTGAAATTTATTTTGTAGGTACACATTCAATTTTGCAATTATAATAACTATTTTATGTTTTCAAAACTTAAAATTTTTTTTATAAAATTAAAAAACGTCAAAATTTTGACGTTGGGATAAATTGATGTTTATATTTTATAACATATCACTTCATTTTTGCATTAATTAACTGCTAAGAGTTTATACTATAAATCGTCTTCGTGATTTTTAATTAAAACAATTAGAAAAAGTTTAAAAAATATTTTGTTAAAAAACTACATAAAATACATAATTGCTGAAGACAAATTAAAGAAATATATTTGAAAAGTAAATGTTGAAAATTTCGTTCATTTATGACAAGTAGTTCTCAAGTTATATCCATTTTTACTATTGAAATCCCATTTAACACGAAAAGAGAAAAACAGCGTTTAAAATTATGAAGGCTCGTTGGATTTGCAGCTCGTCATGTTTATAAAAAGTTGAATATTTCCGATTCTACTTATGACTGAATCAAAATTTAGGTGTCATTTTATTCAGAAATATCTATATTATTTTTAAGATAGTAAAAAAAATTACCTTTTTTCATATTTTGAGTACCAGACCCACTTAAGAACTATGAACATTATATTTTCAAGGGCCGCGGTAGCTTGGTTTGAAGTGTAACGGGTTAGCAACCCGAAGGTTGTAAGCCTGAATTCAACCAAAGACCGTCGTGTATGAGAGGGAAGGAGGCACGTTAAATCTGTCGTAACCTCACATTTGCGCGGGATAGAAGTTGGAAGAGTTAGGTTCTTGCTCAGGTGTTTTCCTTTTCATCCGATCCTACACCCTCATGTCCAAAATTATCTTTGCATACCAAAAAATAATAATAATATTTCATGAAATGCCCAATCGATGTAATCCCTTTTTGCAAGGAACAAGATGAAAGACAAGCCTAATTAGAATTATCCAATCAAAAGTGATCAAACGGTTTCTAATATGCAAATCGAGGCGTTACGTCATCTGACGGTGAATCCAGAGCTTTGCGCAAAGTGTATAGCTGAGTGAATTTCCGCAATGCAGCGTTTGATTTCAGTGTCTAAGCACTCGAAAAGGTATGTTATGACTCCGAAGTATCATTTGGAAGAATCTGTGAAGTGGCGCATTATCGGCCTTTTAGAACCAGGGAAGACAATCATGGAAGTAGCGAGATGTGTGAATATTTCAAGACAGTCTCTGCACTATGGAAACAATTTTAGAACTCTGTAACTGTTGTAAGGAGGCCCGGACAAGGTCGTAAACGTATAACAACTTCTTCTCAAGATCTATGGCAATAACTGCCCATCGTAACGGGAAGTCTACTGCTCGGCAGTTAAGTTCAGAGCTTGCAGCCACCACGGAAATAGTAGTATCACGACAAACTCATACAGAAGGCTTTATGAAAAAGAACTTTATCAGAAAGGCAAGAGTATGTATTTCACTGTCTTCACAACACAAGATGAATCGTTTAATTAGTGCAAAGAACTGGGCCCAGGAATGGCCTTTCTCCTGATTCTCCGATCCCCATACCTAATTACCTAACTTGAGCGATAGAGTGGCATTTACGACTGACGCTTTCCTTTCATAGTATCGTTTGGCGTGAGAAGAGATGTCACCTGACGACTTTCTGCTTTCCCCAAAGCGGTCACATCTGACGGTCGGCAGGGTAGGGAGCCAGCGAAGAAGGGATTCAATAGAAGGTCAGTCACTGACAGCTCGTAAAGGGTGATCGATGCCTGTGGTTACTTAAAAGGGGGATAACACCTACCGCTACCATGCCGCCGGTGTACGCGGTATTTTACTGGTAACAAAAGTCAATATGCCGTATCGTAAAGGTAGAAACAGTGTCATAGATGGGAAAAAGTGGAGGAGCGCATCTGTAAAAAACACTAAATGCACGAAGGAACAGGGCTGATGTTACGGTTGTATGTGGAAATTATTCGTCAGTAAGTCGAGTTTAGCCTCCGTTAAGAGACATGTATTATCCAAGTTCTATTTTTTTTAATCGGAAGATTGACAAATGGTCTAGAGTACGTAAAGTTGGAAGGTAGGTATTTTAATTACCGTCGCACTGGAGCAACACAATAGGCTATTGACAACGGTCCGGGCACAATCTCCAAAAGTGAAAGATCCGAGGACAACACCAGTCATTTTGAAACACGGTCAGATGAAGAGCCAACACCTGATCAGGCATCCCCCTCTCCAAACTTCCCCACCATCCAACGCGAGGACATCGAAGGCCACCGCCGATTTAATGTGTACCCTTTTTCACGATGGTCTTTGGTTAGATTCGAACTCGCAACCCCTCCGGTTGACAATACGACGCACTTCCAAACGGGTCCAAACGTCTGCTTGGTCGCTTTTGGGTTTTTTATGGCGCTAGTGTCCATTTTGGTTCTGTGCCAGACACAAGACATACCATATCAAGTATTAGACAGACACACACACAGTTAAAGTATCAACGACATAGAAAGGAGATATACGCCCCAGGGAGGACTGCACCTGCCAGGAATTCGAAGACAACTCGAAGGTCGCTAGCGCAGTGGTCATACCCGCCGATACTCACGTCTGTAAAGTTGTCCAGATTCTCCATGTGTTGAGCGATGAATCGGACGTCGAGCACAGCCCTTTCGACATCCGGCGAGCTCTTGATGCCGTCCAGGGAGCCGTTGATGTCCGGCTGCTGAAGGCCCAGGTGCAGCTCGTCCGCGGTGGGGTAGGGGCCGAAGCTCCCGCACTCGTAGTCGATGACCGAGGGCTTCTCAGCGAAGTCGATGAGCTGCGGGTGGTGCTGGTGGTGGAAGGAATCCTTGCCCTCGTCAGCCCCGTCGTCGGCCTCGGGGCGCTGCATGCACAACATGCGGGGTAGCAACTCGATGAACACGCGCTTGACCCAGGGCGCCATGCGGTGGGTAGAAGGTGACCTGAAAGACGAACAAACCATTCAATCGATACCAACTGGAGTTCGTCATCGACAACCCTTAAAATTAAATAGCAAACCATTCACGCAACTGGAGTTCGTCGTCGACACACCTTAAAATGAAATACACTAGAGCCTGTTGGCGAAGTCGCTGTCGTAAGATATCTGAAGGTTAAATCACATAGGCGTAAGAATCGACATTCTTGATTGGTTACCCAAGCGCAGACAAGTGTTTTTGAATACACTGGATAACCTCTTTTATCAATGAATAATATAGGATTCGTATTTTTTCCCCACAACCACGCGACAGATCTACAAACCGAGCGATCGGTGAAAATAGCATAAAGCTGCGACCCCATTCTCAGTCTGTTTCACTAGAAGGTCGATTGGAATGACCTTTGTGAAGTTCCCCGTAGCCTCACCAGGTTTGGATAAGGCCTATGGACACGGAGTTGGACTCCACGGGGGTCCCCCTCACTAGCGCGTCTTTTTAGTAATGGCTCTTCGTTACGTGGACGATTCTATTTAGGACCGTAGGGAGGTCGGTAGATATTAAACTCGTGATAAGTGAATCGATTCTTCAGTTTGATTCTTTCGTAACTTGTTTTGATCATTTGATCTACAGTGAGCTATGATTATTTACTTGTCTGGTAGTCTTTTTTTGTGTGTCTTCTATGATTTTTTGAAGCAGATTGGTGGAATGTATGATTGATGGAAGGGTACTTATACTTTAAAGAGCTTCTTTTCGTGAAGCAACGATGGCCTAATGGCTAAAGTCACCCACCTTCAGATTAGCGTCGGCAGCGGAGGATGACTTCCCGAGTTCGAACCCAGCTGGCGGAAAAATTTTTATATCCTCCAAATTATTTTAAAAAAATTCCAATTTAATTCCTTTTCATTCAAGTTTACTTTTCCTAATTTTTAATACCCTTTTCATATTTTTCCAAGCTTCCGTTGATTTTACATAAATAATCTAAGAACCACTCCTGAACTCACTACCAGCTGATATTTTTCCGCCCCTCTGCCGTCCCCTTTGCTTTAGGATGATGGTGTCGTATCCACCGCTGGCTTAGGATCATTCTGATGTAACAAAAAGCATACATAAAACACTAACTTATATAATTATTAACTTATATAATAAAAGGATACAATTTTCGGCTCCCACCTCTACCCACCCATAGCCATGGATCTGAAAAGAAAAGAAGAAAGCAGAAAGGAAGAGATAAATCGCCAACAACTATAAACCTTGATGACATACGTATCTAGGTCATGTGATCCGATTAGCCGATCAAGTTGGACTTGTGTAAAGTACTATCATGGGATTGAGGCGCCTGTCCTCCCCACGGTCCTAAATAGAATCGTCCACGTAACGAAGAGCCATTACTAGAAAGACGCGCTAGTGGGTCCCCCTCTTGTATAGGGAAAGAAACCCGTTTGGATAAGGGGAAGAAAAGAGGACTTGCACGAAGGCCAGCGAGGAAGCGAGACGCGTTGGTTTGTGCTGGAGAGCGAGGGGGATTATTACCGACAGCGTATGATAGACTGAATGATAATGTACATATTATATCATTTGCATAGCTTATAATCAAGATTTTGGTTTTAATAAATGTTGAAATATGCTCATGGATTAGTTTTACTGCTTGGGGGACGACAAGGCAGAGGATTAAGAAATACGTCCATAGAAAGAACCGTCACAACCATATTTCGTTATTACGGTACCAGACAAGAAATTTCCTCTCTTAAACTCAGCCATTATATTTTTGCTATTGCTTTTATAGTTTTCAGATCATTAAAAAAAAGTCTGGTGTATACTTTTTTTGGACACACGAATTTTAACTGTGGTAGCTAGTACTTGGTTGATTGGCTCTCGAAGCGCAGATTGGTCATTTTGATCACGATAGACAACCACTTTAACCAATTAATAACTTAGGATTCGAGCTTTCCGCTTCGACGACGAGTCAGATTTTTAAACATAGAGATCGAAAGAGAAATAACACAAATCTGGGCGCGCACATGTTGTCTATTTATTTAATTAGTATGTCGAAGGAGTTTGTACCCTGAAGAAGCACTTTGTGGTTGAGAACATAATGATGTATGACTAGTTAGATGACTAGTATCGTTTTCGCGTTTCTCATCTGTAAATGAATGTTGCGTCTCGTCTCGAGATTTGATTTTTATATAGGGTAGGTGTTCAAACATCGCCCGTGTGCTGAATATCGCCTTCTCGTGTTTGCACGACATCTATGAGTTTATGTAGTTACCTTGTCGGTCTAGGGTTTTGCCACACGCAGCGCCACCGGCAAATTTGCTATAAGTTATATCAACGTCACTATTGCATCTGAAGTATTTGAAGCTGTGATCTACGCATTTTTTTGTCTCCAATCTATTCAAGGAATATCTCGGTAAGTGTTTTCAAATCATCATTTCCTTTATATGACTCGAAAGTACATTCAATACTAAAGGTGGGTATGTATGCTCTACTAGCAACTCGTTTTTAATAGTAGCTCCTCATTTCGCCTGGTGGGTAGTAATAGGAACAGGTGTAATCGATATTAGGAACCCACTCTTGAAAATTCTCTTGGGGAACTTTTTGAAGTTTTACTAGTTTGCTTATACTGACATAAGTAAAGAAGGTTTCTCTGGATAACAATTGAGAATAATTCTTATTGATATTCAATTAGTTTCCAGCTGGATTTCCCAACCCAGGAGGCTGAGATACAGAGAAATAGTTAGAGTAAGCGATACTTCGAACACCTACCCTAGCTGATCTGAAAAATTGCTATCCCATTCCAGACTGAGAACGGGACATTTTAAAAACATGAAGATCAACTGTGACGGAATCAGAACGCACAGACATCGTAATAGGTGTCTGGAGTCATTGCTCTAAATTATTCCAGAGACCGGCACCGGAATAGACTGGCCTCCATACTCCTCAGATCTCAATCCATGCGACTTCTTTGGGGCTGTTTGAAGAACATTGTTTGCAGTAAGAATCCTCAAGTGCTTGAACAGTTCATCGGTGACGCATGTGTATCCATTTCAGTGCACACATTGCGACAGGTGACTTCAAACTTCTCCTTTCGCTTGCGTCAAGTGCTTGCTGTTCAAGGTAACCATTTAGAATCTATTGCAGTGTGATAAAAATCCATTGCAGTGTGATTTGACGCCTGTTTACGAATGACAATTTACACTCTATATAAGGGAGAAAGAACCAAGATTGCACCGTCATCTATTATCGAAAATTGTAACTAATTTCATAAGTCAGTCCATATCATTCCTGGCCATACATTACTGGCCAGCTCATAAAACATACCACTTGTTTCATCTTTCTAGACCAGGGGTGGCCAACCTTTTACAGATCATACGTCAATTAATTTCACATACGAGTTCAGATGCGCCATACAACTCAAGCACATTTTTTACCTTACGTTCATGATCCCCTGGAATATACTCAATAACCTTTTTAGTAAAAATATGTTCAGATAGATATTAAACATTTTTAAATGATTCTATTATAGCACAATAACATTACTTACATAACATATACTTACAGCACATAAACATACTATTAATAAGACTTTTGAGCCTGTTTGGATTTCACTAGTCTCAATGTTTGGTGTTAAATTGGTTACTGCGAACAGCAGAGAATTCTTCAAATTTGAATTCGCGCCCTCTTTTTGCTTACAATAAATTTCTTGGATGGAAAAAATGCTTATTAGCATCTGTATGTCATTCCGAAATGACATATTTTTTTGAAAATTTTATTAATTCTGGGAAATGTTCGCAGGTAATGAACGCCATAAATTAATCATGTCAGAAGCATTTTGATCTATAAAAAGCTCATAAAATTTCATTTTCAATAATGAATTTGTTTTTAAATCAACAGGATTTATTTGTATGTTACTAGGCATCTTCATTACGTTTTGTTCACAAAGTGAAAATGGGTTTATAAATGCGAGCATGCAGTTTTCTTATTTAGCCAAATCATGAAAACGACTTTCAAATTACCCTTGTAGCAACTTGTTTTTTTTTTCAATATATTTGGTCAAATTGTTATTATCCGCAGCACATTCAATCTGCTCTTTCAAGTGTGAAAATTGTCTCAAATCCGGATTTTCTAACTGAGAGATGAACAGTTTTCTTTTCAAGAATACACAGTACAAGACGATTCAAAAAATTTCAAACAAAATTGTAGTGCTATTGACTTTATCTATCATTGACAGCGCTTAGTCAGTACACACACTGATGAGTTTACTACATTCTAATTTTAGATTTTCTAGGCATGGTTTTACTTTTTCAAATATATGTGATCCTCTTGTTTTACCATGCAATGACTTCAGACTGGCAAGTTCTTCTTAAGACATTAAAACTATCATGCATTACTCTTATAAAAATGCTTAACTGGGCTAAATCACATATATCCGTTGATTCATCCTAAGATAGAGTAAAGGAAGAACAAGAATGGACAATGTCTTCCAGTTGCTAAGATACATCCTGTATGAGGTCCTCGATACGTCTCGCAACTGTCTGCCTTGATATAGCAATTTTCTCTTCTTTTATTTGAATACTTTTATGACCAAGATGGCGTGGAAATATTTGAAGACAATGCTTGAAAATTTCTTCTCTGTTAGAAAAGGTTTCTTTTTTTCGCCAATGCTAAAACAATTTCATAGGACGCTTCTGTCATCGCCATGTCTTCACAACTTACTTTAGCAAAAATATTTTGTCTTCTTCTGATTTCTTCCTCTTTCTTAGTCACATATTCTTTTCATAAATCAGGCCAAAGAACGTTTCTATTAAGACCATGTCTTCTTTTATATGAAAGAGTACTTTCACAAACAATGCAAACGGTTTTCCTAATGGACTTGTTATAAATAACAACTCATTACCACACTCTTCATTAAATTCATGCTTACTATCACTTACTGCGCTTCATTTGCTCATTTTCTTTTACACTGTGATGGATAACAAGGATGTAAAAAAATATTAAAGAACAAACCTCTTGAAGTCTAAATGTTGAAAAAGAACAGACATATCACAACTACGTACGTCGTTTCACACAGAATATCAATTGCAAACTGTCAAAATATTGTGACGAACTGAGTAGTAAGAAGGCTGTATGAATTGAACTGAGAGCACTCTGGTGTTGAAAATATGAAGATGGATTCAGTTATGGCGCCTATTTCAAAAGAATAAGTTGGCGCAAGTATGCAATGCGCCACTCGTATTCATTCAATGCGCCATGTTTGGCGCATGCGCCACAGGTTGGCCACCCCTGTTCTAGACTATCACTGTGTTTCGTAGTTATTTTTTTCAAAGTTAGGGAGTCCTTTCGAAAACACCCTGTACCAACATGCACCAAGGATCCATCTCATTTAAGTGTGTGAGGGTGTAAAGGATCCGTGGTACACTAGTAATATTTTATTTCCCCGCGGGGCTTACTACTGTATTTAGCAAACACAGGGGTTGTACTCCCCAGATATCCAAGCGATCTGCTTCCGCTTTCATCCCACTAATCTATTTCGCAATCACACTTTATTTTATCTTTAACGACACTTGTGCTTGGTGCCGTTTGGCCAACTATAAGTAGGTATTTTGATTAACATCGTACTGGTGCAACACAATGGGCTCTTGACAACAGTACTCTATCGAAAGCGGAAGGGAAATATCCGAGGACAACACAACGTCATTTCGAACCACGGTCAGATGACGAAACTCACACCTGAGCTGGCACCCCACTCTCCAAGCTTACACACCAACCCACCTAGGCTAACACCTCAACCACCAGACCGGTGGGTCGGTCCAACTGGAGAGGGAAATAAAACAGTTCTGTCTACTACGAAGGAGCTTCTCGAAAGTGACTTTGTAAAAAACAGCGTAGAAAACTTCTCCCATAAAAGTAACGACAATCGAACGCGCTAATCGAAGCATCCAAAGAACCCATTGATCTGGAAACAGTTTGAAGAACTGCCGCAACAACTGCCCCGAATAGGCAATTGAAAAGGAACGCTGCCAGAAGTGTCCCAACTTTTTGTTTTCCCATTCACTTTTGGAATTCGCTACGCTCCACGCTGTCGTGGAAGAGACCATCAAGAAAAACGTCCAGAAAATAACCTGTCACACACTCTTATAGACTTCTTTCTAAATTGAACCGTGTCATTTTGGTTTGTTACCAACATTGTAGGTTGGAAATTATTCGATAAAAGGTAGGTACTTTAACTGCCGTTCCCTTTAGTAACACATCGGGCTATTTGCAACTGCATGTTATTTAACTACCGTTGTCCTTAGCAACACAACGGGCTATTGGCTTCGGACCGGGATCAACACCCGAAGGGACAACACGACGTAATTTTGAATCACGGTCAGATGACGAGGCAACACTTAAAAATTAACTCGTCATGGGTAATTTTAATGGTAATTTTAGTTAACGTCATACTAGAGCAACACAACGGGCTATTGACGAAGGTCCGAGATCAATACCTTAAGGGAAAGATCCGAGGACAACACCTCGTATTTTTGAACCACGGTCAGATGACGAAGCAACACCTGAGCTGGCACCCCACTCTCCAATATTCCACACTAACCCAACGTAAGGACTTTCGGTCACGAGAGATTTAAGGTGCACCAGCCGCCTCTACACCATACACTTACAAACATCCATTCTCGGACCCGGATTCGAACCAGGAACCTTCCGATCTAGAGGCTAACACCTTAACCACTATACCGGTTGGCCGGCAACTCATCATGGGATACTGACCCTTAGATTGGGTTTATGGTAAACAAAATTTCCCATAACGTGAAGGTGACTAAATGAGAAAAGGAAAAATAATTTGGTGTGAAGCAAAGCAGAAATTTTAAGTTAAGAAATGCACAGCAGGTGCTGCTCTAATAAAATTTTTCTATGAAGTTATAGATGCAATTAAAGTGTTGTAGACAAAAAGTGAACCTAAACCGCTTGATTAAGTTCAAACTCCCTGTAGGCCACAAATCGCACGATTTGTATTATTTTGTCCTTTGAAACCAAGGATGAATAGCCAGGCGTCGTACTACTGAGGTGCTGTTTCCTTTATGTGTAAATGAGATGTGATAGGCTTAGGTGGTAACGTAGTGGTTGGGGTCCGCTTTCATACCTACAGATATGCAGAGGTCTCTACATTGGATATTCATCCTAAATAGATACTTTAGGATCTTAGTTCTTCACACGAAGTTTGAAACTCCGTTGTAAACGCAGCTTAAGGGAGAGATTTACATCGAGAGATTGCAAACATATACAATTTTACAATGTGTGTCTACTAACATTCTAGAAACTCAGATCTCTTTCCATGAATTGAGGAGTTGAGACCCTACACAATCGATACGGGTACGCCCTATAGTTCTAGTCATAAGCGATTCTCTCTTATGTGACAGTCAAAACTTTCCTTTTGGATACATGTCCATTCCTTCATGTCTGGTTTATGTTTAGCTCACCTTGGCCAACTGTTCCTATTGCGCCATTAAATCCAAACCATCACAACGCTTACAAAGGAGACTCCGAGAGTTTGAGATACGTGCCTGGAACTGAGCGATTGGCTAGCATCCTAAGAAACGATTTGTGAGGGAGGAAGGTTAGTTGGGGTGTAATTGCAGAAAAACACCATGTGGTCCCTAAAACGTGAAACAAACGGACGTATAGATAGATGAGTTTATCTTGACACAGAAAGAGAGAAAGCAGCGGTAGCCCAGTTGGGCAATCGTCGAGATCGAACTAGGCCCAGCCAGAAATCGTCAAATACATGGTGTAGCATCTAAAGACAGCTTCGAAACTCAAGCAGACATATTCCTTATAGGAGATAAAAAAAACTCAATCCAAGTGATCAACTGTCTATCCCTAACTCTGGAAGTACCATTATAGCAGTCCTTTTGACATTGCATCGGTCAGTTCTGGGCATTTGACCTAAACCCTCTTCGTCTGACGTTACACTGACCATTACGATCTTCTAAATCTCAAGCCCCTTGAAAACACTCAAAATTCTATCAACAGGTGGTTTTCAGCTGAAATACGGCTGGATGGCTGGAAAGTGCCAGAAACCATTGAGACCTAAGAGAGAGAGAGAGAGAGCGAGGACACGTTCGAAAACTTCTGCCGAACCCTTCTTGTCCCAAAGTATCTGTAATTTTGCTGCACATATGTAAAGCTGTAGGATGTTGGAATAAATGTTGTAGTGATGAAACCCAAAGATCTTGTTCTTTTATGCTACCATTTCTTACAGTCATCACTCCATTTCATCCAGTACAACGGTATACGAGGGAGCAGCAAAAATGAAACCGGATAGATGCTCCGGTGGGCGGGGCTTATGTAGTACGGGCTCTGCCGCTTGGTGGACGTGCTGGTGAATCTCAACTATCAGTCTGCCAAGCGGCGTCATCGGGTGTAGACTTTGAGCAAATGAGTGAATTTTTTTTTCTCAAACAAGTTTTGGGCATTCGTCGATTTTGCTGATGGCGGACACACGGCAATGGCGCGCTGGAATTCAATTTAGTTTTCTGTTGGGGAAATCCGGTACTGAAACGGTTGAAAAACGATACAGACTGTTTTCAGAGGTGGTGTTATGAAGAGGTCGCAGGGTTTTGAGTGACTTGTTTTAAAACGGGTGAAATGTAGATTGAAGATAAACTTTGGTCAAGTTGTCCTTCGACCTCAAAAACGGACGAAACCATTCAGAAAAATTTTCTGATTGGTGATGGAAGACCGACTGAGAATTATATCTGCTTCGTATCTGCCATGGCCTCAAATGTCCTCCCGTTGGCGCAGTGTGGTAAGTAGGTAATTAATTAAAGTCATACTTGAGCATCACAACGGGCTATTGATGACGGTCGGGGAAGAGTCCAGACATCCGAGGACAACACCACGTCATTTCGAACCACGGTCAAATGTCGAGGTCAACAGCTCAGCTGGTACCTCCTCTCCACACCAGGCCATGTTCACGACATTGGAGGCCACGACAGCTGAACTTTTTGTAAACGACGGTCTATCTCCCGCCCCCCCCGTGTTGCTAATCAGTCACCCCTCCAATCCTGTAACCGCAAATCCGCTGGCATGGTGTGGTAGCGTGCAGCTAGATCAGACGTTGACCTCGTCATCAGACCGTGGTTCGAAATAAAGCGTTGTGCACGGAGTTCTTCCATTTCGGTATCGTAGGTATTTGATAAACTTCGCTCTGGAGCAACATCACGGACTATTGGTGACGGTCATTTGATCATCCTCCGAAGGGAAAAATTCGAGTACAGCACCACGTCATTTTCGAACCACGGTCAGATGACGAAGTGAACACCTGAGCTGGCACCCCACTTTCCAAACTTCCACACACCACGCCGGCGTTCATCTCTGGATGGATCCCGGCC
The DNA here is from genome assembly GCA_947359465.1 of Metellina segmentata. Lineage (NCBI taxonomy): Eukaryota > Metazoa > Arthropoda > Arachnida > Araneae > Tetragnathidae > Metellina > Metellina segmentata. The sequence continues at coordinate 6,885,816 of OX375880.1, read as the reverse complement.
CGTCGACAGAGGAGAGAGGTGTGCATTCAGGGAGGAGTCGCACGGGCACTCACTTGTTGGTGCTACTCCTAACTAAAGCAGCTTTTCATTGGCGAGCGCCAAGAACGTCGCCAACTTGTCAGTTGGTTACCTGATGTCTTAATGCGATCAGACCATTTCGCAAGCGTTTTTTCGAGGAACCATTCTTTGTGTACTTAGGATAGTACAATTATTTTGTGTACTTAAGGATAGTGCAACTTTTTGGTGTACTTAGAATAGTTCAATTCTTTGGTGTACTTAGGTTAGTTCAATTCTTTGGTGTACTTAGGATAGTGCAACTCTTTGGTGTATAGTTAGGATAGTGCAACTGTTTGGACTCACCTGAAGTTGACGTTGAGCACTGCGATGGTGACGAAGACGGAGAAGGAGACGAGGATCATGGTGAAGAGCAGGTACTTTCCCAGCAGAGGCACGGTGAGCGAGGTGGGCGGGATGATCTCGGAGAGGAGGAGGAAGAACACCCCCAGGGAGAGTACGATGGAGATGGAGAGGCTCACTTTCTCTCCAGAGTCGGAGGGCAGGTAGAAGACGAGCACCGACAGGAAGGAGATGAACACGCACGGGATGATCAGGTTGACAGTGTAGAAGAGCGTCTTTCGGCGCAGGGTGATGTTGAAGGTGATGTCCGGGTAGGGCTCCTCGCAGCAGCTGTAGAACTTCTCGGTGCGGCGCGCGGGCACCGCCATGATGTCCCACTCCACGCTCAGGTAGAACTCGCTCAGGTCCATGCCCATGGGGATCAGGCTGGAGTCCTCCGTCTGGTACTTGTGCTTCAGGTCCACCTGCAACGACACGGTCTCCATTGATTCGGGGAAATCGGAAATAACATCTATGTGGTACGGCTTTGGCAACGCTCTCCACGGAGCGATCGGGGCTTGTCTCGCATGCGTTCTATTTTTCATTCGAATGTTCGTGGAGGGAGGTGATCGAAAGGATGGATGGATCGAAGGTTTCATGTCCATGCCGTGGGTACCTGCGGAGCTGTTGTGGGTGCTACACCAAATGGACGCGGCTTTTCATTGTCTTGGCGAGATCCAAGAACGTTGCCAACTTCTCAGTTTGTGCCTGATTTTTGAATGCGATAAGACGATATCGCCAGCGTTCCGTTCCAGTAACCCTTCTTTGTATCGATAATAATACATGGAGTCCCAAACACAAGTAATGAAGAACTTCTCCTAGAAGCTCTGCAAGAAAAGGCAAAGAAAATAATCCATAGGGACACACGAAAAAGAAAATTCACGGACAAAAATGGGAAAACAAATGCTGTCCTCCACTTTCAACCAGAGGCAGCAGCAGACTCCTATACATAGGACACTTCTGGCTAGTGTTTGAAAGATGTGGCATCTGAAAATACATCCCAACCCCAAGGGAATTCAAATGCTACAACTGTCAAGGCTATGGCCATGTGGCAAAACACTGCAGGCAGAAGACACTATGTGGAAACTGCGGAGACAATCATCCTACCAATTTATGCAAATCAGGGGAACAAAAATGCTCTAACTTCTTTTTGATTAACAACAACAACGGAACAGAGCTCCCCACAGATCATCCGGCCTGGGACAGATCCTGCCCAATTAATATTTCTAATCAACATAAAAGGAATCACGACAAGACGCCAATCAAAACCATTACAGCGCTAGAGGACGTTACACAAACAGCTGATCTAAACTAAATATCAATCGAATAGACAGCACACCAGCTTTAAAACCCTACCACTACCACAACTTAGCAAGCAACAAAACTCGCCACCAAATGACTTCATCACAACCAATAATAAAATTCCTGCAGCTTAATCTTAATAACTGCAGTGCAGCAACTTCACAAATTTCTAAAGTCATGGAAGGCAACAACATCGACATCGCACTACTACTGGAAATCTATGCCAACAAAGAAAACCACCAGGCATTCCATTAAGATGGAAAACAATTCTTTCAAATTCTAAAAAAGTAGCCATTATAATTAGCAACCAACATATTTGCCCAACTATCATTCAAAAACAAGAAAACATAATAACAATAAGTTTTAACTCATGGAACAGTGAAGATGTCTTCGTAACTTCAACATACGCTTCACCCAATAATGATTTAACAGAAAACTTAACAGAACTGGAAAATATTCACAATCTTTCCCCGATTAACCACGTCATCGGAGGATACTTCAATGCCCACAGCACGTTCTGGGGTATGAACATGAGAATCGAAGAGGCAGTGACCTCACGGAACATGCAGCAAGCAACTCAATGTTAATTTTCAACACTCCAAATGGACCACCAACATTCTCCAGAGGAGACACTAGGGGTTGGCCCGATTTAACAATCATAAAGGGTAACATTGCCGGTAAAATTGAAGACTGGCAAGTTGAAGACTTCGAAATCCAGACGGATCACCACCCTCTATAACTTTTGCACTCACAACTAACATGATAATACCCATTCGCAATAGATTCAAAACCAAGCATGGTAATTATTCTAAAGTTATCAAGCAGCTCAAAAACAAAATTTGCATCACATTAAATTCACCAACATAACTTCAACACAAGAACTTGAAAGCAAAACCAAGAAAATAAGAACACCACAATAAAAGCCATGGAAAATAATTTCAAAAGGAAAAACAATATTTTTAAATTTAACTTAACCTGGTGGAGTCAACACCTTCTAATTCTTCAAAAGCAGATTAAAGCCAAACGCAGAAGAACGCAACCGTAACAGGATGCAACCACAAGAGATCAACTAAAAATAAAGCTTCGTAAACTAAAAGAAAACTTCAAAAAGGCCTAACTAATAAGGCCAAAAGCACCGCCTGGGAATCCATATGCACAAAGGCAAACAACGCATTTGGTACAACCTTTAAGATGGTCACCAACCGGATCCAGCCCATTAACATTTTCCATTCTCAAGGATTTTTCAAGGAAAAGTAAATTTACTGCAAGAACTGAAAGGAAATTAATTCAAATTGCTAAATCTAACAGTAGAGTAACTAGTCATGAACTAAAAATCTCTCTTCAAGCGTATGGAGTAAATGTATGTGATTCTTCTAACCGTAGAAAGCTCATCTCAGCTAGACACAGTGCTCGTCGTCCTCGAAAAAAGGCTAAAATCACATCTGCTAGGGAAAGAAGAGACTTGCTTGGGCAAAAGTTGTGCAAGAACAATTAGGAAATGACTGGAGCAAGGTGATAAATATTAATTTTCCTTTAATTAATCAGTTGAATTCAAGTTGCTCAGTTCTTTTCCTGAAATCATGTTTTTTGCATACTGATTAAAAATACAGAACTGTTTATAAATTTGATTAAAAATTTCTTTATACGAATATTTCTCAACAAATTACATACCTTAAAGTATTTTTTATCGTTTAGGTATGTTTTTCTGATGAACCAATGTTTACGATATCAAAAGAAAGCAGTCAGTATTTCAGGAGAAGTACCAGTGAAGAATTTTCCCCAAATTGGATAGCACAAACGGTTAAACATCCTACTAAAGTAATGGTTTGGAGCGTAATGTCTGCTCAGGGTACTGGACGTTTATACATTGTAGAAGGCATGATAAACCAGTATCAGTATAAAAAAGTGCTTGAAGAAAGACTAATTCCACAATTAAATGACTGGTTTCCATATGGAGACTTCATATTCATGCATGATGGAGCTCCGTGCCATAAAGCCAAAATCTGTGACCAAATTTTTGTATGAAAAAAATATAAAACTCTTCCATGGCCTGGAAACTAGAGAATTTTTGGATCATTGTAAAGAAAAAATTAAAGAATTTTAATATCGCAAAAATGGTCTGATAGAAAGACTCATTCAAATTTGGCACCATGACAACGAAATACAATCTAATTACCAAAAACTCATACAAAGTATGCCAAGACGTATCGAATCTTTAATAAAAAACAAGAAGATGCACACTAAATATTAAATGTATCAATATTTTTCAAAATAATGTATTATTTTTTTAATATAACAAGATTTTATTGTAAATTTCACAATTATTCTAATAATTTTCACACCTCTGTACCTCCACAACCGCAATGTCATTCTACACCAAGGTAACACCACAACAACACATAAGCTACAAAGAGGGTGACCGCAGGGCTCATGCCTAGGACCATTCTTGCGGCTACTTGTGGTTAACTAACTGCTACTGGAAACATGGCCAGTTAATTGTGGATAGTTTATCTCGGGTAACAATAGAAGAGTTATTGAACCAACAGCCAGCGAAGCCCTCCAATAAGTACAAACCTTGTGCCGTCGAGAACAGCTAACATTATCAGAAATCAAATCAACGGTAATGATAATCCGAGCAATTAAACCTCTCGCAAGAAATCCTATACTCAAAAGTGGATCCATGAAAATTAAAATAGTTAAACACATAAAACTACTGGGAGTCATAATCGACAATAAGCGCTAATTCCTACAACATATTGCACACTTAAAAACAAAATGCCTACGCCTTAGTGACAGCATGGCCCACACGGTGGGCAGATTGTGGGGCACAAAAACAAGGTACCTCAAGATATGGTACAAGGCAGTAGCGGTGAGATTAATTTGTTATGCAGCCAGTGCATGGGCCCAACAGCTTACACAGCGAAAGATCCAAAAACTGCAGTCTCCAACGCCTGTTTACAGTACGTATCCTTAGAGTATACCGCACCTCCCCAACAAACGCTCTACAAATATTGGCCGGTATAGAAAAACTGCACCTTGTGGCTCACAGAGAGGCGGCTTTCACAAAACTCACTAGACTGCAACAAAGTGTACACTTTCTGGGAACAGTTTACCAAACAAGTGACTATGAAAAAGAAGCAGACATTGAAATCGAAAACACCTGGATCAGGGACTTCGGCACAATAGGCACACAAGGCGAAATAGAAACAGACCTAACACTATACACGGACGGATCCAAGACGCCACACGGCGTAGGAGCGGCCTTCGTGGCATACAAAAATAACATGCAAATTTACACACAAAAAATAGCACTTAATAACAACACAGTGGCGCAAGCGGAAAAACTGACAATCCTCTTCGCACTTGTATGGGCACAAACACAAACTTACACACCGTGCAATATCTGAACAGATAGCCTGTCAACAACACACAGATCCAGACTCAAGATTCAATTGTACAACAAATCAGAGCACTACTTAAGGATAACTTTAAGAACACGTTCATCAACTGGGACAAAGCCCATACTGGCGTTATCGGAAATGAAAGGGCCGAACCACTAGCCAAGAAAGGAGCGATGGGAGAAACTAAATTCACGGTCTTCGCCAAACTACCCAAGAGTCACGCTAAAAACCTCATGAAGAAGGCAGCCGTACAAAAGTGGCAGGAGGACTGGGAAGCTGTAGAAACAGGAAGAACTTTCACATTTCTTCCAAAGATCAACATCAGGAAAGTACTATGTGGACCCTACCTCACGTCTTTTTACACATGCCACGTACCTTTCCCCAGCTACCTAAGCAGATTTAAAGTGGCAACATCGAGCAACTGCCTCTGCGGACAAATAGGAACGCCAAACCACTACGTTTTCAACTGCCCCCTCACATGTCTCCATCATCTATCACAACCAACAGACAAAAATTACAGGGCATGGGCAACAAATACGGCAAGCAACAAACAAGCACAAGCAGATTATGCTAATAATCGGAAAACATCGACATCCTCATTCAATAAGATTTGCTTACAATTAATTTCAACTATGTTCATTACTTGTTAAAGGGTTTCATTCGACGGCTTTATTTTAACAAGCCCTTTTTAGTTAACTTTTGATTTCAACTAACATAACTTTAATATGTTTTCTTCTATTTACATTATTATTATTTTCTTCTTATTGCATAACGGGAACCCTCACATGAGAATTTCCCACCCTGTAAACAAAGTAATAAGAGTGCTTACACCTGGCGCGCGTTCGACAACAGGTGGGAGCACTCCTCACAACAGTTGGTTTACTCATTTTGCAAATCAAACTCAATTAGACTAACGATTTCAAAATCGTCCTGAAGCTAAAACCCACAGCCAAGGGTTTGCCTGAAGCTGTCACACTCAGTTTTGGTGGGCTCCAACCACTTTTTCTGCAGTGTGTCCGCAAAAAACCTCTTTTACCTGTCCCATGGACGGGGTAAGGGGGACACCTGCGGTGTTTAATACTCTAACCCTTCTTTGTACATTTAGGATAGTACAATTGTTTTGTGTACTTTGGAGAGTACAGCTTTGTTTTGTACTCAAGTTAGTAAAATTCTTTTGTATATTTAGTATAGTATACCTCTTCTGTGTGCTTAGAATAGTACACACCTTCTTATGTGTGCTTACAATAGTGCAACTCTTTGGTGTACTTAGGATAGTGCACCTTTTTTGTGTACATAGGATAGTATACCTCTTCTGTGTGCTTAGGATAATATACCTCTTCTGTGTGCTTAGGATAGTATAGTACACACCTCTTCTGTGTGCTTAGGATAGTATAGTACACACCTCTTCGGTGTGCTTAGGATAGTACACACCTCTTCGGTGTGCTTAGGATAGTGCACACCTCTTCGGTGTGCTTAGGATAGTGCAACTCTTCAGTGTACTTAGGATAGTGCATCTTATTTGTGTACTTAGGATAGTATACCTCTTCTGTGTGCTTATGATTGTACAACTCTTTATGTACTTAGGATAGTATACCTCTTTTGAGTACTCAGGATAGTGCAACTCTTTGGTGTTCTTAGGATAGTACATCTTTTTGTGTACTTAGGAAAGTATACTTCTTCTGTGTGCTTAGGATAGTACACACCTATTCGGTGTGCTTAGAATAGTGCAACTCTTCAGTGTACTTAGGATAGCGCATCTTTTTTTGTGTACATAGGATAGTATACCTCTTCTATGTATTTAGGATAGTGCAACTCTTTGATTTATTTAGGATAGCATACCTGTGTTTGTGTACGTAGGATAGTACAACTGTGTGGTGTACTTAGGATTGTAAATATTTATTGTGAACTTAGTATAGTATGCCTCTTCTGTGTGTTTAGGAAAGTACAACTCTTAGATGTACTTAGGATAGTATACGTCTTTTGTGTATTAGGACAGTGCAACTCTTTGGTGTACTTAGAATAGTACATCCTTTTTCTGTACTTAGGATAGTATACCTATCTTATGTGTGCTTAAGATATTACAACTCTTTTGTGTGCTTAGAATTACAACTTCTTTGTATACTTAAGATTGACGTAACTTTCTTTGTACTTAGGAAAGTAAGCAATCAAAAGCAATTACAGTCCACTAAAGTTTGTAATTTTGCGTAAGCCCCGACACTGAACGTACCTCGACTTTGTATCAAAGCATTGGAAACCAAGATTTAGAGACACAAAACGAATAAAATGCAATGTATCTATATTTCATTGAGGTAGGCTTAGCAATGGAATACCATTCACTCAAACCTATCCAGTTGTTCGTTTGAGTCAATGTCATAGAAACCCAGCAGCTTACCGTGTAACCGTCGTAGGTCCATGACCCAAACTTCATCAAACAGGTCTGTTCGTCAAAGGGAAAGTACTCAACGTCGATACCACAGGAGCTCTTGTAAATGGCTGGAGGCTTCCAAACTACCTTGCCGTCGTAGTTCAGGATGGCTTTCGTCATGATGGTCACTTCGTAGTTTCCGTCCGCACTGAAAAACAGTTTGAGGGATGTTAGAGGCAAATCCTTTTACATGATGGAATTTCTCTGCTCCAACACTGGTTCCATCTGTCACAGCTGGGAATTCGAAATTTATCGAATGAACCGAGTTTTTCTTACGAAATTAGCTTAATCCCGGACCGTCGCCTGTGGCCCGTTGTTTTGCTCCACTACGACCTTTATTAAAATACCTATTTTACGAAATAACAAGTCTGTATTTTATAGTTATATTTTTATATATACACTATTCTACAATAATGGACCGGATGCCAGAGGATTTGCATTAAATCCGACTACTTGTTTGGGTCGTGTTCACTAATGGTGACTGGGGCACGTTAAATAGGTCGTGGTCACAAAGTCCCCCATGTTCCCATACCAAATCAATACCTTTGGGGGTACCTGATCAGGTGGTTATTGGCCTCTGATTGGGATCCAAATTACGATATGTGTGAGTGAATGGATGTGTGAAAGGGACCTTCCTGTAAAACGGACGTGTCATGTATGAAGACGTCCAAACCTCCGGGGCAATGGCACCCCCAATTGGGCCATATATAGCCCGCACGACAACAACAACTTGTTTGGGGGTGTTTTTCGTGATATGGCCTGGAACCTTTGCATGTTGTTCAATTGTAAATTGAACACCGACGCCTACATCACCATTTTGGACAGTCAGGTTCTTCCTACGCTCTGGCAATTTTATGGAAAGGACAAATGTTACTTCCAGGACCACAACGCTTCATGTCATGTTGCAGCCTCTGTCGAAACAGTGATATCAAGGTATGGATGTAAAACGTCTTCTTTGGCCTGCTTAGAGTCCCGACCATAGAACATTTGCTGGACGCGTTAGAGCGACGTTTACGGTCCAGGGAACCCCGTCCGAAATCTGCAGCTGAGCTAGCGACATTCTTGCAGCAGGAATGGACACACATACCCATAGCTGTGTGTCCAAACCTTGTTGAAAGTGAGCCTAGAAGGGTTGCTAGTGTAATTACAGCACTTGGGGGACCATCGCCATATTACAGCTTGTATTATTTCCCTTATACCATCAACATCCTGCTGTCCGGTCTGTTGTTGTAGAGTTCTGTATAGACGTTTTGCTCATATAAATTTCTTTTTTCTCCCGAATACGTATTCTTGTTAACTTTACGCCAGTTGGTAGAGTAACAGAGTTGATATCGGAAGGTTACGCGTTTGAATCCAACCAATACAAAGGGGGACTGATGCAAGTTCAATTGATCGTGGCCTCAAATGTTCTCAAGTTGACGTGGTGTGAGTCCACGTAGTTTGGAAAGTGGAGACAGGTAGACCAATTAACGTACCACTAGAGCAACACAACAGGCGATGGACAGGGGTGTATCCCGAAGACAGAGTTCCGACGCCAACGCATCGTCAGTAAGAACCATGGTCAGATGACGAGGTCAATACCTGAACTGGCATATCCAAACTTCCACACTGCTTCAGCGGGAGGAGGCCTCGACAGATTCAAAGAGCACCAGCCTCCACATACACGACGGTCATTGGACGGGTCTGGTTTCGAACTCGCAAATCTCTGGATGTATACCAAACAGGCTGCCCATAAACCTTAAGGTAGGTAGTTAGGTATTTAATTACCATCGCATTGGAGCAACACAATGAGCCGATAAAGACGGTCCGGGCACAATCTCCAAAGGAAAAGATCCAAGGACGACACGTCATTTTGAACCACGGTCAGATGACGAGGCAACACCAGAGCTGGCACTCCACTCACCAAACTTCCACACCAACCCAACGGGAAGACTTTCGGCCATGACAGATTTAAGGTGCTCCAGCCGCCTTTATACTATACGAACACAAACATCCATGCACTGACCCTGATTCGAGCCAGGAACCATCCGCTCTAGAGGCTAACACCTTAACCACTATACCCATTGGTCGGCGAAAAATGATTCCGGATTCGTCGCCAACAGCCCGTTGTGTTGCTCCAATGCGATGCTAATGAATCGCCATTGACTCGGAATAGAATCGGTCGGAGAGATTCTGTTAGTCAAAACCGATTGGAAGTTATACAAGCAAGACTGCAGATTGAAACGTTAAAGGATGTGCGTTGTAACATCATGGGGGATCTCCTTGCAACAGCTTCATTTAGGTCCTCTTCGAGATTTCCTGTTACGTGGATCGCCACGAAGGAAATCGGCTGGCGACTTTATGACCGGATGGGGGGAAGAGCCATACGAGGTAGCGCCTCGTCTTTGGACTGTCGCGCTTCGGAAGAACGAGTGCAGTGTTCCCTCGAAGAGAGAATCGTTGAACGTGAAAGGTCACAGGACTGATCTGCTCCGATGAAGCCGCGGGACTGAAACCATATTTATACTTCCTTTATATTAGCCTTGAAATAGCCTTAAATTGTACACAGCGTCACTAACTAATTAAATGTGTTGTATTTTTAAAAGCTGTGTCAATCGCCTACAAGCCACCTGCCACTTAAATTCTACTCAAGACGTTACAGCGTGGACCGTGGGATTAATAACGTGTCGCCAAACACCAAAAGCTCCGGTTCCCTAAGAAAGCGTAGCCGTTATCTAGCAGCCGTGATGTAGCTGTGGGTGACGTCACTAAAACGTTGTTTACACAAACAGGTGGTCTTGGTTTCCTAGATATCGTTGTTTGTGAGCGTAACGAAAACTAGCGGAACTGCCATTTGCATGACGATCGTCAGAGTGGTCTCAAACATTTGGGGAACGTTTTTTCTTTTGTAGCGGCAACATTTCATTTCCTGCTCCAAACAATTCAAACGGAGGGTAGGCAAACAAACGAAATTTTTTGACTGGCATTGTTTAGTTCGTTTTTTGTAAAATCGGGATCGTTATAGATTAAAAATTTCAACGGATCTTAAATCTACGGAAAATTTGACACTAGATCGATACCTTAAATGTGATTTTCTTTTTGATAATTATTTATTTAATAAATAATTAAATAATCAAATGGTAAATAATTGAATAAATCTGTTTTTGGTATCGATCTGGCGTAGAATTTTACTCTGATTTAAAAATCCGTTGAAATTTTCACTCAATCTTCAACGATCCCGAAGTCAGAAACTTAAACTACAGAATAAGAAAGGCACTTTGTTTTGTTTCTGGAATAAAATAAACCACGGCAGCCGTCTGTGTAGCCCATTCTCCACCGTATTCTGTCCGTCTAATTTGACACCTCTGTTCTCTGTTTAGACGGCCGTCTAGTTATGCCCGCGGCATCATGACGTATCACGACAGCTAGATAACGGCTCCGCTTTCTTATTAAATCGGAGCTTAACAAACGAATGGTAATGTACGAAACAACAACTTCAATCTGCGTAATGAGAATCCCACCCAACCAGTTGTGGATCCATTTAACACTTTGCAGCGGACGGAAGAAGAGCTCGCACATTAATAAATGAAGTGAATCATTCGCAACGCAGAGGGCATAAATCTCTGCGGTTTCACGGGGAAATTTGCTCAAGATTGGAATCGGGATTTTTCCCAACCAGGGTAATTAATCTTCCGCCTCCAACGGCAATCCACGGCGCACTTGAGTTAGCTCTTGACAAAAAGGATTAGCGATATCGTCTCGGAGAAACGGGCATTTTTTGCCCTCTCACCCCCTCCTTCTAACCAAAATTAAAAACAACGCTCCTTCAGAGTGAAACTTCCTTTAAATTGTTTGTTGAAGCCATTTTAAGCCCCGGAATAGGTTGGACACGAGTAGGGATTAGATTACGTAACAAAGACGGTTATGGATGGAAGGGGTTTGATTATTTTTTTTCATTTGCGTTGGCTTTCCTTTAATCTTTAGTGGGGTGCCATCTCATGTATATCTTCATCTGACCGTAGTTCAAAATGACGGGGTGTACTCTGATCCTGCCGACCAACCGGTCTAGTGGTCAAGGTGTTGGCCTCTGGATCGAAGGTTCCTGGTTCGAATCCGGGGTTAGGGCATGGATGTAAATTGTACTGTCCTTTGTTAGGGACAATGATGGTCCACCCACTGGGTGCCCCTTCACAAGTGACCAACACTTCTAGCCTTGTATAAAGCTAAAATGACCTCGGTCAACTCTGTACTTTGTATTGTATTGTATTTGTCTTCCAAATTGTACTGCCTTGCCATTGGAAATAAAAAAAAACCTATGATTCTTCCCTTTGGGTTTGATCCTGGATCGCCTCCGTAGCCCGTTGTGTTGCGCCCGTGTGACGTCAAATAAAATATCTACCTACCTACGTTCAGTCTTTTAATCGCGTTGTTCTATAGGTAATGGTAATTTTAGTTAACGTCATACTAGAGCAACACAACGGGCTATTGACGAAGGTCCGGGATCAATCCCGTAAGGGAAAGATCCGAGGACAACACCTCGTCATTTGGAACCACGGTCAGATGACGAGGCAACACACCCCAGCTAACACCTCACTCTCCAAACTTCCACACCAACCACAAAGGACTTTCGGCCACCACATATTTAAGGTAATCAGCCGCTTCTATACCATACGCTTACAAACATCCATCAACTGATGTTGTGTTTGTGTAAAATAAAGGATAAATCCTAGATTGTCTTTCCCGTCTGACATGTAGTAATGGTAATGGTAATTTTAGTTAACGTCGTACTAGAGCAACACAACGGGCTATTGACGAAGGTCCGGGAAGATCCCGTAAGGGAAAGATTCGAGGACAACACCTCGTCATTTTGATCCACGGTCAGATGACGAGGCAACACCCCAGCTAACACCTCACTCTCCAAACTTCCACACCAACCACAAAGGACTTTCGGCCACCACATATTTAAGGTAATCAGCCGCTTCTATACCATACGCTTACAAACATCCATCAACTGATGTTGTGTTTGTGTAAAATAAAGGATAAATCCTAGATTGTCTTTCCCGTCTGACAGGTAGTAATGGTAATGGTAATTTTAGTTAACGTCGTACTAGAGCAACACAACGGGCTATTGACGAAGGTCCGGGATCAATCCCGTAAGGGAAAGATTCGAGGACAACACCTCGTCATTTTGAACCACGGTCAGATGACGAGGCAACACCCCAGCTAACACCTCACTCTCCAAACTTCCACACCAACCACAAAGGACTTTCGGCCACCACATATTTAAGGTAATCAGCCGCTTCTATACCATACGCTTACAAACATCCATCAACTGATGTTGTGTTTGTGTCAAATAAAGGATAAATCCTAGATTGTCTTTCCCGTCTGACAGGTAGTAATGGTAATGGTAATTTTAGTTAACGTCGTACTAGAGCAACACAACGGGCTATTGACGACGGTCCGGGATCAGTCCCTTAAGGGAAAGATTCGAGGACAACACCTCGTCATTTGGAACCACGGTCAGATGACGAGGCAACACCCCAGCTAACACCTCACTCTTCAAACTTCCACACCAACCACAAAGGACTTTCGGCCACCACATATTTAAGGTAATCAGCCGCTTCTATACCATACGCTTACAAACATCCATCAACTGATGTTGTGTTTGTGTCAAATAAAGGATAAATCCTAGATTGTCTTTCCCGTCTGACAGGTAGTAATGGTAATGGTAATTTTAGTTAACGTCGTACTAGAGCAACACAACGGGCTATTGACGACGGTCCGGGATCAGTCCCTTAAGGGAAAGATCCGAGGACAACACCTCGTCATTTGGAACCACGGTCAGATGACGAGGCAACACCCCAGCTAACACCTCACTCTCCAAACTTCCACACCAACCACAAAGGACTTTCGGCCACCACATATTTAAGGTAATCAGCCGCTTCTATACCATACGCTTACAAACATCCATGAACTAATGTTGTGTTTGTGTAAAATAAAGGATAAATCCTAGATTGTCTTTCCCGTCTGACAGGTAGTAATGGTAATGGTAATTTTAGTTAACGTCATACTAGAGCAACACAACGGGCTATTGACGAAGGTCCGGGATCAATCCCGTAAGGGAAAGATCCGAGGACAACACCTCGTCATTTTGAACCACGGTCAGAAGACGAGGCAACACCCCAGCTAACACCTCACTCTCCAAACTTCCACACCAACCACAAAGGACTTTCGGCCACCACATATTTAAGGTAATCAGCCGCTTCTATACCATACGCTTACAAACATCCATCAACTGATGTTGTGTTTGTGTAAAATAAAGGATAAATCCCCTAGATTGTCTTTCCCGTCTGACAGGTAGTAATGGTAATGGTAATTTTAGTTAACGTCGTACTAGAGCAACACAACGGGCTATTGACGAAGGTCCGGGATCAATCCCGTAAGGGAAAGATTCGAGGACAACACCTCGTCATTTTGAACCACGGTCAGATGACGAGGCAACACCCCAGCTAACACCTCACTCTCCAAACTTCCACACCAACCACAAAGGACTTTCGGCCACCACATATTTAAGGTAATCAGCCGCTTCTATACCATACGCTTACAAACATCCATCAACTGATGTTGTGTTTGTGTCAAATAAAGGATAAATCCTAGATTGTCTTTCCCGTCTGACAGGTAGTAATGGTAATGGTAATTTTAGTTAACGTCGTACTAGAGCAACACAACGGGCTATTGACGACGGTCCGGGATCAGTCCCTTAAGGGAAAGATCCGAGGACAAAACCTCGTCATTTGGAACCACGGTCAGATGACGAGGCAACACCCCAGCTAACACCTCACTCTCCAAACTTCCACACCAACCACAAAGGACTTTCGGCCACCACATATTTAAGGTAATCAGCCGCTTCTATACCATACGCTTACAAACATCCATCAACTAATGTTGTGTTTGTGTCAAATAAAGAATAAATCCTAGATTGTCTTTCCCGTCTGACAGGTAGTAATGGTAATGGTAATTTTAGTTAACGTCGTACCAGAGCAACACAACGGGCTATTGACGACGGTCCGGGATCAGTCCCTTAAGGGAAAGATCCGAGGACAACACCTCGTCATTTGGAACCACGGTCAGATGACGAGGCAACACCCCAGCTAACACCTCACTCTCCAAACTTCCACACCAACCACAAAGGACTTTCGGCCACCACATATTTAAGGTAATCAGCCGCTTCTATACCATACGCTTACAAACATCCATCAACTAATGTTGTGTTTGTGTCAAATAAAGGATAAATCCTAGATTGTCTTTCCCGTCTGACAGGTAGTAATGGTAATGGTAATTTTAGTTAACGTCGTACCAGAGCAACACAACGGGCTATTGACGACGGTCCGGGATCAGTCCCTTAAGGGAAAGATCCGAGGACAACACCTCGTCATTTGGAACCACGGTCAGATGACGAGGCAACACCCCAGCTAACACCTCACTCTCCAAACTTCCACACCAACCACAAAGGATTTTTGGCCACCACATATTTAAGGTAATCAGCCGCTTCTATACCATACGCTTACAAACATCCATCAACTGATGTTGTGTTTGTGTAAAATAAAGGATAAATCCTAGATTGTCTTTCCCGTCTGACAGGTAGTAATGGTAATGGTAATTTTAGTTAACGTCGTACTAGAGCAACACAACGGGCTATTGACGAAGGTCCGGGATCAATCCCGTAAGGGAAAGATCCGAGGACAACACCTCGTCATTTTGAACCACGGTCAGATGACGAGGCAACACCCCAGCTAACACCTCACTCTCCAAACTTCCACACCAACCACAAAGGACTTTCGGCCACCACATATTTAAGGTAATCAGCCGCTTCTATACCATACGCTTACAAACATCCATCAACTGATGTTGTGTTTGTGTCAAATAAAGGATAAATCCTAGATTGTCTTTCCCGTCTGACAGGTAGTAATGGTAATGGTAATTTTAGTTAACGTCGTACTAGAGCAACACAACGGGCTATTGACGACGGTCCGGGATCAGTCCCTTAAGGGAAAGATCCGAGGACAACACCTCGTCATTTGGAACCACGGTCAGATGACGAGGCAACACCCCAGCTAACACCTCACTCTCCAAACTTCCACACCAACCACAAAGGACTTTCGGCCACCACATATTTAAGGTAATCAGCCGCTTCTATACCATACGCTTACAAACATCCATCAACTGATGTTGTGTTTGTGTCAAATAAAGGATAAATCCTAGATTGTCTTTCCCGTCTGACAGGTAGTAATGGTAATGGTAATTTTAGTTAACGTCGTACCAGAGCAACACAACGGGCTATTGACGACGGTCCGGGATCAGTCCCTTAAGGGAAAGATCCGAGGACAACACCTCGTCATTTGGAACCACGGTCAGATGACGAGGCAACACCCCAGCTAACACCTCACTCTCCAAACTTCCACACCAACCACAAAGGACTTTCGGCCACCACATATTTAAGGTAATCAGCCGCTTCTATACCATACGCTTACAAACATCCATCAACTAATGTTGTGTTTGTGTAAAATAAAGGATAAATCCTAGATTGTCTTTCCCGTCTGACAGGTAGTAATGGTAATGGTAATTTTAGTTAACGTCGTACCAGAGCAACACAACGGGCTATTGACGACGGTCCGGGATCAGTCCCTTAAGGGAAAGATCCGAGGACAACACCTCGTCATTTGGAACCACGGTCAGATGACGAGGCAACACCCCAGCTAACACCTCACTCTCCAAACTTCCACACCAACCACAAAGGACTTTCGGCCACCACATATTTAAGGTAATCAGCCGCTTCTATACCATACGCTTACAAACATCCATCAACTGATGTTGTGTTTGTGTCAAATAAAGGATAAATCCTAGATTGTCTTTCCCGTCTGACAGGTAGTAATGGTAATGGTAATTTTAGTTAACGTCGTACTAGAGCAACACAACGGGCTATTGACGACGGTCCGGGATCAGTCCCTTAAGGGAAAGATCCGAGGACAAAACCTCGTCATTTGGAACCACGGTCAGATGACGAGGCAACACCCCAGCTAACACCTCACTCTCCAAACTTCCACACCAACCACAAAGGACTTTCGGCCACCACATATTTAAGGTAATCAGCCGCTTCTATACCATACGCTTACAAACATCCATCAACTAATGTTGTGTTTGTGTCAAATAAAGAATAAATCCTAGATTGTCTTTCCCGTCTGACAGGTAGTAATGGTAATGGTAATTTTAGTTAACGTCGTACCAGAGCAACACAACGGGCTATTGACGACGGTCCGGGATCAGTCCCTTAAGGGAAAGATCCGAGGACAACACCTCGTCATTTGGAACCACGGTCAGATGACGAGGCAACACCCCAGCTAACACCTCACTCTCCAAACTTCCACACCAACCACAAAGGACTTTCGGCCACCACATATTTAAGGTAATCAGCCGCTTCTATACCATACGCTTACAAACATCCATCAACTAATGTTGTGTTTGTGTCAAATAAAGGATAAATCCTAGATTGTCTTTCCCGTCTGACAGGTAGTAATGGTAATGGTAATTTTAGTTAACGTCGTACCAGAGCAACACAACGGGCTATTGACGACGGTCCGGGATCAGTCCCTTAAGGGAAAGATCCGAGGACAACACCTCGTCATTTGGAACCACGGTCAGATGACGAGGCAACACCCCAGCTAACACCTCACTCTCCAAACTTCCACACCAACCACAAAGGACTTTCGGCCACCACATATTTAAGGTAATCAGCCGCTTCTATACCATACGCTTACAAACATCCATCAACTAATGTTGTGTTTGTGTAAAATAAAGGATAAATCCTAGATTGTCTTTCCCGTCTGACAGGTAGTAATGGTAATGGTAATTTTAGTTAACGTCGTACCAGAGCAACACAACGGGCTATTGACGACGGTCCGGGATCAGTCCCTTAAGGGAAAGATCCGAGGACAACACCTCGTCATTTGGAACCACGGTCAGATGACGAGGCAACACCCCAGCTAACACCTCACTCTCCAAACTTCCACACCAACCACAAAGGACTTTCGGCCACCACATATTTAAGGTAATCAGCCGCTTCTATACCATACGCTTACAAACATCCATCAACTGATGTTGTGTTTGTGTCAAATAAAGGATAAATCCTAGATTGTCTTTCCCGTCTGACAGGTAGTAATGGTAATGGTAATTTTAGTTAACGTCGTACTAGAGCAACACAACGGGCTATTGACGACGGTCCGGGATCAGTCCCTTAAGGGAAAGATCCGAGGACAAAACCTCGTCATTTGGAACCACGGTCAGATGACGAGGCAACACCCCAGCTAACACCTCACTCTCCAAACTTCCACACCAACCACAAAGGACTTTCGGCCACCACATATTTAAGGTAATCAGCCGCTTCTATACCATACGCTTACAAACATCCATCAACTAATGTTGTGTTTGTGTCAAATAAAGAATAAATCCTAGATTGTCTTTCCCGTCTGACAGGTAGTAATGGTAATGGTAATTTTAGTTAACGTCGTACTAGAGCAACACAACGGGCTATTGACGAAGGTCCGGGATCAGTCCCTTAAGGGAAAGATCCGAGGACAACACCTCGTCATTTGGAACCACGGTCAGATGACGAGGCAACACCCCAGCTAACACCTCACTCTCCAAACTTCCACACCAACCACAAAGGACTTTCGGCCACCACATATTTAAGGTAATCAGCCGCTTCTATACCATACGCTTACAAACATCCATCAACTGATGTTGTGTTTGTGTCAAATAAAGGATAAATCCTAGATTGTCTTTCCCGTCTGACAGGTAGTAATGGTAATGGTAATTTTAGTTAACGTCGTACCAGAGCAACACAACGGGCTATTGACGACGGTCCGGGATCAGTCCCTTAAGGGAAAGATCCGAGGACAACACCTCCTCATTTGGAACCACGGTCAGATGACGAGGCAACACCCCAGCTAACACCTCACTCTCCAAACTTCCACACCAACCACAAAGGACTTTCGGCCACCACATATTTAAGGTAATCAGCCGCTTCTATACCATACGCTTACAAACATCCATCAACTGATGTTGTGTTTGTGTAAAATAAAGGATAAATCCTAGATTGTCTTTTCCGTCTGACAGGTAGTAATGGTAATGGTAATTTTAGTTAACGTCGTACTAGAGCAACACAACGGGCTATTGACGAAGGTCCGGGATCAATCCCGTAAGGGAAAGATCCGAGGACAACACCTCGTCATTTTGAACCACGGTCAGATGACGAGGCAACACCCCAGCTAACACCTCACTCTCCAAACTTCCACACCAACCACAAAGGACTTTCGGCCACCACATATTTAAGGTAATCAGCCGCTTCTATACCATACGCTTACAAACATCCATCAACTAATGTTGTGTTTGTGTAAAATAAAGGATAAATTCTAGCTTGTCTTTCCCGTCTGACAGGTAGTAATTTTAATGGTAATTTTAGTTAACGTCGTACTAGAGCAACACAACGGGCTATTGACGACGGTCCGGGATCAGTCCCTTAAGGGAAAGATCCGAGGACAACACCTCGTCATTTGGAACCACGGTCAGATGACGAGGCAACACCCCAGCTAACACCTCACTCTTCAAACTTCCACACCAACCACAAAGGACTTTCGGCCACCACATATTTAAGGTAATCAGCCGCTTCTATACCATACGCTTACAAACATCCATCAACTGATGTTGTGTTTGTGTCAAATAAAGGATAAATCCTAGATTGTCTTTCCCGTCTGACAGGTAGTAATGGTAATGGTAATTTTAGTTAACGTCGTACTAGAGCAACACAACGGGCTATTGACGACGGTCCGGGATCAGTCCCTTAAGGGAAAGATCCGAGGACAACACCTCGTCATTTGGAACCACGGTCAGATGACGAAGCAACACATGAACTGGCACCCCACTCTCCAAACTTCCACGCCAACCCAACGTGAGGACTTTCGGCCACGACAGATTGAAGGTGCACCAGCCGCCTCTACACCATACGTTTACAAACATCCATGCCCGGACCCGGATTCGAACCAGGAACCTTCCGATCTAGAGGATAACACCTTAACCACTATACCGGTTGGTCGGCCCCGTCTGACAGGTAAAAGAACTTTTTGAAATTCATTTAAGAACCGTACGAATTAGAAGTTGTATCGTCAACTACATGCTTTGTGATAATAATATAATACATCTAGACTGATCCTTAATACTCTTGCAAAAAGTCATGTAGTTTTGGTCATTTTTTTAATTATCATTGAACTAGAGCTACACAACAGGCTATTGACCACGGTCCGAGATCCATCCCCAAAGGGAAATGACCGGACAACACCACGTCTTTTTGAATCATGGTCAGATGACGAGGCAACACCTGAGATGGCATGGCACCTCACTCTCCCAACTTCCACACCAATCCAAAGTGAGGACTTTCGGCCACGACAGATTTAAGGTGCATCAGCCGCCTCTTCTCCATACGCTTACAAACATCCATGCACTGAACCGTATTCGAACCAGGAACCTTTAGATCTAGAGGCTAACACCTTGACCACCAGATCGGTGCGTCGGCTTAGTGTTTGGGATTTCACTTCGATATCGCCTTATCAGATATCGTAAATGCGCTGCTCTCCCACTTGGGGGCGTTCCAATCGCTTTCCTGCAATCGGTCATCGTCTCTTTCTGTCCTTAAACAGGTCTAACTCGTGCAGTCGTTTGCTTTTATACTTAGTTATTGGGGACTACCCTTCAAAGCTTTTCGAGGCAGCACACAATTTTGATGTCTCAATGAAAAAATTTTCCAGAATGATATGGGATAGAAGGGAAAAGAGAACAAACCGGAAAAGAAATTCCTTGTCCTCCCCTTTTCCAATTTCGGATGGAAAAGGGGGCGGAATAAGAAATGCGTGGGATATATTTTCGAAAATGAAACTTTTTCTTAGAACGAAACCATAACCCAAGAAATACAAAAAAGAATCTATAGTCAGTTGTTGAAAGGAAAAATACCATCAGCAGTTGAAAGGATTTCTCATTCTTCCTTTTCAGTATTATTGGAAAGTAGAAGAGGAATATTTCCTCGATTGTTCGAAGCAGAATGTGTGTGAGCATGCGTGTTGTTCGATCACAGCTGGTTGTGCAGATAGAGGGATCAAATTAAGGTATAGAACATGTTGAAAATGTCATTTTTGACCAAAGGTACAAAACAAGTTTTTGATCTTATTTGATAGAGTATTTATTTGACTTTCCAAAATATATTTGTTTTTTTTTCTCTAAGTTACTTAGTTGCAGAGATATTAAGATTTTTTTTATCAAGGCGTGAAAATTGGATGTAGGTATGGGAAAACACCGGAACTGGCCGGAAAAAGACTAAAAACCTGTCAAAATTTAAATTTAAAACTTACTTTTTTGCAAATATTATTTTAGAGTCAAATACACTCGAAATCCAGAGACATTTGAATACGAAGTAGGAGAAGTTGGACTTGTGTGGACCCGACAAAATTTCAAGGGAACTAGCTCTGAGGAGCAGGAGGAAAGCCCTGTGCCTATTCAGAAGTGCGTTTAGCGGACCAGTGGAAGGACCAGCAAGGGTGTGCAGTCCAGGAGAAAAAGAGTCATGAAAAAGTCAGAAAAAGGGGCGAGTCCTACCTTATAGTTCTTTCTGAGAGGCAATAGTTTAAGTAGGATTTTGAGGAAAAATTCTAATGTTAGGTTGACAAACAGATTTTTCCCCCCTCTCTTAAGATTTCGTAAGTTGCATTTAGGGCAAAATAAATTTTTTTATCGTATGGATTGTATGAGAGTATTTATTACGTTACACACATGGTTTTAAGTAATGTTATTCAAGTGTAAAGTGTTATCGTATTTGATTAGGAGTTACTCAGTTTTGGAATCCTTTAATGATTTTTTTAAAGAATTATTACCTTGTAGAGTAATTAAGTAGTTATGGCCAATTTTCTTTTAAAACAAAGGGAAAATATTTCAAGGCTTTTAGCAGCTGAATTTGAAATGGTTGTAGAAGACGCGGATTTAGTTAAAGATACTATTAAGGCAATCGAGAGAGCTTCAGAATATGATGAGGAGACAGCAAAAGCGTTCTTAGAACGAATTTTAGAAGAGCGGGCTGATAGGATAGCTAAGGAGGAACGTGAGTTTGAATTGGAGAAATTAAGACTAGGGCATTCAATAGAAGTAGCTAGTATGGAGTCATATAGTACTCTGCCTAGAGAAGAAGTCACTAGGAAAATTAATTTGAAGGACTTGGTTCCTAAATATGACCCAAAAAGAAAACGTTGAAGAACATAAATGGGTATCGCAGCTAATTCCGTTGTTACCAGTCGATGAAGCGGAAATAATCGTGAAAGAATCAATCGAAAAAAATGACGAATTTGGTCACATCAAAAAATGGTGTTCCAAAGATATTGCTTGAGTTCGGTTGCTCTGTGTTTAAAATTTAAAGAGCATTCTAAGAAATCAGGGTCTTTATGGTCTGATCTGCTTTATGAGCTAAGGGGTTATTTGTTGAGTTGGTTGGAATGCCGGGATTTCCTCGTAGGTGTCTGAAAACGAGCAAAGGAAGTGTGAATCGTTATAAAAAATGTAGGAGCGAAGCACCGACCCGGGAGGAGAATAATTTATAGAAAAAAGTGGCAAGTTAGTTAAGAGATCGGTATCTAAGTGCTAAGCGGGGTGATGTAACAGGTACAACAAAACTAAAGATGTAGTGTTGAGCCATTATTTTTAGCCAAGAAGGGCAGCACGTGGGGGACCATCCCCCTATTAAAGCATGTATTCTGCCCCTTATACCATCACATCTTACTGTCCGGTCCACTATTGTAGGTAAGTGTATACTATCTTTCATATCACTAAGAAATTCGGAGGGTTATTACAGACTTCAGAAGCATTTCTTGAAATGATAGTAGCACTTTTTAAATCGCTCTCTAAAAAATCAGTTTATACTTAGTATTATCTGAAACAACTCAGAAGATGGAATACCGACATGAGTCGAAAGAATAAAAGAACTTACTTGTTGTAAAGGACAATATCGGGAAGCCATATCTGCTCAGCAGGCACGTGCAATTTTGAAACCCCTCCATATTCTTCGGGCTCCCAACGAAGTTTGTAATCGTTCCACTCCTGAAAAGAGAAAGAAGTGTTCCATGTAATTCAGTTCCCTAGTGTTGAGCCACGAACACTGCCGTGGCACTCCTGCCATGGAATTCAATCCCTGCGTCGACGCCGTCAGGCGTGCATTGTTGTACGTAGTTGCAATATTGCGCGCAAGTATGAAACTATAGTGTGCAATTACTGCCATACTGTGCAATTAGGGTTGGTAAAAATGTTCACATACTGCTGTTTGTCATTTCTGCACCTTTGAGTGCTCTCTCCACCACTTACACTACCACATTATAATGTACCGGACAGCAAGGTGTCAAAAAAGAAGTGTTACCAGTTTCTTTTTAACTAGTACATTATCGATATAATTGGTATTCCAAAATTTTTGAATGTACTTTAAAGAGGTAAGGAACACAGAATTAGGCCGTATTTACATTGCGATGTAAGTGAGTAAAAACGCCGCCCACATACACTACCCTACCATAATGGACCGGACGCATAAAATCCTACATGTTTGGGGGTGTTTTACATGTTATGCACTGGGACCTTTGCATGTTGTTCCTGGTCAATTGAATGTCAACGCCTACATGAACATTTTGGACAATCAGATTATTCCTACGCTCTGACAACTATGTGGAATAGACGAATGTTACTTCCAGGACGACAACGCTCCTTGTTACGTTGGAGCCTCTGTAAAGCAGTGGTATCAAGATATGAACGTAAAACGTCTTCCCTGGTCTGCTCAGAGTCCCGATTTAAACCCCGTAGAACATGTATGGGACGCGTTAGAGCGACGCTTACGGACCAGGGAATCCCGTCCGAAATCTGCAGCTGAGCTGACGACATTCTTGCAGCAGGGATGGATGCAAATACCCGTAGCTGCGTGTCAAAACCTTATTGAAAGTATGGCACAGAAAGGTTGCTAGTGTAATCGCAGTACGTGGAGGACCATACCCCTATAAAAGCATGTATTATTTCCCTTATACCTTGTACAACCTGATAAATTGAAAATGAATGCGTTGTACTTATTAAACAGGCCCTACCAAAAAATATAATACTTTTTCTCCTCAAAGAGGTAAAATACTATCTTAAAGTGTATGAAATACCCTAAAAATCATGAAAATTTACCAGAATATATATACTGTTAAGCCTTTTGCACCTTTTCCCACCTGTCGGAATGCCGAA
Organism: Metellina segmentata; assembly: GCA_947359465.1. Lineage (NCBI taxonomy): Eukaryota > Metazoa > Arthropoda > Arachnida > Araneae > Tetragnathidae > Metellina > Metellina segmentata. The sequence goes on along the minus strand of OX375880.1, from coordinate 6,861,963 downwards.
TATATTCTGCTTAGTTATTATTTCGCGCCAGCTGCAGGTTTTTTTTTTGTCTTTCCGTCAGCAGCTTTACAACCACTTGAGTAGAACAGGTGGTGTTCGTCCAGAAGATTTCTGATTGGATCTCGACTTTTATCGGTGGGTTCTTTTTGAACTGCGGACGAACAACGGTTAGAGAGCACTAGAGACGACAGAGAGAGAGCCTGAGACAGAATGTGACTCTGGTGACCCCACTGGACTTTGAGGACAAACACATATATGTATTCGTGGAATGCTAAAAATTGTGACGATGTAAATACTGTACATATTTTTACATTATTACAATAATAAGATATAAGAAAAATCTAAGCTGTTGGTTGTCTTCTCTTTGTGTATGATTCGTACTGTTTTCAAGCTACATATTCGGGCGGCGGCACTACAATATATATAATTTTTTCTTAATTCAGAATACTTCCCAACTCCTTAGCTATAAAATGATACCAATTTTCTCTAATTATTCAATATAGTTTCCTAGTTACAAGGGTTTTTCATTTAGCTTGTCACTCTATGCAAACATTTTTTTTGAAAATTTAACACGTTTGTTGCCGATGTCGCGCCAGCGCGTGATGTGGCGTCAACGCAAAAGAGCATCACGCGCTACCGTGTGGTGTGATGTCTCAGTAGCCAGTCATGAGTAGGGGGAAGAGAGGGTTTTGTTTATAAATATTTATTTTCAGTTGAATAGACAGTATATGTTAGGTGTGTCAGCTGGTATTGGCGCGGAGTAAAGGTTAGAAGCCAGTTGTAAAGGTATGTCCTTTCCAATTTACAGCTTCTGGTATTAGCGTGGTATTGGCGCACTTTTCAATCATATTGTTTTAAAAAGTGAGTCAGCTTCTGGGAAATCGAATGCGTTAAACTGGATTTCAGAAGATCTTTTTTTTTTGCAATAGGATGCTTTGTTCAAATGAAAAGATAGATCTATTATAATTATTTTGAATCATTATAAATTATATAGTACAGAGTGGATTTATTTTGCACCTTTCTCAAAGTTATTAGATAAGAAATGAATTTCTAAAAGCGAAAAATTTGTATGTGTTTTGCTCACTCTCGGAAAAAAATTATCTTTTTCAACTTTGACACTTAAAACCTAAACTAATAGCCACATCGGAAAAAAATATTCACAATTGTCCAGGGAACACGATGAAGAACAAACCATGTTAATTTCGTATTTTTCTGATCCGTACTTACTCGGGAAACCGTCTAAGAATCGAGCTAAACAACACAGTTTTCAATCAGGCGGCTGCGGCGGTAACTTTGTTTTTTAATACTAGGGGGCTCCGCCCCTGCTTGCTTACGCTCGCCAACCCCCGGGGATTGCTACGCAATCCCATTTGGTTTGCTTCGCAAACCAACACTCCTTTTACATATGGCATTTGGTTTGCTTCGCAAACCAACAACACTTTCGCAGAGTGAAACAATCTGAATAATTTGTATTTTCCTAATTTCACTTTACGATCCATGACGTCACAGCGAGGGCTTCGCCCCCTGCTCGCTTACGCTCGCCGACCCCCTGGGATTGCTACGCAATCCCGTTTGGTTTGCTTCGCAAACCAATAACTCTTACGCAACTGATTTCACTCTTTTTTACTTTAACACTTAATGCACCCTAAACTAATAACCGCATGAGTAAAAAATCATCTGCATCTTGTTCCCTGTACAATTTTAAGTAAACCATGTTAATCTCCAAACTTTACGATGTGTACTTTGTACTTTCTCAGTAAACCATCTGAGAACAGAGGGAAAAAAGCGAGCCTTTTTCCTCGCCAAATAAAAAGAAATCGTTTTTATGGCAATTGTTGCTACGATAAATTTGATATCTGGCAAATCCGATAGTCAAAAATACAACCCTCCGCAAATACAATGCTGCACGAATTTGCTCCGCGAATTAAAAAATACGAAATTTGTGTCACCAATTTTTGATTGCATCGAATTTATTTATGAACCAATTTTAAAAATAATGGTACCGTAAGAAAAAGTACAGTCTGAGGTATACTGCGCTATTTTAAAATAAAAAACTAATAGTAATACGATATAAATATGACAGTTTTAGTTAACGGTTGTAACAAAAAGTAGCGAAAATATCCAAAGATTCCGAATTTTGTATAACCAACTTTTGATCGCATCCAACTTAATTACTAACCGATTTCAAAAATAATAGTTCCGTAAGAAAGAGTACATTCTGAGGTATACTGCGATATTTTAAAAATTAAAAACTAATAGTAATAAAATATAGATACGGCAGTTTAAAAAAAAAATAACAAAAATGTCCTGATTTTTCCCGAATTTCAAAAAATATTATCAAGAACCAAATTGAAATTTAAAAAAAAACTCGACGATCTGCAAAAATTTACGTTAAGAGGTACTCTTTAAAAAAAACTCACGGCTGGAGACTGAAAATGTGTATGTGTTTTGCTCACTCGAGGAAGAAATTTCGCTTCTTCATTTTTGACACTTAATAAACCCTAAACTAATAGCCGCATCGGAAAAAAATCTTGATAATTGTCCAGGGAATACGATGAAGAACAAATCATGTTAATTTTGTTTTTTTTCCGATCAGTACTTTCTCGGGAAATTGTTAAGAATCGAGCTAAACAACACAGTTTTCAATCCTGCGGCGGCGGTAACTTTTTTTTAAATATAGAGAGATAGAGAGATGCCGTACTAGAACACGGGCTATTGACGACGGTCCAGGATCAACCCCCTAAGGGACACACCACGGAATTTTGAAACCCGGTTGGAAGAGTAACGGATTAGCAACCCGAGAGTTGCGAGTTCGAATCCAACCAAAGATTGCCATGTACAGAGAAGGCTGTTGCACGTAAAATCAGTTTTGGCCTAAAACGTCCTCACGTTGACGTGGTGTAGAAGTTTGGACTGTGGGGTGCCGGCTCAGGTGTGACCTGGTCATCTGACCGTGGTTCAAATTGACGCGGTGTTGTCCTCGCATCTTTCCCTTCGGAGGTTGATTACCTCGACCGTCGCCAATAAACCGTTGCGGTACTCCAGTGTGATGTTAATTCAAATACCTTTCCACCCAATGGTGGATGAGAAAACTCGAAGACGCATCAACGCTGAAGTCTTCCTTATCATCCCCAAAGTTTTATAATTTTGGGTCTGTTGGAACTTTTTGCTCCGCACATCTCTTCCAAACTCATCCAACCTCCAGTCAAAATAAAATATCCCTTCCTGACACACTGTGGAAAGGGTTGAAACAGCATCGGCAGAGCTCAATCACCGAAGGAAGGAGGGGTGTGATGGATTCGTTCCTCCAGAGACTGCCCGACCCCCGCTAGGGCAGATAACGCACTTCGCACCCCGAAATTAACAAGCCGCCTCTAAATATAGAACAGAGGACTTTCGTTTTTGTTCGCAGTCCCCTCAAAACGCCCATTAACAGAATAAGGGGAATTAGATGGAAGAAGGGTTGATGGATAGTCCTCATTTCGCAGGTTGCCCGAGGTGCGACTCGGGGGTGGAGGAAAGGGTATAAATCAGGATCCCCTCTTTTGAGCTCCTAATCTCTTTCCCATTCTTGATTCCATTCTAAAACCTTGTTTATACTGGCAGTGACGTCAATAGTATCGTGACGTTAAACGGGTGTCGTACATGGACCGGCTTCGGGTAATTTTTAATTAACGTTATACTAGAACAACGGAATATTGACGACGGCCCGGGATCAATCCCCTAAGGGAAATATCCGAGGACAACGCCACTTAATTTTGTACCATGGTCAGATGAAGACCTGCTCGAGGAACTTCATGAAAATAGCACTGAAGCAACACGACGGTCTATGTGTGACAGTCCTCGATTCATCCTGACTGGAAGGATCCGAAGATAACGTCTCATCATTTCGAACCGCGGTCAGATGACGGGGTCAACACCTCTCTCCAAACTTCACTACCCGCCAACGTGAGGACACATGAGGCTACGACAGATTTAACCAGTCTCTGTATACACAACGGTCCAGGGAGTTTGAACTCAAGCATGCAGTTTAAGTTCACTTTTTGACTCCAAACACTTTAATTGCCTCTTTAACCTCATAGCAAACTTTTTTTTAGATCAGCACCTGCGTGTGCATTTCTTAACTCAAAAATTTTCTTTTTTTCATTTGGTCATCTTATTATGGGGAATTTTGTTTACCGTCAACTCAATCTAGAGTCGGTATTAGGGATTACAATCCGTCACGATTTTCAATCCGGCCGGATTGGTACTTAGTTAAAAAGTCATCTTCCGAGTATGTATTTTCCTAAAATCGGCTGAGCGAAAATAGGTTTAAAGGATATTATTCCAAATTGACGAACAAAACGTTTATTTTAGCATTACAAAATAAACTTTATTGATAATTATCCATAGGTAGGCAATCAATCACCAACAATTAATTATAGTAACTACTATTACTACCAGTAGTAAGTATTAAACGATTGATGATGTACTAGTTTCCACACTAAAAAACATGAGTTTGTTTTATACGTAGAACTTTTCTATTTATCTAAAATTAAGTAGTCTCTATCTCTAATGTCGTTGAGTAAATGACATATAAATTGTACCTAACCTTGTCTCATACTAACATAAAAATATAATCCTTGGCAGTTTTTGGTCAACATAACAAACAAGGGAATTCTTAATTCTTCTTAATTGCTTAAATCGAAGTTATATAGTAATGAAAATCCCTTAAGTGTTTAAAAGAACGATCTAAGGAAACAAATCGCATTAATTGTGTCATCCCCCAACCTACTTCTCAATGAACTAGTAACTAATTACGCAAATATAACCAGCGGCCGAGAAGAAGGCCCTCTCAGCTTCGACACTAGTTGGTTTAAACGTCATTAAGCAGTCGTACATGAGAGTCAAATATTTAATTCTTCATTATTTTCTCAAACTCTGTTTCTTTTCTACAGTTTCTCTTTTTACAATCGTCTTCATTTTCTTGCAGAATTTGCTTTTCTAATTCCTCTTTATTAAAAAAATACTATTGATCATTTAATTTATTATTTTTGCTAGAATTCTCCAAAAACTCATGATTGAAAAATATAAAATCGATTGTTTAATAAACGATTTTGCGACTTTAAAGTTGGGTTTGAATAATCGATTATTTTATTTTTAAAACATTCGGGTTTGTTGGATTCGGACCGGATCCGATAGATGTTGCTGAATCTGGTAGGTAGCCAAATGATGCCGGATATGCCGGATTACCGGATCGGATTGCAATCCCTCATCGGTATCCCATGATGGAGTCAAGTTGTCTTTGATTGGATTTTGGATTTAACAATCCTCTAGTTGCTAATCAGTCACTCTTCCAAACGGGGCCTTCGTCTGGTGGTCGGAGATGGACAGATTGAAATAACTTGCATGGAAGCATTAATCAATGGTTAATACCCGGGTGCACAGGTGCACTGTGCACTTGAAAATAAAATTGTGCACCAAACGTTTCTAAGCCAGGTGCACGCAGTGCACCTAACGTTAAAAAAAGTGAGGGGAACGTGTTTTATGTCATTTTGATGTTTGAACATCATATTAGTGTCGACCTCTCTCGCTCTAAGGGAACGTAATTAAAATTCTTAAATACACACTATGCAAAAACAAAATCACTGGGCCGTAACGGGTTTATACAAGAGGAAGGTTTACTTGTGCCACTGCCACCAGAACTTTCCGATGATCGAAACTTTTTCCAGATGGCTCTGTTGAAGCAACTGTCGCGACAGCCCTAGAAGGGAGAATTTAGATTACTTGACCACCCGCGAACGATAGGCATCTCACATTTCTGTAAACACCTCGTGTTTCAATAAAGTCTAAAGCCGTAGGAATTCCTGAGAATTGTCTGGTCACTGCGTATCGTAAACAAATATTTTCATTATTTATCCTAAAATTCAGATTTTATCTTCTTAAAATATAGTGTATTTTTTATGTGTTTTTTGTCCACCAATGTCTGATGATGACTCAATATTTGTAAGTAATAAATTCGCTGATAATTAAAATTGTTTAAATATTTTTATTTACTGTCTACTACTAACCTATCTAGACATACCCAATTAATGAAGTAGTTTACTTTACATTAATGCTCTTACATCACGTTTTTTTAAATGTGCACCTAAAATATAATATGTGCACCTAATTTAAAAACTTAGGTGCACCTTGTGCACCTGTATTAAAAAATCTATTTCGAGGCCTGGTTTAGCGTGTTTTTTAAGGCCATTCGTTGCTGCAGTAGGACTAACTAGATCGGACCTACGACTCAGAGAGGATTCCGAACATCCCTGCTCATACCGCGGTTCGAATTCAGGACCTATCGAGCCAGACCAGAACGCTCTCCCCTCGGCGAGTTGGAAATCTTAGACATCTCAACCACATTCGGATGCTTAGAATTCTCTTTTTCGCGATATAAGCGATCTCAGAGGACATCTGGTTGACATCGAGGTTTTTGCAGGTCCATGACGATTTCATTTTGTGTGCCAAATCAGAGGCGTGGCATTATTTGTGGTAGTGCACGTGTCTAAATTTAAGAATAATGTATTCTCAGGTAAGATAAAGTATCTGCATATGTTAAAAATAATCGATTTGAACGAAAATTTGTACTTTTTTTTATTCTACTAACGAATTTCCTGTACTTTTGTGCTTCGAAAAAAGTTCCAACTTTTAATGTGCGACTAATAGAATAAAAGGTAGGTGAATTTAAAATTTGAACGAAATCGTTAAGTTATACCGGAAGTAGCATAACGAAACCGGAACTAATTATAAGAATATTCAATTTTCACCACAATTTATACCCTTTATCTGTTACTAACTGCGTGGCTAGCCCGGCGTTGCCCGTGCCCGTGGTGTTAGGTATTAATCTGGTGAAAAAACTAGGCATGGTTCCAATCCCTGACTGCAAGGTCAAGTGGGTAGAAAAAGTCCTCCGCGTTTGAAGAACCCGGTAGAGAATAAAACTATTAAATTCATTTAAAAATCCACACGATTGAATTTTAAAATTTCGCCGCGACCCAAAAATTACAAAAAATTTGGAATACCTGTGTGCCAAATTTCATTGCTGTAAGTGCCATAGAATCGTCAGGATTTTGCAGCCGCGATAAAAACAAACAAACAGACAAACACTTCCTTTTATTATACTAGAGTTAGTAAGTAAAATATTTTATAAATTATGTTGCTATAAATTGGCCACAACAATTTTTAATAAAATTCACTTATTTGTTAGAAGAATTTGGCAATATCTTTTTTTGCTCTTTTGGATTTTGTTTACAAGCATTTTTCTCAGAATTACATTTTTGGCTTAAACATTGAAATCCAGAAATTGTAACTAAAAACGTTATTGATATATATGTTTATAAAATTTTTTATGCACATTCGAAATAGTGTTTCCTAATGCATGTACAAAAATCATATTGATATCTTTATTTTTTTTTCTTATTTATGAGCTTGCATTTGAATATTCATGTTGCAAAATGGTCAAAAATCCTTTAACAATTTTCGATGAGTCATAAAACCTTTATTTTTT